>CM062815.1:764301586-764901586 GCA_031772625.1 Pinus tabuliformis
ATCAGGGGAAGCTCTTAGGCCACTCCAACCATTCCTTTTCTTCACTGCAAAAATAGAGTAGAGTTAGTTTTTTTATCACAAGTATGATGCAAGTAGGTTCCTGATTTACAAGCAAATGTGAACTAGGTAGATGGTCCATTCATTTTTGATTGGTAGTTTGATGAATTATAAAAGATAAAATAGTTTCCTTTCTACAAGTAGATTTGGTAGTTGATGGATTTTACAAGATAAAATGGCTTTCTTTCTGCAAGTATATTATCCTTTATCCTTTCATGAATTGATTAGTTAGGATTTACAAGTTGAGTCAATGGAATTTCAATTTTCATAGCTATAAGTAATTTCCAATTGTACCTTTATCAACAAGCTTTCATTCCAATTCAATAGGAGGAATGGTCTCTGAGCACTTTTGATCTAATGTCATAACTAAGCGTGGAATGAGTGGAATCCTATCCTTTTTTCATATATCACTGTCACCTTGAAGTTTTTACGAACCCCGGGTTGATAATTTGAGTTGAGGATCCCTTGGGAGTTGCAACATTCTTGGTGCAATACTAGGGCTAACCACTTTTTGGCGTCGTGACCGGGGAGGTGTCTAAGTAGACATTGTTTTTGCTTAAGAATTATTTTCTGTTTTGCATACATTTTTGAAAAAGTAAAGAAATCAACAAATATTTATTTCATGCCTCATATGAGTAGGGATAATCAAGGAAAATTATTACCAAAACCCCCATACCCTCAAACAGTCAACCTTCACTCTTCTTCTGTGACTGTGAGCTTCCCTCTATGACTACATGGGAGTTAGAAGACCCTCTAGGTGAGAAACCTGAAACTTTTGAAGAACCTATTGGGGAAGAAGAAGAATCCACTTCATCTACCCAAAATATGCCTAAAAATAGGGTCAATGAGGTTTTCCCTATCAGAGAGACCAATGGAGAGGCTAGAATGAAGAACATAATCCGTACTACCCTTCCACACTTCCATGACTTAACCTTTGAGGATAATGACACCTTCATGTTTGAATTTTTTGTTGTCTATATGTCCTATGACTATGCCTCTTATGACAAGAAGCTAAATTTATCCCCCTCTACCCTTAAAGATGCAACCTTGCACTGGTTTATGGGTCTGCCTGGGGGTAGCATCACTACCTAGGCCCAAATGCAACAGGAATTCAATAGCAAGTACAAGGACTATTGTAGGTCCAAAGAAACCAAGGAATGAATATTTACGATGACTCTTGGGCCTGATGAATCCCTAGAATACTATGAGGAGATATTTCAACTCATTTATAGGAGGGCCAACTGTACCCTTGATCTTGAGTCACTTAAGCTAGTTCTTCTCTAATGGATCAAGGAGGATATGTTTAAAACCCTCAACATGTTGCCTTAAGGAGATATCTATCAGTTATCCTATGATAGCATCAAAATTGTGTTCAAAAATCACTCTAGGGCTGTTAGAAAGAATGGTAGGGCTATGTTGTTGGGAAAAGTATCCAATACGGAATGACCCTATCCCACTCTAAGGGTGATAGTACCTTAGCAACAACTGAATACAAAGCTATTCAAGATTACTTCTTTATGAGATGTAAGAGAGAGGAGGAAGAGATCCACTAACCGTTATCTTCCGCTAATGATTGATCCAATCTTCCCTCTTTGCTACTTGCTCCCAGCTCCTTGCTCTTTCACTGGCCCAGCTACACAAAGATCCTGCAAAAGCACAAGAAAGGGAAACTACAAGAAGCATACATCCATAACTGATTCAAGGATTAGAATAAATCAAATATACAAGCATTAATTCGCCATAGAGACACATGCATATAGAAGAACCTCTAATGCTTTATTAATGGAAGAAGTAAAGTTCTGAGAATGTTACAACCATAAGAGGCCCAATCTAGCAACACCTCCCAGCAGAAAGAAATCTCCTCTTCACCTCCTTCAAAGCAATCACCCAATAGTTCTATGCACAAACCAACAGCACTTCCTTACATTCACAAGATTCCAACCTCCTTTAGACCTCATGAGAGAGCTCTATATATAGGAGATTTGGAGAAAGGATGAGTCAGCTTGAGTTTGGCATGAAGCTGACTAGTGTCCTCTCCCACTTCATTTATACTTCAGTTCTTGAGTCCACTTGGAGTTTCTTGCTTCCACTTGGAGATCTAGATCCTCTTACTCATCACAAGGCGAATTCCGTGATCCAAGTGTCATTTTGGAAGCTTCCTGGGCATTTGACACCTTGCAGAATGACTGTGCCACTTGGCCAATCTCGCCCAGCGCAGGTAGCCTTCATTAGAGTTGACATTCAGCGCAGGTACAGAGTGGGGCAGTTGACATTCAGCGCAGATGCTCAGTGGAGCAGTTGACATGATCCAGAATTAGCTTGTTTTTGAGTGTTTTCAGGTGGAGAACTGATTTTCAGTGCTGTGGTTTGCTGACCTTGTTCCTCTAGGGGTAGGAACAACATGTTTAGGGACTTTGGATCCCTTAGATTATCGACATTTCATGCTTCATGCTGTAAGGCACAAAAATGTCTATAACAGTTGCCCCTAAAGTATGAGGTCGTTTATTGGGTGAAATGCTTTATCAGGAGGATCCGAAGTTCATTCAATCGCTGAGAGGTGCCCTGTAATAAAATACAATACAATACATTATTTTTCATTCTGCTTTCATGATCTAGCTGAGGCGGGCATTCCCATGCTCAGCTTTATAAATTCATTTTGGTACATATAACAGACGATCGTCTGATGGTAGACTGATAATTCTCTGCTGAAATTATCATCCTTTGAGTAGGATGATCATCTGCTGCAATGATGTACATAACAAATGTCTTTATATCCTGAATATATATCGCAGCCTGGATGGATGAAACTAGATCCGGGGTCTTCAAACTCGTTCGATCTTCACTCTAAGTACAAGTCGATCCATGTGAGAATTGCGCTGAAGTCGAACATGGAAAGACATCGCTTGATTACCGGTCACTAATGTAAACCGTTAACAAGCGCGAGAGGAATCACCACTAATGACAATGACCCTCAAGGTACTGCAGTACAATTCACGTGGTGTGAATAAAGGACTTGGCGTCGAACACCACGTAAAATCTTCTGGTCGAAGGTCATTAATGTATACCTGTCGCCGGAAGTGAGAAACTTGCCATTGAGGCATGCAAGCTTCAAAGTACTGGGGGGTTTGTTCCTAGATCAACTTCTTGGATAATGAGCTATAGTCGACAAGAAGCGATCCATCAAAGGAGGGCCTTAACGAATCCCACATCAGTGATACGGAACGGAGCTAATGATTTTAGTGGAGGTGAAAACAATCTGTGAAATATGATTCAGGGTGGCGATCATGGGTGGATTAAGGATAATGTATGGTAGTGGATGGGACACGGTTGACTCTTTCTGAACAACATCTCTTGAACATATAACGACACTGATGTGATGGATCGGTAGCATTACCCCAAATGTGGATGGTTTGGCGAAGACCATGGTGATGAGACCGGCGAATGAAACAACCCAACCCGATGTGATACGGAGGAAAAGTGTCATGTTAAAGAGCGACTTGCTACCATTAAAGCTTTGAGGTTCTCCCAATTTTTCCCCAGTCATCTCTGACCAGTACCTCTTTATTGTTGTCAAGCTTGAGGAGGATAACATATGCTTGTTCTATAACCTGCCCTTCGGGCAAGCCCATCGCTATGTTTTAACGCGCCTAGTGATAGGGAAACTCGTTCTCGTCTAAAGACAAGTTTGTCGTTATTTAATCATTTTAACGAGTCTAACGACAAGGAAAACTCGGTCCTTTTCATTTTTAGAGAGTCTGAAAAGGTACAGAAAGTTAACTCCAAAATTCCTTTTTCGTCATCTAATCCCTTAAGTCCGAAAAAGTATAAAACAATACAGAAGGGATGAGTTTTCGATAGTTCTAACGAGCCGAACAAAACAAGCGCTCGATCTTTTTGTGAAATAATCCCTCAGGTCCAAAAAGATTAAAATCTAGAGGAGGGATAGCTCTTCCGGTCGTTTAACGAGCTGGAAGGCCGAAACTCGGCAATCTTTTCATATTTTACGAGTCAGTTGAAAAGAGCTTAAAGAAGACTCGTCTTTTGAGGAACGAGTGATGAACAGGGATAGCAGCTGATTCCAGGTACAGGTTGGAATTTTCCAATCACGGCAGTGTCACAAGGATGGCTAGGTGAAATCACTCTTCGCAGCTGTTCTTCAAAATGGGTAAACAATCATATGGAGGTGAACGATCGGCCAAATGAAAGTGGAGGTGGCAGGTGCAAAACACGACCAAGGCTTTTATGGTTGATCAGGTTACATACTTAATGGTTATTTACCGAGATGGGTTCATTTTTTAACGAGCTTGAATGCGCCAAAACACTGCTCAATCTTATGTTTATTTTTTAACGAGCATGAACTATGTGCTAAAACTGCTCGATGATAAGTTCGCATGCCCCCAGCATAATAACGCAAATCGAGGTGCATGCCCCGCAAGCTTCATTGCATTCAACTCGGTGGTTGGAATGAAGGTTTACCTTTGAGAAAAGGGATTTGTTTCATTTTTTAATGAGGTTGACACAAGATAAGAACCGTCCTCTGACTCCTTGTTTCATTTTTTAACGAGGTTGACATGAGATAAGAACCGTCCTCGGAGTCCAAATCCATCAGACATAGAAGGTTTCATATTCCACTGTGGCCACTTCCGCCAGATTACTTGGAGGCGGTAGGGAAAAAGTACCCATTAAGGCAGGGTCTTTTAGGAGACCTACTCCGATATTTTGGAGCGAATGATTCCTTCCATGGATCATTGGAATGCTTCCCGTAACTTGTGAACTGTTGGGGAGAAAAGTTTGTTGGTCGACGATTGTAATTCCTCCTTGGAAGGGAAATGCAATCTTCCTGAAGTAGGTCAACACAACTGCGGCCATGGCATAGATCCATGGTCTTCCGAGTAGGATGTTGTAATCGAGGTTTCCATCAATTACTTCAACATCAATTCCTACTGTTTTGCCCCCCAGTTCAACTTGCAAGTTACTTAAAATCCCGTATGGAGTGTATGATCGTCCATCAAATGCTTTTAACGTCGTTGACGATTTCGACAAGGGTGGTGAGCCTAAATCTTTCCAACAACTCATCGACATAAGACATGTAGATGCCCCCTCATCAATAATTGTTCGATGAACAGTTTTGTTGAGGGCTTTCACTTGAATAAGGAAAGCTAGTTGAGCTGGTAACTGAGGGTCATATCCTTTATGATCAAAGGCGACAAGATTGGAATCCATTGGGTCAATTCCACCTATTGCTGATAATAAAGCTTGTTCTTGGGAGAAGCAATTTTGCGGTACCTCAAGTATCGACATAACGGACGGCGATTGGGCCAGGTCCTCTATCTGTGCTATTTTTGCACAAGGATTAAATGTCGATTTGTGTACTGCTCCCTTTTGCAACTTTATTATTGGCTCAGGGACGATCGGTGGCACAACTTCGGTCAAAGTTGTTGTCGAACTACTAGGTTGTTCGTTAGCCTTGTTGTTCGACAGCTTTGGATTCCTGTAATCCTTATTCCTCGTCAAAGCATTATTTTGCTGCTTTGAGGTAGACAACATAAGGACTTGGGATCGGGAAGTATTTTGCTTAGCAACCAGATTTTGACCTGGATTAGGAAACGGATCAGTCAATACTGCTGGGGTTTTTGAACTCTTAAAGAGTTTCTTAACTTCAGCTATATGTGGACAATCTTTCGTCCAATGATCCTCATCGCATATATGACACCCTGCTGGGGGTTTCCTTTTTCTCCCTTTCTTTTTCTTCTTGCCCCCTGGTTGCTTCAGTTGTTTGCCCTTGTCAGTCGACATGGTATTTACTTCTGAGGCAAGAAGTTCTTCATTTGCATTTTGACTAGAAATTTTGTGTTTTCTAATCACGCCATCACCGGCGTGAGAGTCATTGTTTGATTTAGGAGGAGGAGGAATTGAGAATTCCGGTCTAGGGGCGTCAGGTATTTTGTCGTAGAGCGTGCCGGACTGAGTATAAACTAGGTCCAAATACTGTGCACGAGCGATAACCTGCTCTTCCGTTACGACTCCCCCCTTTGCCACATCTTCCGTGATGGCAGGAAGTAATGACTTGATAAACCATTCAGCTAATAGCTGATTGGGAACGTACGTTTTTACCATCCTACGACGACGTCGCCACTCATGTATATGATCAGATATGTGGGTGGCAGTCGTCTGTTTGAAGTTGGTAAGGAGTTCTGTTCCCGTTTCATACCTTATTGGTAATTGAAAATGGGTTAAAAAGGTTGTGGCTAAGGTACTGAAGTTGTCGAACGAAGCTCTAGGCAATTCAATGTACCGTTTTGCCGCTGGACCCGTTAACGTCCTCTGAAAGAGGCGAAGTCGTATCGAATCATCATTCAGGGTGTTTGATGAACACCATAGATGGAATGTCATCACATGATTCGACGGATCTTCACCCGGATTTCCATTAAATTTAGGAATGTCTGACGGAAGTTTATGCGGAATTGCTGGCCACCAAGGGGCATAAGAAATTGGATCATTCGTCAGCCGGTTTAGATCTGGTAGTTCTAGAGTTGCTACAAAGGGCAACTGTTGGTTCAGGTTAGGCGAAGCATATCCAGGATAAGATGGTATCGCCTGAGCAATGGGTCTTTGCAGACCAGCACAATGCTGACAACTTTGACAAGGTTGATGGGCATAACCATTATAGTATGGTTGCCCATTACTTACAAAGACTTGTTGCTCAGGTCCTTGATATGATTGCTGGAAAGGCGTTTGTTGAGATTGAACCAGCTCTGGTTGTTGGACCATTTGTTGTTGACCAATACTGGATGATTGACCGGGATGAGGAGTCATAGTACGTGTTTGAGCTTGAGTCGCTCCAGATAAGGAGGCACTACCCTGAGATTGTGATTGAGTCGTTGAGACAAGAGGTTGTTGTATTGCAACCTGAGAAACTTGGGGTTGACATATAACAGGTGGAGCTTGTACTTGCGACACATTCACTATAGCAGGTATGGTGGGAATATTCGACACAAGGTGTACTGGTTGCATTGAATATACAACCCCTGGTTGTTGAGGCAGTATTGGTACCCAACCGCTGGATGTAATTCCAGTTTGACCTGAACTTTGTTGTAAACTCCCATATGGTTGTTCTCTGGGAGGGAACAATGAAAGAGCATACTGCCCTCCATATGGTGGAAATCCAGTACTTAAAGGGTAAATTGGCCTTTGAAGACACATTGGATCAATTTGTTGAGTTTCAACATAAGAAATACCAGATGATAATCTGGATGAAGAAATAGGAACTAACCATGTCGTCGTCCCTGATGGGACTCCGGCTTGTTGTTGATAACTTGCCGGCTCAGATGGTATACCGGCATACATCGTTGGAGTAGCAGCAGGAGGCTCTGCTGTTGCTGTGTCGGACGACACAATCCTAGATGTCGATGGTTGTTTAGACATATTGAGTCTATCCAATATATTGCCTAGTGATTCTACAGGAACTTCACTGGTGATAGACTAACTTCGAAGATCAACGAGGGAAAGGTGATGATTATTCCGCTTAAAATAAATTTTATAACGACGCTTTAGACACAACTTGCTTTTTCACTTTTTAAGAGTCGAGAAAAAGCTAAAGATGACTCTAGTCTCCTTCGATGTTTTAACGAGCCCGAAGTGACAAATGCTCGGATGGACTTTTTTAGTTATAGAGTTTGAAAAAGGCCAAAAGAAACTGCTCTGGAGTTCTAGGCAGAGGGTGTGCCAAACTTTTCGCAAAACCACAGAATACGTTTTACGGTACGAGTGGTCGATCTTCGTGAATGCTGTGTTCACTGCATTGCGATCAGTAGGGCAGCCGACACGGCTTCCTAAGGATAAAAGATATATGCCTATAGGGGTCTCCCAATATATACGCGACGGTACGTGGGAGCACAAGTCCGTATTAGTGTCACCGATTCTCAGGAGGAATCACCCACCTTCGTCGAGATCGACAGTCACTACGTTTAACGACGTCGGAACACGTCTCTACCTAGACCTCTACTGTGAGCGTTATGTTACAAAGCGTTGTTAGGTTCATTCAATATATTTTAAGTTGATCTTGTTTAGCAGTTTGTCTTTCAGGATCACCACGAGATGTATTGGCACAAATTCCTAAATGCAGTTTAAGATGATAAGCAAGCTTTATAATCTTTTAACTTTGAAAATCCTAACTACTGAGGGAAAAGAAAGACATCATCTTTTCACACAGATCACAAAGCACATACTAATGCACTTTCTCCTAGATCAATCATGCAAACTCATCAAAAATGCAAATGCAAAATGCAGGTATTTCTTTTCTCTTTCTTAATGTTGATGTATTACAAAAAGAAAGCTGTTGTATAATTTCGAATTCAATTTCAAGCGAAAGTAAACAAGCTTGTCCAAAATCAAAAGACACCTTAAGGTTTACTTGTTTCAACACTAGAAATATATAAATTCAAACCATATGACGAAAGCAAAAGCTCAATCAGCTATGAACAGCAAACTAACTAACTCTTAAGATCACTACGACACTTATCACAGTTCTGGATCTAAGAGGCCACAGCAAGACTAGTTCGCTTTTCGTTATGGGAAACTGTAAATGATACAAGAAATACACAAAGAACAAACACAGTTTCTTTATACAACCGAGGCAGAATAGCGACAAGGAAAGTTGGTTTCAGATAGGCACACTGACTGGTAACAAACAGCAAAAACAAGAGTGAAAACAAGGCAAGAAACAGCAAGAAACCCCAGCAGCACAAGGCAGGACTGGTCCAGCGCAGGTGGAACACTGCCTGTTTGACCTTCAGCGTAGGTAGCCCCTTCGGGAACTGCGCTGAAATGCAGACAGCCTTTGTACAGCCTGCACTGAAGAACGAAACTTTCGTTTCTGGTGGTTTCCGGGTCACAGATTGCTCAAAAATTCACAGTTTTTGCTCAAATCAGAAGCTATCAGTCAAGGACACACTAAGGGATGACAAGGAGGATGAAAAGCTATCACTAAGAGCTTATTAGAGTCCTTGTGGATCAGCTCTTCAAATCATAAACTTGCCCAGAAACTGAGCCAGAGTAGCTGCCCTCTACTTTGCATTTGAAAGATTCAAACACAGTTCGATTCGGTACTCCCTTTGTTTATGAAATGAATAGCAAAAACATAAACAACCAACAAGATACGTTCCCCAGCGGAGTCACCAATTTGTTGTTGGGAAAAGTATCCAATACGGAATGACCCTATCCCACTCTAAGGGTGATAGTACCTCAGCAACAACTGAATACAAAGCTATTCAAGATTACTTCTTTATGAGATGTAAGAGAGAGGAGGAAGAGATCCACTAACCATTATCTTCCGCTAATGATTGATCCAATCTTCCCTCTTTGCTGCTTGCTCCCAGCTCCTTGCTCTTTCACTGGCCCAGCTACACAAAGATCCCGCAAAAGCACAAGAAAGGGAAACTACAAGAAGCATACATCCATAACTGATTCAAGGATTAGAATAAATCAAATATACAAGCATCAATTCGCCATAGAGACACATGCATATAGAAGAACCTCAAATGCTTTATTAATGGAAGAAGTAAAGTTTTGAGAATGTTACAACCATAAGAGGCCCAATCCAGCAACACCTCCCAGCAGAAAGAAATCTCCTCTTCACCTCCTTCAAAGCAATCACCCAATAGTTCTATGCACAAACCAACAGCACTTCCTTACATTCATAAGATTCCAGCCTCCTTTAGACCTCATGAGAGAGCTCTATATATAGGAGATTTGGAGAAAGGATGAGTCAGCTTGAGTTTGGCATGAAGCTGACTAGTGTCCTCTCCCACTTCAGTTATACTTCAGTTCTTGAGTCCACTTGGAGTTTCTTGCTTCCACTTGGAGATCTAGATCCTCTTACTCATCACAAGGCGAATTCTGTGATCCAAGTGTCATTTTGGAAGCTTCCTGGGCATTTGACACCTTGCAGAATGACTGTGCCACTTGGCCAATCTCGCCCAGCGCAGGTAGCCTTCATTAGAGTTGACATTCAGCGCAAGTACAGAGTGGGGCAGTTGACATTCAGCGCAGATGCTCAGTGGAGCAGTTGACATGATCCAGAATTAGCTTGTTTTTGAGTGTTTTCAGGTGGAGAACTGATTTTCAGTGCTGTGGTTTGCTGACCTTGTTCCTCTAGGGGTAGGAACAACATGTTTAGGGACTTTGGATCCCTTCGATTATCGACATTTCATGCTTCATGCTGTAAGGCACAAAAATGTCTATAACAGGCTAGTCAAGGCTTGGTCAGTTCCTCTGCCTCCACAACATCCATTAAGAATGAGATAGGTGGCATATTGGAGGATTTCAAGAGTGAAATGATGCATACCTTTGCATTGCAATCGTATACCATGCAAATCAAAAGAAATCAGGAGGAAGCAGAAAGGGCACTAGTTATTTTCTTCCCTAGATGCACCAAAAGACATCCTAGGAAGGAATGCCCATTGAATGTCATAGAAGTCTACCTAGTCTCAGAAGAAAATCATGCAATAGACAAATTCCCTTCTTTGCCAAGACTAAAAGTTGTATACCAAGGGGAAGAATGTGGGTCAGAGGAACTTTGTTTCATTAGTCAAAGAAGACCTCTAGGACCTTATCCATATCAATAAGGAGGGGGGCAACCTGATGAAGGTGACCTCATTGACCATATTCTTAAGAATCAACCTCCCACTCCCATACCAATGTCGGTGCACTAAGATCACTATTAAAAGAAATATTAATACCTACATTAATCATCAACCCATGGTAAGTCTATTTATTTCAAGAGTGTTTAGCATTGTCTATGCAAGTGAATTCGGAGGCTAATTCATAATGAAATGAGTTAGAATTGTTGCAATGATTAATATCTAATTCTCGAAGTTCAATCCAAAATAATCCTGAAAGAAATCATTAAATCATTTTCAAATCTACTTTAATCTATTATGCAAGGAACTAAATTAGAATGCAAGTAAAAGGAATCACTCTTAGCAATCTAACTAGTATTGACACTAATTCGTTTAGCATGAAGGAAAGCAACAACAATTGAACAGAGAATAACTATTCAAACATCTCATGGAAAGCAATCAACTATAAGCTTGAGATATCTCGAAACACTACTTTAGAATGAACAGTAATAGAATACTTAAATCAACCTGATCAATTCGATCAAGATTAACACGCAGATGTAACACACGGAAAGATCTAAAATCTAGTTTGAACGGCAAAAGAAAATCATAACCATCAATAATCACAACAATCGTAATAATGCTAATTTCACAAACTAACAATAATAAACATTATCAAAATAAGCATAAATAAATATGACACAATTAAAGCAGTAAATCTCCTATCAACCGGGCCCAAAGTCTTCAGAAGTCACTGCCAAAAGATCCTCGGGATGTGATTATAGGTAAAACATAGTCTTCTTCATTAAACTTGATAATAGAGTTATAACGTCATAGTAACGAAAGTGTTTTGTGTCCAAAATGAATAATTACAATCTTAAAATTCCTAACTAGTTGTTCAATTCGCCTTATGGATTTATATAACTTTGGAAAGATAAATGGATAAAAGTGAATCTTCAGAATCAGGAGATCATGAGGATCTCGCAACCGACGATCTGATTTCATCATAGAATAGAATTGATCCTCTTGGTATTCCGTTGTCCTTCATAATCGAGACGTTGTCCTTTTCCTTTCTTGGTCGTTGTTATTTTGTCGTTTGAACATCAACCATTCAATTCATGCCCCTACATATAAAGATAACGAAAGTTAGTTTTTCATGCCCATATTTACCCAATTCATTAATTATCAATTTTATCCAGCTTCTGTGATTGTTTCTTTTATACTTATTCCTAAAACGAAGATAAATGCATAAAGACATATGATTAATTAAGCTAATATGAGGATAAAACATACCTTTTCCACAACCTAAGATACTTCCCTGCTTACCTTTTTGCATGTCCTCATGCACTAAGATGATTGAGGTGTAGTTGAGTCAAGGAATAAGCAGGATAAAATTCTTCCTTATATATCCTAAAAACATTTTTTTGTTTGGGTATTGCAAAAGCTTGGTTCACACGGTAATATGGAAAATTATAATCATTGTAATATCCATCAGGAGGGTACCAGATAATTAGACTTCTGTAGAGGCACCATATCTAGTCAGGGCCCATGCTTAGGGCCATAGTGTTGTATTTGTGTATGCGAGTAGAGGCAACTTTGAAATTTCTAAACCTAAATGGCTCTGTGTTCCTGACATTGTTACTGGAAGCTTCCCATCTTTGTATTGCTGCTAACAAAGCTTCCTCCTTAATTTCCTGAAAGTATTCCTTTCCTGCCTGTATGATGTCTATATGGAGTGGTCCTAATTGAGCCACAACGCCTGTTTGTTTCATGAACTATTTATGCTAGACAGAAAGATGTAGGGGTTTTGTGGGTTCTCCCCTAACCCATAAGTCTATACCATATTCCCTTTTTTGAAAAGTATTATGGGATTTAGCCCATTTAATCTGATTGGTGGAAAAATAAAGAAAAGCTTGAAATTGAATATCCCCAATGAAGGGGCCAGGATTACTATCCAAGTCATCCTCTAAGAAAAAAATGTGCATGTACAATTCACATAAAAGGCGTTGTACCTGTTCATTTTGTTCTTTGAAACATTTGACAAAGTCTGGAGTAGTCTTGAATTCCGCTCACTTACTAGCCTTGACAGATTTAAACTTCATTAAGAGTTATCTTTCTAACAAGAATAATGCATAATTGGTGATAGGTGCTCGACAAGACAAAGCATCCGAGTAGAGAGAGCAAATAGTTTCAATTTTCTCCTTGGCATTCTGTGGCTTAGCTCGACAAGACAAAGCATCCGACTACAGAGAGCAAATAGTTTCAATTTTCTCCTTGGCCTTCTGTAGCTTAGCTTGTGCTTTTTCTACTTTCTTCTGTTCATCTTTGAAATTAGCGAAAGTCTCATCTTCTGTGACAGTAAGTGCCTCTAATTTCTTCCTCAATTCCTGGTGTACTTGTAACAGCACTACTTCTTCCTTATGTCGAGCCAACTCCTGCTGAGTCTTGGCTAGTTCATTTTGCAATTTTATGATAACAACTTCCCTTACCAGAGGAACGTAGTCAGGTGTTTCCTCTATCTGTGTTTCATCATCCTATGTTATCATTGAGTCAGTTTGAACAGTAGCCTCAACCGCTTCTTGGGTCATATAACAATCTTCTTGGGTATTTCCTTCAAAATCAGTTTGAATAGAAACTTCAGTTGTTCCTTGGGACATACAACAGTCTTCTTAAGTATTCTCAGTAGAATTGGTTTGGACAACAGCATCTGTAGTGGGAAAGTCTGTTTGGGTTTCCATTGGGCAAACACAAGGACCTTTTGTCTACATCTCAATACTCTTTAAAGGACATTGTTCTGTTTGGGTCCCTTTTGAACAAACAAAAGGGCTCTCAGTCTAGGTTTCAATATCCTCCCAAGAACAGTGTTATGTTTGGGTCCCTACGGTCTCCAATTCTACTTTCAGTTTTTGGACCCTAACTACTTCCTGTAGAAATTTTGAATAATATGACACTTATTCACAGAGATTATCCTGATTATACACTATTTGCGGAATGCATGCATAATACATAACCTCCTCTACTATTGATCTTCAATTTGCAGTATTCAGAAATAATCACA
This sequence comes from Pinus tabuliformis, assembly GCA_031772625.1. Taxonomy (NCBI): domain Eukaryota; kingdom Viridiplantae; phylum Streptophyta; class Pinopsida; order Pinales; family Pinaceae; genus Pinus; species Pinus tabuliformis. Next base: position 764,315,321 of record CM062815.1, read on the forward strand.
TGCACACATTGAAGCATCAATCACACATATCAACACAGTATATCACGGGGAAAGCATACAACTGAAAACCCCCAACTATCTGTATATTGTATTGATTGAGAACATGTAACAATACATAGTACAATACTCCTCACAAGTACTCAGTACTATCTCCACCTGTTACACACAAACTAGCTCAGATCTGAATCAATCACAGGTTCAAATCTCCTTCGCTGCTTGCCTGCCTCCACTGCGTAATCCTGCATGAGAATAGATGAGAATGGTTGATCCAAACTTGTATTTCCCTTGGCTGAACCACACAATCCTCATTGGCAATATTCAATCCATTGATTGTGCAAATCTCATGGACAACTATAGTCACAACTGACCGCTGTCTTGCCCTTTCACTCACCTCTAACACTTGTCTCCACTGAACTGTCCATGCACTGAGTTAACTGATGTATTCTTTAGTTAATTTATGAGTTAATAATTAGTGAATTAATTAATAATTAATTCACATCACTCATCACTAGTGTATTCTGCAGTTAGACTAAATACAACTAGTTCAACTAAGTCAAACTGAACACAACTCCATCAACTCCTCAATCAACTCCACCAAACTCAATCACTTGAGTTCTAATTGAAGTCCATCATGCAACAGATCAACTGACCCATAAGAAAAGCGTATTTCCTTCTGACAGTTGCATGTGCCACATCCGTAGCTTGAACTGAAGTGCTCCAAGAGGATAAGATAATGTTTATAGTCCAAATATTATTAAGAGCTAATAATAATCGACTGTTCTATTTTTAGCCTGGCAGTCTAAAAATAGACTCCACCCATATGTCTAAAAATAGAAGTCCATCTATTTTTACCAACATGACCAATCATCCACAAATAGCATCTTGCAACTCATAGACCATGATCCATATGTCTAAAAATAGACACAGTCTAAAAATAGACTTTGGGCCAAAAATAGCTTGTGGGCCCACTTAGTGAAGGCGACTCCTTTCCACTAAGCTCCATCATCTTGTTGCATTTTCAACACTCCCTCTCAACAAGATATGGATTATTTGCAACCCTTATCCTGCAACTTTGGAATGTTCTGCATGCAACACATTTGCCCGGTCCATTTGCTCCAACAACACTTGGAACAAAAACACTCCCAACTAACCACTCTGTTGGGCTAGGAACATACTCTGATGCTGAAGCTCTACTTGCTGCTGACAAGTGCTCCCTCTCTGACATCTGCGCTACTGCAACATCTACATGCATCTCGCACCATTGCACACCTCTCTGTGCCACCTAGCATTGTGCAAAACACTTGTGCCTCTCGCATTGCTGCAGCGTGCTAGCTATGCGCTGTCCTGGGATTCCCTGCACTGTCACTCTCTCTGCCACTCCATCCGCATCTGTCTCTACCCAATCAGTCAGTTCCTGCTACTCCGCATCGGGGCTCCCGTAGCAAGGTCTCATCCAAAAGGTTGGGTACCTCAAGGATCCTGCCCCTCCTCCTTGGGATGATCACTCTATATCGCCCCACCTCCTTCCTGGAGGTATGGCTGCATTTGATCCCTCAGCCCACCTGGCTCGAAGTTTCCCCCTACTGGAGGTCTCTGCATGAGTAGATGTCTCTACTCGATCTCCTCTCAGCTTCCCTTGTTGTGGCTACTCCACAACCTCCTGAAACTGTTGCACCAATCGTGGCTCCTCCACAATCGTCTGAGACTTCTTCTAGCTCTGCATGTTGAGAGGTAATATACGCTCCCTCTCAACCACCAAGTCTCCATCAGTTGCCTCGCTGCTCAAGGCTTTGCATGCATCTTGAACCTCAAGAGCATACAGGTTCTTGACCCGTGAACCAATCTGCTTCACCTGTCTAGTGATGATGTGTCTAAGGAAAACCTTTCCCTTACTGAAGGCTACACCATAGCCTCTGTCTTCTAGCATCGTGATCGACACCAAGTTTCTCTTCAGTCCTGGTACATACTTGACATCGGTCAAGGTAAGGCGAGCTCCATGCTCCCTCCGAAAAATAACCATGCCTACACCTAAGACACTATACTTCTCATCATTACCCATCGCTATGAGTATCTGGAGATCTTTCTCCTCCAAAGTACTGAACAAACTCTTGTCACTAGTCATGTGGAAAGAAGCTCCACTGTCAAGAAACCAACCACTTCCCACCATGGATGAAACCATGGATGCGAAGAGTGTGAAATCCAACTCAAACTGTGAAGCAAGTGCCTCACCTTCAGATCCTTCCCCGGATCCCTTCTTAGATTTCCTTCGTGGACAATTTGCAGCATAATGGCCCACCTCATGACAACGAAAGCATCGCACTTTCAATTTGTCAACCTTCTTCCCATCATTGGAAGAACTGCATTCAGAAAGAGAACCCTTCTCCTTCCCCTTCTTTGCTTTGGCAGCCAAAGTGCAATTTTCTTCATCAGATTCCTTTGATGAAGATCCGTCCCTGGTATTTCGCCTGATCTCCTCTTGCACAAGATCCGACCAAAGTCTCTCCCATCCTGGCAATTTCTCCTGACCATTGACAGAGTCCTGATAGGAATGCCAACTCTTCGGAAGACCAAGGAGAGCCAAGCTCACCAAGTCCTCATCATTAACAGTCACCCCCACACTTCCCAGCTCATCTCGGCATGGGGTGAACTTTGTGAGATACTTGGGCATACTATCTCCATTCTCACAGTTAATGTTTCTGAGTTTATCCTTGAGCGCCAACTTCCTCTAGTCGCTCTTGCTTTGGAATAGATCTGTCAATGCTTTCCACATCAAGTATGGAGAAGCCTTTCCATGCAGGCTGGACACAATGTGATCCTTCACGCCCTCCAACAGAATCCTTCGACACTTTGCTGTCTTCTTTTGCCAAACCTCAACGTGAGCAGCATCAGTAGGCTTTGGGACCTCAGCCTCTATGAACTCCTTCAGCCCATTGTCATCTAACACCGCCTCCATCCTGTCTTTCCATGCAATATAATTCGAGCTGCCCTCAAGAGCATACTCCAATTGCAATCCGTTGAAAGACATTTCAACTTTGACACCAAGAAAACACTGCTGCAAATTCGAATTCCACCAGCTCAAAACTCAACCGCTTCTGATCTAAAATTCATGAGAACAAAGTATTTCTCGTACAGAGATTGAATGTATGGGCATTCACCGGATATCTCACCTTCCAAAAGAAGGATGAATCCAGAGGCTACCTGGCCCGATTACAGACTCTGCCTGAAGAAATAAAATGTAATCACTTTCTGAATAATAGATCTGATGATCAACTCTGCTCTGATACCATGTAGAAATTTTGAATAATATGACACTTATTCACAGAGATTATCCTGATTATACACTATTTGCGGAATGCATGCATAATACATAACCTCCTCTACTATTGATCATCAATTTGCAGTATTCAGAAACAATCACATGCGCACATTGAATCATCAATCACACATATCAACACAGTATATCACGGGGAAAGCATACAGCTGAAAACCCCCAACTATCTGTATAGTATATTGATTGAGAACATGTAACAATACATAGCACAATACTCCTCACAAGTACTCAGTACTATCTCCACCTGTTACACACAAACTAGCTCAGATCTGAATCAATCACAGGTTCAAATCTCCTCCGCTGCTTGCCTGCCTCCACTGCGCAATCTTGCATGAGAATAGATGAGAATGGTTGATCCAAACTTGTATTTCCCTTGGCTGAACCACGCAATCCTCATTGGCAATACTCAATCCATTGATTGTGCAAATCTCATGCACAACTATAGTCACAACTGACAACTGTCTTGCCCTTTCACTCACCTCTAACACTTGTCTCCACTGAACTGTCCATGCACTGAGTTAACTGATGTATTCTTTAGTTAATCTATGAGTTAATAATTAGTGAATTAATTAATAATTAATTCACACCACTCATCAATAGTGTATTCTGCAGTTAGACTAAATACAACTAGTTCAACTAAGTCAAACTAAACACAACTCCATCAACTCCTCAATCAACTCCACCAAACTCAATCACTTGAGTTCTAACTGAAGTCCATCATGCAATAGCTCAACTGACCCATAAGAAAAGCGTATTTCCTTCTGACAGTTTCATGTGCCACATCTGTAGCTCGAACTGAAGTGATCCAAGAGGATAAGATAATGTTTATAGTCCAAATATTATTAAGAGCTAATAATATTCGACTGTTCTATTTTTAGCCTGGCAGTCTAAAAATAGACTCCGCCCATATGTCTAAAAATAGAAGTCCATCTATTTTTACCAACATGACCAATCATCCACAAATAGCATCCTGCAACTCATAGACCATGATCCATATGTCTAAAAATAGACTTTGCGCCAAAAATAGCCTGCGGGCCCACTTAGTCAAGGCGACTCCTTTCCACTAAGCTCCATCATCTTGTTGCATTTTCAAAACTTCCTTCAACCATTCTCTAAGTTGCTTAACTATTTTCTTCTGCTTCCTGTACTTCTTAAGCAACTTTCTTAATCTGTACTTATATGTTTTCTTTGTCATGGGTTTTTTGATCGGCGGTGGCAAAATTGTTTTTTTTGTTTTTTGTTTTTTGTTTTTTGTTTTTTGTTTTTTTGTTTTTTGTTTTTTGTTATTTTGTTTTTGTTTTTTGTTTTTTGTTTTTTGTTTTTTGTTTTTTGTTTTTGTTTTGTTTTGTTTTGTTTTGTTTTGTTTTGTTTTTTTTTGTTTTTTTGTTTTTTTGTTTTTTTGTTTTTGTTTTTTTGTTTGTTTGTTTTTTTTTTTTTTTTCCCAGGTGGAACTGTGCCAATATCAGGATGAGGTTCTAATGGAACCATGTCTCCTGATGGATTCTCGTCTTTCGGGTCTTTTTCTCTGCGGGCTTCCCTCTCAAGAGGCCCCAATGGAATGGTGTCTCCTGAGTGATTATCATTTTCAAGGTCTTCTTCTGTATGGGCCTCCTCCTTTGGGGACTTCATTAAGATAGTGTCCCCTGGTTGATTTTCATCCCCCAGGGTTTCTTCTGTAGGGTTTTTCTTTGCTAGGAATTCCAGTGGAACAGTAGCCTCTGTTTGATTTCCTACCCAAGGGTTTCCTCTGCATGAGTCTCTTTCTCAAGGGGCTCATCCATAGAAGGAACTAGTTCCCTATGTCCCTCCAAATTATCAGTAAATGGCAAAGTTTCGGCATGGTCAAAACTGCCGGCAAGGGCAGTGTTATGAAACCAGCTCACAAAAAGATAGAAAAGATAGATGAACGCCTTAGAAATAAGCCTCTTCAAGGTGGCAGCCTCCTTTACATTACACAAATGAATAATTCTTCGATGATACAAATGACAAGACCTCCTTTCTATATATAGGAGTCTAAGGAGTCATAATATAATCAGAGCCGACATAACAATAATAATGTAAGGGCACAATAATAACAATAGTGGGCTTCTATGGGGCATAATAGTAACAATATGGGGACTACATGGGTACAACAATATAATAAGGGGCTGTACTAATAACAATAAGGGGTTACACTAGTAGTATAGGGGCCTAACATGCCCCTCTCATTCAAAAAGTGTTGTCCTCAATGCTTGAGTAGTTCTTGATGCTTCTATAGAATATTCTTGTCCTCCCATGTGGAATCTTCAGCGGGTAAGTTCTTCCACTTGATGAGACACTCTGAAATTGATCGATTTCATAATTGTCGAGTTCTTGTTTCTGTGACTGCTCCAAGTTCCAATATGATTTTTCCTTCCTCTTCAAGTTCTGGCAATATTGTTTGAATTGGGATCTTCTGCAACTTTTGAATGAGTGCCCACACTTCTTCATCCTTCTTCCATTCATCCCTTGCTTCGTTTATCCAATCTGGTTGTATGATAGAAATAGCACAAAACAATGCTTCCACATCCTCATCCTTTCTTAAGAGTGCATCTGCAACAAAATTTTGCTTCCCTTTTCTGTAGATGATGTCAAACTCATAACCCAATATATTTGTGACCCATTTTTTTTGTTCTTCTATAGATAATATTTGTTCTAAAAAGTATTTAAGACTATCATGATCCATTTTTACCTTGAAGTGTCTTTTCATTCGGTAAGGTCACTATTTCTTAAGTGCATGTAGTATTTCCAACATTTCCTTCTCATAAATAGCTTGCTTGAGATATAGCAGTAAAAATACCCAATCTGTGAGACTGAGGTTTTTTTCTTTTTCTTTTTCCTCTCCCTTACGTGCAGACCTATTTTTCATGCCTTCCAATAGACCAAACATCAATCTCTTTCCATTGCTCCACACAGTCAAAAATGCCTTAGACAATGCAAACCCATGCTGCCTTTAATACTTTTGTCCTCTTTTTGCTTGTTGTTGGTGCTTCAAAAACACCTAGATCTGGCCTCTTCCTTTCAGTTAAATTTATTACACAGTCAGTGTAGCACCCTCCTCCCACATTTAACTAACCTAACCGGTCCGCTAGGGTAAACATGTGATGAGAGACTACTATGATGTGATTCAACTCCCCATGTATAGTTAAGGAAGTGGAACAAACATAACTGAACCAAATTGGCCTTGCACACATGCTACAAAACCTTTAGGAGCCAACCCACCCTTCCAGGTGACCACCCCTGTGACAACTTGACATTTTATTGATCTGGACCCTCAGTCGCTCCCATGAAAAGCCATGCATGCAACTGAGACCTTCCAGCTGCTCCCACAATAAGGCATGCCAATGAATGTGGACTTTTTCAAATAGTTTTGAGCCAGCGACCTCGGATTTTGAGCCACTTTTTCAAGGCCAAGACTCAGGCCACTGCCGAGAACTTCATGAAACCTTCAGAAATGATAAATATCATCAAAACAAGGTTACTAATGCAAACATTTGATCAATGACTTGACTGGACCCCTACTAGCCATGACATGCATTTCATCAAACATGTCACAAATACGTAATCTATAGGTCATAACAACAGACCTGAGCATAGGGCTCTCATACTTATGTGAGAATTGTTAAGAAGCATTGATGCCTTATCACAATAGTTGCATTATCAACTATTAGGTCATATATTCATTGTTAATTCATTTACTAATCAAAACATGTTGGGATCCATACATAATAACTATCATAAAACATGCTCATAACCAACATAGAAACAACAAAAATAACAAGGATATAACAACCATATAAACCACATAATAACAAGTACATTTACCCATCAAATACAAGAGGAAAAGCTCTTATTTACAAATGCAAAATGCAACCAGGTCTAGGAATTTCACGAACCACCCGACCATAGATTGGGTTGAACCAAATATCTCTTTTAGCCAATCACCTCGCGCCCTATTCCAAGCATGAATGTGGGATCTCATGAAACAAATCAAACCAGGGATTCCAGAGGCCAAACCACCTCAACCCTCAACTAGTGATTCCACCTCACAGTCGAACATCACTAACCATCACCAGATTGGTCTCTACCCAAGTTGTCCAGGGCTCTAGAGCATTTGTTCCAACCAGGGCTTCCATGACTAGTAACTCAACCCATAGTTGTTGTCGGGCTTCCAGAGCGTTTGTCCAACCAAGGCTTCCAAGACTAGTAACTCAACCCACCAAGGGCTTCCATGACTAGTAAGTCAACTCACACTGTTACAGGGCTTCCAGAGCGTTTGTCCAACCAAGGCTTCTAGGAACTAGTAACTCAACCCACAACCAAAGGAACATGGGAACCAACCAAAAAACAAAAGTTAAAACCCACAACACCATGGCTATCTCAAAAATGGAAAGGCTAGTAAAATCCACTATCAATCTAGGTAATCCTCCATGCCAACGACAAATCATAACCAAGAAACCACATGCATGTGCCATGCATGCCAAAACTAGCAAGGAAATCATACATGCAACTCAATACTTACAAGCAAAACTCGTTGTAGCTACTGATCCTGATGTCCTCTTGCACTTTCCTGCTCTTCCTTTGCCTTCTTGCTCCAAATCTCAAGTATGCCACACTCCTCCAAGAGTGCTCCAAGAAAACTCTAAGTGTCCAAGAGTATGAGCGAGAGAGAATAAAATGAGAGCTCCAAAACTGAACTGACAAAAAGGTAAACCAACAAAAACCATGAACAAATCCTCATAAGCCTTTTTATCATTAAGGTCTATATTTTCTTCATTTTCCATTATTTTCCTTCATTTTCCTCCTCAGGTGCAACCTGTCACCTTTAACCTCCCTTTTCTCTTAATTTCCATTATTTTCATAAATAAATGTCAAATAATGCCTCTTTGCCTTTTCCAAAGCCTCTGCCGTTGCCTTTGCTATTTTCCTTAGCCATAATAAACCAAATGAGCACCCACTAGGATGTTTACCCACCATTCAGCTTGGAATACATGTCCCATGACCTTGGTCTTATATTTTTTACATGGATTTTTAACCAGGGCTGTTACAGTTAGCCCATTTAAAACCACTCAGCTAACCATGATTGTTATTTAAAACAACCCATTCCTCAAGCAACCTCCCTCCTAAAGCACTCTGTACTCTGTGTCCCTTCTCTCAGCCTTTGATTTAATTACAATTTATTTATAAAGGGAAAATATTAACTAGGGTATGTCACAAGGTTTTTTTTTTTTAATATAATAATTTTATTTTGTTTTATTTTTTAACATGAGGTGAGAGAGGATTGGGGGCAAATTGGAGGTTTATGCTATGTTTATATTTTTTCTTCCGAAATTAATCTCAAAAAGTAGGCATGCCAAGGTTTATTTTATGGTTTTGTTTTTAGAAGCACTATTTTTTACTATCATGGTTTCAAAAATCTTGCTATTTTAAGTCTAAAAATATTGGGTGATATTGGTAGTACCGTTTCTCCATTCAGGTGTTGATTTTTTTGTTCGTTTGTTGTTGCAACCACACCATTTTTTAGGGCCATGATTCCAAAAAAATTGCAATTACAAGTTCCCTTAAAAAGGAGGTGTTATTAACCTAGCACCAGTTTTCAATTTAGGGGTTGATTTAAATTTTGATTGCAATAGTTATGGTTGTTGAGACCATGGTTTGAACAATTTGTAATTTTAACCCCCCCAATGAAAAAAGTGTGCTACTAGTAACACCACTTTTTGACTTGGGGGTTGACGTTAATATTGTTGCTAGCAACAATGCGAGTATTTAACCCCAAGGTTGCAAAAGCTATAATTTTGACACAACCCCCACCACTCCAATACCCTTCTCCCCACTCCCCCCCCCACAAAAAAGGTGTTATTGGCTGGATCTCTTTTCAATTTAGGGATTGACATTGATGTTTTTGATGTAAAAATGTGGGTTCTTTTGGCTAGATTTCTTGTTTTGAGGTCATATTTCTTGTCAACTCATTAACTATGTTTAAACCATCATCACCAAGAGGGGTTAGATTCATTGGTGAGGAGCATGGATTTTTTCTCTAATGTGTGAGGGTCAATTCCCATGAGGACTTTTGATGGAGCTATAAGGGGACTTTGAGGTAGTGATCAAACTTGTGGTTGAACCTAAAATGATTTTATTAAATGATTTCTTAACATGTGCACACATAAGTGGATCAAAGCCCCCTTATACGTCTTTCAAATTTAAAAGCCTCAAGGGTAAGCTCAAGTGGTCATGAGCTAAACATGAGAACTCTCTCCTCAAAGTGGGGGAGGTCATGAGCTCGACTCTTTTAATCCCCTCAGGGTTAGACATTGTAATTAGGGCTAGCGATTTACCTTGCTTACCATCCATTGTTAATAATTAAGTCTCCAGAGTCTTCTTGTGTATGGTTATATGGAAAAAGAAAAAAAAGAAGATTAAGCCCTCATAGATATGGATGTGGATACCTCGATTTTGTCAGGTTCACAAGTTTTGATCAAGTCCATTGCGATCACCAAGCACAAATTCCACCCTCCAAATAATATTGAGATGTACATAAAAACCCCAATATTTGCGAGTTGAATGTCAACATGAGCACTAGTTCCACTACTTAAAAACTTTTGTATATATATATATATATGAAATCCAAAAAAACTACAAGTTGATCACCATGACTATGCACCAATTCCACCCCCTTAAAAAACCTAATGGGACTGGCACAAAACACCGTAGAAAACATTGACTCAACTACCATCACCATGCACCAATTCATGAAGCAAAAATACACTTAGATGCCATACAAAAAAAAAACCAAAATGGTAGATAATGCAAACTTTCAATGCAAAAGGAAAGGTGTACAACTACATCAATGATTCAAACCAAAGAAAAATTACATAATGCACCCCAAAAATACCTAGAGCAAAGTTGTACAACCATAAGAAAACACAATGAATAATTTGATAATGCTTCCAAAGGAACAGTCCAAAATCGTAAATATCGAAATTCTATGATCATCACTAGAAGGTGGGACACCATTTGTGGTTTTAATCTAGAGGGGTGTGAGGTCACTAGACCCAACATAATGGCCATGAGTAGTATATCACCCTTTGGCTATCCTTTTAGAGATGATCAATCACTTTTGTGGGATTTCAACCATAGTGAGGTTTCAGACAATACCCTACTCTCACCAACCTTGTTGACATCTCATGGCTTGAAAACATACATAAAATTGGAGGGGACAATTCCCAAGTGATTTTATTAATGGTTGAATTTTGTAGTTGTTTTTTAATGATTTTTTCACATGTAATGTATTGTAGAGGTGCATAGCAGCAGAAGAGGGATCACTGTCAAAACCTTTGCACTAACATTGATAGTGAGAAACTCAAGAGTGTCAAATATGACAATGTTTTAGGATTATAGTGTAAAAGTAAACACTCCATGAAGGGTAGATATGAGCCATTTTGGATAAATAAGGGAGGAGTAGTATTCTAGAAAGGAGTGGGGATGTGTAAACTATGGCATATGCAAGGTATCAAAATCAAATGGGTTTTATGGTGCCAACACCCACTCCAAGGCACACCATAACTACCCACTTAAATCACATCAATGGAGGGGATGAGGGTGTAAATACCTCCATAGTAAGTGACTATGAGAAAACACTAGAAAGTGCCATGTAATAACTTTGATTTCTGTGGTTCTTATTTGTTGGGAATTCTTTACATCATGTTGTACACATCAATGCTAATTTAATAGTTGGCATGGTTAGAGGAGATCATAATAACCCCTCAAATAATGGTTAAAATGAGGTCATATTAGATCCCCAAGTCAAGTGGCCCACCATCAACTTCCCCACTTAAATCACATCAATGGACATGGTGAGGGAGTAAATGCCTCCATAATAAGTAACTATGAGAAAAAACTTATCAATTGGATTTATCTTTTGTGATTGGGAGGAATGATGGTTATCCTCCCCACCTATGTACAAATTCTGCAAAGTGACATAATGAGCTTTGTGTAAGGACTTCCATCCTTGTTATTGAGTTCAAGTAGTTCCTCGAGGACCAAAACATATATATTCCTCCTATGGAATATACAAATATTTCTCATAGAAAAAAAATCGTGAGAAAACACTAAAAAGTACCATGTAATGACTTTGATTTATGTGATGTTTATGTGTCATGTTTTCTCTACATCATATCATCCACATAAATACTAATTTAATGGCTGGCATGTTTAAAGGATACCATAATAAACCTTTAAAACATGGCAAAAAGGAGAACACATTAAATCACCAAAATTAGGTGGCCCACTACCAACCTCCCTACAAACAAAGGTGAGACCACATTATAAATAAAAGGAGGAAGTGACAAATGAGGAATACAACTAACTTCACAATGTGCATATAAATTAAGAAATGTATATACATCTTTTACCATGGTGAATTAGTAACTCGTTGGAGTAATCTAGGCTAGGCCTAAGATCAAACCTAGTGGTTGCCATTATAATGCCAAGAGTATATCCAACAACCCATACGTCATATATACTAGGAATTTATGACTTAGCAAGAGTTGAGACTTTGCGAGGGTGGGGGAATCTACTCCTTAAGCCTTATAAAAAAAAACCAAAGATGTCCGCCCTTGGGATTTGAAATCGGGTGGAGGGGATAACATCCCATTGTGTAAACCACTCGGTGAGAACGAGGAGACATAAATTAAGAAAAATATTAAATGTAAATTAAAAGGTTAACTTAAAGTCCAAATGAATATTAAATGTAAGTTAAAAGATAAACTTAATGTTTAAATGGTGCAGGATAAATTTGGATTGTTGAGATTATGCCAAGTAGGTCTTAATGTTATATGGAATAACGATTTGCCCAACTATCATATATTTTCACTAGGATTATGCTAGGCTTGGTTTAGGATTATGCAAAACTTGGTCAAATTTGGAGGTTGCATGAGATAGTTTTTATTTCTCCCAATTGTATTCCACCTTCAATCCTTTCTATAAAATTGATTTGAAATACAATGTTTATTTAAAATATGAAAAATAAAAAATATTATTGAAAAAATAAAAATTATATAAAAAAAGAAATAGTTGCACTCTCAGCCTGGTATGGTAGAGATGTTGTAATGTAATGTTTGACATTTTGACTAAGTCAAATTACATAAAAAATAAAACAAAATTATAAAAGATTAATGTAATGTAAATCTTTTAACTCTAAAAATAAAATAAAAACATAAAAGAAATAAAAACTAAAAAAATAAAATAATAATAAACATAAAAATGACTCATCGTATTGAGAACCCATGGTGTTTATGTGGAATGTAACTTATTTAAGGAGGAAATTAAACCAACTTAAATGCACTTAACTCCAGTTCTACCAAGCGTAGAGAGGCATCAAATCTCTTAAGATGCAAACCTTTTTTAGAGTGAAAAGAGATTTGACTCCTCTCGGTGCTTGGTAGATTTGGAGTTAAGATGAATGTAGGCTAGTATATCAACATTGAAGATAGTGACAACCATCATTGGTTGCTATCTGCAAATGCAGGCTGGCTCATTACTATTATTCAAGGAAAACCATGCTATCTAGAATTACCCACTATTTATTAGTAATAGGGCATACTTTCACTCTTACCAAATGCCTATAGATTTTGCGCTATTAACCTATTTCCTTATTAGAAAAAAAGAATCTCTCCACCAAATAAAAATTAACCAAACAAAAATAATTTTAAGGCATTAGTCACACAAGTCACATTTTACACTTGCAAATTAAATATGATGATAATTTTGATGCAGGAATACCCTTGTTACAATGTAAGTCCTTACACCGCCAACCTTTTCGAACATGTGGTCGTGCTTCGTAAGTGGAAGGGAAAAATTGAAAAAATAGCTTGCCACCAAAGACCATGCTTGTTTATTTGTTGTTATTAGAATTGTTTGTTTAAATTGTAAGAATAAAAACCCTACGGGAAGGGACAAGCTCCTCATCACCCGCCGCCACAAGCTCAGTACGAGAGAAAATGGATGAGCCTCGGGAGGGAACGGAGACCAAACAACCACTCAAAGCTTACAAATCTCTGCTCACCTTTTCAGCTTTTTATAACGTTTCTTAGCTGTAAGATCCTTTCAAGCTCACAGATCTGAATGAAATGACATGGGTCACAGTAGCTGAGCCTCATAAATATGACTATTCCCAGGGGCAAAACCTACCTGAGATTCAAGGAGACCAGCATAATACATTTTCCATTCTTTCCTCGGCTCGCAATGTGGAGTCATCAGATCTACCAATGCTCTATTAGCTGACATTGTTACCATTCGGCATGGGGAAGACGAACGAGGGTTCGAATCCCACCAATGACGATGACGAGGGTAATGTAGATTGTAGCTGTTCTAGTGTTTGTGCTTCAAATGTCTGTACTGTAACAGCCTTGAAATGGGTTGTTGCTGTGACTGTCAGTTTGAACCTGTTAGTTTTTACGCTGCTGTCTCTTCCCATCTTCGGCAAGGGCAACATAAGGCCTGCATCAGGAAAATACCCACAAGGTAAGCTTCACTTAATTTGTTGCTTTGGGAATTGTTTTTTGGAGTAAACCCATGAGGAATGTGGATTTCTTGCCCCTTTAAGTTTAAATCAATGACCTGACTGTTTTTCTCTGATACTAGTACAGCTGCACATAATTCACTTCTGAATGCAAATGGAGATATGGTATCAAATCTCTTTGCCGTCAATTTTTTTAATAGGTGTAACTTAACAACACTATGCGCCAATGCTCCAACAATATTCTGCACTGTTGCTACAATTTACCTTTAACACTCGCACAAACCAATCGAAACCTGGGTCTGATATGAAACCTGAAGGTTGTGAAGCTGGAGGCTGCATATACATAATTTCAATATGTAATACATCAGCATTTATGTGACCTAGAGAATGTTTTTTATAAGGCTAATACCCACGGAATTGCTGAACTTCTTATAGGGAGTGGTTTAACAGTCTACCCACTTACACTCGTTATAAGGAGTGGTTTAACAGTATACCCACTTACACTTAATCATAATTGTGAACGGAGTACCTTAATAGTGAACGGAGTACCTATTCACAAGGAGTGCATTCATAGTTTACTTGTGCTTTAACAGTGTATTTATTCACTTTGAATCAATCTGTGAGTATAAACTATCAATCTATGAATATAAACTGAATGTTAATGTACCCATTCACCGTCAATCTATAAAGATAAATTAAAAAATGTTGAAATTGCAAATCATACCCTGCTTTAGATTGGTTTCTGTTAATCTCCATATTCAGTACATTCAAGTAGATTTAGTGCACCATTATGCACCTCTCCAGCGGGTGTTCCTGGTTGGGGATAGTGCATACGCTGTTCAGCTCGATCAATGGATACCTTCACCATTGACATAACTGAGAAGATTCCGCCTTATATAAATAATCAAACAATGAATAGCTTTGTGCACAGGTTGAACTGATTATTGTTTTTCTAACTAAGTTACAATAATATTTTTGTGGGGTGATTAGAGGAATTGGTAATTGTGTCGGTTCGTGATATGTGGTAGATTCTGACCATTATCACTAAAATGTCTAGATACTTATATATGTCCCTAACGCAAACATAAGTAAGTAAAAAATTTAAACTTCAAATCTTTTAATAATAACACTTCATTTTCACAATAATTAACAATTAAACTGCGCAGTGACTCAACTGGAAAGCGCAAAGCACTTGAAAAACACAAAACGGAGAGTTAAAAACTTTGGAACTAAACTCGACAATATCTTTGGTTATTAAAAAACTCAGTGAATATACACTGAGAAAAATCAGGTGACATAAAGTCAGAAGACTTGGGAAACTTACGAACTAAAATTGAGTCTGTTTAATTCGACAAACACTGAACAGTTTTGACGGGGTTTAGCAACTTGGAGGCGGAGTCAGCTCAGGAGTATTAACAGAGTTGTTGAGAATCCCGTTGTATGTTTTACACTGACTAACTGTTGTAGCTAGAATCTCACCTGCACAGGAGCCCATAACTTCAACTTTTGAGAATACAGAAACACCACCTATAGGCTGGGGTATTTATAAACAGAGGGCACGAGCACTGACAGATATTATGTCATCACAGAAAATCATTTGGAAGCAGTTGAACCTCCTCTGAAACACAAGAAACGGAAACGTATAGTTAAATCCCTGTACATTGTAAGGCTGCTCCCCACAAGTGCTATAGTTTTGCCTGAAAAGATACAGTTAGCACCATGTCCATGGTCACTGTCTGTCGTGCTAAAGCAAGATGCTGCTAATATCATTATACCATATCAGTCATCGTTTGCCCCGGTAAACTATTTTTAGGTTTGTAAATGGTTGGTTTCTCTGACTATCTTAAATATTAGTGCGGACCATACAGGATTTAATCTGGAAGTCTAAGTTTCCTTGAAATGCAAAAAATGTAAACAGTGTATACAAGTAGAGAAATGCAAGCCGTGCTACTTACAGACTTAACCCAGCAAATATCAAACAGCACCATCCCTAGGAATTTAATAATCATATATAGGAGAAAAATTCTTCTTATTAGTTAAGAACAATGGAAGACAAAGGTACATTTTAAACGATATGCGTGATGCCCAAAATTCTTGAATCCTTGAGCATTTTGCAAATAATCATTGTAGACATTTGACGAGGGAAATTTTCGTGCAGAACTAATCGCCACAAAATATCCCTGTTAACAGTAAATTTGCTCAAATTTTCTTCTGCAGCAGATTTAATGTTAGAACCCTTTTGATGCCAACGGGTCGAGGCATTACCAGATTATTGAGGAAGACTTAGCACTTCATTTCCAGTTTTTCAGATTACCTTACAGACTGCTAAATCAGCACATTTGGGCACGCAGTTCTAGGCAGATATTTCCAGCAGATTTGAGGGCATCTTTCTGCCCTTCTGACAGTTTTGGACAGTGAATGAATACCCATTGTGAGGCCGCAGCAGCAGCAATCGAGCCTGATTTTCCCGAATTAAGATAATTTCCAGCAGTATTTTGGCACATCTTTCAAGGCCAAAGCTGCCCCTGGATTTGCTGTTTGGACACCAGAAAAAGGGAAATTACAGTAGATCGGTATATCACCTTGGGAAATGTGCCCAGCCTAGGAGACTGAAGATCAAATTTTATCACTCAAAACTTTGCATTCATTCAGCCTATATTACCTTGGAAATGCGCACTAATGGAGATTATATCGTTATCAGGCTCTGCTGTTAGGATATTTTAAATCTGTCAGCGGGCAGCCGTCTATTTCCAGGATTAGTATGTCAGATTTGTCAGCAGCAGGGCATTTTATAAATGGGTTACTTTGGCAGATCTATCAGCATTTGTTTCAGCCTTTACACATTCCCTGTGAGCGCACCCCACTAGTCTATTCCAAGCACTGTTTAGGAGTTGCATTTCACCGTGAAGGTGCACTTCTTTAGAATATTCTTTTACCTATCTGGCAGCATTAATGATGAATTACTTGATTCTCTTCCCCACTTTGTCTATTTTTGAGCTAACATTTTGTATTGTGCCTCTTCTTTCTCATTTCTACAAGAGCAAGAGCTTTAGCATCAGTTGTTATTGAGTCTTTTCCATTTCTCTTCTCTGCCATTCTATCTTCTAATCAGTAGCAGTAGCCTAGAGCAGCGACATTGTTGGAATCTGGAGAGCTAATTTCAGAGTTTTGTCAATATTTGGATGTAGTTTTGATATCTGTAATGCTAAGATTTGTTTTGGATATCAAAATCCGCTATCATATGTGGAGCATGTGTTATTTTGGTGTCTTCTTCTTGTTAGTTTTTCAATCTGATGTTCATCTTCGTCGGCAGGAGTGGCACTTACTAAGTCTTTGTTGCAGGTCTGCTCCTCTCTTTCTTCATCATCCAATCTATGGTACTGGTTAATTTTGGGAAGCATTTATCACCGTCCTGAGCTTTTAAATATGCATTTTAAGTGTCCTTGAGTGAAGATCTGCCACTGATCATTGCAGACTTGAATTCCTAACAGCAATTTATACAGGTCTTTGTTTTACTTGATTTGTCCAAGTATTAATCTGCATCCTAGCTTACTGATTCTTAGAATTAAAATATCCATTGTCCCACATGCATTACCGAGTTATATAAGATAAGATGATTTTGTTAATGTCCAATAAATACCCACAAAAGTAGGTCGATGGGACTAAAGGATACATCCAATGTGAATACAATGTGGGACTCAGGAGTGCAAAAGCAGCTCCTATATAATGACAGAGAAAGATACAAGAAAACTGAAAGTATTGTCTAGGTAAATCCATGACAAGGCTAAGCACTAAGTCTAGCTAAGGCCAAGAATATGGTGTATATAACAGTAGCATAGGTGTGGTGATACAAAGTGAGAGTGTCCAAGGTAGGAGTTGGACAATTCAACTCCTAGTCAAGAAGGAGAGAGAAATATCTGATGATGAAGTCAATGAAGTCAAGGTCTTCTCAATCCAATGATCAATGATGAGGGGGGTGATGGGGGTTGCACTAGCTTATTGTTGGAGTCCTCGAGTACCGTAGGAGGATTCAATTGTATGATCCTCGGGGGAGGGGGTGTTATAGTGTTTAGGAGTGAGGAAGCTCAATTCGCCTACCATTCGAGGTCAACAAAAAGGAACTTTGAATAGATCTCCGATTGCTCCATTGGAACTTGGAGGTAATTAGATGGGTGAGAATTACCTCGCTCTAGATCTGTCTATAGTTGAACCCTTTGTCACTTTGAGGATTTGTCATTGGATGTATGGTCTTACACTTGGGGCGTTCTAGTGTTTAGGAGCGAGGAAGCTCAATTCTCCTACCATCTGAGGTGAAAAAAAAGAACTTTGAATAGATCTCTGATTGCTCTATTGGGGCTCAAAGGTAGATGGGTGAGAATTACCTCGCTCTAGATCCGTCTATAGTCGAACCCTTTGTCACTTTGAGGATCTGTGATTGGATGTATGGTCTTACTCCTTTGAACTGGTCTCAAACATATTGTTTTATCTCCCAGGGGGAGGCTAAGAGCATGCTCGGGGTCTGACCTCTCTATGGTCTAAAGTACTTTGGAACACAACCTATCGCTTGTTGCTCCAATTTGATTGAAGGGTATGAAAGTATGAGGTGATCCCCCTGGTTCGCCCAAGGTGAGGTGGGGGTGTGTGTTGCTGAGATTTGCGAATGAAAATCCCCCTGGTGAAAAGAGCTAAGCACCTTTGATCCTAGATATTGGAAGAAAGTAGAGAGGGAGCCCCTTGAGTCCTTGTGGAGGTAGTAATAACGTCCTTTGATATTAGTATATAGGGCAATGGAAATGAGTTGCATGTCTTGTCTTTGGCTCCTGTAGGTGGCACATTTGGCAGACCCTATTAGAACGTGGGATATGGTGATTAGTCTCCACTCAGAGTTGATGAGATCCAACGTACAGTTGTTCCAGAGGGATCTTGAGTGAATGCATCCAATTTCTGTACATGTATTTGGGGGCGGACAATAAATACCACCCCTCAACTCCAAAAAGTGTTATGAATAGAAAGACATTTACAAGCCCAAGCTTGTTAGGGGTGAGATCTAGGTGATCTGAATATATAATTTATATATGTCCTCTTAGATGTCCCAATTCCCTATTTGTTGGTAAGAGATGGATCAATGCATATAAGGAATACCTAAATGGGGAAAGCGTTTTGGGGAGATAGTAATTGATTGGGGAAGTCGAGATGCCTCTAAAAACTAGCCTCGCGCATGGTTTGTGGAGGAATTTGAGATGAGGGCCTTAGAGGAGCAAAGTTCAAGATATGGGTACCATTCTCTCTTGGTAGTAGATTCCTTGAAAGATTTGACGCTATGAAGGAAGGGAAAGATAACCCTCAAGATCTAACATCCAGATTTTTGATTTACTTGTACATTCTAGCCTAAGATTTCTTTAGGGATACCTCCTTGTGGCTGGCATGCACCAACACGAAGGGAGAGGAACTAGTGAAAGTGATTGCGTGAGTTGGTTTCTTGAATGTTACATCTTGTGAGTTTGTGGCAAATCACAAGAATAGCGTGAAGAGCTAAAAATACCATTCCTAGTTTTGACCCTTGTTAGAATGTACATATCAAAACTACAATGATTATTGTTAAAAGGATTTATCATGGAATTATTTCAGGAGTTTCGTGGTATTATACAGCCAAATGTGTTTGATAAAGTTGTTTTGGCCCACACCAACATTGCCAAATTGCAATGCGAAGTGGGAGGGAGAGCACCATTCCCCAAAAAGCTTGGGAGTGTTATATATCTATTATAGATATATAGATAGAGATAGTTAAAAACGTTTAATATGCCAAATTGGTTGCAAAAATATGAAAACAGGGATGCTTGTGCAAATTACAGATGTTACTACATTATTTTGATGTTAGAAATGTCATTTGTCGTATATTATTAATCAACCATTTGAGCATCAACCATCTAGTAGTTTCAAATAAACAAAGATTTAAACCCTAATCATATAATTGGAAATAGACCATGAAGCCTAAGAGGATAGCTCTAGTGGTTGTCACTAATGTTGGGTATTTGGCTTGTTCCATGTTAGTAGGTGCCTTGGGTGAGGCGCACTAGTCTATGCCATTGGGTTTATTATGAATGCCATCTTGAATGCAAGGAAGCATCCCTTGGGTTTTCTTGTGAGGTTTCCTTTGTAAAAAATATTAAGGAGACCATGAATTTATGGACTGAAATAGGTCATCCGCTATTATGACCAAAGAGTTATTTTACAAAATAGGCCATTTTCATAAGTTCTAATTTAACTAAACTTGAAGATCGAAACATGAAATTAGCTAGAGTCTCTAATAAATAAAGGAGTGAAAAAGAGAAGTAATTATTCATATGTACTTTGCCTTCCTTTTCTCACCTTTGTGCCTTCCACATGATCATGGTAGTGGAGCGAGAGGTAATTGTGAAGATGAACCCAGACATGAAGTTTCTATTGTTGGAGTCTTGGTCAAGGCGACCGTGGTTGTAGATGGGGTGGCATCTCACCATGATCGTCATCATAAAAAGGCACAGTCTCCATTTGCTCTAAAACTAATGCTTCATCCTCCAAATGATCCTTCTTTGGATTGTTGTCCCACGTCTTGTATGCTTTATCCATCTTTGATTTCTCACAAAAATGGAACAACAATTGTAAGTTGTAATGCACATGATGTAAACTTTCTAATTATATTCTTTGGACTCCTCTCTCCCCTTTTTATACTCTTGTTGGATCAGATTCTCTTCATCTAATTGTCCAAAAGATGAACCACATTGGTTGGTTCGAAACGTGTCGGCAAATAAAACATTTATCATTTATGTGATGGATCCAAAGACAGATTTCCAAACACACTAAACTTGTTTCTTCTGATGTTATGGATGAAATTTTAAGTGCCACAATGCCCCTTTGTGGAAGAAATGTTTAGAACATGCAAAAGCACTTGTGTCACCAAACAATATAAGTGTGGGGAAGAACTACCATACATGTTCTGTCAATCAAGAGAAGACATTTTTCTTGATCTCTATTGGATGGGAAAGACCAAAAAAATGGTTGCAATTGATGTGGTGGCTTATTTGTTATTGTATGGCTTTGCATGCCTCTTTGTTAAGCACTGGTTTGTCTAATGTTTGCATATAACCGACTTGAACCTTTGAATCCTAGTGTGTGTTTCTCGTCACCCCACAACCAAGAATTTGTGCTTGCAGTGATGATAGATGATAATATTTTGACGCAAGCACATATGCTAAGGCATATAGTGGAATATTTTTCCACCATTCCAGTGCAACATTTTTCCACCATTTTTCCATGTCTGTATGAATATGGTTGTACCATAATTGTAAAAATCGGACTCGAACTTCAACTTGACCACCTATCAACTCATGTTTTGAACCAGATCAATTTTATTGCAAATGACTCAGTTTTCAAAAAATACATAAAATAATTAAATTTTAATGAAAAAAAATATTTTTAGGATTCCAATGCATTAGAGATATAAGAATCATGCTAATGATTAGCACTTAAACAATTCAAACTGGTTAAATCTAAATGAAACAAAGCTCCACTATTGCAGGTGCCAACATAATGGCATGGATGTCTAGTTTTAGAACAACTTTGGGGCTTTTGTCAGCATCAAATATCCTAGAATGCTACATAACATTCAACCTATAAAGCCCAACCCACAAGGATTCTATGAGAGTAATAAGTATACAACATTTCAAAGAGTCAAAATCCCATAAGTTTTTTGTAGAATTACACAGTTCACCATTTTATAAAGCGAAGCCCTCTGGAATTTTATCTTAACCTTGTCTTAAAAGTTCCTTTATGGAGTTCGTAAGCAAAATGTTGGTGAATCATAATCTTGAATTCTCTAATAATTATATTTTCTAATGTCCATAGTGATTAAGTCCAAGAATATTACAAGGAAAGTCATTTCATATACTATAGTTGCAAAAAAAATTCAATCAAACATGAGTTTCTTCTAAATAGTTACCTCAAGAGCCAATACATCTCAATTACATCTTACAAGTATGTGACATGAAAGGGAATTTTTTTTAGTTGAATACGGTTCCAAAGTTGGAATACACTTAGAATGGTTAGAAAATGCCTTGGAAAGATTTTGCATTCCAAGGCATTTGCCAAGAATTTTGCATGCCTCAACCCCTAGAATGGGAAAAAGGAAAAGCACCTCATAGCATAGGAGAAAAATTGTCTCGTATTATATCACATTCTAGGTGTTAGATTACTATCCCACCATAGTTTCAAGATACACAAATATAAGCATCACTAGATTTTTGAGTAATTCAGGCGAAAGCTTCAAACTTAGGCTAGTTTGCACTGGTTTGGTACTTGTTTTGGGTTGGCCCAAACTGCTCCCTGCGCTGAGTTGAAGGCCAAGTTGACTTGGTTGCCTAACTAGGCTTATTTGACTGGTTTTGAGTTGAATTGTTTTGAGTTTTAAACTATGTATTATACAAATTCACATCTTTAGTTTCAACAACATTATTAATTTGGTATAGCACGATGTCTATCTATTCATCCACCTCCTTAATGATCGGTTGATTGCATCATCTCTATTCTAAGTTGCACTGAAACGGATATGGGAATGGATACGAATACGACAAATTTTCAAAAAATCTGGATACGATACGGTAGGAAACGACACACACACACACACATATTTAAAAAATAAA
Source organism: Pinus tabuliformis (assembly GCA_031772625.1). Taxonomy (NCBI): domain Eukaryota; kingdom Viridiplantae; phylum Streptophyta; class Pinopsida; order Pinales; family Pinaceae; genus Pinus; species Pinus tabuliformis. The sequence continues at coordinate 764,337,867 of CM062815.1, forward strand.
AATTTCATATTAACATTCATATTTTAGAATCTAAATTAGATCTAAAGACTAAAAATACATAATTAATTATCATCTATGATCTATCATGATTCATCATCATCAATTCAACATAAACATTGTCATCATCATTAATGATTATTATGACATTCACGATTCAACATATCATCAAGTTTTTATTACCAATATTAAAGAAAAATATTATTATTATTTTTTAACAAGTTTGGTTGCTGATTATATTCCAAAAAAGTTTGGGAGGCTAAGCTCCTGAGTTACATGAGTAGAGCTCGAAGGTTGAGTGTAGCTGGATTACATTACAACATTCTGCCAAATTACTGTATTTTCTGACTTGAAAGAAACTAGCACAAGAGTAGATTCTGACAAACTGGAATAGGAGTAGACGGACTTTACAAAACATCCTAGTCTATATTTATGTGACTAATCTGACGAGCGGTAGATTCTTCTGGCTTGCTATCCAATTCAATGATCTTGATGCTGGAGCAGCTGGTGCTTGGAGCATTGAGCTTCTCCATCATGTATTTAAGAATATCTATAGATTCTTGAATATGAGCGCAAATGTTGGATAAGGCATTGAATTGTTCCTGCAGGGAGGAGACTCGATGAAGAAAGAGATTTAAGTCAGCTTCATATTTTGCATTGATTAACCGAGTGGAAGAATCAATTTTTTCATCCAGAACACGCTGGTGCTCTCTGATTTGTTCAAGTTCTTCCTGGAGATCTCGACAGTGTAGGCAGTCTTCACTACGAGCCATCTGAGAAGCCTTGGCTCTGTTTTGATGATACGCTGGAAATTTACTGCACCAAGAAAGAGCTGTTGCAACTGTTGAAAGAGAGTCAGGACAAAAGATTTGCAGAACAGAGGAGGGGGAAGGATAAGTGCTCAGGGAACAGAGAAAAGGTCGATGAAAACTTCCAGAATAGGGAGAGCCAGCTGGAGGAGTAGGTAAGTGGGAGGAATGGTTATAGGATGACTGAGAATAGAACTTTATTGAAACGGCCCTCAACTGCTCTAGCTCGAGGGGGAGCGCTGGAATGAATGAAGATGGAGGGGGAGGGAACGAAGGCCAACAAAACACAGGGAGAGCAGTAGCAACTAGTGGAACAAGGGAGGAGCTACAAAGAGGAGACAGTAAATCAGGACTTACAGAAGAAATACTCTGAGTGTAAGAAGGATAACGGGGGGAACTGGCACGAGATGAAGGCGCTGAGGAGCAGCTATGATCGAAGATGAGCGCGGCAGCAGCAAAATAATCACTGATAGAGGTGAAGACCTGGAGATCAGGTGCCCAGGTATTTATGGCGAGCGGGCTACAAGAGAGGGAGGATAGAGTCACGTGGTAAGAGATGGAGGATTCACGGATTTCACATGAGCGACCAAATATCGAAGTAGCTATGAAGACTGCGGGATTGGGAGGTAAGATTTTCGGCGACAGAGAATCGGCCACATCGGGATTGCCTTGGATTTTGTTAGGGTACGCCTTGAAATTTCTGCAAGTATCAAGCATAATAGGATTGTCATAAATCATGACGAAGATCAGGGGAGGTGTTGAAAAAGATCCTCATTGTTGCAGAGGATATTTCCTTTAGTTCGGATACACGCTTGATTGGTGAGTTTGTTTGCTTCTCGATTTATGGTGCGAAGAATATGGAAAAATTTAAGCTCCCAAGTTTGATTGATCATGGTTTGACATCTGCTAATGGTTTGCTGTATGAAGATGTTGGAGGCTTTGCGCTTACTGTTCATTAGACTTATAATAATAACAGAGTCTCCAAATATCAACGCTTTCCTGATTCCATGGATTTGAAGTTGGAGTAAGCCTTGATAGAGCGCCAGAGCCTCTGCTCTGTTATTTGAAAGATTTCCCAATCCCCACTCAAAGGTGACTAAGGGGTCGCCATTGGGTTTATAGATTACTCCCCCTGCCCCTGCCGCTCCTGGATTTGACTTGGAGGCACCATTAAAGAAAAGGGAATTAGAGTTGCTGTTACAAAGCCATTCATTAAATTCATGCTTCTTTAATCTTATTTTCCAATTGTGGCTGAGAGTGTTGATTGAGTTGCTGTAGATGTTTGGCGTTGGGAGGATACTACTCTTGTCTATCAGGTTCCTGATGAAATCTCTTTCTTCTACACAAAGGCTAGCCATATCGATTTTCTTTGTGCTTTTGGCAGCAATGGTTTCTATCGCAAGGCTTTTAGCCTTGTTACATAGTTGTCTGGTTAAGGTCTCTTGATCTCTAAAAACCTTGCGGTTCCTAGCAATCCAGATTTTCCATAAGAGAGCATATGGGAGGGCATCCCACATCCTCTTGGCAATGTTGTTTTTCTTGGGTTGCCAGGGGTAGCTTTTCTTCCAGTTACTTAAGACTTCACCAATGGAGAGTTGTGAATTCCAGGTGAAAGTGCCATTTGGAGCAATGCTTTTCCAGCAAGAGATTGCAAAGGGGCACGAAATGAATAGATGCTGGATAGTTTCTTCTGCCTCTTGACAATTTGGGCATCTGGAGGGTCCAGCAATACCTTTCTTTTGCAAATTTTTTGAGGTGAGGGTTTTCCCTTTTAAGAGGGGCCACATAAAGAATTTTACTTTAGGGATGGCTTCAGATTTCCAAACTGTTTTCCAATACATCCATGGAGGAGTCAGATAGTCCCTGTTACACAAATAATGATAACCTGCTTGTATTGAGTAACTGGAGTCAGTGGGATCTCGTCGGAATCCATCAATGCCATTTTTAATTATAGGCGCAATGTTGTGAAGATGAATCCGGAAATTGTCGAGGTTCTCTTTGAGGTTTTCAGGGATGGGAGGGAAGCTCCACCTCTTCCAAGCTTGAGTATTTATATCCCATTGAGAAATTTGATCTAAGCGGTATATTCCTTTGCTTTGAAGAAAGAGGAGAATTGGATCCATACCTGGACGATTGCTAATTGGTTGGTTTCCCATAATCTTATCAGCTCCAATGTTGATTTTGCTGCCACCTTTGGGGACCTTAGAGACATTTTGTGCCATAAAGGAGATGGCTTTTTTGCAAAGTTTTCAAATGCTTGTGCTGCTTCTGACGGGTATTTCACTTGTTAGAAGTTGCTGTCTTGGGCTACTGAGATATTTGGCCTCAAGAACTTTTTTCCACCAAGCTTGTTGATCCTCGATTAATCTCCAAACTATCTTGCCACGAAAGGCTAAGTTTGTGAGCATTGGAGATCTGATTCCAAGCCCTCCTTTTTCCTGACTTTGAATAACTTGTTTCCAACTTACCAAGTTATATTTTTTCTTTTCGTTTTTCCCACCTTGCCATAGGAAATACTTGAGGATATTTTCCATTTTGTGGTGAAATGAGGCTGGAGCCTGAACTAGGGAGAATTGATATAGAGGAAGAGAAGAAAGGCTTGATTTAAGGAGAACCAATCGGCCAGCTGGGTTGAACCAAGTGGATCCCCACTTCTGTACTTTTCTTTTCAATTTGTCTAAAGTTGTTTCCCATATTTCAGCTCTTGCACGTCCCATACTTACTGGCATTCCCAAATAGTTGAAGTGGTCCCAATTTAACTTGCACGGCACCCCAAAGATGTTGGCTATGTTTTGAAGCGTTTGAGCTGAAGCATTCCAACCATATATGCAGCTTTTGAGATGATTTATCATTCCCCCAGAATATCTCATGAATTTGTCTAATAGAGCTTTGAATCTTCGAGCTATTATTGCAGACGCCCCTCCTATTAGCAGGGTATCATCAACAAATTGGGAGTGATTAATGTTTTAAACTCCATCTTCAAATTTGATTCCAGTAATGAGACCTGCCTGCCGCTTATGATCAAGGGCGCAACTAAAGGATTCAACCATTAAGATAAATAAGTAGGGTGAAAGAGGACAGCCTTGCCTCAATCCTCTTGAAGATTGAAAGGCAGGGCCAGGCCTGCCATTGACAAGGGGGGCGATCCAAGGTCCAGAGATACAAGCTCTTATGAGGTCAAGAAATGAAGAGGCAAAGCCCATTTTTTAAAGAGTAGCAAATAGAAAGGAGTGCCAGACCCTGTCAAAAGCATTTGCCAAGTTTAATTTTAGGATGAAACCCTTTTCGTTCCTAGAGTGGCTTGAGTGAATGGCTTCCTGAACCAGGAGGATGGAATCTGAAATTTGCCTATTTGTCATGAAGCCGCCTTGATTTTCAGAAATTAGCATTGGCAAGAGAGGCTTGAGTCAGGAAGCAAGGATTTTTGTGAAGATTTTATAAGAAGAATTGCATAGGGATATGGGGCGGAAACGGGAAAAATTAGAGGGACGATTCTCTTTGGGGATGAGGGCTAGGTGGGTTGAATTTGTGTAGCCTCCCATTTTGTTTTTCCTCTGAATCCATTTAAAATATTTGATGAGATCCTTTTTGATAGTTTCCTAGTGCTCCCTATAGAAGCAGATTGGGAAGCCGTCCGGTCCTGGTGCTTTGTCAGGCTGGAGTCCCCAGATGGCTCCCTTGATTTCTTCTTCCTTTATCTCTTCGATCAATTTTTCATTTGTTTCTGTTGCGATCTTGTTTGGCATATGCTATAGGAGATCAACATAGTTTTCTTCTTCCCCTTTTTCGGTTAGGAGCTCTTTGAAGTGTTTTGAAGCAACGTTTTTGATAGCAGCTTGATCATTATGCTGAGTGCTTGTGCTATCTGTGATAGTTGTTATGCTGTTTCTGATTTGTCTAACTGTGGCTTGCTTGTGGAAGAAAGTCGTATTCCTGTCCCCGATCTTGAACCAAATCTGCCTTGATTTTATTCGCCATTTCTCTTCCTCTTCTCTTCTGATACTCTTCTCTTCTGATACTATATAATTGATTGTAGAGATTTTCTTCCTGATTTTTTTCCACCTGAAAGTACTCTTGCTTTTCCATTGCGTGATGGAAATCGTCGATTTTAGCTTTCACTTCTCGTTTCTTTGCTTCCAGCGCTTCATAGTGAGTTTTTGCCCAATCCTTGAGTGCATTCTTTACATTCCTGAGTTTGCTTTCCCATATGAAACTTGGAGAGCCTTCAACGTGCTGACGCCAAGTTTGTTGGATTAAATCTTTTGCTGCTGCAATGTCATTCCATAAAGGGCTGTATTTAAAGGGTAGAGGGCCCAGGTGGCAATGAGATTCAAGGGTTAAAGCAGTGGGGTAATGGTCTGAAGCTGCAAAGGGAAGAATGGAAGCATAAACAACTGTAAAGGTGGAAAGAAGGGACACATTTACCAGGATTCGATCAAGCCTTTCCATAATATTGCCTTTCCCCAACCTGCGATTACTCCAAGTGAATTTACGATTCTTTGGGATTATATCAACAAGATCACCAAGCTGCATTACATTCTCCAGCTGGTTTCTAAAAGGATCTGGGGTAAAGCTGCCTCCCGCGTTTTTCATTAGCATGCAGAATGAGATTTAAGTCTCCACCTAAAATTATGTTGCTGTTATCTTCTTTCGCTATATTGTTGCTGAGGGAATCCCAACAAGCTTCCTTATCCCTATAGTGATTCGGAACATAAACATTGTAGATGACAAGCTGTTGACTGCTCATGTTGTTCTTCAAGACAATCTTGATCCAGTGCTGTTCTACTATTTTTGCTGTATTGTTCCATTTATCTTGATGCCAGAGCGTAGCAATTCCTCCTGAGGCCCCTCTAGAATCGCACACACATCCTTTATATTGCTTATGACGTTCAATAATTTTGTTCATTTCTAACTGTCCCTGCTTTGTTTCTTGAAGTAAAACAATATCTGGTCTCTCTTGATTAGTTAGATCTTTTAAGGCATTTGATTTGGAGGGGTGCCCTAATCCCTCGCTGTTCCAAGAGAGTACTTTCATCATGTCAGATGAGGGATGTGAGGAGTTGCTCTTCCTCCCTGGTCCTTATTTACTAAGTCCTTGTCTATTTGCCCTTGAATATAGGATTCTATGGGGTTCTGAAGACCCATTGCTATATCTTTTTGCGCGTTTTCATCTCTGTGCTGTTTGGCAGATTTTCTTCTGGGCTTCTTTTTGTTGTCAAGGGTGGAACCATGCTCCTTAGAATTGCTTCTAGTGATTCTAAGGGGGGGGGATCAGTTGGGAGGGATGAGGAGATAGTCAGGGGAAGGGGAGAATCTGAAGGGACAGATTGAATCACAGGAGTAGGGGGATCCTCAGGAGGAGAGAGGATGTGAAAGGGGTTGGAGGAAGGAGAGGAGGAATGGGGATCAGGCTGACGATCGGGGAAGAAGGGAGGGTGGGATGATGAGGGGGCAGGAGATGAGGGTGGAGGATTGGGGGGAGGTCGAGAGGATGGGCCAGCTTCATGAGATGGGTTAGGGTTAGGGGCTGCCTTTTTTTTTTACTGTTTCCCATTACTCTTCTTGTGGAGAGTTTTCAACATTAAGAAGTTTAGTGCAATGATTGGCAAAGTGGCTGTATTTGTGACATACCTTGCACTTGAAGGGGATCTGCTCATAGTCAAGTTGTTGAATGTGAGTCCAATCATCAACCTTGAGCTTGATGGCTTCTGGCAGGCCTTTGCCCAAATAAACTTCTACGCAGATGCAAGCACAGGCCTGCATGTTATCTTTAGGTTCGCTCCGATCAATGTATTTCCCTACAACATTCCCAATAGCACGCACTGATTCATCTCCCCAGCAGTGTAGGGGAAGGTGAGGTAGTCGGACCCAAACAGGAACAACACTAGGAATGTCCAGCTCCGGATCAAAGTCCGGTGTCCATTGAGATATAGTCCTCTGGAAGCCATGAAGTAAGGCCCATTACAGAAGATTAAGTCCTTGTCTTCCTTTGTTTCAAAATGAAATGTAAAGTATCCTTTCCCACAAAATCTGATAGAGATTTTCCCCTGAGTTTTGTCTGACCAGTTCCTTTCCACCCACCTCTGCACTGTTTTTGGAGAGGGCCAGAGTCCTGTAAATTGTCCAATAAGACCTCTTTCTGCCAAGGCAAGGGCAACCATATGGGGCAAGGTTGGAGGTAGAGATACTTCCTGCAACCCATCAAGCTTTTTCAAAAACTTCGAAACTGTGGGGCGAGTTCGCTGTGGAGGCAAAGATTTGACCGGGTCGGAGAATGCTTGCTGAAGAGCTGCCTCCTTTGGTGGAGCCTCTGGAAGGGCCATGCCGAGAGGCCGAGGGCTGATTCAAATTCACAGGCAGCAGGCGGCGGCGGGAGCAAGCGCGCGCGATCCCTAAAAACATTAACACAAAGACAAATATTATTACTAATATAACTTATTGTTGCTATTAATATTACTAATCAATAATGTCATTATTGAAATTTTATTAGCATACCATATTTAATAAAACGTAATTAATCTTGAGGAGCTGGAAATTGGAATGCATGGTAATAAAATTATTAAACTGGCCTGCATTACCTAGTCACGATATCTTAAGATTTTACAGCAAATGTCGGGACCCGGCCCTCAATAGCAATTCGTGGGGAAAGAGATTGTGACTGCGCACAAACCCACAGAGGTAAAACCGACCTTGTCGGAGAAACAATAAAGGCCCACGCACTTCGCAGCCAAAAAAGCCAGGAAGAATCACAATGGTCGTAGATTCTTAAGGAAACTGAGATAAAAATCTACGAATCAATTTCAAGCATTTTTTTGGAGTCATAACATACGAATTTCAACTTTTTTGAGCACGGAAAGAATCCATTAAGCCTATCAGGATCAATTTCAGATGAGTTTAATGAATACGAGTATTGTTTCACTGCACCAGGGCGTTAAAGAAAGGAGAGGTTGGACAAGTGGCTGAGCCGGTCTCTGCACAGTCAGCACGGTAGCTCACCCAAACTCTGCATAGTCGGCACAACAACTCACCCTAGTCGACGACAATCTGTAGTTAAAGAGTCCATTCCAGCGGGGAGTGAAAAGTATAAACTCCAGTCGGTGGAAAAAACAAAAAGTTAAACTCTAGCACTCAAACGATAATAGATTAGGTTAGTTCACAAATTAGGTTGACGAATTATGAAAAAAACAAGAAAAACAACCAAAATAACTTTCCTGGCGGGTAGAGATGGACTTAACTCGCCAGAGATAAGGATCCACGAGAGGCTGTTAGTCCATGTTACGAAACACACAGGAGCGTTGGTTTATCCAATGTCCAACAATCTCCCCCTCCTAACTTGAGCTAGGTGTGTATCGAACTCGTGACCTACTCTCTGATACCACTTGTTGGGAATCACGATTGCCCTTAGACCAAAACACACAGTTGTTAGCCAACGATCGCATTGCAAGAGATAAGGATCCATGAGAGGCTATTAGTCCATGTCCAACACACACGGGGAGCGTTGGTTTATCCAATGTCCAACACACTCATCACCTTACCAACCAAAACTTGTCTTACCTTTAATAGGTCCATGAAGGTGTGTAAATAGCTACCAAATCTAGTCTATGCAATTCTAACTAGCTGCAACTTAGAGTAAGTTCCATAAATGTAGTGGACTCTTATATGCTCAATGATGGATTTGATGAGTTTCTTTTGTTACTTGTACAAGTCATTAATCCATCGACACTTTTTATGCTTAACAACATCATGCATGAAATGGTTCAAGGTGTACCCCAAACACCTAAATCAAAAGATGTGGGGGTGCACCAACTCAATGATTTTTACCACTCCCTTATAATTAGTTGCATTATTAATAACTACTTGAATCACATTATGAATAGATAGACCAACGACATAATGGTTTTTAGTAGAAGGTTGGAAATTAGAAGGTTGGAAATATTTTGAGAAGATACAGTAATTGATGAGGACTAGTGGACACACCAAGAACATTAATCAAGCATCGGTTTCTAACATTTGTCCAATTGTTAGATAGAATGGATACCTCAGTCTCTGCCTACTCATCTGTAAGCAATACCAGAATTCTTTGGATTTTGGCTCTTTCCCTGTCTAGTAACACGATTCTAGCTTTCTCATATTTGATGGTCTCCTGTATTCCTTGGGGCTCTTGTTGATTGCTACAATGATATCATTCCAATAGGGGGAGCAAAGAACATTGAATGGTACACTGCATGCAAAGAGAAATCGTGCCACTTTTGGATCCACCTCATACCTACCACAAATATCAAGGAAACTTGCTGTTGTTCTTCTAGTTACATCCCTTGCATGCCAAGCTCTATCCAATCCATATGTGGTGTTGCCAAATCTTGTTAGATTTAATCTTTTGTCTTCTTGAGTATTTACCATGAGTTCTGTGTGCATCTTCCTCTTCCTTGATGTATTTTGCTCAATCTTCCTTTGATATCTTAGACTCTTAGTGCACAAAGTGTTTCCAGTGGTTGCCTTAGTTTCACTTATCAATGTCCCACCAAAATGCCTCCCCACTTGGGAATATGAGCCAAACTATAGTTTTCCCTTGTGACAACCATGGGGACATAACAATTTAGTGGTTCCACCCCCTCTTCCCTACTGAAGTTTTGTCACACGCTTCAAGAAGGGTTTTAAGCAAGTTTTGTTTCTGCCTTCATTGTCACATTCACTTCAATAACATGGGTTGCTATGGCCATTATCACATTCACATCAATAACACACCTACATCATAGCTGACATCAAGTCTAGTAGTTTTAAGATTGATCAAACTGTCAATAAGTTGGCTATATTGTGTAATCTTATCATAGTTGGGCTTTTAGATCAAAATGAATTTGCCCCAGAATTATGAATAGGCTTCAATTCAGATCAAGATCCGTTGCCAACTCAGTGAAGACTTGAATGAATAAAAAACTCAAATTGTAATAAAAAAATTATTAGCATGCATTGTATGCCAATATAAAATTTAAATCCAATCAACTAGACACCAAATATGCAAGATTTGCTGAGTTATATTGCACGTGAGGGTACAAATAGGCAAAACTTCATTGAGATGCATAAACTACAAGTTACAAGATATAAAATTAAAGTTTTGAGAGAAAATACGTAAGAAGTGAAGCACTAATCGACCTCTAGAGTCCAAAATAAAATAATCATACAATAATCTAATGAGTACATACTGTACCTTATCATGAGTCATCAATCCCCATTGAAGTCAGCCTGTTGACACTGACGCTTGCCTGGCTGGAAAGATATCACAGGCAGAGGAAGATGTTTGCAAGAACGAGAATGCTATTTTCACACCAGTAGAAGGGCATTTTCTAGTTTAATATTTGTAAGGACCAAACTGAGTGTTTTAGTTTGGTAAAACAGAGATCAATATATGAGGGTTGGTGCTCTTCTTTTAAAATGCTTCTCATCCCTTTTTGAAATTCATGGAGATGTTCTAGGGCGGGTCATGCAACCATGCCGTAATATGGACAAACTTGGGATCATACAGGGTTTAGCAGGGTGTTCTACTTCATGCTTTTGAGAGGTCAGTTGTTGTCAGTTTGGTAACAGAAGAATGCTGTTGCATATGTGTTCTAGATCAACAGATCAAAAGCCTTTCCCTTGGTTTATATCAAGTGTAATGGTTGCTGTTTGTAGGTGCAGAAGTTATTTTTGCTACATTTACTGCAGTAAAATTGAAATATGAAGTGGACACCTTCTTGGAAAGAGATTTATTGGATATTTTGAGATGCTTGAGAGTTAGATATCAGCAAATGATTAAATAAACACGCTAACCAGCCCTTTTTATATGCTAACGAACTTCCCAATTCTTTGTGCTGAAGAAACACCACTGAAAATATCACCAAGACATATTGTTTGAAGTGGAGCTAAGGCTGTTTTGCAGTTTATGATTGATAATGTTGCAAAAAAGGACGCAACAGTAAAAGGAACCAAGATTAAGGGGAGGTGGTCAATGTTTTGCTCATGTTTAAGACCAACATCTTTTTCTGGGGGATTTGCAGGTGAAAAGTGCTGGTTCTGATGATAATTACTGCTGGCCGAGCTTTGTATCACTAGATCTGGGCCAACCCTTATGTGTGTATGACAAGGCCATTATAAATACAAAGTCATATGGTGTCCTTTAATCATTCTTTTAAGGTGGGTTCATGGTAAATTTTTGAAGGAAGTGGATAACAAAACTTATTCTAAACTGTTTTTGATCTGTCCTAATTCATTCATGCTGTAACTCAAAACAGAAGTAGCACACCCTTGGAGAAGAGAAGTACCAACAGTTGAAAGGTGTGCTGTTGCAGGCCTGAAGCAACAAGTGGAGGTTTTTCTGGTTGACCATGTTACCATGAAATCTAGCAGGCCTTGGAGAGGGAAACCCTACAAGACACAGAGCTAGACTAAGTGCTAACAATGGGACAATGGCCCACTGTCAGCACAACCAAGGTCCCCTGTTCTTTATGGACTTTCTCTGATGGGAGGAGTCCCAGTAGGAAGGAGAACTCTTAGAATAGATATGCGAGGTATAGGGCACAAAGTGATCAAACTAGAGCTCATTTGAAAGAGAGGCTCAATAAAGGTACAAGGCTTCAAAGAAGCAAATTGCTCTCTAAGAAAAGCCCTAGAAAAGAAGGCACAAAACCTAGGGTTTTGAGCTTTTTTCGATGGTAATAGATGTTTACAAGGTCAAGGCTCGAGCGAAAAGGTTTCTTGAGATATACTTCAACAATTACTAAGCTCATACAAGTTTACAACCTTCAAAGAAGTCCCCAAGTTGAGGGAGAAGAAAATAGGGTTTTCCTCTTGGAGCAACATCTAGGGCAAAAAATTTTATGGATGAAACTCAAGTGGATGCCCACCAAACTTGGAGCATAGATAGCCTAGATCCTAAGCTTGATGTTTAAGCTCTCGAATTCCCAAAAAGTCTCCTCAATAAAATTTTGCTGCAAACCTTAGATTTTTGCCCTAGCCTTAAATGGACAGAATTTGAAGAGGAAAAATTATGGATGAAAAGTAGAGATGACCACCAAGGACTTGGATTGGTGCCTTGTCCTTTGGGCATATGGAGTCTTAGGATGTTCAAGATGAGCTAAATTGTCTCTAAGGAGGCTTAAAAATGATGCCCTAGGTACCACGTTTAAGCATTTACCCACTTCAAAGATAATGGAATTTCATGGAGAGTTCAAGAATTTCCTCCACTAGGAACATTCATTACATGTCATACATTGAATAACATATGTAATACTCAACTAGAAAGCCTTCCAAAATTAATTTTCAATAATTAGGGCACAATTAACACATTCTAGAAGCAACAATTCCATACATTAAACAAATTCAAGAGAAAAATTCCATCAACATTAAGCACTTACAAGATGACATGCAATATATCCATCCAAGATCCAAGAAATAGCTCCAAAGAAGAAATGCGAATTAGCTCCAAATGTCAAAATGCATTCCAAAAGATTCTCCAATAGCCAAAGAAACAAGTGTGAGTTCTTCTCAAGAGATCCAATCCAAGTGTGATGATGATTAGTAGCTCAAATGAGCTCTCATCTCTTTATAGATGATCTATCAAGTCTAATTTTAATCTAGAAGCCCATATTAGTTGTCAAATGGAGGGAAAAACTAAATGTGGTTACAAGCCAACCACATAGCTAATGAAAAATCATAAAGATAAAGCCACAAGAGGGCCGAAATGCTGATGTCATCACTGTGTGGGCCTTCTTGAGGCATGCGTTGAGCTCTCCTTGTGCCAAAGTGAGTTAAGAGGGCTCCATAAATCATCTACTAGGGCTTGCCCCTAAACATCCATGCAAATCATCAAGTGGACCCCAGTTTTGTGTTTGAGGCGCAAAATGGGTCTCATGGGTCAACCGGTGATAAAATAGCCTTAATTTGCTCCATCGTTGAGGGCTCAAAGAATGGTGCTATCCCTTCCATGTCTCAAAGGGTGAGACAATCCTCACTTGGGCCTCAGACCAGTTGCCAAACCATGTGTACACTGCTTAGCCGACTGGGGGCATGTCAGTCCAAGTGCATCTTATCATGAATAATATGGGGCAAAGTGCAAAATGTTGTGGTGCTGTAGGTGCTCATGGATTGAAGTAATGATGCTCTGCAAGTATAGGAGTCCCATGGCTCTCAATGCTTCACTTGGAGTGTGTCATATGCTCCTCTAGTAGACTTAGGCCCCAGTTAAGTTGCCCAACCCATGATGAAACCACTTGCCAATCACATATAATGTCCAGTGCTGCATCCTCACCATCAGGTACAATAATTCATTAGTGCATCTAAGTGAACCAAGCTTGTTAATCAAGGGCACATTGAGACTTCATATGGGGCTTCCCTTCCAAATTTGGGGCTTTAATCTCATAATAGTGTTACCTCCCTAGGTAGGAGTGGTTAATAGACAACCCTATTAGGTATTCTCAACCCTAAGGGGAAGGACAAGTCCCAAGCACATCCTTCAATTAATAGGTGGCATGTGAATGATGATGAAATGGATGGGGACACGGGGATCTCAAGGCCAGATGCCATGGGTACAAGGATAACAATGATGAGGGATGTCCACATATTGGGTATATAGATGTAGGAGGGAGAAATCGTGGATACATGAGTTACCCCAACCTTTGTTTTTCCACCCCTCTTTATTTGCCTTTTGCCTTTTCTTGATTTTTCTTTGTATTACTGCTCGGGGCTCCAGGAAATGAGAGCATGTTGTGAATGATATAGATCAGTTATTGCCCTCTTAAGGTGGGATAATTCATTGCCCACTAGGGGTTGGGACATGCATGGGTTCCTTAATGATGTGGGGGCACTCATAGGCCCTAGGAATCAGGGTGATGGCCATGATAAGGGGTAGAGCTTGTGGTTGGCTTTTGCCCATGTGCTATATTTAATGTCCCGACCATCTTTTGCATTTGATAATATTATTTTCTTTTGTTTATTGCTTGTGGCTGTGATATGCTTTTAACTTTTTTTTTTTTAAATACTTTTCGCTACATCAACCTCCATGGCAACATTGACAGGGCTAACCCAGATATGTGGACAAGGGGAAGGGGGTGTGCCAGTGTCTTGTGGATCTAGAGAAGGAAAATGATGAAATAAGGCCTGTAATGTGTGCAAGGGAGTGAAAAATGTGGAACGGGAAAACGAGACCATGCTACCCAAAATCAGGGTTTCTCAAGTAGTGCCCTTACTAAAGCCATAGGCCAATAGTGGAGATTCCACAGGACTAGGATTGAAGATTAACTCCCCATTTAAGGTGAAGGAAAAAAATGACAGTCAAAGCCCTCCCTTCTTGCAAGTCACCAAATAATCCATGCCCAAAATGCCCAATGAAAAACATGCATCATTGCACAATGAAAAACGTACCTTTTGGGTTGGATTGCCCACCTTCTAACAAATTGTTAATTTTAGGCAACAATGGTATGTTCTATGCTTTAGATCAATTTTACTTCAATTTCTTTAGGAGCCCAATATCAATTTCAGTTTAACAATCACATCAACATGATAGTAAAATGCAGATAGAACATAAACATAAACAGTAGCAGGCAAGCCAAGACGAGAGGACAAAAGATGTGGCACCAACGAAGGACAAACCCCAATTTGCGGAAACCCTTGATCAAATCTTCTTTTAGTCTTCAATAGTTTAGTAGAGAGAGTACAATTTACAAATTATGATAATTTATAATAGAGGTAAAAGAGATCTAATCAGAAAAGTCAACTGGGCAGATTTGACCCTTAAAGATTCAGTCAACTTTAGTCAAATTCGGCCTCCAAACAACAAGATGAAACAACACTCAAAACAATGGAATTCTGCCTAGTCAAAGTCTGGTCAAATAGTCAACCGACGGTCAGCCCTAACCACAGTCAACGCTGGTAAAATAGTATGGATTTGCTAGGTCTCAGCCCTAACCATAGTGAACGCTGGTCAAACAGTATGGATTTGTTAGGTCCCTATAATAGTAGTGATTCCCCCATTACTATTGTCATTGTAGCCCTAATTGTTATTGTTGTGCCCAAATTGTCCCCATATTGTTATTTTTGTGCCCCATAGAAGCCCATTATTGTTATTGTTGTGCCCTTATATTATTATTGTTATGTCGGCTTTGATTATATTGTGATCCCTTAGACTCCTATATATAGAAAGGAGGTTTTGTCATTTGTATCATCTAAGAATTATTCATTTGTGTAATGTAAAGGAGCTTGCCCCCTCGAAGAGGCTTATTTTGAAGTCGTTGATCTATCTTTTCTTCTATTCTGTGAGCTGGTTACAAAACAGGATTGCCTAGATTTCTGCGCCTAGAAATGCGGCCTGCCCAAACAGAAATTTCCTCAACAAAAACGCAGTCAAACAAGTCAACGTTGGCTGGTCAACGTCCAAAACAAAAAATTGTTGTCATTTCCTTTGCATGTGTGGGGAGAGAAGCTGCCCAGAAATCTGTACCCAATAAGATGAGGAGAGAGAGATGTGTGAAGATGAGTGATGTCCAAATGAGGCCAAATCACCTTCTATTTATATGCAACGTTGAGGATGAATATACGTCACTGTTGGGCTTCTGAGCCTACATGAGTTTGCTGGTCGACTTTGACAATTTGTCCACAATATAAATAAATTCATATCTTCATTTGTACATGTCAGAATTAGATGATCTTTAGATCAATCCTATACCTCTCTGAGGGAGGAATCTAATAAAAATATCAGCTGTCATAAATAAGATGACCCATGTGGAGTTTGGCCCTAGTTGCCAATTTTAACACTCCCTCTCAACTAGGGAGAATTCCACCTGCTAATCCATTTTCCAATCTGTACTATCTCTGCCATCCATGCACTGCGTTGCTGAACTATGAAGAAGAAGAAGTGATCGAGAATGTATCATACCATTCTCTATTGACCCAAAGTCAGTCCCAATCAAAAGAGAGTGTCTCATACCACTCTTACTGACCCAAAGTCAGTTCCCATTGATCCCAGATCAATATCGGACATCCTAGCATAGGGAGTACGGTAGTACACGATGTGTCCATCGGTAGTACTATGGTCCCTATCCTCATTTCCCTACTCATTGGCCAGATGAGAGGTACTTCCCATGAGTCCCAGATTGCATGGGTAGGATGTCTCGGTAGGAGAAGGATGAACCACTCGTCCTGATCACATGTTGCCAAGGGGTATCACAAGGGAAGGATGAACCACTTACCCTGTACACAACAAACCACTAGGGGAACGCTGAAACATTCACCCTATGGTTGCTCACCACTCCAAGAAGTACCCCAAGCCCCCTCGGAGCTTCCAGAGATCAATGTCCATCTCATAGAGGACCCTCATAAGAGGGTCTCTCCATGACTCCAAGTCGTTCTCGGAAGGATAAGAATTTGACCTTCCCCAGGGGCTCTGTCAGAATATCAGTGACCTGCTCATCAGTCCCAATGTGATGGAGCCTTATTGCTCCTCGTTGTACCATATCCCGAATAAAGTGGTTCCTGATATCTATATGCTTGGAGCGATCATGAAACACGAGATTCTTTAATAATCAGATCCCACTCTGCTTATCGCAGAGGATCATGGTGGTATCCAACAGATGTCCAAACAACTCACTGAAGAGCTTCCTCAACCAGACAACTTCATACGAGGCCATACTAGCAACTATGTATTTGGCCTCGGCAGTGCTCAAGGCAACCGATTTATGCTTCCTGCTCATCCAAGATATCGAAGTAGAACCCAAAGAAAAACAACATCTAGAAGTGCTCTTGCAATCCACCACACTGCCAGCCTAATCAGCACCTGAATAACCATGTAGCCTCACATTTCTGGTAGTGTATCTCAATCCATGAGTGATTGTGCCTCGAAGATATCTCAGAAGATTCTTGGCGGCAATCCAATGTATATGATAACGCTCAACCATGTATTGGCTCAATGTGTTAACTGCAAACCATATGTCCGGACGAGAGTTTACCAAGAACATTAGTGCTTCTATGAGTTGGCGATACTCAAAAGCATTTCCCAATTCAGGTCCAGCAACACTACCACATAACTTCTTAAAGTTAAGTTCCATTGGAGTAGTCACAGGTTTGCAGTCCACCATCCCAAATCTTTCCAATATCTTCACAACATATTTTCCTTGAGAGAGGAAAATTTCTCCTAGATTTTGCCAGACCTCCAACCCTAGGAAATAGTGCATCAATCCTAGGTCCTTCATCTCAAATTCAGAAGCCAACTCCCTCTTACATTTGTCAATGAGAGGGTCTGCACCGGTCAGAAAGAGATCGTCCACATAAAATACCAGAATGAGAGGTTTATTGTTTTCAACCTTAAAGTAAAGGTTCAAATCGACTTCACTTCTAGTGAATCCCAACTTCATTAGATAGCTATTGATCCTCTCATACCAAGCTCGGGGTGCTTGCTTCAATCCATAGAGAGCTTTCTTCAACCTGCATACATGAGATTCTCGATCATGAACTTCAAACCCCTCGAGTTGTTCCACATAGACTTCCTCTTTGATTGAACCATGCAAGAAGGCGGTCTTGACATCCATTTGATGTAGGTTCCATCCTCGTGAGGTGACAAGGGCTATGATCGAGCGGATGGTGGTGTATCGGGCAACAGGTGCAAATATCTCATCGTAATCTACACCTTCCTTTTGAGAGAAGCCTCAAGCAACAAAGCAAGCCTTGAACTTTTCTGCACTTCCATCAGCTCCATGCTTGATTTTGTAGAGCCACTTAGAAGTGACAACCGATTTGTCATGGGGTCTAGGGACCACATCCCAGACATCATTCTTCATAATTGACTCGTATTCTTCATTCATAGCATCCTTCCATACTTGTCGTTTCACGACTCCTTCGAATGATGAAGGCTCATTTTGAATGATAGTGCTCATGGCGGTCAAATATCCTTGGTACCTGTTTGGCTTCTTGCTTTCACGGAAAGTCCCCCTTGGTGCAACGTGCCTCTCGGCGTCTTCGAGAGTCTCCCTAAGCCACGAGGGTCTCTTCTTGGAGGAGGAAGGCTCATGAGGGAGTGGATCGATAGGATCCATAGGTTCATAAACATCAGGCATTGTTTCGTTCTCTTTTTCACCCTGATTTCCCGAGGGCCATATCTTCGTCGAAGGTGACATCATGACTTATCTCAACTTACTTTTGACCAGCCACATAAATTCTATATCCCTCGAATTCTCACTATAGCCCATAAAGATTCCTTTCTTCCTAGATGCACCCAATTTGCTTCTTTTCTCTTTCGGCACATGAAAATATACGGGGCTTCCAAAATTTTTAAAATGAGAAACATCAGGTTTCTTACCAGTGAACATTTCTTCGGGAGTCTTGGAGTTCAATGCATGATGAGGGCATCGGTTTTGAACATACATGGCGGTATTTGCAGCTTCACCCCATGGAAACTTCAGAAGGCCTTAATCATGAAGCATGGCATGAACAACTACAATAGAGCAATTCTTCCTTTCAGCCACAACCATTCTGCTCGGGAGTGTATGGCGTTGTAGTCTCCCTCTTAATGCCAACTTCTCTGCAATAATCTTGGAATTCATTGCATTCATACTCGGTCCCATTATTAGTCCTCAATATCTTGATTTTCTTCTCGGATTGGTTTTCAATCAAGGCTTTGAAATGTCGGAATCAGGTGAACACTTCATCGTTCTTCTTCAAGAAGTAGATCTAGGTTTTGTGAGAATAATCATCCACAAAGGTGAGATAATATAAATATCCTGCCAAGGAGTTTACGGGCATCATACTAGATATGTCGAAGTGGATCAATTGCAATATGTCTGTGGTCTTGCTATTACTTGAGGGGAATGGTCCCCTTGTAAATTTTTTTCGGCACATCTTGGACATGCACCTTCATGCTCTACTTTGAACTCGGGAATACTTGTCGCCATTTATCTCACATCGGGTAGGGCCTTATAATGAAGATGTGCAGATCTCCGATGCCATAGTTCAAATTGTAGAGATGTGTCGCAAGACATGGCTCCCAATGGATTTCCTCCAACTTGATACAAAGTGTTAACCCTGAACCCAAGGGAATGCTAGTCAAACAATACAGATTGCCTCGATTTCTGTTATCAATGCTAGTCAAACAATACAGATTGCCTCGATTTCTGTGCCCAGAAATGCGGCCTGCTCAAACAGATTTTTCCCCAACAAAAACGCAGTCAAACAAGTCAACACTGGCTGGTCAAACCCTTCTTGAAATTCGGTCAACATTGGTCAACGTCCAAAACAGAAAATTGTTGTCTTTTCCTTCGCACGTGTGGAGAGAGAAGCTGCCTAGAGATCCTTACCCAATCAAATGAGGAGAGAGAGATGTGTGAGGATGAGTGATGTCCAAATGAGGCCAAGTCACCTTCTATTTATATGCAACGTTGAGGATGAATGGACGTCATTGTTGGGCTGTTGGGCTTCTGAGCCTACATGAGTTTGCTGGCCGACTTTGACAATTTGTCCATAATTTAAATAAATTCATATCTTCATTTGTACATGTCAGAATCAGATGATCTTTAGATCAATCCTACATTTCTACGAGAGAGGAATCTAATAAAAATATCAGCTGTAATAAATAAGATGACCCATGTGGAGTTTGGCGCTAGTTGCTAATTTTAACACATATGCTCTTGACAAATGGGCAAGGAAACATACAATTGATACAAGGAGCGAAGATAAAGCGACATATCACATTGGCTATGAGGTGGCTCCAGTGTTGCGGGGGAGCGCCCCCCCCCCCCCCTTCGAACCCGCTCCCGAAGCGCGCTCCGGGCGGGAGCAGCTCGGGAGCGCGCTCCCAAAATCGCTCCTGGACGGGAGCGATTTTCGAGAGTGCGCTCCCGTAAAAAAATTTACGCTCCCTGGTCTGTTAGGGAGCAACTCAGGGAGCGATCGCTCCTGCGCTCCCGGAGCGTTTTTTAATGCCCGGGAGTGATCGGGGAGCGATCGCTCCCTGATCTCTCCCGGGCATTAAAAAACGCTCCGGGAGTGATTTCGGCCGGGCCGGGAGCGGTTCGGCGGAAAAAAAATCCACCGGACCCGAAATTTAAAAAAAATTTAGAATTTTTTTTTTATTTTATAAGCCCAATGGGCCAAAAAAATTTCATTTCAACTTCATTGAGCAAGAGATTGAGAGCTGGAGCAAGAGCAAAGGAGCAAGGAGCAAGAGCTGAGGAGCAAGGAGCTAGAGCTGAGGAGCGAGGAGCAAGTGCCAAGGAGCGAGGAGCAAGCCTGCAGAGGTAAGTAACTTAATCATTTAGTTAGTTTAGCTGGTTAGGTAGTTAATTTGGTTAGTTTAATTTAGCTGTTTGAGTTTAAAGATCATGTATTTAAATTAAATTAATAAATTAAATGAATTAATCCCAATAAACTAAATTAATTTGCAGATTCAAGACTCAAACCCTACAAACATCAAACACCATGGACCTGGGGATATTTATTGGCATTTTCCTCTTCCTGGTCCCTTTTATGGTTATTATGGTGGTGGAGAGTAGGAAACGGGGGGGGCCTGAAACTGAAGAGGTGGATGAAGAAGCCGGAGGAAGTCAAATGGGTGAAAACCCCAGTGAGGAGGAGGTGGAGGAGGGTGAACATGACCTTCAAAAAACTAAACAAGACCAAACTCCATTGTGGAAATATGTTCACAGGGCTGAAACAGGGAGAGGGGGTGGAACCACTAAATTTCATTGCCCCCATTGCAACACTGATTACACAGGCTCATACACCCGTGCTAGAAGACACCTCTGCGGGAAAAGGCCATGGGATGGAGAGAAACAAATAGGAATCAAAACTTGTGCAGCGGTGTCAACAGCAGATAGAGCCAAATACATAAAGGAAGAGGAGGACGCCCAATATAGAACAAAAAGATAAAGGGGTTTCTTTGAACCAAGCTCACAATCACAAAGAACTCCTTCAGCATCCTCCCAAGGCAGTGGATATGGACATGGAGGCACAGGGTCATCATCTTTAAGGCGTAGAACCATATCAGATTTCCTTGATGAGGGGTGTAGGAATGATGTGGATTCAAAAGTTTACAGGTTCCTCTATGCATGTGGGATACCATTCATTGTTCTACGCTCACCTTATTGGCACGAAATGGTTTCTGCCATAAATGATGCCCCTAAAGGATACAAGAGCCCTGGGTATGACAAGGCAAGAACTGTTGGCCTTGATCATGAAAAAGCAAAAATATCACATTCTTTGAATAAAATGACAAGTTCTTGGACTGACAATGGGGTGTCCATTGTATCTGATGGATGGACAAATGTAAAAGGCAAGCCATTGATAAGTGTTCTTGCTGTGTCTGTTAGTGGTCCCATCTTTCTAGCTGCACATGATTACTCAGACAAGTTCAAGACCGCTATCAACATTGCAGAAGCATTACTTGAAACAATTGAGCGTATTGGCCCATACAATGTCATCCAAGTCATCACTGATAATGCTCCTAATTGTAAGGCAGCGGGAGCAATTATTGAGGATAAATACCCGAACATATTTTGGTCTGGATGTTTGGTTCACACATTGAACCTTCTGTTGCATGATATTGTCAAAAACAAAAATGAACAATACCAATGGATTGGTGATTTGTACAAGAAAGGAAAAAAAATGATAAAATTTATTACAAATCATAGCAATACCCATGGCCTTTTCCGCAATCACTCGAAATTGGAGTTGCTGAAGATTGCGAGGACTAGATTTGGTAGCTATTACCTCACCTTCAGGCGCCTTTTGAAGGTAAGAGAGGCATTAGCTAGCATGGTATCAAGTCCACATTGGCAGGTGTTAAAGGAAAGGGCTACAAATGTAGCTAACATGGCAGGTTTTGAAACGGTGGAGGAGGCCGCTCTTGATGGGCAGTTTTGGTCAACTGTGAGGCAGGTATTGGATTTCACCAAGCCAATTTATAACATGATTCGGTTTGCAGATACAGACAAACCAGTGATTGGCGAGGTGTATGAGCAAATGGATACCATGTTGGGGGAAATAAAAGACATTGTTCATAATAGAGATCCCAACTTGTACAAACTGATTCATGATTGTGTGTGTGAACGGTGGAATAGGCTTAACCTTCCACTACATTGCTTGGCGTATATCCTTACGCCAAAATACTACTCAGAATCTTGGTTGGGCAAACCTGCAGCAGGGGGTGGTGTTAGGACCAAACCCCATTTAGATCAAGAGGTAACTAGAGGATATCTGGAAGCATTAGAAAAGTTGGTGCTTGACAGGGAGGAATGTGCAGCTGTGCGCCTTGAAATAGGCAGATACTTCAGTGGCAGTGGTTTGTATGGTAACTTCCATGCAATGGACGACAAAGATAAATTTGATTCTCTCACATGGTGGGAAACATATGGCGGCCACGGACTTTTTCCAAAATTGGCAAAAAAAGTTCTTTCACAGGTTGTAAATTCTTCTTCTGCAGAGAGGTGTTGGAGCACCTACAGTTATATACATAATATTTAAAGAAACAGACTCAACGAAAACCGAGCAGAAAGCTTGGTTTATGTGCACTACAACTTGAGGTTGTTGAGCCATTACTGTGATCGGGCTAATGAAGATCCCACATATAAAATTTGGGACAATCACCCTCAGGACGACAATTTGGAGGATGGCATTGTACATATTGAAGAACTAGAAGAGGAGCTTGTACGGGATGAAAATGAAGCAGCTGCAGCAGCCATGCCACCTCCACCTCCACTATCCAGTAGCAGTGCTCGAGGCCCGAGTCTTGTTCCATTGCTGTCGCCACCTCCATCGACACCCTCGCGTGGAGGTTCTAGTTCTGGTCGTCGGTTTGTGCGGGAGACTCCTAGAAGACCACCACGACCTGCTTATACTCCTGGAGACTCTCGTGGCAAGGGCCACTTGTAGATTTACATTTTACTTGTCTTTTTTAGTTTCTATTAGACTTTAGTTTTCATAACTGTTGAGTTTTGAGTCCTTGACTCTTGACTCTTGACTCTTTCATATCATTATGACATTATGATATTTTTTGTAAACATTATATCACTGTGACAATGAAAATTTGAAGTTTGAAGTTGGGCCTTGGCAATTATAACTCATTGGTAATGATTGTGAATTATGAATATGATGCTTTGTGAAAGACTAAAGTTGTTTCATTTCATCTCATTATTCATGTTTCATTTTATAAATTTTTAACATTTCATATCATGTTAACAGTTAGAAGTTAGGACTTAGAAATATCTTCGATTCTTCGATATTACTTCTTGTAATGGTTAAACTTGGCTTACAAGTACAACTTTGGTGATCAATGATGATAAATGTTATTGAATTTTCAATTCTGAAAGCTTGAAGTTGAAACTTTAATATTGAATTTGATGAATCATGATTTATAAGACTCAATATGTTGCAGTTGTAATATGTATTTTACTAACTTGTGGACATGGTTGATGACGATTATAATTTCTAGATGATTGATGTGATATGGTTCAATGATCAATTTATGTTTTTTTTATGTTTTTTATGTCTATTTCATCATTCTACATGTTTTTGTTGACATATATGTATCAAAAATTAAAAAATAAAAAAAATATATATATTTTTAAAAAATCGCTCCCGGATTCGCTCCCAAACCGGGAGCTTCTGAAAATGGTCGCTCCCGCTCCCGCTTCCGCTTCCGCTCCCCGCTCCCGCTCCCGCTCCCAAGTAACATTGGGTGGCTCTCAGAGGTTGCCGACTAAAGAAGATGACTAGGAAAGAAGCTCTCCTAGGGGTCCCCACTTTTGGTGGGTAACAAACCATAACAATGACCAAGTTTGAGCAGTAGCAAGGCATGGTCTTCAGCAATACTTTCAGGTCTGAGCAACACCTTTTTTGATAGGATTGAAAGTTGAAACAAAGAAGACGAGGCTATGATTATTGAGCTTTGTAGCTCGAAAGGTACTTCTAATCTTGTGTCTTGACTAGAAGGACCTTGATTGGCCTTGTTAAGAGCTTGCATTCGACATGCAGAGTGTGCGAGTTGCGCTCATGTAAGAAAAGCTAAATTTATGACTTGTACTTGAGTTAAAGTAGAGAAAGATAAAGATAAGATAGTTAACTAAAGTAATGTCACTTATGTTCGAGCTAATTTTGACCATCAATATTAGCTGAGGAAAGTTATAAATTGAGTCTAATGTGAGGTGCTAAGACACAAACAATAGCACAAGATTGAGAGAGGCTTCCCAGTGAGCATGTACTGGGTCTGAGAGAGTGCAGTGAGGCTAGTTATCAGTATTATATTTTCTTCGTTGGGCCATTGTCCCTAGTACAGGAGCATAAGTAAGTTTTGTGATTAATTTATTAAGGAAGAATTGTGGATTGGGTAGAAATCTGTTTATGTGCATGTGATTCAAATCGAGTTTTATTTTTGCTTCCACTATATTTTTTGTGTGTTAGGAATTCGGCCTTGTTTGTTTCGTTAATAATTGATGGGAACCAAATATCTGGTGCTGGGTTTGTGAAAGTCTAACATGGTATCAAAGCCGAAACTCTGAATTGATCTCAAAATTACATGTTAGGTTCGTGTACTGGGTCCAAGAGAGTGCAGTGAGGCTGGTGATCAGTATCATATTTTCTCAGGTGGGCCATTATCCCTATTACAGGAGCACAAGTAAGTTTTGTGATTAAATTATTAATGAAGAACTGTGGATTGGGCAAAAATTTGTTTATGTATATGTGATTCAGATCGAGTTTTGTTTTTGCTTCTGCTATATTTTTTGTGTTAGGAATCTGGCCTTGTTCGTTTCGTTAATAATTGTTGGGAATTGAATATTGATATCAAGTGCTGGGTTCGTGAAAGTCTAACATGGTATTTGAGCCGAAACTCTAAATCGATCTCGAAATTACATGTTAGGTTCATGTTAGATCGCTAGAGGCAAGTTAACCAAGATCATACAAA
Organism: Pinus tabuliformis; assembly: GCA_031772625.1. Lineage (NCBI taxonomy): Eukaryota > Viridiplantae > Streptophyta > Pinopsida > Pinales > Pinaceae > Pinus > Pinus tabuliformis. The sequence goes on from CM062815.1 coordinate 764,362,587, forward strand.
CTGAAATTTTTTATTGATGCAACGAGATTTTTTTTGTAAGGGGGGCTAAGAAGATTTTTTTGTTTTTGTTTTTGTTTTGTTATGAGCAAGTTCTATTTTTATTTTTGTTTTGGTTTGAGCAAACAAAAAAAAAAACGTAAAAAAAAAAAAAAGAAAAGGAAAAGAAAGGACGCCCATTCAAGAAAAAAGTTTTAAAATAAGGCAAAAAAAAAGTTGGGTGGCTGACTGGGTGGTTGACAGGCTAACCCAACTGCCACAACCAACAAAGCCTGAGCCGCCAGCTACCAGGGCACAGGGGTAGCAGGTTAGGACACTGCAGGGGCCGAACTCGACCAAATGAAAACAAACCACCAAGCACGATCAAGAGATGAGGACGTGGTCTCGACTTGCAGCATTCATGCAGAATCGACAAGGGTAGCACAAGAAAACATGCAACAACCAAAGAGAAAGGGCCACGACAGAGCAAGAGAGCTCAAGGAGTCGGTGATGGATCGAGAAAGTTGACTGTTTAGGAGATTTGCGCGAGCGAATAGGGTGTGGGGATGGTGCCAGGCTATCAACAGAGGCTGAGCACATTGTCAAGGTGTAACTTGGTTGAGCCACAAGCTGACAATTCAATCCATGCATAGAAGGTAGCTGGCACAACCAACGAACGTGGGCATCAACTAAGTATTGGGGCAGGTGCAAATGCGGTAGTTGAGCACACAGGCGCTCGAGGAGTGATCCAAAATGGATCCTAAAAACCCTCTAAGTCTTCAAAATCAAAAACTATCGCAAAAGGATGAACTTATAAAAATGGTGGATTACACTATCGGGCCTGAAAAACATGAAGAAACAGTGAAAAACAGAGTTTATCGGAGGCTTGAATGACGATACATAGGAGTTGTCGGATCTGGCCGATCAAGGGTCCAGATCCGATCGACATATCGCAATCGGAGATGGCATGCGGAGGCTATCGGAGGCAATCATGTGAAAGTTGCGATAGCGATCAACGCGGGTCAACGAGGACCGTCGATCAAGCGCGTAGATTGACGACCCAGGTTAACTCGCAATATCGCGTCGGCAAAATACAAAGGAGTACTTACCAAAGGCCTGGGGACTATGCGATGTGTGATTGCGATATCGCAATATCGCATCGGAGTAATGCAAAGGAGTGGGGCCGATAACAAATGCGACTGCGATAGCCAGACCCGATAGGATTATGGATGAAATTTCATATGTTTTGAGTTCCGGAAAACGGGTTTTTTTGTGTATTTCACATTTTCGTTAAATAAACGAAATGCAAAGGAAACACGCCCGATGCGATGAATCCAGACCTGAAAGGGTTTATAGATGCAACTGTATACTATTTGAAGTCCGCCATAAAGCCCTTCGTCGGGATTTCAGTGTTTTAATGTATTTTGCAAATACAAAGGAAAACCACGACACATTTATAGATGCAGCTGTATACCATTTGAATTCCGCCATAAAGCCCTTTGTCGGGATTTCACTGTTTTATGTATTTTGCAAATACAAAGGAAAACCACGGCACATGGGCACTTGCATCTTGCGATAGTGATTAAAGGCGGACCCGATGGAGTTATAAGGTGGAATTGATAATATTTCAGGTCCGATAAACTACAGTTTGGCGGATTTTCCTGTGTTTTTGTGTATTTCTATGTGTAAACAAAGAATGACTATTTTGGGGATTTCAAAGGCACTGATGGTCCCTTCCGTTGCGAAACAGGTGGCCACCATCCCTGAAACCGTTTAGCAATGATTGCTTAACGCTCAGAGGGGATTTGAGCGGAAAGAGGCCAGGAGCTAGAGAGCCTAGAAGAGGAAACGAACAGACAACGCTGAATGGCTTAAAAGCCACTGAATGACAGAGGGAAGACAGAGAGACTCTGTGTACTCAGAGAAACTTGAGGGATTCATGTAAACTCCTATTGTTTTGTATTTGTTGTGTTGAGACTCAAATTGAGCTCACTTTTGTAAAACTCTACTCTTGAAGACATAATAGAGAGGTCACCACTGAAGGCTCGACCAAGAGACGTAGCCTAGGAGTTTTGGGCGAACTCTTTGATTACTTGCCGTGTTATGTGTGTGTGTCTTTTATGTTTCTTTAACTGCTTCATTGTCTATATTATTCGCAATCTTTTCGATCCGTTGCACTAAGTAATATAGGAAAATCCATGCACATGAGTCTGTAATACCCTAAAAGTAATCTAAGATCTCATTTTCAGATCAAGTGGTATCAGAGCTATAGGTTTGCTAAGTTAGACAAGCTTGTGTTGGATTCTTGAATGCTAACTAGGTCAAAAGCTCAAACTAGGAGAAGGAGAGCTTGCTGAGGCTAATCCAGAGATTGGAAGAGTCTACTCTCAGAGGAAAATGGCCGGAGAAGTCCCATTGGAATTAGAATCTCAGTTCATGGAAAGTTTCATGGCCATGCGAGCCATGGTGGAGGAGATGTATCGGGAATTTAAGAAGGGTCGAGGTGAAAGCACTTCGACTCCCAAATAAGGCAAAGGAGTAGAGGAACCTCTTCTAGTTGCCCATCCAGAAGGCAAAGGGAAAGGGGAAGAGACTTCTCCATCATCTCCTCCACCATCACCTCCTTCTGGCCCTGAAAAGAAAAAAGAAGAAAACATCTTTGATTAAATTAGATGTAAAGTTTGATTTGCCAATTTATGATGGAGAATTAAATGCAGAAAAGCTAGATAACTGGATTAGACAGATTGATGTATATTGCAGGGTGCAGAACATTGATTCAGAAAGGAGAAAGATTCAACTGGCTAGCCTTCGCCTTGGAGGAACTGCACTAGTGTGGTGGGAAGGCAGGACACACGCTGATTTGAAGAAGCATGGTAAAATTCTTTCTACTTGGAATGAATTTGTTTCTGCCATTAAAAAACAGTTCTACCCTCTAGCTTATATGTAGCAAGCAATGATGAGTTGGCAAACTCTTCGCCAATTAAAGGGCCAAAGTAAACAAAGTTATACCCAAGAGTTTAGAAAAAGAGCTTTAACTCTAGGTATTTCTCTAGACTCACCTGAAACTTTGTTGAAGTATATAGGTGGTCTACATAGCTATTTGAAGCACACCATTCTCATCTTTATCCCCACTAGCCTAATGATGTATCAGTTCAGGCTACACATCTAGAGGCTAAAGGCAAGAATGTGAACCCAGAGATTGGGGGATCATCAAATTCCTCTGCAAGCAAGAACAAGGAAAAGAAGAAGCTAAAATGGAAAGAGAGGAAGGCAAACGCTGTACAAAAAGACAAACTTTCATCCACTCACTGCAAGAAGGATGGACACGATGATGAACACTGCTGGTCATTGCATTCGGAGCTGAAACCCAAGAAGTTTAGTGGTAAGAAGAGGAAGACTGCTGCTGCTATTCAGAAAGACTTGGGGTCAGACTCAGGTGATGAAACAACAGTCACAGCCACAGGTATAAAAGGTAAAAATTCTGAAGCATCTACAAGTAATTATGCACAATCTATTGATAATGAAAATAATGAGAGGAAAAGACATGAGCCTTTTCATATCAGAGTTATTTCCAAGCACCAAAAGATTGATACTTTATTTGATAGTGGATCACAAGTAAACTTGATTTCTGAAACAATTGTAAAGAGATACTTTATTTGATAGTGGATCACAAGTAAACTTGATTTCTGAAACAATTGTAAAGAAGTTGGGCTTACTAACAACACCTCACAAGAAGCTATATCCATTAGGTTTGGTATGTGATAAAGCAAAGCGACAAGTGACTAGACAACGTAAACTTAGGTTTGCTATTGGGTCAACATTTGTAGATGAGGTTGAGTTAGAGATAGTTCCCTTGGATATATGTGGTATTGTTTTAGGAAGTCCTTACTTGTATGATAGAAAATCCATATTCTATAGAGCTGAAAATAAGTATCAACTCACCAAGGATGGAATAGAATATATTGTAGGAGCTCATAAACTCAAAAATAACTATTCTCTCATAAACTGAGGGCAGATGAAAAGAATTGTAAATTCATGCAAGCAATTTTTACTGATGGTTGTAAAGGAAAAGAACCCTGATAAAACCAATGTATTTGAAGGCTGTGATACTAAACAGAAAGTTGATTTAGTTAAAGTTGTTTCAGAATATGACATCCTATTTCAAGAACCTAAAGCTCTGCCACCCGAAAGGGAAATAGTACATGATATTCATTTGCAGCAAGATGCTCCATTGCCTAAAATTGGAATGTATAGGTTATCCGCTTTAGAGAATGCAGAGATCAAGAAGCAGGTATAAGAGCTTCTCGAGAAAGGGTTCATAAGACCAAGCACATCACTATGTGGATCTCCAATCGTGTTGGTGAGGAAGAAAGATGGTTCGTGGAGGATGTGCATTGATTACAGAGCACTGAATAAAATAACGATTAAGAATCGTTATCCTCTTCCTTGCATTGATGATCTATTAGATCAGCTGAAAGAAGCAGTTTACTTTTCCAAGTTGGACTTGCGTAGTGGCTATCACCATGTCAGAGTGGCAGAACAAGATGCATGGAAGACTGCTTTCAAAACAAAGCAAGGGCTGTATGAATGGCTGGTTATGCCTTTTGGCTTAACTAATGCTCCTGCCACTTTCATGAGAGTTATAAATGATGTACTCAGGCCTTTTATTGATGATTTTGTAATTGTATATTTAGATGACATTCTTGTTTTCAGTAAAACATGGGAAGAACATTTGAAGCATGTAAAGCAGAGTTTAGATGTTTTGAAAAGAGAAAATCTCTATGTGAAGTTATCAAAATGTGAATTTGGCAAAACATCTTTAAATTATTTGGGTCATATTGTAGGGGGTGGTGAATTGAAGATAGATCCCTCTAAGGTTGAAGTCATTGTGAACTGGCCTAAACTCAAATATGCTACAGAAGTTAGGAGTTTCCTAGGAGCAACACAATATTGGAGAAAGTTTATTGTTAACTTTTCCTTGATTGCAACTTCCTTACATGCTTTAACAAGATTGAACAAGGTGTTTTAGTGGGGAGATAAACAACAGAAAGCCTTCGACATCTTGAAAGAGAAAATTAGTACAACACCAGTACTAGCACTGCCAGATCTTCAACGACCATTTGAGATTGAAATAGATGCCAGTGACTATGCCATGGGAGCAGTGTTGATGCAACACGGTAAACCCATATGTTATCATTCTGAGACATTTAATTCTGCAGTAGTTAATTATCCCACATATGATAAAGAATTGTATGCATTAGTAAAGAGTGTGAAAAAGTGGAAACATTACCTAATGGGCAAAGAAACAATTATACATATAGATCATCAACCACTTCAATATTTGCACTCACAAATTAAATTGCAGCAATCAAGACACTATACGTGGATGGGTTCTCTACAACAGTTGCATCTTGTCATCAGACATAAGAAGAGCATACGCAATAAGGTTGCAAATATGTTATCCAAACCAATCATAAATGCATCTACTATACTTAAGCATAACTCAGTAATGCATGAAAGCTACATTGAACAATATGCTCAAGATGTAGATTTTAAAGATGTATATGCAACTTTAAGTCATGGCAAACAAGTAGAAGAATTGGATTATTATGTTAAGGACCAACTCTTGTATCATTTGGGAAAGTTATGCATTCCACAAACTGAAAGAGTTAACATAATCCGAGAAGCACATACTTCTCTTATATCAGGTCATTTTGGTGTAAGTAAAACAGTTGCACAACTGCAAAGGTTCTGTTATTGGCCAAGAATGCATGAAACAATTTCTAGATATATTAAAGGGTGTACTATGTGTGCTAAAAGCAAGCCCAGTAATAGAAAATTAGGCTTGTACACTCCACTTCCAGTTCCTTCTCGTCCTTGGGAAAGTGTTTCCATGGACTTTGTTGGGGGATTGCCAAAGTCTAGAAAAGGTCATGATTATTTGTATGCTATTGTGGATAGGTTCAACAATATGTGTATTTTAATACCTTGTAACAAATAGGTTACAACTGAACAAACAACGAAGTTGTTCTTTCAACATGTCTAGGTTAATTTTGGGTTACCCACTGCCATTGTATCTGATCGAGATTCCCGATTTGTTGGGAAGTTTTGGTCAAGTCTGTGGGAATTGATGGACACCAGATTGAAGAAGAGCACAACATTTCATCCACAAACAGATGGCCAAACAGAGGTGGTCAACAGGACAGTGATCTAGTTGCTCAGAGGCTATTGCAGCAAGCATCCCAAGCTTTGGGATGAACATTTGTGTTATGTGCAACATGCTTACAACCGTGCTAAGCACTCTTCTACTTAGAGATCTCCTTTTGAGACTTGTTTTGGTTTTACACCAAAGTCTCCCTTGGATTTTGTCTTTGGTAAATACATAACAATTGATGGACACAGTGATGTGGACAAAGCAACCAAGTTCATTGAACAGATCCAAGAAATTCACCAGGCAGTATAGGAATAGCTGGAAAGAAGCCAGGCCACGTACAAGGCAAGGCATGACAAACATCGAATTGAGCATAGCTTCCAAGTTGGTGATCAAGTCTGGTTGTATATCAGCAAAGAAAAAATGCAAGGTGAAGGTAAGAAGCTGAAGCCAATAAGGTATGGGCTTTTCAAGATACTTGAGAAAATTGGTGAAAACGTTTTTCGCCTTGATTTGCCAGCTTATATGCATATCTATTCAGTGATTAATGCAAAGAACTTGAGACTATATGAATCTTCATTGATTGAAGATCCTGAAGAGCAAAGTCAGTTGCCTTCTATTGATGATTTGTTGCTTGAATATCTCAATGAGTTGCAAGAAGACACAGTTCTGGATAGGAAGGTGAGAACTATGCGCAGAGGGGATGTTGAGTACCTGAGAATTGGACTCAAAGGCTCAAACCCAAGCAGTGCAAGATGGATAGAGATTGGACAGGTGAGGACGCTGTATCCTCACTTGATTGATGCTTAAAAATCAACTTTCGATGGTCCAAAAGCTTTTTTAGTGGGAAGGTGTGATCCAAAATGGATTCTAAAAACCCTCTTAAGTTTTCAAAATAAAAAACTATTGCAAAAGGATGAATTTATAAAAATGGCGGATTACAGTATCGGGCCTGAAAAACATGAAGAAATAGTGAAAAACAGAGCTTATCGGAGGCTTGAACGATGATGCACAGGAGCCGTCGGATCTTGCTGATCAATGGTCCAAATCCGATTGGCATATCGCAATCGGAGATGGCAAGTGGAGGCTATTGGAGGCAATCATGTGAAAGTTGCGACAACGATCAACGCGGGTCAACGAGTATCGTCGATAAAGCGCGCAGATCGACGGCCCAGTTTAACTCACAATATCGCGTTGGCAAAATACAAAGGAGCGCTCACCAAAGGCTCGGGGGCTATGCGATGTGTGATTGCGATATCGCAATATCGCATTGGAGCAATGCAAAGGAACGAGGCCGATAACAAATGCGACTGCGATAGCCGGACTTGATAGGATTATGGATGCAATTTCATATGTTTTGAGTTTCGGAAAACGGGTTTTTCTGTGTATTTCGCATTTTCGTAAAATAAACGAAATGCAATGGAAACGCTCCCGATGTGATGAATCCGGACCCGAAAGGGTTTATAGAAGCAACTGTATGCTATTTGAAGTCCGCCATAAAGCCCTTCGTCGGGATTTCACTGTTTTAATGTATTTTGCAAATACAAAGGAAAACCACGGCACATGGGCACTTGTGACTTGCGATAGCGATTAAAGGCAGACCCGATGGATTTATAAGGTAGAATTGATAATATTTTAGGTCCGATAAACGACAATTTGGCAGATTTTCCCATGTTTTTGTGTATTTCTCTGTGTAAACAGAGAACGAGTATTCTGGGGATTTCAAAGGCGTCGATGGCCCCTTCCACTGCAAAATAGGGGGCCACCATCCCCGAAACTGTTTAGCAATGATTGCTTAACGCTTAGAGCAGATTTGAGCAGATAGAGGCCGGGAGCCAGAGAGCCTAGAAGAGGAAACGAATAGACAACGTCGAATGGCTTAAAAGCCACTGAATGACAGAGACAGAGGCAAGCAGTGCTGAGACAGAGGGAAGACAGAGACAGAGAGCGAGAGAGAGAGTCTGTGTACTCAGAGAGACTTGAGGGATTCAAGTAAACTCCTGTTGTTTTGTATCTGTTGTGTTGAGACTCAAATTGAGCTCACTTTTGTAAAACTCTACTCTTGAAGACATAATAGAGAGGTCACCACTGAAGGCTGGACCAGGAGACGTAGCCTAGGAGTTTTGGGTGAACTCCTTGATTATTTGCTGTGTTATGTGTGTGTGTCTGTTATGTTTCTTTAACTGCTTCATTCTCTATATTATTCGCAATCTTTTCGATCCGTTGCACTAAGTAATATAGGCAAATCCCAGCACGAGTCTGTAATACCTTAAAAGTAATCTAAGATCTCATTTTCAGAGCAAGGAGACCAACAATAAGTTAATTGTGAGCTGATAACAAAGTTTTTTTTTGCGGATTCGTTGGATTCAATTGAGATGATATTGGTTGTAGGGACACGGGATTGTTAGAGCATGCGATCATGTAAGTGGTCATTGGATTAACAGGCTGTGTTGAAATAAAAAAATAATAATTAAAAGTCGTTGCTAGACTATACTTCTAGAGTGTCCAGGTAGGGCAGTGGGCAGTGTGCAAAAGGTGAAAAGATAGTTGTTGGTCAGTTTGACAGGGAAGGCTACTGGCTTACATTACGAAGACAGGTTGGATGGGGCAAGAAATTTCAGCCCGTGGAAGGAGCAGATTGTTCTGTTATTTGAGGAGGAGGAGTCACGGGACATCGTGGAGAAGGCAGTCCCAATTCCTACAAATCTTACATAGTTGGATGCGTTTAATAAGATAAACATGAAGGCTAAGAGAATAATCCTGGATTCCATCAGAGACCACGTTGTACCTCATGTGATGGGGAAGAAGTATGCCTATGAGATGTGGGCATCCTTAACTAAGATGTACCAAAGTACACACCAAAACAAGAAGATGGTGTTGAAGGAGAAATTGAGAAATGCCAAGATGTCTGAAACTGACACAACTGCATCATACTTAACCAAGATCACTCAAATTAGAGATGATTTGGTAGTAGTGGGAGAAACTATTGGTAGTGAAGAGTTGGTTAGATCAACCTTAAGTGGCTTTCCTCCAAAGTGGGATGCCTTTGTTATTGGGATCATCGCACAGGAAAATCTGCCCAGTTGGGATATTGCGGGATGACTTTATACAAGAGGATAGAAGGAGACGTTCCAAAACTGCAGGCCAACATGATGGAAAGGATAATAGGAGGATTTTGCTCTTACTGGAAAGGGCAAAGGTAAAGTAAAGGAAAGTGGGGGATCTACTTTTGTGAAGGACATGAGCAAAGTGAAGTACTTTGTGTGTCAGAAGACTGGTCACTATGCGAGCCAATGTCCACACAAGGAGGAGGAGGATTAGGTGGCTTCATCAACATAAACTGAGATTGATGATTTTGTAGAGAAATTCGAGAAGGAATTTTCTCTAGTTGCCTGTGTTTCTGACAATAGTATTGTTGTGCATGAGGACAATGGGTTATGGCTACTAGCTAGTGGAGAGTAGAGCATCCAGTCACATGACCGGGACGAGGTCAGTGTTCCACAGTATTTTAGGGACATGCTTAAACTGTAGTGGGTTTAGTGGAGCTAGCACCACATATGCAATGAAGGGGGTTGGATGTGTTAGATTCCAGCTAGAGTCAAGAGGATTTTTGTTGGTGATAGGGATGTTGTTTGTTCCAGGGTTGATAATACACATGCTCTCAATATCAACCTTGGAGGTTGATGGATATAGATTTTTGTTCTAAGATGGACATATGCTTCTATATTTAGAGGGAGTGGCTTTGGATGCAACTGTAGTGCTGAACATCACATAAGGGCAGTCATATAAGTTGTTGGGGCAACTTGTGGTTATATCCGAGGGGATCTTGGATACAAGATCAGTGTTAGTCGCCAAGAGGGAGCAGGTGGCAAGGAAGAGTGATTCTTTAGGTATTGCCAAGAGCCTCAACTGGTACAATATGACATTGATGGATGCTCAGGAGCAGGATCTTAGGAGCATGGTTGGCTGTGACAGGTTCTCAAATTAGGTTTCAGATCAGGTAGCAGGACATGCTTCATTGTCAAAGGGAGCAACTATAGATACTAAGATGGGCTTCAAGACAAATTCAGGTGGAGGAGGTTCTTATAGAAGTACCTCCCTCGCTTAAAGGGAGTGTTGAGCTTTGTATCTCGAAAGGTACTTCTAGTCTTGTGTCTTGGCTAGAAGGACTTTGATTTGCCTCGTTAGGAGCTTGCATTTGACATGCAGAGTGTGCAAGTGAGTTGCACACATGTTGAAGTGTTGCGCATGTAAGGCAAGCTAAATTCATGACTTGTACTTGAGTTAAATTAGAGAAAGCTAAAGATAGGATAATTAACTAAAGTAATATCATTGATTTTCAGTTAACTTGTTGAAAATTGGTAGCTTAGTGATGAATTTCCTTAAATAAAATCTCATTTCTGACAAATCTGGAGTGAATTTCTAGAAATAGAAAGTCATGTCTAGCATCTCAAGTATGATTTTCCAAACATAGTAAATAACCTTGCATCAATTGGTAATCAAGTATAGCTGAAGGAAAACCACTTAACTTATCATTAATCAATCCTAATAGTTCAATCTCAACTTAATCATCAATATTATTAATATTATCCCTTATGATACTATGATATTATTATTAAAAGGAATTACAAGTCAGTGTACTTTCATCACCACAATCACTTCACACCTCTCTCCTTGATGATTCACATGGCACTACGTAACTCTCTCTCTCTTAATGATACATTACACTCTCTCATACACACTCATTAAAGACATGGTGTATTCCTCTTACACTCATTAAAGGCATGTCATAAAAGATTTTTCTTACGCTCTCTTTAATGCATATGTTACACTCTCCTTAACTAAGGCATGCATACCTCTCTTAATGGAATAAGTTACTAAGGTATGCGTACCTCTCCTTAATGGCATAAGTTACTAAGGCATGTGTTTCTCTCCTTAATGGCATGAGTTACACTCCCCTAAATGGCATATGTTACTCTTCCTCAAGGCATGCGTATTGCTCCTCCTTTATGACAAGAATTCGTTGCTCCTCCTATATATGTGTCTCATGTCTTCTCACTTGACTACTACTAGTGCATTGTGAAAGAAGAATTCGAACTTGAGAGAGAGAGTTGGAGAGACTTGAAGAAGATTGTGAGAGAGAGAGACTTGGAGAGTAAGAGAAGAACTTGGTGAGCCAAGGTTGATTCAGTGCTTCAATGTTGATTCAGTTGAAGGGAAGGTTGATTTAGTGTTTGCATCTGTTGCTGCTACCAGTGATCTTCATGCTACAACTTGTTCAGATTTGGGTGAACTTACTCATTCTCTTGATCTCTCATTGTACTTTGTATCTTTACTGAACAATTGATATCTAATAGAAGAAGAATTTGGTTGGGTTTTCCCCTCGTGGGTTTTGCCCTTGTCATTGGACGTAAATTCTTTGCTTCTCATTTGTTCTTGGCTATCTTCTATTATGCATTTGGTTTGTGTTTTATATACAATTGCTTAACTAATATTGCAACAAAAGAAGCTTTTGGAATAAGTAATTGTCTCAACATAAAACATCAAGATTTCAACATAACTTGACGAGCTAATTTGGTCGCCAATCTTAGCCTAGGAAAGTTTTAAATTGAGCCTAGTATGAGGTTCTAAGACACAAACAATAACACAAGATTGATGGACGCTTCTTAGTGAGTGTGTGCTGGGTTCGAGAGATTGCATTGAGGCTGGTGATCAGTATTGCATTTTCTCAGCTGGGCCAGTATCCCTAGTACGGAAGCCTAAATAAGTTCTGTGATTAATTTGTTAATGAAGGGCTGTGGATTATATTTTCTCAGCTGTGCCATTATCCCTGGTACGGAAGCCTAAGTAAGTTCTGTGATTAATTTGTTAATGAAGAACTATGGATTGTGCAAAAATCTGTTTGTGTATGTGATTCAGATTGAGTTTTGTTTTCGCTTTTGCTATATTTTTTATGTGTTAGGAATCTAGCTGTGTATCCTTTCGTTAATAATTGCTGGGAAGCGAATACCAGGTGTTGGGTTCATGAAAGTATAACAATGATTATACCCTTTCCATCTTGATTCCATGGATAGAATGGCATAAATAAATCCATGTGGTAGGGCACACTCTCAATCAATTAGTTTCTTAGTTATAATGTTTAGCCTTATTTGTATGAGGAGCTAACGATAGTGAGGTTCAACATGGTAAAGATGCTAAGTTATTTCAGGTAAGCAGGAGTGCGCTTTTGTCTAGATACTCTATCTTATTTTGAAGGGGATGCAGTGGTCAGGAGTCACATGGTTCATCTTAGTGCATGCATGAGGAGTTATGACTATTTTGGATGAGGACAAGTTGACTAGATGCATTGTTGTTGTTTTTAGCATGCTAGTGGGCCATACTTTAGCCTACCTTCATATCAACATAGTGACACATCAGTGTTTGGTCTCATGCATGACATAAGTTTTGACTTAGGGTGTGGCCTTCAAAGTTCTATTAAGAGAGGAAGGATTTATTGTAGAAAGTGTTTGGATCCCTTAAGATTGAATCTCAGTTTGCTTGTAATCACCAAAAACAATTTGGAATTAATGAAATCTTGAATAGTTGGTCGACAATTTTCTCTTATTCATGTGTTGTGTTCATTGTTAATGAATGTTTCATCTCTCTTGTTTAGTCTACTCAAGTTAATTTCATGACATTTTGTGTGTTTTTTTCTCCCTTGGTTTCATTGAGATTAGCATGAGTCTGAGTGGTTGTCGTTGACCTAGAAGATTTATAGGGTAGGAACTTACCTCTGCTTAGGCAGTCATTGTAGGGTTCAAAGCATTGTCGCCTAGTGATGTTGATCCACGTGACACTCCCTTTCCTTTGAAGTGTGAAATTGTCTTCTAGTGTCATGTAGTTGGGGACTTGGTATGGATTTGTGTTGGAAAATAAAAAAAATCTTATGAGGGTAGAATACTGGAATGTTTTGTCAGGTTGAAGAGGTTCAAAATGAAAAAAATGTCTGATGTCCTCCTTGCTTAGGAACATAACTTGTAGGGTCTATTGAAGATAGGATGTTGATGCACTAGTACACAAGATATCACTTTCCAACTATTTATTTGAGGGGCAATGCATGATGTTATGGACATTGAGTAACGAAAAGTTGATGTGCATAACAATTGTCATACATTATATATGTGAGACTAAACACAAAAATGGGTGGAAAGACCAAAATAGGTGTTCATTGAGGCAAAAAAACCTATGAAGGTGGTGTGGAGACAACTTTGAAAGAGTCATGATGAGTCCCCAACACTAGAGAAGGCAGTGACATTGGAATAGTCCATTGTGTTTCAAGTTTCAACTATTTGGGTAACTTGGGATATTACCAACATGGAGTGATCCTTTGAGACTATTGGCTTTGAAATGGATTGTAGTTGAGGCTGCCATTGAACTTGAGAGAAGGATAGTTAATCAAGATTTGCAAGAACAGGGTCTTGAGTGTGAGCAATTGCAAGAGCTATATCAATTATGTGTTGAGTTGCTAGAGAAGGCCCATAAAACAAGTAGATGATATTGGTTGTGAATGTGTGGAAGATGTCCAAGAAACTTGATGAGTTGGAGCCTATTGCTTATAAATATGTTGATCTTGAGGCATTTGTGGAAATTGGGTAAGTAATGGTTGGAACTTTATGTTCATGTGTTGCATTATTTGAGTGAAAATCATGTTGTCATTGTGTCAATATGACATTGACATTGTAAATATTGATGGTAGTTGAATTATGTTGTTGATTGCTTGAGATTGTTCCTTCTTATTAGGAGCCCATGCTTGTATATGTTGCTTTCAATTATGTAGCAATAATAGAGTCATGAAGTTCTAGAATGAAGTTGCACAACTCTAATGGAAAGTGCTTTTGGAGCACCCCAGGAAAGTGTGATGTAGTCTAGATCATAGTGGGTTCATGCAATTCCATGTGTTTGAAGACTCTAATTGTGCATTAGTAGAGAAAGTTATGTTACTTTCAAGGCTATATGTTAAGATGGTTATGTGAGATTAATTGAATGAGCCACAATTAGAATAGATGGTCCAAGAAAGTGTGATGTAGTCTAGATCATGGTGGGTTCATGCAATTCCTTGTGTTGGAAGACTATAATTATGTGTTAGTGGAGAAAGTTATGTTACTTTCAAGGCTATATGTTAAGATAGTTATGTGAGATGAACTGAATGGGCCACAATTAGATAGATGGTTGGGTATGCCACTTCTAAAATAGGCAAGTCGCCAATGGAAACTTGCATACTAGTAAAGCAAGAAAGAACTCCTAAAAATAGATTCATGAAAGAGTTCAAAATGTTAAGAGCTAATACATTCATTTGTGTGAATGTTGAAAACATTTTGATGGACACATGTAATTTCTTGTTTGAACAATTGAAAATTAAATAATAGAACAATAGTTTGGTGGGGATTTTGCTTAGCTTTCAAGTAAGTCTTCTAAGTGTTTGTAACTTTGCGTAACCCTTGCAAATTCATTAATTGATGATTGCTCCTTTTTTTGCTAATCATACTTCATATTAATTTGCATTGCTAGATGAGTTTAGCACTATGTTTGTGGCAAAAGATAAGCTTGTTGAAAATGGCAACAAGAAATGCTAAAACTAGAAGTGTTAAAAATAACATTGCTATAAATAGCAGTTCGGGTACCAGTGTTGGACATAGCAACAAGGAACGAAAAATGGAAGTGCTAAAAATAGCATTTCGGGATGGATTCCAATTTTAGTTAGTCCTTGAATTAAAATTGAGAAGTAAAATTCGAATTTGATCTTAGCAGCTGTTTGTAAAATAATTAATTAATTCATCTTGAGTTAATTAGTTGGAGAAAATCAAACATGAAGTCTATGTGAAGACATGCAACAATTTCTGCATTGATTGAGGAATTTATCCCTTAGTTAAAGAGATAAGGATGAGTTGTAATTTGAGTTGTAATTAGTTAGCTCAGTTATCTGAGTTAAGTCCAGTGAGATTAGTTCCAACAGTTTGTTGAATTAATTGTGAGTTCAATTAGTTAATGTATGCATGCAACTGCTGCACTTCAGATAATTGAATATTCTCTCATAAATAACTCATGAATGTTAGTTCAGACAGAGACCCAATTGAGATCAGAGGAAGGGACAATGTACTATCAGTTGGAAGATTTTTCCTATATGGGAAACTCATCCATGCAGAAGGAATTATCTCCTTCAGGATTGCGCAGTTAGATCAGAGGTTAGTGAGTGTGTGAAGAGGCCAATTCACACAGGTGGCCGCACTGGACCCCAAGGAAAACTGCGCAAGGAAATAGGAAGCTTGGAGGGAGAGGAGAAGGTTTCTGAAAAGCCTTTGACTGTCTATGAGCAACAATTGGATTGCAAAGAGAGCATGATAGCTTGAGAGCTAATTCTTTTTGTTATCTGATTATATTTCCCTTTGTATGATAATACAGAGATTGGGGTTTTAGGCTGAGGCTTTCCTCGGGTTATTCTTCTGTGTTCATGTGTGATTGATTTCTCTTCATCAGTTATATGTGTTCTATTTGATCTTGCTCATATTAGATTAAGCTTCCACAAAGTTTGTTGTAGAAGTAGATCTTGTATGTTGTTTTAGTATATTGCATAATCTTTTGATCTACAGTGGGAATTTCTACATGGTATCAGAGCAAAAGTGATCAAAGCGAAGAACAATATACAAGAAGGGAGAAGTTCGAAGTTTGAGGTTCCTGAATATAGAAATCGAGTTCTTATCACATCTCAATTTCACCAATGGTGTTCAACGGTTTAAGACTTGAGTATGCCCTTGATGGCAGCTCGAATTATATAGCCTGGAAGGATCGCATGGAAGCAGTATTAGAGGATAACGGTCTAAAGGACTTCATTGATCAAGAAGTCCCCAAGCCGACAGCGACTAATGCTACAGAATTGGCGGAATGGAAGAAATGTGTGGCTAGAGCAAGGAGAATCCTTCTAGAGGGAGTTCAAGACCACATAGTCTTGAGTCTCCATGGGAAGGAGATACTGTTTTCGATGTGGAAAACATTGAAAGATCTATATCAAAACAGTAGAGATCAAAGGAAGCTAGTGCTGAAAGACAAGCTTCGGAAAATCAAGTGTGAAAAGGGCGACACGATCTCTACATATCTGAACAAGCTTACCACCTGCAGGGATGAGCTTGGTCGGATCACGATAGCCGATGATGACATGGTGAGTCTTGCACTCCTCGGTCTTCCTAAGAGCTGGCATAGCTACCAAGACTCGGTAAATGGAAGAGAGAAATTGCTAGATTGGGAACGACTTTGGTCGGATCTGATACAGGAGGAGATAAGAAGAAGCACCAGAGATGGTTCTTCATCCAAGGAGGATGAAAAAAACTGTGCCTTAGCGAGTGAGGCAAAGAAAGGGAAGGAGAAGGATTCTCATCCCAAATCGAGTTTTTCCCATGGTGGGAAGAAGTTTGACAAATCGAAAGTGCGATGGTTTCGTTGTCATGAGGTGGGCCATTTTGCTACAAATTTTCCACTGAAAAAATCCAAGATGGGATCCAAAGAAGGATTTTAAGGTGAGGCGTTGGCCTCATAGTTCGAGTTGGATTTCACCCTCTTCGCATGCATGGTTTCATCCATGGTGGGATGTGGTTGGTTTCTTGATAGTGGAGCTTCTTTCCACATGACCGACGACAAGAGTTTGTTCAGTACCTTGGAGGAGAAAGATCTCTAGATACTCATAGTGATGGGTAATGATGAAAAGTATAGTGTCTCAGGTGTAGGAACGGTTGTTTGTCAGAGGGAGC
Organism: Pinus tabuliformis; assembly: GCA_031772625.1. Lineage (NCBI taxonomy): Eukaryota > Viridiplantae > Streptophyta > Pinopsida > Pinales > Pinaceae > Pinus > Pinus tabuliformis. The sequence continues at coordinate 764,379,492 of CM062815.1, forward strand.
ATGGAGCTCGCATTACCTTGATCGATGTCAAGTATGTACTAGGACTGAACAAAATTTGGTGTCGAACGCAACACTGGAAGACAAAGGCTATGATGTAGTCTAAGGGAAGGTTTTCCTTCGACACATCACCACGAGACAGGTGAAGCAGATCGGTTCACAAATCAAGAACCTATATGCTCTTGAGGTTCAAGATGCATGCAAAGCCTTGAGGAGCAAGGTAACTGTTGGGGACTTGGTGGTTGAGAGGGAGAGTACATTACCTTTCAACATGCAGTGCCAGAAGAAGTCTCAGAGAATTGTGGAGGAGCAACAATTGGTGAAGCAACTTCAGGAGGTTGTGGAGCAACCACAACTAGAGAAGCCGAGAGGAGATCGAGTGGAGGCATCCACTCATGCAGAGACCTCCAGTAGGGGGAAATTTCAAGCCAAGTGGGCAGAGAGATCACATGCATCCATACCTCTAGGTAGGAGATGGGGCGATGTGGAGTGATAGTCCCAAGAAGGCTAGAATAGGGGCAGGATCATTGAGGTAACCAACCTCTTTGATTAGACTTTACTACGAGAGCCCCGATGAGGAGTCGCAGGATTGGTTGAGTGGGTAGAGACAGATGCGGATGGAGTGACAGAGAGAGCTACAGTGCAGGAATCCCAAGACAGTGCAGAGCTAGCAGGCTGCAACAATGCGAGAGGCACATGAGTGTTGCACCAGTGCAGGATGGCACAGAGAGGTGTGCAACGGTGCGAGATGCATGGAGTGTTGCAGCAACTCAGAGGTCAGAGGGAGTACTTGTCAGCGACAGATGGAGCTTCAGCATCAGAGGATGTTTCTAGCCCAACAGGGAAGTCAGTTGGGATTTTTTTTGTTTCTAGAGTTGCTGGAGCAATAACAATTGGGAGAAGTGTTGCATGTAGAACATTCCAAAGGTTCACGATCAGGTTCGAGTTGAATGCCTTTTTTGTTGAGAGGGAGTGTTGAAAATGGCAACAAGAAATGCTAAAAATAGAAGTGCTAAAAATAGCAGTTTAGGTACCAGTGTTGGACATAGCAACAAGGAATGAAAAATGGAAGTGCTAAAAATAACATTGCCATAAATAGCATTTCGGGATGGATTTCAATTTTAGTTAATCCCTGAACTAAAATTGAGAAGTAAAATTCGAATTTGATCTTAGCAGCTGTTTGTAAAATAATTAATTAATTCATCTTGAATTAATTAGTTGGAGAAAGCCAAACATGAAGTCTATGTGAAGACATGCAACAATTTCTCCATTGATTGAGGAATTTATCCCTTAGTTAAAGAGATAAGGATGAGTTGTAATTAGTTAGCTTAGTTATTTGAGTTAAGTCCAGTTAGATTAGTTCCAACAGTGTGTTGAATTAATTGTGAGTTCAGTTAGTTAATGCATGCATGCATGCATGTAACTGGCAACTGCTGCACTTCAGATAACTGAATATTCTCTCATAAATAACTCATGCATGTTAGTTCAGATAGAGACCCAGTTGAGATCGGAGGAAGGGACAATGTACTATTAGTTGGAGGATTTTTCCTATATAAGAAACTCATCCATGCAGAAGGAATTATCTCCTTCAGGATTGCGTAGTTAGATCAGAGGTTAGTGAGTGTGTGAAGAGGCCAATTCACATAGGTGGCAGCACTGGACCCCAAGGAAAACTGCGCAAGGAAATAGGAGGCTTGGAGGGTAGAGGAGAAGGTTTATGAGAAGCCTTTGACTGTCTATGAGCAACAGTTGGATTGCAGAGAGAGTAGGATAGCTTAAGAGCTGATTCTTTTTGTAATCTGAACATATTTCCACTTGTATGATAACATAGAGATTGGGGTTTTAGGCTGAGGCTTTCCCTGGGTTATTCTTCTGTGTTCATGTGTGATTGATTTCTCTTCATCATTTATATGTGTTCTATTTGATCTTGCTCATATTACATTAAGCTTCCTCAAAGTTTGTTGTAGAATTAGATCTTATATTTTGCTCTAGTATATTGCATAATTTGTTGGTCTACAGTGGGAATTTCTACAAAGATTTCTTTGATGTAGACAACAATTGGTTTGTGTAATACAATTGACCAGTTGGTAGTAGTGGGGTGGTTAATTGAGTAAAATATTATATGAAATGGTTGGACTAGAAAGATTGGTGTAAGATTATAAGGAGCACCATATGAAATTGAAATTGTATAATGTTCTAGAATTATTAAACTAATTGTTAAAGGGCTTAAAATATAGCTTAGGATATATCCAATTATGAACATTAGATGCATTTGCTCTTGAAAAAATAAGCTAAGAATAATTTTAAATGATAAAAGCAGCGAGAATATAAGAGGGATATATTCCAAATAATGTGTATAACTACAAAAAAAGAGAATTACATTTGAGGTGTGTTTTTGTAAGAGCCAACTATGTGGGACCGTTAGTGCCCCACTTAACTAGGATGAAATTAGATCAAGTGAAGTGAGGATTTATTGAAATTAGCCATCCTTTATGACATTGAAGCCATGCAAAACTTGGTGAAGAATGCTTATATCAGTAGAACCAGGTATGGTGGGGCTAAAGTAAATGATGTACTCTCCATCGAATCCTTGGTGACATCTATCTTACATAACTAGGGTTGATAATAAATATGGTATTGTGTTTGGAAGTTAGTATCTTTGCTACTACCTTTGCTTCCACATCTTCCCACGTTCCTTGATGTCCTAGAATCTTGTATACCCTTGGATTCTTGGAGGGTAGAGGAGAAGGTTTCTGAGAAGCCTTTGACTGTCTATGAGCAACAGTTGGATTGCAGAGAGAGTAGGATGGCTTAAGAGCTGATTCTTTTTGTAATCTGAACATATTTCCACTTGTATGATAACATAGAGATTGGGGTTTTAGGCTGAGGCTTTCCCTGGGTTATTCTTCTGTGTTCATGTGTGATTGATTTCTCTTCATCATTTATATGTGTTCTATTTGATCTTGCTCATATTACATTAAGCTTCCTCAAAGTTTGTTGTAGAAGTAGATCTTATATTTTGCTCTAGTATATTGCATAATTTGTTGGTCTACAGTGGGAATTTCTACAAAGATTTCTTTGATGTAGACAACAATTGGTTTGTGTAATACAATTGACCAGTTGGTAGTAGTGGGGTGGTTAATTGAGTAAAATATTATATGAAATGGTTGGACTAGAAAGATTGGCGTAAGATTATAAGGAGCACCATATGAAATTGAAATTGTATAATGTTCTAGAATTATTAAACTAATTGTTAAAGGGCTTAAAATATAGCTTAGGATATATCCAATTATGAACATTAGATGCATTTGCTCTTGAAAAAATAAGCTAAGAATAATTTTAAATGATAAAAGCAGCGAGAATATAAGAGGGATATATTCTAAATAATGTGTATAACTACAAAAAAAGAGAATTACATTTGAGGTGTGTTTTTGTAAGAGCCAACTATGTGGGACCATTAGTGCCCCACTTAACTAGGATGAAATTAGATCAAGTGAAGTGAGGATTTATTGAAATTAGCCATCCTTTATGACATTGAAGCCATGCAAAACTTGGTGAAGAATGCTTATATCAGTAGAACCAGGTATGGTGGGGCTAAAGTAAATGATGTACTCTCCATCAAATCCTTGGTGACATCTATCTTACATAACTAGGGTTGATAATAAATATGGTATTGTGTTTGGAAGTTAGTATCTTTGCTACTACCTTTGCTTCCACATCTTCCCACGTTCCTTGATGTCCTAGAATCTTGTATACCCTTGGATTCTTGGAGGGTAGAGGAGAAGGTTTCTGAGAAGCCTTTGACTGTCTATGAGCAACAGTTGGATTGCAGAGAGAGTAGGATAGCTTAAGAGCTGATTCTTTTTGTAATCTGAACATATTTCCACTTGTATGATAACATAGAGATTGGGGTTTTAGGCTGAGGCTTTCCCTGGGTTATTCTTCTGTGTTCATGTGTGATTGATTTCTCTTCATCATTTATATGTGTTCTATTTGATCTTGCTCATATTACATTAAGCTTCCTCAAAGTTTGTTGTAGAAGTAGATCTTATATTTTGCTCTAGTATATTGCATAATTTGTTGGTCTACAGTGGGAATTTCTACAAAGATTTCTTTGATGTAGACAACAATTGGTTTGTGTAATACAGTTGACCAGTTGGTAGTAGTGGGGTGGTTAATTGAGTAAAATATTATATGAAATGGTTGGACTAGAAAGATTGGTGTAAGATTATAAGGAGCACCATATGAAATTGAAATTGTATAATGTTCTAGAATTATTAAACTAATTGTTAAAGGGCTTAAAATATAGCTTAGGATATATCCAATTATGAACATTAGATGCATTTGCTCTTGAAAAAATAAGCTAAGAATAATTTTAAATGATAAAAGCAGCGAGAATATAAGAGGGATATATTCCAAATAATGTGTATAACTACAAAAAAAGAGAATTACATTTGAGGTGTGTTTTTGTAAGAGCCAACTATGTGGGACCGTTAGTGCCCCACTTAACTAGGATGAAATTAGATCAAGTGAAGCGAGGATTTATTGAAATTAGCCATCCTTTATGACATTGAAGCCATGCAAAACTTGGTGAAGAATGCTTATATCAGTAGAACCAGGTATGGTGGGGCTAAAGTAAATGATGTACTCTCCATCGAATCCTTGGTGACATCTATCTTACATAACTAGGGTTGATAATAAATATGGTATTGTGTTTGGAAGTTAGTATCTTTGCTACTACCTTTGCTTCCACATCTTCCCACGTTCCTTGATGTCCTAGAATCTTGTATACCCTTGGATTTGTATTAGATAATTTTTATTGTTACTATCATATTGTAGTGCATGCCATATGCAACTCTAGTTGAATTTTGTGCAGTGTTGATAATATCGCCGATATATCGGCGATATTTTTGGCAAAATGATATATCGCCAAGTAAATATCGCAATATTTTTCCATTTTGAAAATATCTCAATATTTTGAAAATATCGGCAAAATATCACGATATTTTGAAAATATCGGCTAAATATTGCCATGTTTTGAAAATATCGGCAATCTGAAAAAAAAAAAAAAAAAAAAAAAAAAAAAAAAAAAAAAAAAAACAAACAAACAAACTATGTTTGTCAATATTTGCCGATATTTTCGGCAATAATGTTTGTCAATATTTGCCGATATTTTCGTCGATATCGCTGATAAGATGATTTAAGGACCCTCGACCCTCGTTGATATTTTGTCGATTGTCGATACTGATATTTTCAACACTGGTTTTCTGTGTCCTTAGTTGGATAAAATATCTTGTTTTAATGTGAATTCAAACTAATACTAGACATGTAGTTAGACTATCAATGTTGCCTTTGAAGTGGCAAATGTCTGCATGGATTATGCGAGTGAGATACTATTTGGTAAGACAATGTTAAGGTTAATGAAGAAGCATATGGGTTCATGTTGGTTGTCAGATTCCTCTCTTATTGCTTCTCTCTTATCACAGTTTGAAGTTTTCTAGCTTTCTTTATTATAATTCTTGTTGGACTTGTATAGTAAGAAGCGTATCTTTTTGTTATGGTTTATATCTTTTATAAATCGTTGCTATGTCCCCACATATTGTTTGCAGGGTGGAGTATGTTGGGGGAAGCACCCCCCTCGAAACTATAAGATCTTGAGATGCAGATTACTTTTATAGCGACACAAAGGGGAGTCACTATAAGTCTAATGAGGGTGATGCAACCAATGATTAGTGTCTTGGTGCCTAGTCACCAAACAACAATAAACATGTATACCCATTGTGTTGGTTGGGAAATACATGCATCATAAACTGAAATACCAGGGACATTGAAAGCTTTTATTTTGGGGCATTGTTACTCCTGCCACGCTTCCCCTCACTCTTGTCACACTCCTTGGATTGCCCTCGTTGGTGAAGAAGAGAACCTTTTTGTGTGTTTTTGATAGTGTGGGGCCCATAATTAGGCGCCACGGCTTAGGGTAAATGCGTGTGGTGCCAAGAGTAAGGAAAAGTATATAGAATAATTTTTTCTTGTTTCCTATAGCTTTATTTGTCATAGGTTGTAGCTTAGTTTAGTGTATTGATCTTCAAACTTTAGTAATTAGAACTTATGCAAATGGCCTTTTCTTAAACATAACTCTTTGCTCATGTTAATTGTTAACCTATTTCATTCCATAAATTCATGTTCTACTAACTATTATATGGTTTAAAAATTTATATGTTTGTACTTGCTAGATGACTCTTGCTCGAATGATTTTTAATCATCAATTTGTTATGGATAACATATCTAACTTCACAAGAATATAGTATTTGCCCACAAGTAGCTCGAAGTCTTATATTTTGCACCAAGTTTGGCATTCTACATGTTATTTTTGATTATGAAAATATATATTATATACAAACTATCTTGGGTGTTGGACTCATGATTGTTGTTAACTTGTTAGACCAAAACCCACAAGCATTAGTCTCTGCTACAATTGCCAGAGTCAGGACCCATGAGAGGTGATTAGTCCATGTCGCGAAACACATGGTGAGCGCTGAACCCAATGTCGAACAATCTCCTCCCCCCTGTGAGCTGGGTGCATTTTGAACTCGAGACTTGTTGCTCTGATACCTCTTGTTGGACTCACGATTGCTGTTAGACCAAAACTTGCAGGCATTAGTCGTCACTACAATTGCCAAAGTTAGGATCCACGAGAGGTGGTTAGTCCATGTCACGAAATACACAGGGAGTGCTAAACCCAATTTCCAACATTGGTACACTTAGCTTCTAGGGTGTTTTGGGAAATGGTGTTCCTAGTGCCTTTGACATTTGCTTTGTTTTGTGCTTTGGCATCCTTGACACAACTTCTTTCCAAAGAGTTGTGTAGTGCACAGAATTTGCACTTCATAGTAGCCACACACATCCCTCTTGAATATCACTATATGGACTTCACGTTGTGTACTTAACATGTCAAAACTACCCTAGGACAACAGAAATGTCGTTCATCTCCTTCTCATGATGACCATTGACTCATGTGTTGTGAATTCTCCTTTGAATGTCTCTTCCACGACCATAATACATACATGTAATTTTTGCCTCCCAGTTGATGTTTGGTACCATAGGAGGTTACCCCTTGTCACGCCCCCAATTTTTTGTTAATTTTGGGCGGCGCGCGGCACCACCGGACGCTCACTTTTGCCAAGTGCGCGCCTATGGTCTACGCCTTCCAACCGAAACAATCATTTGTTTACCGATTAACTTTTTCTTCAACTCAATTATAAAGCATCAACCAATGAACTTTAACATGAATAATTAAACATTGTACATAACAATTATAACTTATTCATAAACCGAACATCAACATATGCACGGGGGCACTCCAACCGAGTTCACCCAAAGCTTGTATTATAACAACCTGTTACCATTACAACAAGTGCGCCGGTCAATCCTCGGCCGCACTCAACATTAATAATAACCAGGCCTGCAGCCCTTACAATACATTCGGTTATACACCTTCACAGATTAATTCTGCATCACCTGCGTATACATCCGAAACTATAAACCTGCATACAAGCTTTTATCTGAACACGTGCCAGTGTTCTGTAGATCTGCACCGGCCCACCCTGCGCAATCTATCTTCCACTGCCACGTATGCCACTTCTGCTTATCGACTCCAGCGCTTCTACAATCTGCGCCTTCGTCCACGCGTGAGTTCTACACAGCTTTCATTTTGCAATGTACCAGCGTATATAAACCCGTGTTTATATCTCCACGCGTCGTCTCAGCAACTATACTTCACCTCCTTTGCTGTATCTTTAAACGCACCGCATATACATATACAAACCTATATAACCGTCCACCACGCGTCAATTCAACAGCTCTACACTTCGCTGTTACTCAAGCGTTTCGACGCATATATATATGTCTGCATATCTATCCCAGTCCCGCGTTCATCCAACAACGTTCCAATGTATATATATAAGTCTGCGCTCATATATATATCGACCCACGCGTCAGATCCTCAACCCTGTACAGTAAATCTCTGACCACGTGTTCTTTATTAAAGCCCGACTGTATATTGCATATATAAACTTCGGCGCTGTTTTATTTGGACGCACCAGCGTGCATATACAAACCCACGTATATACACCTGCAACCGTCCACGTGCCTTTCTTTAATTCTGTCCACGTAACAGTCTTCAGTTCTGGCCACGTGACAGACCTGTAACTATCAGAAACCCGACGGCCTGCCGGTATAACTTCTGCGCTGTCCACCCAGGCATACCATGCCTTTGTAAATCTGCGCAGCGTTATATCTGACTGCTGTCCAGATCTTATTTGTCAACCGCCCTTCCAATCCTCAACCTGCACATCCGATTGCTCTGTTGAGCGTATGGAAAGACTGTTTAACCTGTGTCTGAATCTTCCTCAACCGGATCTCCCTTCCTCTGAATCCTTCCCCGAATTATGCGAGTCCTTTCTGACTTAATGCGCATAAGACATGCGCATCCTCCAAGTCTTATTCGCACTCCAGAAGGAGACATATTGAGCGAATAATCGATGCCTTTGAATGAGCTCTCATCCGCTCATATATATACTTTCCCCTTATGCGTGAAAAGGGCTTCACCGCCTTAAGCCGACGTCCCTTTTGTTTTGCAAACTCCCGAATTTCCTTGATGGGCGGGTCGGCCCTTGCTTTAAGGCAAGGCCGACCACGCCTTATAAAACTTCGGTCCTTTTAACTCTTAACTTCTGTGCCTTCGTCTTGCTGCCCGCGCTCTTGTGCCGACCCCCGCCCAGCTCGCTGCCAACTCGTCGCTGCACGCCCGCTGTCGTCTTCATCACTTGCGCCTTGGGCGGGTTCGCCCTTGGGTCGCCCGCCCGTTTGGTGCGGGGCGCCCTCGGGTCGACCCGCCGGTTCATCAACCGGCTCGTTTCTCCCTTCGCACGTCGTGTCCGTGTCCATTTGCCCGGCGGGTGGGCGCTCCCTTGCCCAACTCGCCATTTCGCCTGTGTTTGTGTTTGCTCGGCGGGCGGGCGCGCCTTCGCCTGGCTCGCCGCCCGATCTCCGTTCGTTTCATTCACCTGGTGGGCGCGCCTCTGCCCGGCTCGCCGCCCAACCTCTGCACGTTTCGTTCACCCGGTGGGCGCGCCTCTGCCCGGCTCGCCGCCCAATCATCCCGGCGCGCTTCTGCCCAGCTCGCCTCTCAACTCGTGTGCGTTCGCCCGGCGGGTGGGCGCGCTCCTGCCCAGCTCGCCCGTCACCCGCCTCCCGTGTGCGTGCGCCCGAAGGGTGGGCGCGCCTCTGCCCGGCTCGCCACCCGATTGTTTTATGTTCAACTGCTCGGTCACCGTGCACGATTACTCGCCCGGTTCGCCCGCGCGCCTTTCCACCTCCGTGTCAACCATCGTGCACGCCCTGCCCAAGACGTTAGGGCGTCACATTCTCCTCCACCCGAAGTCGTTGTCGACCTCGACAACATGTCATCCCAGTAGCTTCTACTAAGACGGCATCATTATCGTGACCCCATCACCTTAAGGTATCTCATCGGTCACCACATCGAGTCACTCTTCCGAGCCATGTCCTGTGCACGGGTTTCGGAAGTATGCATCCCATACTGCATCAAAGCCATCTGACCTCAGCTCCTCAATGCAACAAACCTCCAAGCTACCACATATGACGTCCCAAAGTCACAATGATTCTTATCCCAGCTATAACCTTCGGCTAGTGAGCTCGGTCACCAACCATACCATCCTTTCTTCATGACACTCTACCAAGGTGTCCATCATGACTATCTCTGGATCTCGGCCACGAGAAGTCATCATCACGGGTTCCTTTCATCATAGCTCCTCCATCGAGTGGCTATAAAAAGTCTACCCCAAGGTGTGCCCTTCAGCCTGTCCACGAGCCATACCGGGCACTTAGCCATGTGGCTAAAGTATGACTCCATCATCTGCAGTGATCCCTAAGTTCCACCCTTGTCTGGAGGTCTTGCTCTTCCCCTCTCAAGGTAGCAAAGATCTCCAACAAGTCCTTCATCAGCCAACGACCCTTGCTTTTCCATGCAAGGCTCCGCCATGTTCGTCCATAGCAAGATGCTCCCATGCTCAAGCATGCTGGTCTTGCCATCTCCTACACATAATCCACCTGTCAAGTGATCAAATGAAAAGTAAGCACCCATACTTACTTCACCAATATGAGGTTCCTCCATCCATGTACACGATCCTGGGTCAATTTGAACAGCTTCAAATCCATCCTCCATCATGTTTGCAACAACATCGTTCATCACGGCTTCTTCTTCCGGGTTTGCCCAACCTTGCTCCACTGCCCAACCGAGTTGAAGAAGCTCCCTTTTAACACTTTTTTCCAAGGCCTCAAGTGTATCCTGAATTCGGAGATGCCCTCCTTTCATCCTTTCCAACCTGTATAAGATGTCCAAGAGGTTCTCCTTACGTTCTTCAAGATCCGCCATACCTTGTACTTCGCTTTCCACGTGAGTGTCCTCACTCTTCCATGCTGATAGGCCCTCCGATCCTGGTTCGCCTTGAACCTCTTCAAGTGCAACTTCCATCGGTTCATCATCATAAGGATCCATCCATGTCTCCAAACTGCCTAATTTGGACTTAGCTTGATTATCCTCAAGCCAATCTTCTATCATAGTCATGCCTCCCGCATCCTCGGTTCCTGTGACCTCCTTCCCTTGATCTGCAACTCCATCCGGTTCGATTGCCTGATCAATCTGAAGAAGTCCCTCTTGCCCAAGTATTACATCAATATCATCGGTATTGACCACCACGAAAGTCAGCTGTCCTCTATATCCTTCGAACTGCACAGGCACGTCTTGAACTACAGCCAAGCCCCATTCCCAGTTCTCCACGGCAGATATCAGCCCCACTTCCTCAATCAATCGCAAAGATATGAAGTTATACGGCCCACCTGTTTTTGCCAATGCTGGAACATCTCTGCCACAGACGTTCAAGATTACAAAATCTTGGTTGTTCTCCATAACCGTATCTTCACTTGTCAACTGCTAACTGCTACAACGCCCGGGTCCGTTCGGGCTCTGATACCACCTGTCACGCCCCCAATTTTTTTGTTAATTTTGGGCGGCGCGCGGCACCACCGGACGCTCACTTTTGCCAAGTGCGCGCCTATGGTCTACGCCTTCCAACCGAAACAACCATTTGTTTACCGATTAACTTATTCTTCAACTCAATTATAAAGCATCAACCAATGAACTTTAACATGAATAATTAAACATTGTACATAACAATTATAACTTATTCATAAACCGAACATCAACATATGCACGGGGGCACTCCAACCGAGTTCACCCAAAAGCTTGTATTATAACAACCTGTTACAATTACAACAAGTGCGCCGGTCAATCCTCGGCCGCACTTAACATTAATAATAACCAGGCCCGCGGCCTTTACAATACATTCGGTTATACACCTTCACAGATTAATTCTGCATCACCTGCGTATACATCCGAAACTATAAACCTGCATACAAGCTTTTATCTGAACACGTGCCAGTGTTCTGTAGATCTGCACCGGCCCACCCTGCGCAATCTATCTTCCATTGCCACGTATGCCACTTCTGCTTATCGACTCCAGCGCTTCTACAATCTGCGCCTTCGTCCACGCGTGAGTTCTACACAGCTTTCATTTTGCAATGTACCAGTGTATATAAACCCGTGTTTATATCTCCACGCGTCGTCTCAGCAACTATACTTCACCTCCTTTGCTGTATCTTTAAACGCACCGCATATACATATACAAACCTATATAACCGTCCACCACGCGTCAATTCAACAGCTCTACACTTCTCTGTTACTCAAGCGTTTCGACGCATATATATATGTCTGCATATCTATCCCAGTCCCGCGTTCATCCAGCAACGTTCCAATGTATATATATAAGTCTGCGCTCATATATATATCGACCCACGCGTCAGATCCTCAACCCTGTACAGTAAATCTCTGACCACGTGTTCTTTATTAAAGCCCGACTGTATATTGCATATATAAACTTCGGCGCTGTTTTATTTGGACGCACCAGCGTGCATATACAAACCCACGTATATACACCTGCAACCGTCCACGTGCCTTTCTTTAATTCTGTCCACGTAACAGTCTTCAGTTCTGGCCACGTGACAGACCTGTAACTATCAGAAACCCGACGGCCTGCCGGTATAACTTCTGCGCTGTCCACCCAGGCATACCATGCCTTTGTAAATCTGCGCAGCGTTATATCTGACTGCTGTCCAGATCTTATTTGTCAACCGCCCTTCCAATCCTCAACCTGCACATCCGATTGCTCTGTTGAGCGTATGGAAAGACTGTTTAACCCGTGTCTGAATCTTCCTCAACCGGATCTCCCTTCCTCTGAATCCTTCCCCGAATTATGCGAGTCCTTTCTGACTTAATGCGCATAAGACATGCGCATCCTCCAAGTCTTATTCGCACTCCAGAAGGAGAGATATTGAGCGAATAATCGATGCCTTTGAATGAGCTCTCATCCGCTCATATATATACTTTCCCCTTATGCGTGAAAAGGGCTTCACCGCCTTAAGCCGACGTCCCTTTTGTTTTGCAAACTCCCGAATTTCCTTGATGGGCGGGTCGGCCCTTGCTTTAAGGCAAGGCCGACCACGCCTTATAAAACTTCGGTCCTTTTAACTCTTAACTTCTGTGCCTTCGTCTTGCTGCCCGCGCTCTTGTGCCGACCCCCGCCCAGCTCGCTGCCAACTCGTCGCTGCACGCCCGCTGTCGTCTTCGTCACTTGCGCCTTGGGCGGGTTCGCCCTTGGGTCGCCCGCCCATTTGGTGCGGGGCGCCCTCGGGTCGACCCGCCGGTTCATCAACCGGCTCGTTTCTCCCTTCGCACGTCGTGCCCGTGTCCATTCGCCCGGCGGGTGGGCGCTCCCTTGCCCAACTCGCCGTTTCGCCTGTGTTTGTGTTTGCCCGGCGGGCGGGCGCGCCTTCGCCCGGCTCGCCGCCCGATCTCCGTTCGTTTCATTCACCCGGTGGGCGCGCCTCTGCCCGGCTCGCCGCCCAACCTCTGCACGTTTCGTTCACCCGGTGGGCGCGCCTCTGCCCGGCTCGCCGCCCAACCATCCCGGCGCGCTTCTGCCCAGCTCGCCTCTTAACTCGTGTGCGTTCGCCCGGCGGGTGGGCGCGCTCCTGCCCAGCTCGCCCGTCACCCGCCTCCCGTGTGCGTCCGCCCGAAGGGTGGGCGCGCCTCTGTCCGGCTCGCCACCCGACTGTTTTATGTTCAACCGCCTGGTCACCGTGCACGATTACTCGCCCGGTTCGCCCGCGCGCCTTTCCACCTCCGTGTCAACCATCGTGCACGCCCTGCCCAAGACGCTAGGGCGTCACACCCCTAGCCTAAGCATTGCTCATTTTATCCCTTGGTCACATATTTGGCCCAAGGTGACCATTGGCTACCATGTTGGGGTCCCTCTGTTGACTGGACTTGGGGTCCCTTTGTTGACTGGACTAATTATGGGCATGGTGTGCCAAACCATGCCCAGTTAGTTAGAGAGCCTTCGTCAGGTCCACAAGCACCCTTAATTCATTGGAGCATGCTTATTTATGTATTTAATTTGATTTAATTACCATTCTTCTTGGATGGTTTATGTGTGTGCCTTGAACCACATATTTTCTTGTGTATATTGCACTCATGGCTTGCTATTTGCTCATACCCGTGAATTAAATGCGCTTTTCCCTGGTTTTACTTGTGGTTTTCCATGAACACATTCTATTTTAATGATCACTACTCATAGTGTAACTGTTTTGGAGGTAGCAACACTTCCTCTTTGTCAGCAACACTAGTTATGGGCCCAAGCACTCCCAGATGATAGATCTATTTATATTGATCCCTTGTTCTTGTTAAGGGTCTCCCTTTGAGATATCAAAACAGTGTAGTACTAAATGCTCATTTTCGAATTTGTGATATCTTGCCACTTGTCATGCTCATGGGCTTGCTTGGATCTTCAATATCCATCAAACCTTCACCCATTGAACATTGCTTTAAGTTGGTGTCTCCCCCACTGGTATGGATCTTCCTTTCTTGGATTGGTTGGTTGCATCTTGTGGTGTCTCGGTTCCATCTTATCATACTTTTGTCAACGTTGAACACCACCTCAAAGGAAGCTTCAACATACCCTGTAAAAGAGGTACTGTTGAGGGCACATGTCATACGTTTTGTGCATAACTAGATAGATCTTTTTTGTGTGTGGCTTCATTGTTGCTCTCATTTCTTTATATTGGAGGTTGGATTATCATTGCTTTGTTTCACAAGGGAAGCATTGGCATCTTCAGCTACATTAAGAGGTCATAACCCTACTTGATTGCTTGTTGTTTGTCACTTCCATAAGCCTATGTAGCCGGCACTAGATTTAGTTGAGAGTCGGTTATATTAATTCACACTTTCCAGTTGCCTGATCACCATAAAATTCGGTAACAAGTGTTAATGGCTGCTGCTTGCTGCTTTCATTGGGTTTGAAATGGGCTTAATTTGGTTGCATCTACTGTCTTTTGTTCACACTTTCAGATCTGGTCATCATATCAAGTATTTTAAGTAGAATACCAAAGGAAAGAAGGTCAATAAACCCAATTTACAATTTACTTTGTTAATTTTATATCTAGTTTACTTGCTTCCAGCCTGCCAAACACATTAAAATTAACCACCTACATACCGAGGTACACTAAATAAAGAGTTGAGATGGACCACCATGAAGGGTGGAATTCGAACTTGAAAGCTAAACTATGTGTTGGCATCTCAAAAATGAAAAATATAGTTGACTTTCTTTCTAAATCTCGTATATTTCTTACCGAGGTACACTAAATAAAGAGTTGAGATGGACCACCATGAAGGGTGGAATTCGAACTTGAAAGCTAAACTATGTGTTGGCATCTCAAAAATGAAAAATATAGTTGACTTTCTTTCTAAATCTCGTATATTTCTCAAGAAATTATTGTTAAGTATATATGTGAACTTAAGGCTATTTTGATCTGTTATACATTGCAGCTTTTTCATTGTTATGGCCATACCTACATGGGTTGCCTTTACTAGTATTCAGTTCATTATCATTATGTTTTAACGCAACAAAACTGTTTTGAATTTTCTATTTTCGTTTGGAGGATTGTAATATGTCTGGAGACATAAATACAGGCATGGATTGTCAGAAATACTTGTGTTTAGCCCTTATAAATTTCTTTGACACTTGAAATAAGGTCCTCATTCCTTTGTTCTTATCCTTCTGTATGTTGTGTAGCGTTATAGATCCATGAGTCAAATTTTTTGATTTTGTTTTCTTGCATTCATTTGCACTGTTCATTATCCGTCCTTAAGATGCATAGATTCATTTTATTGCCTTTTGATTGCATTTCTCAGCTCAAATACAAGCAAGCTTTAGACTCCATAAACCAGTATCGGCTGTCAATTCAAATATCGCAAATTTGGAGTCTGCTATATGGGAGGAAATTGCCATTCCCTATGCAAAGGTAAAATAGACAAATTTAGTTTCCATGTATGACTTAATTTTTCATAAAATCTTTTTATGAGTTATTTAGATTAAAAATTTCCTAAATGTGTAGGTAACAGTGATATCAGTGGAACCATTAAGTGCAACAAACTCTACAGAGGTCATATTTGGTGTTCTTCCGGATCCAGAGAACTCATCAATTTCATCATATGGCCTCATTTCACTGAAGGAAATATTTATAACTCTACTATCAGAGAGTTATAATATTTCTCTAGCATCAGAGGCTTTAGGGTTTGCTTATTTTTTCCAAATGTTGAAATTTCCAGGAGGAATTACATTTATTCCCAAACAGCGTTTTTTTCCTTTGCAACCAAACCAGGAGCTTTTCAATTTTACATTGCACAGCAGTGTTGCACAAGTTGTTCAAAATCTAGCCAAGATGAAAAATCAATTAAAGATTGGCTTATTTATGCGATCAGATGAGGTTTGTTATGAACATTTCCATTTTAGGCTATTGGTTTTTCCTGATGGACATCTGTAGTTTTTTTGACAGTTTTACTGTCTAAGTCTTAATTTCTGTAAAATGCTTATGATAATATTTCACATTACTGTGTTATGCCTGTAAATGCAGAATCTGTTCATCCAGTTGACAAATTTGCAGGGGTCAACTGTTGATCCCCCAATTATAGTCGAGACATTTATTGTGCCAGTTGTGGGGAAGGGTCTAACTACTCCAAGATTAAGGCAGTTAGCTCATGAAATCACTCCTGCAAGGAATTTAGGGCTAAATCACACTCTTTTTGGCAAAGTAAAGCAAATCCAGTTGTCATCATATCTGAGTTACCCTTCAACTCCAGCTTATCATGTTCCTAGTCCAGCTTCAGATCCAGCTGCATCGCCTTCACATTATTCTTTACGTTCACCCCCATATACCCACCCTTCCCTTTCCATACCCCCGTCTCAAAGAGAACATGCCATGGTTCCATCTCCACACTCCAGTCGCCTTACACCCATTCATCACCACCCTCGAGGACAACGTACCATGGCTCCATCTCCCCATGACAGTGGCCTTACACCCATTCACCACCACCATGCCATGTCTCCTTCGCATCACCACTCTGCCATGCCCCCGTATCATCACTGTTTAGGTGCACCCTTGTATCATCATCCCCTTGTGCATTGTGATCGGCATCATGCTTCTGATCCTTCTAAACGTGGACACCAGCATGCAAAACAGGCTCCCATCTCTGGATTGAATGGAGTGCCCTCCCCCTCTCCTGAGAATTCCAAGTCTCATGAAAGCACGCCTTTCAGGTACCACCATGATGTGGAAGCAGCGCCAGCACCTCTTTTTGTGACTTCTGTACCTCCTGCCATTTCTCACTTGCCATCTTTTCCACTGGCTTCACCTGCCCCTTCATCAGGCTTTCCATTCCCTGGACCAGTTCATTCTGCCACTAAGAGTCCTTCACCTGCACCAGAGACTTTGGTTTCATCTCCTAAATTCTCGTTTCTCTCACCATATGGCTTGACTCATTCTGCACCTCCAGAAATAAGTAGGACGCCACATCCAGAGCTTCCTGAAAAGGAGTCACCAGATCCAGCCTTTTCACATGTTGCAGCTTCGAGTGAGTTCATTGTAGCTTTATCATCATGTTTTTGTGAACTTTATTGTCATATAAAATATGCGATGCCTTAGGCTGACAAAGCTTGAGTGCACTTTCTATGGGGCATCTTTCATGTTCTAAAAATTATTTTGTTTTCCCTTTGCAGCATATGGTCGAAGTCCTGTTCATTGGATCATCATGTCACTGGATTTAACCGAAACTGTTTTATATTTGTCAGTTTGAGGAAGGACCTTAAAGGCTGATAAGTTAGAATTATTACAATTTTTTCCCACCATGTGATTCTGTTTTCTCAAGTTCTCATTTATCTTTATCAGAATAAAATTACTAGCATGATTCCAGCTGTTGAGCATGCTGCCTAATCTGGTTTCTCATGACAGGAGCTTGTGATACAAAGCACAAATTTGAGTCTCTTCCAGCAACTTCTACAGGGGCCAATTTTGGGTTGTGGCAACTTGCACTCTTGTCATTGAGCTTTAGAATAGTAAGTTGAGCAACATCCAAATTCGAAATGATCCTAAATCAGTCAAGGTTGGATATGGTATGGGGTTTTGTAATGTAAAGGCATATCCATCTGTATATAAGTGCTACTTGTTTACATAAAATATATGTAAACAAATGTGTTTTCTGGTCAAAGCTGCAAAGGTGGCAGGCCACTGATCACATATATTTCTAATAATATGTTGAACTATGAAATCCCCATCGGGATTTTTGGTTTCATAAGAAGTTCCCTTTCTTACGAAGGCATTTTGCAATAACTTGAACATGAAGACATCTTTTTCTTTTTTGTAGTCTATCCCTGGGTTGGGATTTCATTCCAATGAATACTTGTTCTATTGTACTCCTAGCTACTCAACTAACCTTTTCAAAGTTAGTTGTGATGTTGCCAATTCTTTATCATGGTATCTCTCATGATCTTGCGGAAAGCAAATCTAAGGTGGCTTTTTTGTCTTGGATCCAAAAATAGGTATTTTGTTTTTCATGGTGTGTAGTAGAAGCGTTTGTTCTGTGATGCATGTTGTTACAGAAGAAAACTTTTTGCCTTGGTTGTTTTGCTGTAGGTGTTCTTACTTTCATAATTATTATGGCTGATGAATTAGTCTCCTGGGAAATTATCTGCAGGCTCAGATCAGCTATATTGAGATTAGAATTTCTGTACAAGCCATGGTGGAGTGTTTTTTTTAAATTGCATGCATTTTTATGAGTAATTAGCTTCTTTATCCTGTCATTTAAAATTTTAAACCGTCTCTACTATTTTGTCTATAGCACGAGTCATGATATAAAGAAATCATGATTCAGACTACAAACTTTGCCATGGAATATTTATATATATTTATTGTAATATACGATGCATCAGAAAAGGGAGAGTAGATCAGATATCATGTTTCTTGAAAAGTTCTAGTCTCAACAAGGCTTCATCTTGTTTACTTTAGGGGCTGATCATTGCTTCGGGTGCCAGCCTGGGTTTGAGCTACATCCCAAGGTTCCAGATAATTCTGATTAGGTTTCTGAAGAGCGGCCAATATGACGGGAACTATTATTAAATAATAACATCACTCTCATTTTCGTTTTTTTTTTTTCAAATTATAATTCTTTTTGGTATTGATTCTTCTAATTCTTCATGGATTTCGTGATCTGTTCAAGCTAACTTATTCCGCAATGCACAGATCATTCTACTCTTGTTTTTGTTTTTTTTCTGCAGTTAGATCTAATTTTGATTTTATGAATCTATGGACAATTTCTCAGTGATGAGCAGCATCATTTCTATGCCCATATTCATGTTAGAAGCATTGAATATTTTTTGACGGTTTTGTTTTTGAACTGGTGGTAGAACGCCAAATAAATCCTGATTTGAACCTTTACCATTCTTGACTTCATTCGAAACTAACAGAGATTATAACCATTTTGAAATTTGAAATTTGAAATGGATCTAAATGTTCCAAAACTCTGACTCCCAAAAGGCAAACTCGGTTCCATAAAGAAAACAAGTGAAATTTACTCGTTGGCAAGTCAAACTCGCTAAATTCTAAATCGTACGTTTCAACGTGTGGCAATGATAAATTTTACGTTATAACTTTCGAGGGGAATTTTGTTCGTAGCACGAGATATTTTAAAGCGTTTAATCTTGTAGAGTAGCTGAGCCTGGAAGGATGGTTTCCTTCAGAAATTGCATCATTTTTTGGAGATATTTTCTAGGGCAACCTTGTTTTATGAGAATGTCCAAGCCCAATGCAAAAATAGGATTAAGAACTGAATTTTCTATCATCTTATTAGTTGTTGAATTTGTTTAATCCAAATATATATGTTCGTATCTGATTAGTTGTTGAATTTGTTTAATCCAACTATATATGGCATTTGCTAGAAATATGATAGCTGCAGCAGTTCCTTGTTTTGTTGTCATTGTTGTTCTTGATTGCATTCTTGTGTTTCATTAATACATTAGTATTCAATCAGAGGGTTAGTATTCAATCAGAGGATGATAATGATAGATGATGATTAACATCCACTGAGATTGAATTGATTTATCAGACCTTAAGAAAGGGGAAAGATTATTTATATTTCTTCAAAATTTTATTTCTGCTCTTGAAGAGCATCAAGAGAAGTGCTCCAAAATTACCATAATTTAGATAATTTAGAAGGTTAATAAGTTCAGTATTGTATGATAAATACACTGAGAAGCGGTAGAGATTTTAACTTCTTTTCAACAAGAAATGTGCAACTAGATATGCATTTTATGATGTTTCAACAGTTGTGAGTTTAAGCAGAAATAAGACAAAATGATTGTTTTAACTTCAACCAAACTGAGTATAAAGGGAGCATTATATGCAATGTGAGAAGGGATTTGATTGAAAAGGGTTTTTGGAAACATCGGTATTGCTTAGGTGACATCAATACTCTTTGTGGTAACCAAGGAGTGATTTAAATAGTGAAGCAAACACTTAAAAGTGCATGTACATTACTTCAGACAATTACAAGAAAGCTAAATCTAGCTACATTATTGTAAGAAACAAAGTAGTTAGTCGATACCTTCACTAAATTATAGTGAAGAGAAGAATTGGAAAAAATCAAGGAAATGCTTTGTATGTAGGAGATCAATTTTATATTAGAGAGAAGTATTAGGATGTTAATGTATAAATTGCAAATAAAACCTTGAGCACAACTTTGTATCAATTAGTGTGGAGTGACATTTGAATGTAGTTTGTATTATTACCATGAGGTGAGCTTGGCATAAAATTTGATATGGCACAATAGTTATGAGTTGGTAGCTAATGTTAAGTTTTGCATAGTTTGGAGTCAATCAATGTTGCTGGTCTAACTAGGCCAACTTTGATCCATGGGATTGTTGGGCATTGATATGGTGACCTAGTTTACTTGGATTTAATGAACTCTCATTTATGAAGTAAACTTGAAGGACATCATCAAAGATGATACTTGACATGTTCAGATTGATCATTTGTCTAGATGTATGTAAACGTAAAGATTTCATTTTTTGAGGTAAACTGATTAATCAATTCAATGAGTCATTTGTTTATTTAACAATGTATTAATAGAGAGCAAATGTTAGACAAAGTGTTATAAATCAATTATGGGAGCTTGAGTTGTGAAGATTGTTGTGTGGGTTGTTGTTAATCATACAATTGTGTTCTTGAGATGCCACATGGAAATTTGTACTCTTGTAACCTAATGCACATTAGTAGTTGTCAATAAAATTAGCTTTTGTCTAGAACAATGTTTTGTTTTGTGTGATTTTTTGATCTCATTTTTTGTGCATAAAGTCTTAATTTGATTAATGTTGAAATCATAGGCAACAAGATTGAGATGTAGTGTTAACGTTTAGCTATTGTTTGAAAATGATTATATAATTTTTTTATATTAATGCTAATCCATACAGGAATTGTTTCGTGATCAAGCTCTATTTTGTGATGATAAAAATCATAGTCCTATTAGAGTTAGGTATTTGATTAGGTGTGATGATAAGAAATGTTTTGTTCATTGATGCTTCTCTCCCCTTGATGTTTGGCACAAGATTGTTATTTTATAGAGTGTTGAAATCTCGAATAGAGGATACCCAAGAGAAAGGAGGTCACTGACCAAGCATTTCTCATGGTGAAATTGAAGAAAAAATAGAAGTGTTCCCACCATAATTGAAAAAATAGTGTATGAAAGAAGAAAGGAAGCACTTGAGGTTCAATACAAGGTGAACCCAAGCATATGTGCTCAGAGTGAAGATGCCAAGGCATCTCTCCTACGGTTTCTAACCAGATGGCATTAAAAAGAATCCAAGCCTATGTACTGAGAATCAGGTTCTATTTTGTGACGATAAAAATCATGGTCCTATTAGAGTTAGGTATTTGATTAGGTGTGATGATAAGAGATGTTTTGTGCATTGATACATCTCTCCCCTTGATGTTTGGCACAATATTGTTATTTTATAGGGTATTGAAATCTCTAATAGAGAATGCCCAAGAGAAAGGAGGTCACTAACCAAGCATTTCTCATGGTGAAATTGAAGAAAAAATACAAGTGTTCCCACCACAATTGAAAAAATAGTGTATGAAAGAAGAAAGGAAGCACTTGAGGTTCAGTACAAGGTGAACCCAAGCATACATGCTCAGAGTGAAGATGCCAAGGCATCTCTCCTATGGTTTTTAACTAGATGGCATTAAAAAGAATCCAAGCCTATGTACCGAGAAGGAAGATGTTAAGGTGTCTCTCTTATGGTTGCCAACTTGGTGACTTCAACTAATGAGGTTCATAACTATTAATTGTTTGTAACATCCAGGACCTAGCTGTTGACTAGCTGGATTGTTATTTAATCCAAAACGATTAAAGAACAAAAAAATCCAAATGGCATGCATGTAAATCCAAAACAATCAAAGAAAAATAAAAATATAATTTAAAGCCAATGACATGCAATTAATTTCATATTAAATCTTCCTGCAACTTTAACGAACAAATTAAAAAATATTTTTTTTCACCTTTTTAATAAATATAAACATTTTACAATTACCCAACATTTTCAACTTTTAGGTAACCAATCATGAGCCTTTTTAATTTTTTAACTATTATTGAAGGTAATCAAACAATTTTACAAGAATATTTTTTCTTATTGTATCAAAGGAAAACGATAAATGAAAAGGCATCTGATTTTCGCTCCAGGTTGATACAAAAGTATCAAAATTGCTTGAAGTAGTTTCTTTACACAATGCAAACCAATGACCTCCATTGCTCCCAATCTATCTTCAACAAACATAGAAAATTTTAGGGGCTAATTTTTACAGGTGGGCTAGTTTTCCATGTTTTCTAAAAAAAAAGATTCGCCAATTTCCATTCTTTCTAAAGAATATTCACCCAAATATTATAGTATAAAATTAATTTACCTTAAAAATCACCAAAAAATTATAGAAACTATAGAAAATCATTAAAAAATTGAATATTTTTACAAAAATGTCGTCAAATATTTTTACAGTTTGCATATTAAGGACTAGTAAGTTTCATTATGGTTTTTGAACTTTAAGATAAATTTCCATTATTATAATTTTCCTTGTCGACAACTTGAAAATCAACAACACAAGAGGGCAATGTGAGACTTGTAACCATGTTCTGCCTTACCAATGCATGTACTATGACATGTTTTCGGAATGGTGTATGGAATATGAGACGAAGCACTTAAGGTTTAATAAAAAGAGAATCCAAGCATATGTGTGTTGAGGGGGTTAGATTCTTAATTCTCAACAACAGGGATTAAGCCCAAAAAAGTGATCCAATTAAACTCTTCCTTGTTTGGGACGTAACAATCCTTTGGGTTAAGGTTCCAACAACTTTCCGATGAGATTTATGACTTGATACAAGGGTCTCTTTACCCCTTTTTCTTAGTGTCTTTTTTAATTTGTATAATTAATACAAGAAATAAGTTAATTTGAGAAGGTTGAAAAAAACTATTACTAAGGGTAACCTCTAGGG
This sequence comes from Pinus tabuliformis, assembly GCA_031772625.1. Lineage (NCBI taxonomy): Eukaryota > Viridiplantae > Streptophyta > Pinopsida > Pinales > Pinaceae > Pinus > Pinus tabuliformis. Next base: position 764,402,554 of record CM062815.1, read on the forward strand.
ATAATAAATGAAAATTATTTATATCTTTTCATTCTTTAGAAATTAATCATGCAAAAAACATATTTTTGGGATACATCAACTATTCTAATACAAAAAGAGATGTGAATGATAACAAGAGAACACTAAAAAATAATTCCATAGTATACCTTATATGAGATAATAAAAAATAGAAAATAATTAATAAAAAATATAACGTTCACTAAAAATAATGACATCCAATTTATTGAATCATACAAGACGACATAATTGAAATCCTTACTAGAGGTTTGTAACATTTAATTAATAGCAGAATAAACCATGTATACAAATGTATGTACAAAAATATTTAAAGATCCATCTTAACTTTGGATCTACCAAGTGTCGAGGGATCAAATCTCTCAGGGTACAAACCTCGTTTTTGAGTACAAAACCTAACAAAATGTTTGCAGCTTGTGAGATTTGGCCTCATAAGCTTACATGAAAGTATTGAAGAGGCATTGACGACTTTGTCAAGGAAAAAGAAGCAGAAAACCTGAGGTTCAAAAAAAGAATAAAAGAGCTAGAAGATTCTCTAAATCTCATTCCTTTGTTTATGACTCCACTTGCAATATATGTGCCAACATTGACAATTTATACCCTCGGCGCACCCCATAAATTTTAGAAAGCAGCTCACCTCCTAAATGGAGTAAAATAATTTATTGTCAGTGGATATAAACAAAAGATTGAAAATTATTGAAGATGCATGGGAAGCAACTTCCCATTTGAGGAATTTAACACAAAGGATTAAATGTTTTGTTGACTAGGTTAAAAGTGACCTTGAACATAACAAACATTTCATAGATATTGACTTACCTACTTTTGTTTAGAAGGTTGATTCACTTAGAGAAATATGGAGAAGAGAGCAAAAGCTCCCAAGGTTAAAATGAATGAAGTATATCAAAGTTGGATGGCATGCAAAAATCAACGTATTGGAGGAGATAGTTTATGAATGTAATAAGATAATTAATTGAAGAGGTGGTGCCTTTCTCAAAATGCTTAAAATTATTGATGATCTACAGGGTCCATGCATGAAGAAAGACGACAGTTTAATTTAAAAAAACGAGTTAGTGGTTGGATTGAGCACTTTAAAAGAGTCAATGGGAGTAGATTTTGATATTATAACTGATTTTACTAAGGAGAAAGTTACCAAATGGTTAGTTAATTTTATTAATGTCAATGAGGATGACGCTGTTTTGATTGCACAATTAGAGGAGGCGGCTCAAGAAATTGAGGAGATATTTAACCAACGTGTCAACATGGACATTGTGACTCCTCCGATAAAAGATCACATTCACAATTACCTAGAACAATTCCTCCAAGAAATCATTAATCCAAATTGATTGTCAAACAATTATGTTAATGACATGACCAGTTTTTTTCGGTCTTTTATCATTGTGTTATGCATGATTTAAGACCATTGTTGACTGCAATTTGTTGTTTTCCTTCTAGGTACCTTCTTTACATTATGCTTCATGAGAGTCCAATCCCAATCCCTCTTGGGACGAATGCATTTACCTTTTCGATTAAGTATCAACATTTTGATTGGTGCTCTAGGCACTAAACATTATTGTTGATATAAAAAAATGGACATGCTTGGAAGTCTGTTTTCAATTCTAGTTCTAGTACTTTGGTAGTAATTTTTGTTGTTGGTTTACTCTGTTTGAGTATAATTTGTTCTATTTTATATATTCTAACCCTGTTAAGCAAGATTGAGAATAATTTTGAGGCAATGTTTTCTATGAAATCTTGTATTGATCTAAATCCTATCTGAATGGTTAGAAATTCTAACTATGTTGAACAATTGTGTGAAGAATTCTGATAACATTTTGTATGAAATATTGTATTGTCCTGAATGCCATTTCATTAGCCAACAATATCAATTGAACATGAATTTTATAGGTTATGGTTTCAACTCAACCAATATGAAAATAAACATTCGATATCAATTTTGCATATTAGATTTGTGTTCCATGTGTAATATTGATTTTAATGATTACTATCATTATTGGGATTTAAATCTAGATTGAGTTCTTGGTAATTTGGATCTGTTGATTGCTCTGTATCATTATATTAGTAGATAAAATATGGACCCGAATTTTGCTATTTCCTAGTATCATAGTGTGGCAAGGTGATGCAATTGTACAAAGAAACTGTCTACAAAAATTGCTTAATTTGATATCTTTTACTAATCATGGATATCATATTCAAATACGTTTATATTTATATGTTTACTAATTCATAATGTTATTGGATTTGTAGATTTCTTTGTGATATGGGAAAGTAGATAGAAAAATTGATGGATTATAGTTTGACTTAATCCACTAAATTTGTTATATGATGTGAGAAGGAATGCTTATTATATCACTTTGAAGTTGCTTGCCTTTTCCCCTACGATATGTTTAGAATCTATATGTATGAGAATTGATGTTTGGTTTCTCTTTTATATGTTTAACCTATGTATGAAAATTACTTCTTGTACAAGTTAAATTATTAATGAAAGTCATCAAGTTGATTAGTTCGGAAGTCCGTTTTCAATTCTAGTTTTAGTCCTTTGCTGTCAATCTTGATTTGTTGATATGTTGTCCAATTACTTTGTTAAAGTAAAATATGTTCTATTTTGTATATTCTGACTCTATTAAGTAACAGTGAGAAGAATTCCTAGACAATGTTTTATGTGAAATATTGTATTGGCTTGAATGCTATTCCATTGATTAGAAGTTCAGAGTTCGTTGAACAATGTTGTGAAGAATTCTGATAACATTTTGTATGTAATCTTGCATTGCTATGAATGCTATTACATTGACCAACAATATTAATTGAACATGATTTTTTTTGCTTCTGCTTTCAACTTGTACATTATATATAATGTTTTCTTATTGATCAATATGAATATAAACAACCCTGAGGGGATCAAGGTTCCGTTGCTAAAGCATCTCTACATTGGGAGGTCATGAGGTCAATCCTCTTTGATGCCCTTAGGGTTAGGATTTGATTAGTTTGGTTAGTGAGATGTGATCCTTTGGGTGGATTTGCCCAGATTTTCCTCAGAAAAAATAAAAATAAAAAAAATCAATATGAATTTAAACATTTGACAATAGTTTTGCATATCATATTGCATGTGTACTATTGATTTTAATGATTGAATTAATATGCTAAATTTTTTGTATGATGTTAGAAGGAATGATTATTATATCACTTTTTACTTTCTTGTGTTTTTTGATATGATAATTCTTGTATAGTTGGGTATTAAGTCATCAATTTGTTTAGTTTCAGATTCCAAAATTCTTTCTTGTAAATGAAAAATAAACATCACTTTCCTACATAATTGTTGAAGTAAAAATTATGTTTAGTTGTGAAAATAAGACTTGATAATAGCCTATAATTTGTTTGAGTAATTTCAAGTTGTATAAGTCTTCTACAATTGCAATTTAACCTTAAAATTATCTATATATATATATATATATAAACATATTTGGAAAAATCAATGATTAAAGGTTTTTAGTCTTTGTAGATAGCCTGGAAATTCAGAATCTAGTAAGTAATTTCTTTTTATTAGTTACTTAGATTTTGGTCAGTTGGGTGTAATGATTTTTGTAGTAATGAAATTCCTTTTTGCATTCCACGCGGAGAAATGAAAATGGCCTTGTTGTGATAGATTGGATAGTTAAAATGCTTTGAAGCGGGGGAATTAAGTCCTTATTTGACACATCCCTTTCATATGTCAATCACACATTTTGTATAGAGGTTCCTAATAAAAATGGGGATCCCTCATTTTTATTCCCTACCTTACCCTTTGTATCTTTTGCCTATGTTTAAAGCCCAACTTTTATGGTTTTTTCTTACATGTATAAAAGCCATGGTTATTTGCTTTTGAAACATGCAAAAAACAAAAAGTACTAGATTTTATTACATGTCCTACACTTTTCCCTATAACGGGCCCTGCTTTTTTGTTAAGACGTAAAATCTTACATGTAGTCCCACAGTGACATGTCATGACTATTTCAATTAAATAACATAGCAATTTCCGTCTCCCATCATCTATTAGATCACGAATTGTGGATCCTGACACTTCTAAATTGCATGCTACAATACCACAACATTGAATAACTTCCACGATGATGTAACTTTAAACTCTACATTTAGTTCTGTTAGGTGTTCCTATCACGGAACAACATGTCATCAATTGCGACATGATATCTATAACAGTTGCAATGACCAACTCAAAATTAGTTAAAAGGTGAAGAACCTTGATTTTTCATGTCCTTTGACAAAAATTGATTTCTCACCTCGCCATACCACTTTCATGAACTATTACAAATAAAATTAAAATATTGCACCACAAATTAACATTAATTGTATTTAATAATCTAATAAGAAATTTCGTTTTGTTAGTTACTTGGATTCCACTCACTTGTTAACAAAATCCATATATATGGAGTTCCTAGGAAGCTGAAATCCATTATTATTATTATTATTTTTAAAATAAATGGTTGTATTTATATTGATAAATATTTAATCTTGCCAAAACCATTAGAAATATTAACAATGAAGGTTCTTCATTTTTCCAAAACCGCTCTAACCAAAGACAGATATTTCACATTCTTATTCTCTAGATAATCAGCGTGGTTCCCCTTGTACATTCTCCAAAAAATACCATTCACTTTAATATACTTGCATAACATATATAAAAGTACTAACAAAAGAACCACTACTATACTGTATCTATTAATCTTCCTATGTGGGCTGCTGCATTGTATCTTCCATGTCTTCCTCTTCTGCGTCCCCCGACTGACCCTTGACCTCAGGTTCCTGATGCTCTGCTTCCTGTTGAATCTCCATTTGCACAGTGAGCTTCGGAGAGGAGACTCCCATACTGATGCACGATGGATCATTAGCACCACCCTCCTCAAGTCCAAAGAGTTCTTTTAGGACAAACACCACAATAATCTCCACCCTCTAATTGAGATTCTTGACCTTTCTGTCCAGAGTTCCTAGCCTCATAATTGTGACTTCCACAGACGCTTGAATGCTCTCTACATCTTTTTTCAAACTCTCCAACTAATTCACAATGAGGGTGAAATGAGACTTGGCCTCCGAGATAATTTTTCCTCCTATCCTTGAGACCATATCCTCAACCTCTTGCCTGAAAGCTTCAAAGGAATTCCCAAATGCATCTCCAACACCATTTCCCGACGATAAAGCCATCGTTTCGACCTAACGAGAATGTGCATCTAGCCATAGTGCATAAACCTTCCAAATCCATCTTCTTATAGCTATGATCAACTCCAATTTGATAGCGCAAGAGGATTTTCCATGATTAATGCACTGCATTAGTTCCTTCCCTGAAACCATACCAGAATTCATTACTGCTTGCCTCAAGTTGAATGACCACATGATCGAACTGAGCTGATCCTCCTCGAGCTCAGAGGTCACCCTTTCATCACATCCTTTCTGCCTTAAATTAATTCTTTGTCGAGCCCAACTGTCCCTCATCCCGCCGATGCTTTTTAATGTTATCCAACTACGAGTTAATGACACCAAATTATTTCCAATACTCCCCTTGCTTAACAACTGTACCATGGCATACTTATGGTACTTAATTCCCTGTCATACAGAGCTCTTCTCTCAAGGCTCTTCCTTATATTCAAGACCTTCCTTTCATATGTATTCATGGGATATGCCATATTATGGGTGTGCCTTATTAACCTTTAATTCTCCTTGTGCTAACAAAGTAGCATGATTCACTTGCTCATTTGCTAAGCCATTGTTTTCCCTTTTAATATGGTATAGTTCTAAGGAATCAAATTTATCCAACAATAATATTATTCTTTGAATTGTTAGATTTGGATTTGGGTTCTTGGTTTTGAGCCACTTCATACACTTTTGGATGGTGATCTGGGAGTCTCCAAAAATTGTTATATGTGTAATTCCTTTATCTAGTGCCAACCTTAATCCTTGCCACAATGCATATTCTTCTGCCTGGTTGTTTGTGGATATTCCTAGTCCCTAGGTGAATGTTTTTCTTATTTCTTTGTCGAGGCTAAGGACTACCCCTCCCACTCCAGCCTCCTCCACTATCCATTATTATTATTATCATCCTATGATTGTAGAATTTAGATTGAGATACTATTTATTATGACCCATTATTACTTGGATTTAAAAGCTAGTCCTCCTTTGCAACACCATTAGTATATTGGTGCAGTAATGATGCAAATCCACACACATAGTTACAATTGTAATTAATAGGGTTGTTTTCCATGAATGTGAAAAAATGTGTTCCTTGCTCCGTACGTGTTCTTCTGCACAAGACCCATGAGACAAAGATTTTCTTCATTTAAAGAGTTTCATGTTTGGTCGCAAGACTTCATGTAATCACTTACAGTTTAAAAATAAGAGAATGAAGCGCGATTAACAACAAGAAACACATAGGAAAGTCTTATGATAAACAATTTTTTCTATGTTGCACCATTGAAGCTTTAGTGTGTTCCTTAGGCTCGTGCCCTAAGTCCCTTGCTTTGGAAAAACCTAACCAAATCTTAATGCATTTATCTAAGAAACAATTACACCGTTGTACCTAAACTTTGTCCGAATTTGAAGTCTATACGAAATGAGAACTTGTGAAAAAGTGAAATCTTTGTGAAACAAAGATGTGCATAACTAAAGTATGTGCATAAATGTGCACATAAAAAGGAAATTTCCACTAGATGCGAAATAAATGTGTTTCTTGTTCTGCACATGCATTTGCTTTGCACACTAGTTCTCCCACACAAGAGCCGCAAGACGCGGATTTCTATGTCAATTAACAGAGAGTTTGGCATCCCACCATTGAACTGCATGTAATCACTTATGGCTTAACAACAAGTCAGTGGAGCGTGGTTAATGAAAAAAAGAGACAAAAAACTCTTATGATTGACAAAAAATTTGACATTGCGCCACAAGACTTTGATAGTGTGCTCCTCGGGCCTGCGCCCCAAGTCTCTTGCTTTCAAAAAATTTACCAATTCTAACAAAATTATCCATGAACACATGAATTTCTTCAAATATTACACTCATAATTGTAGCTAAACTTTGTTTGGAGTTCAAGTTTGTATGGAAAAAACTTGTGCGGCACTGAAATATGTGCAAAACAAATACATGTGCAAAAATAAAATATGTGTGGAAACTCACATAAAAAGGAAAGTTACAATTACGCACAACCTAAACCCAAAAACAAATGCCAAATCAATCATATTGAAAAAGTGACACATCTGGACTTCAATGTAATGATTTTTCTAGTCATAGAATTGTAACTTTTTGCGTTGGATGTAGAGAAAGGAAGGTGGCCTTGTCGTGATAAATTGAAGAGTTAAAATGCTTGTAGCTAATGTAAAAATGGTCTTTCCAACATGTTAGCGTTCGAATTTGCCTCAGGCTGAAGAAGGCAAAACTCGAGGCAACATCAAACCAAGCTCAGCCTCGTAGCTAGCCCTACGAGGACAGGAGAGGGCTCTCTCCGGGTCTATCTCGGCAAAAGGTCTTCAAAGGGCTGAGATGACCAATAAAGAACACTGATTTTAGGCTAGTAAACTGATAGGTAAAGTTTGATTTCAAATTTTTAGGGTTTTGTTGGAAAACTGAGCACGACAATTTTGGGTGCGGGGATGAGACACAGTTTTTGCAGAGGTCTTTTTGGGGCAAGGTAGGAGATTGTCTTGATTCCTTTGAAGGAAGTGAATGGATAGATATGACTGGTGAGGAGCTAAGGAGAGAAAGAAACCATCAGAAGTTCTCCTTAAACAGATGAAAACATAGATATTAAGCAAACTTAAAGGCAGAGCATAGAAACCATGAATTCTACCTTAACACTTCATTTACTTAATTTGCAGAAGAGAAGAGTAGGAAAATGATACACATAACAAACTTACAAGTACATGAGAGAAACACACCATCAACACAAATCACCACAGGAATCCCAAATAGTGCTGCAAAACCCTGGTCTTTCCTTTGCCAAAATTGCAGAGATACAAAGAGTAATACAGTCTAAGCTTATCCCTCAAGAGTCCAACCCTGAAAATGACTAAGAAAGTACATAATATAGGCAAGCTAACACATTTCCTTGCCTCTAGGGGTCGAGCTCATCATCCTAGGAGCTGTTTCAACCAATTCTAAACTGAGCACTACAATCTAGGCAATCAAAACAACTTGCCTCTATAAGTTAGGAAACCAATTCATTCATTAATTTTTTGCTATTTTATGAATGAATCTTCTAGAATAGGTAAAAAAGTGTCATGTCATCATGAAAATACATTAGTTACATCAAAGAGGGTGAAAAATCCCATGAAAAGGCAAAACTAGTCAAAAGCTGTGTTGTCCTGAGCTGTAGATGAAAAACTGGCAAATTTCCCTGATGCGTAGCGCGCCATTTCTCAACACGTAGCGCGCCTTTGAGCCCACTTTTGGGGCACTTCCTAGCATCCAAATGAGGCTCAAGTGGGCTTGGTGGAAAGGTCTGGATGTCTACTCTCCAGCCCAAGTGGAATTTCTCAATTTGGTGCCCATTTGCCCCTCCAAAAATGCAATCTCCCAAGACTGCTTCCTGTGTGTCCAAAAAGTGGCAGAAAGTCATTTTTTGCTTGTTTTTTGACCTTTTGGGGGCCCAAACCTCAATGAAATGACTTGGCAGTGGCTGAGCAAGTGTAATTTGTCATGACAAATCCAAAAATGCAGAGTTTTTGTGAAATGGACCTCCCCATCTTCAGGGTAGCGCGCGGCGCGCTACGCGTTGAGGACAAAAACTTGTTTTTAGCAAAAAAAAATGCAAAATTGACCAAAATTGCTCCAAATTTTCTGAATTTTGAGCTGGGGGTGTATCATTGAGCACCATGCTCCTTCAAGGAGGCTTCAGCCAAAATTTGAAGTGGATCGGGCCTTTTCCTCCGTTTTAGTGCCTTGGCCAATCGTCCTTTGAGTACCTTCATTTTCGCTTTGCACACATGCATGCGGGCCCAATAATGATTCTTCATGTGGCGGAGCATATCTTTGTCCCTGTTTGCCTTGGATAGCAACTTTTCTAAATGAGTGTTCACCCGAATGAGCATAGACCCTTGCTCAATAGGTGTCAAATCACCGGGTCTCTTGCGAGCCAAGTTCCGGTCTTCTCGGATCCTCCGCAACTCATCAAGAGTGTGTTCATCCTCTAACTGTTTGTTGCGCTGCTCTAAGTATTTGATTGTCCAATTTGCCATTTCCAACTTCTGCTGCAACAAGTGATTTTCAGCCTTTTGTTGCTGAATGATCTCCTTTAGCTCCGAGCTAGGAGAACTGATGTCAAGGTCAATAATGTCTATGTCCGGATCACCTGATGGTCCCTCATCAATCATGGGCTGCTTACCTCTCTCCTGTACCTGTGCTGCTGTCGAAAGCGAGGCCCCTTCCACCTGATGTGGAGATAACACTCGCTGTGCTGATGAAGAAGGCGAGACCCCTTCCACCTGGTGTGGAGATAATACTCACCGTGCAGATGCAAATAAGGTCCTGTGGCCTCTCTGATATGTAACACATGCTGGAGTGCTGACATGCTCGGGCTCTGGAATGTGAAACTGATGTGAAGGCCCTCCCTCATCATGGACAATCTCAGGAGGTGGCTGTGGCACCATGAAGAAGTCGCGAGAGATAAAATCCTCCCAAGCAATACCCTGCTGTGCCAACTGATGCATCACTATGATCTCGATCAATGCATAATGATATATACTTTTGTGTTGCTGTGCGGGGTTCTTCCTTTGCACTAAGGGCACCATCCTCTCTATATTTCGGCACATGAAAAATGGAATGTTCATCATTCATACCCGGGTGAAATGCATCAACAAACGGATATGGTACGAATATAAACGTGAAAATCTGCCTTCACAAGTGAAATAGCGCATAATGAGCCTCATCAAGGGTGCATACTCATCCCTTAGGAATCTGAAGGGAAAAACAACAGTTAGGTGTCTCATACATCCGGGTTTGATATATGGTTGATAATGAAATCTGTCTAGCTACTAGCGCTTGTTCCACTCCTCCCCAACATTTGGTATCCCGGTGGCTTGAGCAACAATTTCGGGTGATAGGGTGAAATCCACTCCTGCAAGGTTCACATGACCATTGTGCAAATGTAGGACAAACAAGCGGACTAGTTCTCTGTGGTGTTGAATTTGTGAGATCCGCTCACAATATCCAAAGCATGATTGATACTGAAAACATGTCATTGCAAGTGGACAAGCTTGCAAATGAGCCAGAGAAGTGGGCTCTTCCCTGACATGCCGACCACCTTTACCACCCTTGTGATGCCTCCTTGGCACTTCTACCTCTGGTGTTGAATCACTGTCATAACTCTGCTCATAATCTGATTCGGTTTCTGACATGGTTGTGAAGGCAAGATGGCTGAAATGTATTGCTGAGTTTGCACCCAATTAACTGCTGTTTGACTTTTTCAAATGCTGTCACCAAGGGGATTGTTAGGGATAGGGGAACATGAGGGAATTAGGGACAATAAACATAAATAAGGAATTTAGGGAAGGAAACATGGGAAATCATAAAAGTGTGGGATTTTAAGGTGAAGTAGGGTTTGGGAATTTAGTAGGTTTTAGGGATTTTAGAGAGGAAGATTATGAATTTTTATGGGAAAATTTGAAAGAGAATGTTGGTGAAGATGAGGGAAAAGAGGGATAAAAAATGGGCAACCTTGGACAGCAAAATATTTCGAAACCCTAGCACCACTAAGTCTTTAAATCTTCCACAGCAATATAGGGTTTTAACTTCTCATTTTCATGGCATTTTAACATATTAATTTCTCATTTATCTTGCAAAACCAAAACTAGCCATGGAGGAGAGGCCTACCTGAAATTTGCTTGAGAGAAAAGAGGATTTGGTAGCTTGCTGGCAGTTTATTGGGAGAAAAACCCAACACGTAGCATGCCTTGCCCAATGCGTAGCGCCTGAACAAAATTACACTGAGAAAATCGCGCTGATGCGTAGCGCGCCCCTGACGCGTAGCGCGCCCTCCCTGATGCGTAGCGCGCCTCAGCTACATAGTGCATTTTGCAGTAGGATTTTGGAGGCCTTCCCGGTGTCAAAATTGAGTGAAGGATAGCTCGTTGGAAAGGTCTTTGAGTCTACTTTCCAACACAACTAGAATTTTTCAATTTGGAGTTCATTTGACTTGTCAAAAATCAAATATCCCAAGACTGGTCAAAATGTGCCAAATGAGGCTGCCTCAAGGCAGAGTGCTATTGCAGTCAACTTTTGAATGCCTTCCTCAACTCCAAATTGAGCTCATGATAGCTTATTGGAAATATATTTGTCTCTAGTTATCATTTGACTCATCAAGAAATTCATTTGACCAACCAATCTAGGAGAAAACTTGATTTTCCCAAGGTCATTTCAGAGGTGCATTCGATTCTCCTGAGGCAACGGTATTTTTGACATTTCTCTAAAACCATGACACCTGTGTAAAAAGTGAAGGAGGTTTTTCTTCTTTGGCCTGTTGTGGACAAAAAAATCTCTCAGTTTTCCCAAATTCATCTTTGATTTCTCTGAAACATCTTTTGAGTGAAACTTATCCCGATATGTGAAACAAGGAATTTTGTGGAAATGAAGCGAAATGAAGGGGATAAGGGGCTTCTAAATTCTTGGGGAAATTTTTGGAAGTAGGGAGGGATGTTAGGAAGTAGGGGAAAGTGGAATTGCGGAGATCGAGTGAGGGGAAGGGGTCCAAACGGGAAAAACACAGGCCCAACCTAGAAAATTGCCAAGTTGTAGCAAGAAACTAGGGTTTGTGCGAAAATGAGGAATTTGCGGGATCTCAGAGATGGGAAGTGTTTGATAAGGTACATTAATGATAGGGGAAGGTGTATGAACATCTGGATACAAGTTTTTCTAATGATTTGACCATCCAAGAGAAATTAGCTTTCAAAACCCTAGGAGAGGGAAATGACCTTGCCTAGGCGCAACTGAAGCATGAACAAGGTGTAAAATGACCCAATGGAACATGACATGATGAGGACAACCCTATGAATGATGATAGGCTCAGCTGAATGATGACATGGACCGACATTTGGGCAATTTTGAAAGGAGTGAAAGCAAACCCTAGACCTAATGCCTAGTGACCAAATTTTGCTTGAAGACTCACTGAAATGACAAAATTTGACCTTGACACTCTGAGACCACTTTGTAAGAGCATATTTGATCACTGGAGGAAGGCTGGAAAGACTGACACTAACAAAACAATTTTTAGGTACATATATAACTATAATTGTTTGTGCATATTTCAATTATGACCTATGACATGCTTTCTAGTGTCTTTCACTAATGCATGGCCTTGTATATTTATGAGACAGTAACATCAACGATAAAAAAATATGTATGAAATTATTCAACTACCAAGTGTTTATACTGAGCCAACCCATTTCTCTTCACGTATGATATACATATGCACATGTCTTCCATGAGTTTTATACCTGGCAAATTTTTCGAGTCGGGAAGACTTATGACTGTAGCTAAAGTTTGTGTGAAACAAACACATGTGCGGAAGTACACTTTTAAGGTCAAGTTTCACTACTCAAGACAATGCACCTAAATGGAAATATTTAGTTTATAATCACGTTCCCTCATTTTTATTTCCTTAGCCTTCCTCTTTATCTTTTGCCTATGTTTAAAACACACCTTTTATGGTTTTTCCTTGTATGTATAAAAACCATGGTTATTCAACTTTTGAAACATGAAAAAAAACCAAAAAGAACTGATTTTGTTACATATTGTACACTTTTCCTGTTAACATGCCCCATTCGCCTGTTAAGGCATAAAATATTACGTTTAGTCCCGCGGTGACATATGAATTCCAGTTAAATAACATAGCAATTTCCATCCCTCGTCATCTTTTAGATCACGGATCACAATTCCTGACACTTCTAAATCACACACTACAATACCATACCAGTGAATCAGTACCACAATGACATTGCTTTAAACTCTAGATTTAGCTTTTCCAAGTGCTCTTGTCATGGAATAACATGCCATCAGTTTCCATATGATATTTGTAGCAATAACAATGGCCAACTCAACATTAGTTAAAAGGTGACAAACCTTGATTTTTCACGTCCTTTGACAAATTTAATTTCCTATCCCACCACACCAATTTCACGAATTGTTACAAATACAAAATGCTACACCACGAATTAAAATTAATTGTATTTAATTACCTCTAATCATGTCGTTATAGCTTAAGTCTCCCATTACCAAACATGTCTCAGTGAGTACATTAAGTATTTTCAAGGTTCGTTATGCTCACACGCGTTAGTTATAATGCCAACTATGCAGTTCACATCATTTGAGTGTTTAATGGCCTTTATTCAGAAATGATATATATCTATTACCTTGTTTCCAAATTTTAACTCCATTCTATTATTATTTGTTAACTCAGTTCTCTCACTCTAAGAATTTTCACAGTACTTAAAATATGCATAAGCAGCTTAAGAAGATACAAAAATCCTCATAGGAAGTAGTTGAAGACTTGGAGGATAAAAGCCTAATGCCAACTTGTTCTCTCATACCATCATTATAAAAATAGCTGTTGTCGCCTCTTCTTGGTATAATATATATAAATTGCTCGAGGACGAAATTAAAGAAAGTTTAGAAGAAATAGAACTAGGTGAGCCCATTCTTGATATCTCTTTGCACGACGAGGCGAAGTCAGTGTTGGTGTTCATATATGAATCATGCATTAAGAAAAGTCTTTTGATAGAAATCACATAAGAGAACTTTTTGGCCAATGTGTTTTGAACCAACAAGTGTGGTTCATCATTAGGACCAGATGAAGAGGCAAACCATGGAAAAAGCTTAAAATTTCAAGTAACGACTATATTTGAACAACAATATTTAAATTATGATATTAATTTATCAATATATTAAAAACAAATATTATTAAGTAACGACTATATTAAATGACTAGTTTTTTGAAAAAAATAAAAAATAAAATTATATATATATATATATATATATATATAAATTTATTAAAAATATTAATAGGTAACGCTATATTAAACAACTAGTTTTTGACAAATAATATTTAAATAATGATATTAGTTTTTTTTTTTTTTTTTTGCTAAGTAAGATTAATCTATTAAGAAAGGAAAAAAGCTATTTACAGAGTGATACTGGCTGTACAGAAGAACAACCTATCTCAGCTAGCCGAAGAACTAGTTCTAAGACTGCCCCAACAGAGGGGAAACCAGTCTGATAGTACAGATATTACAAAAAAGAGTGCATCATTGAACATTTGCCACAGTGTTCTGGGCATTGCTAAAAAAACAACCTTAAACCAGCAATTCGTCCTCCAGGGTATGCCTACGTGGACAAAAAAGAAGTTGAACCAAGAGTTAAAAGAAGTGCCACCTGGCATTGGTAATCTGGTTGATGAACTCCTCCGTGGCAGGTTCCTCCACTATCGGGCAGCTCCAATCTTCGTGGTTGTCTAGCTGAGAGCGCTCGCCTTCTCCTCTTCCTTCAACCAGCGGCATGTCCTCCTCATTCTCCTTACGCTGCTCCATGGCTGGCGTATCAAGCTGAGGCTCAGTATCCTCAAGCTGTTCCCCCACAACCTCCTTCCCTTTCCGGCTGGGCGGTTCACCGTGCGCAACTTCCTTATCTTTGTTAGCCTTCTTCCGAGCTCTGTGTTGACTGGTTTCCCCTTTAAGCGCATCGTTCTTGGGGGAGGGCGCCTGGGTGTTCTGAGCCGCCTCCTCAGAGAAGGAGATGGCAATGGTTGCAGTGATAATAGGCTGATTGAGAGTGCTGCGGAAGTGGAAAAACGTGGTGTGGGGGGAGGGATGTTGAGGCAGAGGGAAGGGAGCAGAACGAAGGCAAGCTCGACCCCGTCCGCTTCTGGTATTGGGATAGCGAGGATTTTCCGCCGAGGAAGAGGGAGAGCTCGAGGTGCTTCGCCTCCTAACCTGCTGTTGAGAGCTACCACCCCTCGAGCTGCCCCTTCTGCTAATCAGACGCTGTCTCACCATGATGGGATAAGGAACAGAGAGAGTGAAATGGTATTCAGAGAGTGGACAGAGGAGCAAATTGGGAGCAGGCGGAGGGCGCGACTCAGCGGCCAAGTATAACCCGGCAGACACCCATATCCCACCTTCGCCAGGCCGTCGATGCATATGAAGCTTCCAGACCAGACAATTGCAATACATAAATTCTATTACAACCACCTCTCCTCGGCTATCCCCCGCCATTACTCCTGCATTAAATGGAGCCGAAGCCCAACTTGATCTGAAGCATGCGGAGGTGATGGTCTGATCCATATCCAGGTTGTGCATGCCGTCGTCCCAATGCGCATAGCCATGTGAACTCCCCTTCAGCTGTAATGAACTCGTCCCTTCCGTTTCCAGGTGGTGCTGGGCTGGCAGGTGTCGTCCAGCATTGCCGCACCCCTGTCCCATCACCCTAATTGTCATCTGAAGCACCCGCATCTGGGGTGGCTACGTCCTTTTGAACCAGAGTGTTGCATTCCTGTTTCTGTTCATGATTCTGTATTATATCCAGGGTACCTGTAAGAAGAGAATGCCTGCTTTCTACTCCTAGGTTGGCAAGGAGGTCCGCTACCTTGTTGCTTTCCCTCTTGACATGATTGAAAATAATTGCTCTGTTGGTGTTGAGAATATTTTCTATAGCTTCCAATCTGGCCTCAAGTCTCCAACTAGTGGAGACTTTATTCGCATGTGCTCCATTGAGTAGCTGTTTGGCCATGTTGATGAGGATTTGGGAGTCTCCTTCGATCTCCAGAGGCTGGTATCCATGTTGTTGGGCTAAGCATAATCCCTGGCAGAGTCCCTCCAGTTCAGCTGAGTTATTTGTGTCCCATCCTATATTGCCAAAGTAGATTAAGAGAGGAAAACCCCTATAATCTCTGAAAATGCCACCAAAACCTGCGTTCCCTGGGTTACCCTTTGACGCTCCATCAAAGTTGAGCTTGAGTCTGTGTTTAGGAGGGGGGAACCAAAGATTCTTGCTAATGTATGGATTTCCTGTGGGATTGCGATCAGGGCTTCCTTGCGGGAGTTGGAGATTCCAATTTTCCCATATGGTTTTCTCATTATCTTGCTTGGGAAAGTCATCTTGAGGGAGTGTATGATTTCATGAGTAAGGATAATGCCTTCCAATATTTGTCGACCTTCAACGTACCCTGATTGTTCCGGCGATGAGTAGGGGTAACAGTGGCTTCAACCTGTTTGCAATGACTTTAGTAATGACCTTGTAGATGACATTACAGAGAGCAATTAGGCGAAATTTGTCCGGAGTGATGGTGATGTCTTCTTTGGGGATAAGAGCAATAAAAGTTGAATTCAACGAAGGCAGTAGCCAGTGAAGAGAACGAGATTCTTCTACCACTTGCCAAACTTCCCCCTTTATGAGCTCCCAGAATGCGTGGAAGAAGGTGGTGGAAAAGCCGTCCGGACCTGGTGCTTTGCCTTCCTTGAGCTACTTCATGGCTATGTCCACCTCCTCGGGCATTACAGGTCAGAGAAGGAGTTGGTTGTGATCTTTAGTGATGAATTTTGGCACTAGTTGAGTGATTTTTTCTATGGAAATCCTTCTGTCAATTTGGGGTTCTTTGATCAGGTGCTCATGTCCTAAGTGTCGAAAAATGCTCAAAATTTAAAGTGCTTCGAACTAGTTCAAAGTTGAATGATTGGAAAGTGCTCGTCTTCCCAATTCCGGCGCCGCAAACGGTTCGAAAAACGGTCGCCGTATGAGGAAGTTATGGCAAAAAGAAGAATTTGTCCATAACATTAGAAATTTTAATTTTTCAAAATAAAAAATAAAAAAGGAATATTCCGCCTGCACGAAATCCGAGGCAACCACCCAAACATTAAATGTAATTGCAGTTAAGTTGGCGGAATTTTGGCAGGAGCGCCAAATTTGGCGGACCCACCATAATTGGCGGAGCTATCTGGAGTTAACTAAAGTTAGCTGGAGTTTTTCTAGGGGAAAACTGGAGAAACTTTAAATGGCCATAACTTTGGCTAGGAAAGTCGGTTTTGGACGAATTTTTATTTATTATTTATTTTATTTATTTATTTATTTTTTTTGGGTATTTTCGACCTTCTGAAGCAATTGGTGTAGATCTTACAGCTATCTGAGGTCATTTGCAGAGATTTTAGAGCCGTTAAAGTTCTAGGAGCCACCAGGGCCCAGTTTTGTGAAGACTGTATAGGGTTGCAGGTATCCATTGGAGGTGATCCAATAGTCAATCCTAAAGGATTCAAGTGTTCTGAATCCATTT
The DNA here is from genome assembly GCA_031772625.1 of Pinus tabuliformis. Taxonomy (NCBI): domain Eukaryota; kingdom Viridiplantae; phylum Streptophyta; class Pinopsida; order Pinales; family Pinaceae; genus Pinus; species Pinus tabuliformis. The sequence continues at coordinate 764,419,871 of CM062815.1, forward strand.
TTACCATCTATTTCTCCTGTAGATGCTTCTATTCAGCTGTATTTTTAATTTGAGCATTTAATAGAAACAAGGACAAGCCCGGTTGGGAGCTTTGGACCCAGCAGACGTAGCCCTGGAGGGGGTGAACTGCTTTATAAACTTCTTTTGCATTTGTGGTTGATTTATTTTGTAGATCAAATTCATTTTAATGCGTTAAACAGTAAAAGGAAATAACTCTGCTATGCTTAAATGGGTCATGAACAGCTGAAAATTTCATTTGTTTTCTTTCTGCAAGACATGGAAATCTTTTAAACATGTTTAATTCTGAATTGAATACCTTGCAAACAAATTTCAAGTAGTTTCAAATTCAGATCAAGTTGGTATCAGAGCACAGGGTTTTGTGCAAAGATCTTCTAACTGTCTTGCAAAGTATTGATGCTTACCAAGTTGAAACTGAAAAGAGGGGAAGGACAGTTGACTAGAGAACGAGAGAATCCTCAGTCAAGGAAGGCCATAGAGCCATCACCTCCACCTTCAATTTCACCCTCAAGAGTCTCAGCAGAAGCTTCAAGGATGTTTGAACATGAAGGAGAAATTCCTACAGAGACAGATCCAAGAGAAGAAGAAAGAGTCTTCAGAAAGGCTTTCTTGGACCTCACTGAAATGGTGAGGATATTGTACCAAGAAAGAAATGAGAAATTGGCTGGAGATGGGTCCAAACATCCACATGAAGGAGAGGGCTCTTCAGGAGGTAAGAAGGATGATGATCATTCCAAGAAAGGACATGGAGGAAATGGTGATCCACCACCCCCATCTTCACCTTCTTCCTCTTCATCCTCGTCTTCTTCTGTTCATAAGCATAGATCCTCTGGAAAAAAGTCCTTTTTTGAAGCTTGATGTAAAATTCGAATTACCTATGTTTAATGGTGAAGTGAATGCAGAAAAGCTTGACAACTGGATTAGGCAGTTGGAAGTTTACTTGAGGATCCAGAATATGCATGATGATGCCACAACGATTCAGTTGGCTTCTTTGAGAATGGATGGAGCAGCATTGGTCTGGTGGGAGGCTAAGACTAAATAGGAGATCAAGAAATTTGGTAAGGTTACCTTAACATGGCCTGAATTTCTGTTAGCTATTAGAAAATAGTTTTATCCTCTTGCTCACATGTAGAAAGCCATTATGAATTGGCAAAATTTCAGACAACTTAAGGGTCAGAGTGTCCAAGACTACACCCAAGAATTCAGGAGAAGAGCTCTCTTGTTAGGGGTAGATTTATAGACCCAAGAAACCTTGCTGAAATACATTGATTGCTTGCATAGCTACCTTAGACAAACCATCTTGATGTTTAACTCTACTAGCCTGGACGAGGTTTGTGTCCAAGCTACCCATTTAGAGGCAAGGGGAAAAAACACATTTGAAGAGGGTAGAAACAACCCCCCCAAGGGGAAAAACAAAGAGAAAACCTCCAAGGGAAAGAGCACAAAGAATGCATCTGTCAAACAGGAGAGTGAGAAATTGATCTGTAAACACTGTTCTAAACCAGGCCACGAGGAGAAAAACTGTTGGAAATTATATCCTGAAAAAAGACCTCAATTTAACAAATCCAAAGGGAAACAAAAAACTGCTGCTACTACATCTACACCACAAGATTTAGGGGAAGATTCAGGTGATGAAACCAAAATTACAGCCATGGGTTTGAAAAACTTGAAGGGAAAAGAATTTGAAACTCAAGCCAGCACTAGCACCTCAAACTGCCATGTACAAGCTCCTAATGAGGAAGAAAGAATTGAACTGTTTCATGTGAGGGTGATTTCAAAACATACTAAAATTGACACACTTTTTGATAGTGGGTCACAAGCAAACCTTATATCAGAGGACTTGGTCAAGCAGCTTAAACTTGAGACTGTTCCACATCCGAAGCCATATCCACTTGGATGGATTTGCAAGGATGCAAATTTACAAGTTTCAAGAAAGTGCACATTGCGCTTTGCAATTACTGCACATTTTATTGACACAATTGAACTTGATGTGGTACCTTTTGATATAGCAGGAATTGTTTTGGGAAGTCCTTACTTGTTTGACAGGAAAGCTATCTTTCACCTCCATGAAAACAAATATCATCTGTTCAAAGATGGCAAGGAGTTCATCGTTAGAGCTCATCACAAGAAGACAAATATAGCGATGGTGAATGCAGGACAGGTAAAAAGGCTGGTCAATTCAAGTAAGAATTTTGTTCTTCTTATGATTAAGCCCAAGGTTGATGTGAATCATGAGTCATTTGACAATTGTGATCCAAAACTTAAATCAGATCTGTATGATGTAGTTGATGCATATCATGAGATGTTTCAGGAGCCTACAGGTTTGCCTCCTAAGAGGGAGATTCAACATGAAATCCATTTGCATCCAGATTGTTCTCTTCCAAACATAGGCATGTACCGCATGTCTATTATGGAGAATGCTGAAATAAAGAAGCAAATCAAGGACTTGTTGGACAAGGGTTTCATAAGGCCAAGTACTTCGCCATGTGGGTCACCGATTGTATTGATTCCAAAGAAAGATGGGACTTGGCGTATGTGTGTTGATTTCAGGGCCTTGAACAAGATAATGGTAAAGAATCGTTACCCACTCCCAAGGATAGATGATTTGCTAGATCAGCTGAAAGATGCTCGATATTTCACTAAGCTAGACTTGCGCAGTGGATATCATCAAGTAAGAATTGAAGAAAGTGACATTTGGAAGACAGCCTTTAAAACCAAACAAGGACTCTTTGAGTGGCTTGTGATGCCATTTGGTTTGTGCAATGCACCTGCAACTTTCATGCGGGTAATGGATGATGTCTTGCGTCCTTTTCTTGATGATTTCGTTATTGTCTACTTAGATGACATTTTAATTTTCAGCAATTCAAGAGAAGATCATGTCATGCATGTTAGAAAAGTACTTGATGTTTTGAAGAAGAATCAGTTATTTCTTAAAATGTCAAAGTGTGAATTTGGAAAGACTTCTTTGGTTTATTTGGGACACATAGTAGGAGGAGGTGCTTTGAGAATTGATCCTGCTAAGATTGAGGCTATTGTGAAGTGGCCTACTCCCAAATCCATAACAGAGGTAAGAAGTTTTTTGGGTGCAGCTCAATATTGGAGGAAGTTTATCTCTAACTTCTCTTCTATAGGAGCTCCTATGCATGCAGTGACAAGTGTGAAGCATGCTTTCCAATGGGGAGGCAAGCAGCAAAAAGCTTTCGAATCTTTGAAAGAGAAGATTAGTTTAGCGCCAGTCCTTGCATTACCAGATTTAAGACAGCCATTTGAGATACAAACTGATGCTAGTGATTATGCTATGGGTGCAGTTCTTCTACAGCATGGTAAGCCTATTGCTTTTCATTCTGAAACTTTTAATGGTGCTGTTGTAAATTATCCTATATATGATAAGGAGTTGTATGCGTTGGTACAAAGCATCAAAAAGTGGAAACACTACTTGATGGGCAAAGAAACTATTATACATACCGACCATCAGCCCTTACAGTACTTGCAATCACAAATCAAGTTACAACAGTCACGACACTTCAGATGGATGGGCTTCTTGCAACAATTCCATTTGGTAATAAGGTATAAGAAAGGTACTTTGAATAAGGTTGCTGATATGCTTTCAAGGCCTATTATTGGTGCTGTTACTTAAGAATTATTCCATTGTACATGATAGTTACATAGAACAATATGCATCTGATGATGGCTTTAAAGATGTGTATGCTAACTTGAGTAAAGGAAATCATGTAGAGGAAAATGACTATCACATGCATAACAATTTGCTGTTTCATTTGGGCAGGTTGTGTATACCACAGGGGGAGAGGATAAATGTCATAAGAGAAGCTCATTCTTCTCTTATTGCTGGCCATTTTGGTGTGAGCAAAAAAATTGCACATCTACAGAGGTATTGCTATTGGCCTCGCATGATAGATTCTGTTTCAATGTTCATAAGAGGTTGTTCATTATGTGCTACAAGCAAGCCTAGCAACAGGAAGCTTGGTTTGTATACTCCTTTGCCAGTACCTTCTAGACCATGGGAGAGCATCTCTATGGATTTTGTAGGAGGTTTGCCAAAATCTCGAAAGCAGCATGATTATTTATATGTAGTAGTTGATCGTTTCAGCAAAATGTGTATACTTATGCCTTGTAAGAAAACTATAACTGCTGAACAAACTGCTGAATTATTTTTTCATCATGTATGGATTCATTTTGGTTTGCCTACTTCCATTATTAGTGATAGGGATTCCAGATTTGTGGGAAATTTTTGGTCCAACCTATGGGAGATGATGGACACAAAGTTGAAGAAAAGTACTACTTTCCATCCGCAAACAGATGGACAAACCGAAGTTGTGAACAGAACCATTGTGCACCTCTTGAGAGGTTATTGCACCAAGCATCCCAAGCTTTGGGATGAACATTTGCACTACATACAACATGCTTACAATCGTGCCAAGCACTCTTCCACAAACACCTCACCGTTTGAAGCTTGTTTTGGTTACTTGCCAAAATCACCTCTTGATTTCATTCTTGAGAAAGATGTTGCCATTGAGGGACATAGTGACATTGACAAAGATTGTTCATTCATTGAAATAATTCAGCAAATACATCAGCAAATTCAAGAACAACTTGAGAAGAGTCAAGGCAAGTACAAGGAAAGACACGACAAGCATAGAGTCGATCACAAGTTTCAAGAAGGAGATGAGGTATGGCTGTACATTAGTAAGGAAAGGATGCAAGGAGAAGGTAAAAAGCTGAAGCCTATTCATTATGGTCCATTCAAAATCCTCAAGAAGGTTGGAAATAATGCTTTTCAATTAGATTTGCCTTCCTACATGCAGATGTATTCTGTTGTCAATGTGGAGAACTTACGTTTGTATGAACCTCCTTTGATTGCTGATCATGAAAATGCTATTCAGCTGCCATCTATAGAAGATTTCTCGCCAAAATTCTTAGATGAGCTGAAAGAAGATACAATCCTTGACAGAAGGACACACACTTCAAGGAGGGGCAGTGTAGATTATGTTCGGGTTGGTTTCAAAGGCAGCAAACCGAACAAGGCAAAGTGGATGGAGGTGGACAGAGTGAGGGAGCTGTACCCTCACCTCTTTAACAGGTAGTTGAAGGCTTTTGGGGTCCAAAAGCTTCCCAATGGGGAGGCGTGAACATGTGCTCATGTCATAAGTGTCGAAAAATGCTCAAAATTTAAAGTGCTTAGAACTGGTTCAAAGTTGAATGACTGGAAAGTGCTCGTCTTCCCGATTCCGGCGCCGCAAACGGTTCAAAAAACGGTCTTCGTATGAGGAAGTTATGGCAAAAAGAAGAATTTGTCCATAACATTAGAAATTTTATTTTTTCAAAAAAAAAATTAAAAAAAGGAATATTCCGCCTGCACGAAATCTGAGGCAACCACCCAAACATTAAATGTAACTACAGTTAAGTTGGCGGAATTTTGGCAGGAGCGCCAAATTTGGCGGACCCGCCATAATTAGCGGAGCTATCTGGAGTTAACTAAAGTTAGCTGGAGTTTTTCTAGGGGCAAACTGGAGAAACTTTAAATGGCCATAACTTTGGCTAGAAAAGTCGGTTTTGGACGAATTTATTTATTTATTTATTTTTTTTAATTTTTAATTTTAATTTTAATTTATTTATTTATTTTGGGTATTTTCGACCTTCTGAAGCAATTGGTGCAGGTCTTACAGCCATCTGAGGTCATTTGCAGAGGTTTTAGAGCCGTGAAAGTTCTAGGAGCCACCAGGGCCCAGTTTTGTGAAGACTGTATAGGGCTGCAGGTATCCATTGGAGGTGATCCAATAGTCAATCCTGAAGGATTCAAGTGTTCTGAATCCATTTTTACCATCTATTTCTCCTGTAGATGCTTCTATTTAGCTGTATTTTCAATTTGATCATTTAATTAAAACAAGGACAAGCCCGGTTGGGAGCTTTGGACCTAGCAGACATAGCCCTGGAGAGGGTGAACTGCTTTATCAACTTCTTTTGCATTTGTGGTTGATTTATTTTGCAGATCAAATTCATTTTAATGTGTTAAACAGTAAAAGGAAATAACTGTGCTATGCTTAAATGGGTCATGAACAGCTGAAAATTTCATGTGTTTTCTTTCTGCAAGACATGGAAATCTTTTAAACATGTTTAATTCTGAATTGAATACCTTGCAAACAAATTTCAAGTAGTTTCAAATTCAGATCATTCTTGTAGGACTTCCTGAAAGTGATTGATGAATTCCTGTTCGATCTCTGCATGGTCCTCCACCCTTGCCCCCCTTGCTTTTGGATGAAGGTAATAGTATTATGCATTCTTCTTTGAATAGTGGTTAGGTGGAAGAATTTGGTGTTCCTCTCGCCCTCTTTCAGCCATCTGATTCTGGATTTTTGCTTCCAGAGAATTTCTTCCTGCTTGTTTCTTTCCTCCATTTGATTATGTAGATGCTTCTCCCGTTCCAGGGTTTCGTCATTGTACCCCTCTGTTATTATCTGTTGTTGGAGATCCCTCATTTCCTTGTTGAGGCATTGTTGGGCCTGAAAGATATTGCCAAAAGTCTTCTTATTCCATCTTTTGATTTGGGCTTTCAGATATTTGAGTTTTTGTTGGAATTGGAACATTTTTGATCCATCTAGTGCCGAGAAGTTGTTCCAAGTGTGTCTGATGAAGTCTTTGAAAGCGGGATGAGTTAACCAGCATGCCTCAAATCTGAAGGGACGTCTGGTGGTGCTGCCTGGTCGCTGCCATTGGAGCGCTATAGGCCAATGATCAGAGCCAGAGTAGGGGAGAATGGATGCTGAGAGGTCACCCCCGAGATGTATTGCATTGTCCGAGATGAGGAATCTATTGAGTTTTGAAGCTATTTGGTACTTCCCAGCCCGACGATTGCTCCAAGTGTATATGCCATTGGGAGTTTGCATGTCGATAAGCATGTTGTTATGGATAAAGTCTTTGAAGTGGTCCGCTTCCTGATCCAGCTTGGCCCGGCCTCCCTTCTTTTCCTCTGACTTGGTGATCATATTGAAGTCTCCACCTATGAGCCATAGGGAGTGTTCTCTGTTGGAGTTGAGAGTTGCTATGGTGTCTAGAAGAGCAATTTTATTGGGAGCGTCCTGCGAAAAGTAAATGTTGGTCAGATGACCATGTATGTTAGTGCCAATTATATGGAATGTTGCCTGGATGAGGTTGTGGGATGCGTGGAAATTTGACAACATTATTGCCTACGTGTTCCATGCAATTGCTAAGCCTCCAGAAGCTCCTGATGCATCCACTGCCACTGAGTGACATCCTGGCCAAGCTTTTGAAAGAATGCTTCCCAAGGTGTTACTGTTGCACTTTGTTTCCTGCAGGAAGAAAATCTGGGGTTGTTCCTGCCTAATCATATTTTTAATCATTCTGAGTTTCCCAGGGCTGTTGAGCCCTCTTACATTCCATGAGGTGAGCTTCATTGATCACTGTGTGGAGTGGGCCTATAGTACTTTGTCAATTTAGCATATCTACCTGAGTCGACCAGGATTTTCCCTACTGCTATAGTTCTTTGGAGATCAGTCTTTCTGCCCCGCTTTTTGGAGTCCTTTGGAATGAGGGTGCCATCCCATTGACTTCCTGGTTGTATTCCCAATTGCTTTTGCTGATATGCTCTGGATAATATGGTTTCCAGAGTGCTGAGCTGATGCTCTTGGATTTTATCATACTCCTTCTTTCTACAGGCTTGCTCCAGTTCAAAAATGTCTAGCCCTTTTAGATCTATACTTTCCGGTTCTTCCTCCATATGCTGCACTTGACTGCTTTCCTCTGAGATAAGCGCTAGTTTCCAGGATTGATTTTGAGGTTCATCCGTCTCCATGGCTTTGGATGTTCCTTCAGGGTTTTTCGGGTCTGCTGTGGGAGTTCCGCTTGATTTAGATGGAGTGCCCCCAACTTCTATATCCTTTACTTTCCCATTAAGTCCCTTTTGTCTCTCTTTGGGGGTTGTAGAGATCAAGGGTTGCTCTTTTGAGGCTTGTGCTAGAATTCCAAAGCTATTACTCGTGGATGGGATAGAGGTCGGATCTTGCTGGGGTTTTTTCCCGGTGGAAGGTTTTTTGTGCGCTCGTTTGCGGCTGGGAACCTTGGTAAAACCATCTTGAGCCTGCTGATCAGAGGGATCGGAGGCAGTGGTTTTGGCATTTAGCGGACAATCCCTAAAGAGATGCCCGTGAGCATGACATTTGCGACAACGAAAAGGTACATGTTCATAATCCAAGGGTTGAATCCATTCATAGTCGTCATGAGAGAGACTTACCGAGTCCGGTAGGGCTTTGTCCAGGCGCATGAAGACACAGATGCGGGCATAGGATGTGTATCTTCGAAGCTTCGTCTCTTCCACTGCTTTTACATATTCCCCCAGTCCATTCCCAATGTCTTTGAGCAACCCTTCATCCCAGTATTCCTCTGGAAGTGAATACATTCTGATCCACACTGGAGCCCAGGTGAGGTCTTCCTTATCCGGGTTAAATCTTGCAACCCAGTTCCTTAGATACAATCCTGTTGAGTTGAAAAAGTATGGCCCCTCACCCATGATTCTGTACTTGTCTTCTAGGCACAAGAATATCACAGTAAAGAACCCCTTTGGTCCTAACTGCAGTGTTATATGGCCCTTGGGTTTCCATTTAGCAGCGATCCAGCCATACAAGGCTTTTTCTGTCGGCCAGAATCCTATAAATTTCCCGATGAGTGCATGATCCGTCATATATTGGATTCGTTCATTGATCTTCTGACTGGGCAGTTCTATCTTAGGTCTTTCAGCTGCTATCGGTTTGCATGCTTTCAAGGTAACTTTGATCGTCTCCTCTGGCTTGTCTTTTTCTTCTAGCATTTCGCTGCTCTTGTCAGACTGACTGGCAGGTGCGTCGGTTTATGCTGTTCCAGCTTCTCACTATTATCCGCCGCAGCTTGGATTGATCCAAAGACCAGCGCCCCCGTTTGCCCTGGCGGCGAGGTATTGGACAGGGGGGAGGGCTTTGAGGCCCCCCCTGCGGGGGATCCATGTTCCTTGTTGATATGCCTGCGGTGCTCTGTCGAGACCAGGAGGTCAGGCCCTCGGTGGAAGCTGAGTCGTGCTTGTCTGCGCCGTCTCAGAAGGTTGCAGGAACCCTAGAAGCAGAGCCTTCACCCGCAACCGAGTTGTAACTGTAATGATATTAGTTTATTAATTTATTAAAAAATATTAATAACTACTATATTAAACAACTAGTTTTTGAAAATAATATTTAAATTAATTTATTAAAACCAAATATTACTAGTATTTGAAAAAAATATATTTATATTATGATATTAGTTTATTAATTTATTAAAAACAAATATTAATAAGTAAACCTATATTAAACAACTATTTTTTGAGAAATAATATTTAAATTAATCTATTAAAAAAAAGAAATCAAAGTCAAACTCTAACGAAGGGAAGTAAATTTTTTATAAAAATGAGTCAAGACCATAATTGCAACAAGATCATTTGAATCATGCAATTCATCCAATTCCACATTAATTGTCAACCCAGGGCTCTACGAGTTATCTCAAGGCTATCATGCAAAATATATGTAGGCCACAATTTCCCTACCTAGTATTGAACATTCAATTAGAAACTCAGCAATGTGTAACAACAAGAAATAACTATAACAACAAATAAGAGTAACAATAATAATGAATGTAACAACAATAAGAGTAACAACAAAGCAGTCTCACAACAACACACTGATAATCATTCACAACAATAAATAACTTAACTGAAATAAACCTATGCACACATCTATCCAACAACACCTAGTCAGGCGAGTGGGTCCAACTCCTTGATCAGGGCTGTGGCAAGATCAAGAAGTCATAGAATGATTAGAAGATCAAAATTTCATTAATAAAAAGGGTATTACAACGTATGCTGTTTTAGACTCAGTTAACATAATTCTCTGCGATCTTAACTGCCGGCTTCCACAACCCTGTAACTCTACTTATACAAATTGTTAACACTAACATCTCCTAGAATTATGATAGTTGTCTGCCTACAATTACATAGTGGTTCTTGAAGAAAAACATAATATGAAGATATCAGTGAGTTGATTGAGAGGTTGATCCACCATTGTAGATGATGTCTCAAGATTGCGCTGCTAGCTCGATGGTCACCATTCATTAAACCACGACCTTGATCATTCTTACTCTAAATCTGTAAGAATAATTGAATTAGCAAGCCACTTAGGTAGCAATCCCCTATGGCTATGCTTCATTGATTAATGATTCATAATGACATGACAAGAGGTATACCTGTGTGGTTTAGAATGTAAATTGACCAAAAATGGTGTAAAATGGATACATGAAACAAGGTAAAAAGGTGGGTAAAAACATGCAAATTCAGCCACCAACATCTCCCCCAACTAGTCTTTCTACATGTCCTCGTGCAACTTGTCGCCTGCGCAGATTTGGGTTGGAGTTGGGGTGATCAGCATGAAGCTGTGTGAGATCATATTTTGTAGCCATTTATGTTCCCAGAGGCTTGTATCCATATGCCTTGAGGACTTCCTTCCACCAATCCTCGCCTACCATGTAAGCTGAGGTATACTGATTGGATGGCAGCTAGATAATGGGGAACCACAACCTCAAACCCATCCATCAAACCCCACGAAGCTGCATGCGTGCAATATACCAAGGTACTCTGTTTAAAGCCCAAGGAAATTTGGGGGCCCCAAAAGGTACGTATCCTGGTAGCTAAATGATATCGTCCATCATTTTTGGTAGCTATCTCGGGCCTCCTCCTGACAAGCAAAAATTTGTTTTGTGAAAATGTCAATGCACCATTTCTAGGTTGCCAACATCTATCCTTCTATCCTTCGATCTCCAAGAAGGTTTGGTGTCTGTTATAGACATTCATAGATTAAAAATTCTCCATTCGAAGGACAAGTGGTCTGTTTGCTTAATTCCCTTTGAACATGCTGAAGGCCTTCTTCCACTTAACCTAATTAATTGTGTAGGAGGTAAAGGCTCTCAATTGAATGCCTCCCACATATGGCACCAGTTTGAATGATTGATCATTGCCCAGAAAGTAATCATGCATATAGAGTTCGCACATGAGGTGCTGGTTCAGGATAATGTGGCTCCTCAAGGTATGCAAAAACTATACCAGGTCGTTTATTACATGGCTGATTTCCTGATGAATTCTTTCTAAACAAAAGAATAAATAATGTTCATGGAGGAACGGAGCATTCCTGTGGGCAGGGGGTTGGAAAGCCATTACCTACTGTGCTAGGGCGAACACTTATTCCTTATCAGCCTTCAGTAGTTGCACCTGCCCTTCCAGTTCCTCGAATTTCTTCTGCTGCTTCTCCTGCTTCCGTTTCTCTTTCTCTATCTACTCCATGTAATCAGTAACTATTTTCGTGGCTTTCTCACGAACTTCCCTCACTCCTTCTCGGTGGGATTATAAAGGAATGGTCCCCCATTGAAGGGGAGATGAAACATCTTGCCACTTCTGAATCTTTGCAGTGTAGCCATGGAGTTTGTGGGCCTATCTTCTATTTTCAATGCCGCTGAAATGGTTTCGACCACAGGTTTCACATCATTCTTCTTATGCCTCCTCACTTTCCTTCATAAATGTAGTATTTACCTCTTTAGCGTGACGATTTCCATTTTTAGCTGCATGTTTTCTCTGAATTGTGACTGGTACCTTTATTTAAGAGGAGGCCTTCTTTTTGCACATTTCTCAATAAATTCTTGTTTGATAACAACCTCCTCGATTGGTCTCACAGCTGGTGTGGGGTTTGGCAGATTGACGTCGACAAATTCATCATTCGGCTCTTTATTTACCATGACTCCCTCTATTTGTTCCTCAACTCGGGGAACAATCCCAACATATTCTCCTTTAGGTCTCGTGATCTCCATATCTTCCCTTGGTGGATCTAGAGTCACTGTAGGCCCTTGTGGGGTAGTGTCTTTGACACCCTTTTCTTGCTACTACTTCTCTTCCCAACCGTCTTCTCCTTCAGGTCTCGGTTCCTCCACATCTTCCCTTGGTGGCTCTGTAGCCACTGCAAGCCTTTACAGGGTAGTGTCAACAACAAAATTCTCCTCTAATGGCCCTATGGAGATAGTATCGACCATAATTTCTTCAGTTTGTTCTTCGATCGACACTGATTCTTGTGTGGCAATGCCGATCACCAATCCCTCAATTTGTGCAATTTGTTCACTAGTCGACACTGGTTCTTGTGTAATAATGTCGACGATGGTGCCTTTAACTGCCCTAACAAATTTTAAGATTGGGGGAGAGGCTTTTTCCTTCACGAGTTGCCTAGGAGAACAAAACTTCCTTGCCCCTCTTGGTAAGGACGCAATAAGCGGAGAACGAAATATGTTTTCTTCAATGTTCATTCTCTCAGTGCTTGCTGCCTCAGGCCTTCCTTCCCTTGTGTTCATTGGCTGGTCTGTGCTCCCTTTTTATTTTTTTGCCCGCGCTTCTTCCAATTTTTCCTCTTGCTAAATAGTCAACACTGGTTCTTGTGGAGCAGTGTCAACTGCGGCCGCTGTTTCTTTCAAAGGTTCCTTAATCACTCGAGAAGGTGATGCTGGTTCTTGTGTATCAATACCACTTGCAACTTCATCCAAAGGTTCCTCATTTTCTTGAACATGTGATGTTGGTTCTTGTGTGTCAGCACCACCTGCAATTTCATCCAAGGGCGGCCATTCTCACCTCAAATTGGAAGTAGACACTGGTTCCTGTGAAACAACGTCGACTACATTCTCTTCTATCTCCATTTCTTATACTCCCATTGGGCCAACAGTGACGCTGATTCTTGTGGCACAATGTCGTCTGTGGCCTCTCCTGTCTCCACTGCTTCTACTCCTGTTGGGCCAGCAGGTGACGCTGGTTCTTGTGGATTAGCATCATCTGTGGCCTCTTCTTCTTCTATCATCAATTCTTCCTCATACTCCCTTACATGCATCATAGACGCAAGTGCTTCCTCTGCTAGCTCGGTGAATTATGGCCAAGCCACAACAATTCAAGATAGAGAATGCACCACTAATAGTCTGACCAACCCATAATTTGTAAGGACCACCAATGCTTGTCGAGACCGACGAGCAAAGTGTGCCGTTAGCTAAAGACTATTCCATAGAAAATATGGCATATCTAGAGAATGAATCCGTGCACGCCGAAATTGAAGGCATGCAAGAAGCTTGAAATGATACTTAAACATGGTAGAAAATTGACCTTCACAAGTAATATACCTCATGACAAAATATTCAACCTCGGCCCATGAGTGCGATAGAGACTTTCGATCATACCCCATACCCTTCTAGACTACTATTTCTCCAGCCTGCAAGAACAATTCTGAGAACTCTGGCAAATGATATTTCCTTGAAAACCATTTCTTCCCTCCTTGCAGAAATCCACTGACAGTTGAAATTACTTCCTCTGTGATGGAAATATCCAACCCATGAACTCTGGAATGATTTCCATCCAAGTTCAATGTGAATTCGACTGTGATAGCTTCGTCAAATCCCTGTAGCATCTCAAAATACACATGCCATCCTACATTTAAGAAGACCTACCATACGTCTGGATTGATTTGAACCCGCACTCTATTCTCTGGTTCATGCCTAATGGCTTGCTGTCACACCCATCATATATATACATACATAAATAAAAAATAAATTAAAATGGTACAAACGGTAACTATATAATATCATACGACCCCCCTTCCCATACCTTACTGCAAGTTAATTTATATGCTCCACAGTTATATGTTGATTATGGTTTGGACTTATGGTAAATGATATTCGACCCTATGGCTCTTTGACTTGACTGTACATGACGTGTATTGAATTGGCATACGGTGATTTTTGGTCCGACCCGCAGCCTCTGCCGGCGTCGAGTTATTAGCTACATTTATGTCCTTCGTCCACATTTCGGCAGGTGGCATGGCTCACCCGCGGGGCCATGTGACACATCGGGTTCCGCCCTCTCCGCGTTACCGCTCCGGCTTCCCACGCTGCATCAACGACGGTGATTTATCCTTCAGATCGGAGGGCTGGGGTAAGTTCAAGGGTTTTGGGTTTATACTTAATCCCAAGGGAACAAGCCTGGGGTTCATTTGTTTCATGAGGGCCGCTCTACTCCTCTCTGGTTACTCAGGCACCAGTTCGATTCCACCGGCGCCGCCCTTGAATCCTGTTGACAGCACCGAGGCCGTGGGTTTGCCCATCGAGAGCTTGCACAGGTAATGCATTTCCGCTTGCTTGTATGTTCTTCCGCTTTTTATCTCTGTTGTTCGCGCTCAGAGTTATGGATGTTCACTTGTTTGAATGCTCATACTGATTATGGGTTTTCTTTTGCTGTGGAAGTGTATGCAGATGGAGCTTGCTACGAGCCCCTTTACCGACGGCGGAATGTTAGCACTGGCGCCTCGGCTCTCTCGGCACCTTCCAGGTAAGAGGTCGACCCTTGTTACCGGGTGCGAGGGTTCTAAGGCTCCTCCGACCATAATGTATCAATAACTTGTGATTATTGCAGTCTATTTTCTAATGTTTGTTTTCCTCTCGTTATGGTCCTGTTGAGGTATTTCCTGAGGGGATCCTCACGGCTTGTATGTATTTCTTAATCTCAGGGTTTATATCCTCGACCTGCTCTGGTGAGATATGAGATATGGCAGATCTTCTGTGTTTAAGTCTCGTTCGGCTGTTGATTTGGTTCGGGCAATTCTTGCCCTTTCAGGATTTTGGGCTTTAATGCCTCTGTGTATATATATATATGTGCAGACTGTAGATAGACTGGCCGCTATGCCAAACTTGTTGGTTAACGTTCCCCAATCTGGACAAGTCTACATGTTTTGTTTTCGATTATATAAAAATGTTTCCCAAAGTTTATATTATCAGAAATTCATCCTAATCTTTGCATTCTATGTTGTTGTTTTATCTGAGCCCCTTCTAGGTCGATTGCGTTTTGTACATTAATGTTGTTGTTCGTTAATGTCATGGCTCGTTAATGTTATTACTCGCCCTCCAGATATGGTTAAGGCTTTGTCCATCTCTGTGACGGCACGGTTCTTTTCGAATTCACTTATATATATGTTAACAGTTTTGTTTAAATGATGTTATCGGCTCTATTTAACTATGCCATAGAACATATATTGCTTAAATGATGTTATCGGCTCTGTTTAACTATGCCATAGAACAGATTTGTTTTATTGATGCTGTTTTCGGTTATCTGCGTTTGTTTGATTCCTCCGTTGGTTATAAGCTTGAGCATTACTCTTAACGGCGGCAGTTTGTATCTGGTCTATCATATGGTTTCACCATTTCTTTGCAATCACAGTTTTTTTTTTAAATAATGTGCTAAATTCTGAGATTCAACAGTCTCTTGTGTTTCTAAGATTCGCTTATCACATTTCTGTCGGAGTTCAATGGGAAGATTTACGGTCCGGCATTCCTTGCACTGGGACTTGAAATGTCTTTGTCGCTTTTCTCGGCATATTAACAGCTGGTTACATACTACAGTATTCTGGACCGCTTATCTTATTATGTGTTTTCTTTACTTGGGGCTACCCCTGTCACTCTGGTTATTCCTTTATAATGTCTATCAATAAATATTCTGTCATTTAAAGTAGATCTATTCGCCTGATTTAACTATATTAAACAGCATGACAGTAATGAAAGATATGGGTCACAAAGTTTATTTCTCAACTACTGTAAACCCACTGTGCAGTCAGCGTTCACTACTTAATTAATTTCTCTGCAATATGAACTCGTACCTGGTTCGCCAGTGTTGTAAATAGGCACTTCAGTAAGTTCACCTGCATTCCGAATTCGCTCTTACCACCCAACCTTGAGATCCATCTCTAAGACTGGATTCTCCCCCGAGCTATCTTGCAGGCCTACAACCCTCAACAAGATATATGCACCTTGTGCCTGGTTATCTGGTCCTTACCAGACTTAACCAGTTTCTTGTGTTTTTTCCTCTTTTTCCTTTTCCTGGAAAAATCTTTCTGTCTGTCCCAACAGCACAGAATTTTCCTCCCCACTCCCAGGACTTTTCCCTATTTGGGAGGGTGGTTTCAATTAGTTTTCATAACTAATTTTCTTTCTTTAAAATCCTCCTTTAAGAGGCTGCCAGCATTCCAAGAAATATATTTAAATTTCTCAATAAAGTAATATATTAGAGTTTTGTTTTTTTTTTTTTTTGTAAAATAAAAACAACAAACTACCACACTATCTTTTACCATAGTAAAATTCCACATTTACATTTTCCGGGGTCATCACACTTGCCTTCCCATTCTACAGTTTCTTAGTAGCAACAATTAGAGTAACAACAAGACAGTTGAGGAGGAGTGTCGACAGGTAAATTTGTGGTGACGGGGTTGTGGTGGTGATAGGGTGTGGTGATAGTGAATTCCGGAAAGATAATGGTGAAATATGGAAAAATCCATAGCGGATTATAGTAATAATGAGTGATAATTATGGTAATCATTTCACAGTATTGGAAAGCACTGTCCATTAACACAATCGTACTTATTTCAAGTCTCGATGCATATAGATAAGCATGCGAAGTATGGTGGGGTTTGTGGAGTGTACACACTAGCACAGGGTTCAATGGTGATAGCGACAAGTCATTACTAGATTTTAATTATGGTATCTTTGTATTTATTATAATATCCCCTCCCCAATTAAGGGATGACCATCCATGGTCATTTTGAGTCATGTCAAATGAATTATCGATCAAATCCACAAAGTCGATCGGGGACGGCATAACAATAGTGGAGGAGTAACAACATCAGAGGGAGTAACAATACCTGAGGAGTAATAACATCGGGGGGAGTAACAATGTCTGAGGAGTAACAACACTGCTTGAACAATTAGTTAAAATCACCACGAATGGAGTAACAACACTGGAGGAGGAATAACATGAGAGTCCTTAGACGAAATCGCCATAGAGTAACAACATCGGAGGAGTAACAACACCGAAGGAGTAACAACACCAGGGGAGTAACAACACCATAATACTTAGACAAAATTGCCATGGAGTAACAACACCGAAGGAGTAACAACACCAGAGGAGTAACAACACCAGAATACTTAGACAAAATTGCCATGGAGTAACAACACCAGAGTACTTAGATGAAATGGCCATGGAGTAACAACACCAGTGAAGTACCTGTAGGAAAAAGAATGACAGAGTAGTAACAAATATATATATATATATATATATATATATATATATATATATATATCTATATATATATATATATATATATATATATATATATATATATATATATATATTATTGATTTATTTATTCTTCCTTTTTTTAGATCAAAGGTGTAGAGGAAGAGTTCTCTGCACTAATAATTTCAAAACTAGAATTATCAAAGAAATGTTTAATAAAGGAGTCTTTAGAAGTTGGACGGTGATACAATATGAGGTAGTGTGCATTCACAAGCAAAGGAGTGTGTGCCTCATCAATTGTTATAAGTCTAATAGTCCCGTTATCAAACACTGTGTCAACTTCATATGGTCCCATCCATCTGGAGCAAAGTTTTACTTTAAAATATTTGAATCGAGAATAATAGAGAATTGCCCAATCTCCCCTTTAAACAACTTTTTCTTAATAAATATGTCATGCCATTTAGTTCGTTGCTACTGAATTGCAGCGGTATTTTGGACAACTACCAAACAAATTTCATCCAACTCATTTAACTGTTCTAGTTGGTGTTTCTGGGATTCTGAAAGATTCAGACCTACTTCAAGGGCTATCCTGAGTGTCTTAATTTCAAATTCCACCAGAAACAAAGGGGATTCCCCATAGATAAGCTCGTATGGTGAAAATCCTGTTGTGTTTCGCCATGTTGTTCTATACACCCACAATGCATAAGGAAGTTTTTCAGCCCAATTTCGGCAATGGTTTGCTATGGTCTTTGTAAGAATATTTTCCAATACCTTGTTTGTGCTCTCAACTTAGCCATTCTCCTGAGGGTGATATGGATATGTTACGCTATGCTTGATTCCATATTTCTTCATAAGTCTTGTTATCACCCCAAGAAACTCTCCTAGGTTGTAGCTCGGAGATGCTTGGGACATCACAAACTCAACTTAATGTTGGAAATGGATGAATGGAAGGAATGATGCATATTCAAGCCAGATAACCACTCCTAATTTGCTTGACTCCACACATGCGTGAACACCCCCAGACTACAAGGCTTTAGACCACCAATTACTCACAGTTTAAGGATT
This sequence comes from Pinus tabuliformis, assembly GCA_031772625.1. Classification (NCBI taxonomy): domain Eukaryota; kingdom Viridiplantae; phylum Streptophyta; class Pinopsida; order Pinales; family Pinaceae; genus Pinus; species Pinus tabuliformis. The sequence goes on from CM062815.1 coordinate 764,438,115, forward strand.
GGGTGAATAGGGATAATACTGACCACACCAGCAGATGCACAGGACCATGTGATGGCTGGCTGCAACCAGTAAAAGGTCTGCAAATCTAATTCCCTAGTGCAAAGATAGGATGACAGCTCTCTGTTACTAAGTGAAAAGAAACCTGATTAACACATTCACTGATACATGCAAGATTATAACACAGAGGTAGGATGACAGCTCCTCTACTGCTACACATCAAGAGTTCAGGAAAATTGCAAATCAAGCACAACCTAGAACAACAAAGAGATGGAAAGTGAGCAATTAAAAGCAAAAGAAGCTTATATTAGCTGAAAATGAAGACGAGATGCTGCAAGTATCAAAGTAGTTACAGTCTCCAGAAGTTGAACCTTACATCAAAACAACAACCATCAACCCTGATTACATCTGTTTTTTAGGTATATATAGAGTTTGATTACAAAAATGTTCTGCTATCCTAGATGTGGAGGGGTCATAATGGACCACCAACCGCTTTAACTGCCTGGCAGAACTTCTGAGTGCAATTGCTTGCTGTGGTGAACAAAATTGATCTTCTTGGATGCTCTGTTGTACTTCTCGAGCAGGTGGAGTGTTATATAGGATGAAGTCCCATAGCCATTGAATGTGTTTACCTGCTCGGCTCTGTACCTTTCTTTCTCGGCCATGCTATCTCTTGAATGTGGTTACTGAGGAGGAAATGCACGTGGTACTGAAAATTGGTCACCTTTGTCCTTTCGGGAGTATGGAACAGTTAAGGTATGTGGACTGTGCAGTGGGTGGAATAGTCGGATGGAGGAGCGAGACTGGCCATCGGGCTAAGGGGATAGACGACGAGGATGAGCCCACGGGGATATTGGAAGGAGCGGGAGCGGAATGAGTGTGGGCCATTGGATCTTGGCAGAGCTGATCGGACGACGGAGGGATGATTGGGCGAATCGCTTTATCAGGCGCGACAGGAGTCGTTGAATCAAGTTTTTGGACCTTGGGCCTTTATGTATGGCGACGTGCGATTGAAATCAGATCGCATCGCAATATCGCATCAGCAGAAGCAGAGGGGCGCGACTTTTATACACTTGCAGATGCGATTTGCGATCAGATCGCATCGGTGAAAGCCGAGAAGCGCGGTCTTTAATACACACATGGATGCGATTGCAATAGGACCTATGAAAGGAAAATGAGTGGTGCAAGGGAAGGAGAAAGTAACCATTATGAGTCTCTCTTGGGTGTGACCATGGACCAAGCTCACTTCCGGCCCTTAGAAATCAGAGATATGTAGCAGGGCTAACACTGGCTCCTTCTGGGGATGAGATCCTCCCTGTGAGGTCTCAAGAACTGCAGATCATTACCTTTCCTGTAAAAACCAATTAGCAAAATTTCCTAGTGTTCCATTGGGCATGGAGTCTAACTAAAACTGATAAAACAAAATATTTACAACTTTAAGGCCAAAAGACCTTAAATCATATAAATTTTCAGAAAACGCCCATTAACTGGGCCATCAAAAACTGTTTCCCCTCCTCTTGGTCAATATGCATGTCATCCGGTTCATCAAAGACTTGAAAAATCAGGTTGATTTGATCATCTACCTCAAAAATTTTGGGGAATTTGACCTTATTAGGTAGATATGGTTTATATTTCACCCCCCCTTTGTATGTTCTCATCCTTGGATGTTCTTCGTGGAAGCTTTTGTACACCTGCTAAATAACAATGGCTGCTGCGTACTCGACTATGTCATTTGTGGCCTGCACAATTAATATAAATGGTGGACCAATGTATTCTTATGTGTGGGACACAAAGACTTCACCTACTTCCGTAGCTTGCTTAGAACAAGCCCCATCCAAGGAGATGTCCCAAAACTGTGCAAGTTCTTCCGCTATGATCTCGCTAACTGCCCTTTCAAGCTGTGTGGAGGCCACCTGGGCAAGCTTCGGAATATCAAGACTGAGATTATCAGTATCAGCCTTGGGCATTGAGTTATGGCTGGCCTCAATGCATAGGGGGAAACTATGAGGGATTGTCTCTTGAACAGACAGAGGAACATAAGATGATGGCGAACTAATTTCACCCTTTTTGATCACTGGGCTGGGGATAATAGCAGGTTGGTCAATTTGTAGATTTTCATAGTCATGGGAAGCTGGGCTGGATTTAAGCTCAAGATCTTCAAAGATATATTTCTTGAGGGGATCATTATTCACTGGTTCAATCAGAGGCATGTGTGTTCTTGGCTTCTTAATTTTTGATTGAAAACTTAAAGAAGAAGGGGAACCTTTAAGGCCTCTCACCTTTATGGCTGGGACTTTGAGGATAGGATCTGTTGCTGGTTGCTTCTGCTTATAAGCTTGTTGTTCTGCAGGGACAACAACACTATGAGCCAGGCCTTTGGATAATGACTTCTCAGAGGCAGCTCTGGTTAAGAAAGGGGTGCTACCCTTATCTTCCATAGCATGGACCTCATCCTCTTCTTCAAATTGCTCTTCTTCCATGACTATACTCCGGAAAAGGGGCTTCACCCTTTGGTCTTCGTTTGCATTTTTGTTTTCTTGCAAAATCTGCAACTGCTCCTTTGCTCCTCTATATGGATTTGGATTTGGAAGAGCAAAGGTATTAGGATCTCCTGCTTTTCGAGAATGCTGCTCAACCTTTAATTTGGAAACTTCAGAGGCTAATAACTCTATCATCCTGGACATTTTATCGATCTTGGGATCTGAGGATGATGAGGGCTCACTCCTCTGTCTTCTTCTATCAGCATTACCTTCGAGCCTTTCTGCAGCTATGATGTTTGATTCTACTTCGAGGGCTACATCTTGCATATCAGCCAAAGAAGCACATCATCTTTCTCTTAACAACAGGTAGAAATGAGAATCGAAGGCATTAACATAAGTGAGATTAGTAGAAGTGGGGGTGGGTTTAACTTCAGCTGGTATCCTACTATACATAAGGTTAAATATTTTATTAAAATCAGGCAAAGACTCCCCATTCTCCCTCTTTAGGTTTCCAAACTCTCTATGGTAGTAGAGCAGGTCTTTTCTCTCTTCCCATTGCTTCAGGAATGCATCATCCAATGCCTCAATGTCTGTTATGGACCTATGGGGCAATTCTCTGAACCATTTTCTAGCCTCTCCATCAAGGCTCTGGACAAATACTCTCATCCACACATCATCCTCACTGATATCTAAGTTATCATCATAATTGTATAAAGACTCGAGGTGTTCTTCAGCTGTTTCTCCCTCTGTAGCAGTGAATTTGGGCATATATTTCTGATATTCTCCTGCAGGCATGGCATTCAAAGGAACAGGAAAGACCAGGGGTCCATACCTAGCAACTATAATTCTTTCCATCTTCATGGGAGCTTGATGACCTGCCATGACTAGGATAGGTGGAAGGCTACTGGCAGATTGAATGGTAGGAAGTGATGAAATAGATGACAGAAATGAGGGAAATTGATGGACTGTATGGGAGGCTTTCTTTGGACTGAGATCCAAAGAGGAACTGACTAAACAAGGAGCTGTATGAATCTATGAAGGAATTTCTTGACTAACAATGCTATGCTCTAAATCTTCAAACTGCATATCCTCAGCTATAACTTTCTCTTTCAGAGATGCATAGGATTTCTTGGGCTTACCTGATCCTGATGCTCCTTTCTGTGACGTTTTCTTCAGCTTAGCAATCTTCTCAGGGTTAGGCACTGGGTCAGCTGGTGATTTCTGAGGATTTCTCCGGGTATGCCTCACAAATTGAGCCATAACTGAAATGTGGAGTTTCCACCAGGTAGGTTCTCCAGTAGAGTCGCCAGATAGATGATTACAACCAGAAATGTGTCCAGAATTTGTCTATCATCAAAGCATGGAGCTGTGTAGTTCTCCTAAGGAACATGAGCTTCAATCTCCTCTCCCCTGCAACAGTGCCAATTGATGTTATCACCCCAAGAAACTCTCCTAGGTTGTAGCTCGGAGATGCTCGGGAAATCAAAAACTCAACTTAATGTTGGAAATGGATGAATGGAAGGAATGATGCATATTCAAGCCAGATAACCACTCCTACTTTGCTTGAATCCAGACATGCGTGAACACCCCTAGAATATAAGGCTTTAGACCACGAATTACTCACAGTTTAAGGATTGGGTGAATATGGAGAATATTGACCACACTAGCAGATGCACAGGACCCTATGATGGCCGGCTGCAACTAGTAAAAGGTCTGCAAATCTAATTCCCTAGTGCATAGACAAGATGACAACTCTTTGTTACTAAGTGAAAATAAACCTGATTAACGCATTCACTGATACATGCAAGATTATAACATAGAGGTAGGATGACAGCTCCTCTACTGCTACACATCAAGAGTTTAGGAAAAATGGAAATCAAGCAAAACCTAGAACAACAAAGAGATGGAAAGTGCGCAATTAACAACAAAAGAAGCTTGTATTAGCTGAAAATGAAGACGAGACGCTGCAAGTATCAAAGTAGTTACAGTCTGCAGAAGTTGAACCTTACATCAAAACAACAACCATCAACCCTGATTACATTTGTTTTTTGGGTATATATAGAGTTTGATTACAAAAATGTTCTCCTATCCTAGACGTGGAGGGGTCATAATGGACCACCAACTGCTTTAACTGCCTGGCAGAACTTCTGAGTGCAATTGCTTGCTGTGGTGAACAAAATTGATCTTCTTGGATGCTCTGTTGTACTTCTCGAGCAGGTGGAGTGTTATATAGGATGAAGTCCCATAGCCATTGAATGTGTTTACCTGCTCGGCTCTGTACCTTTCTTTCTCAGCCATGCTCTCTCTTGAATGCGGTTGCTGAGGAGGAAATGCACCTGGTACTGAAAATTGGTCACCTTCATCCTTTCAGGAGTATGGAATGGTTAAGGTACGTGGACTGTGCAGTGGGTGGAATAGTCAGATGGAGGAGCGAGACTGGCCATCGGGCTAAGGGGATAGACGACGGGGATGAGCCCACGGGGATATTGGAAGGAGTGCGAGTGGAATGAGTGTGGGCTATTGGATCTTGGTGGAGCTAATCGGACGACAAAGGGATGATCGGGCGAATTGCTTTATCGGGCACGACGGGAGTCGTCGAATCGGGTTTTCAGACCTTGGGCCTTTTTGTATGGCGATGTGCGATTGCGATCGGATCGCATCACAATATCGCATCGACAGAAGCAGAGGGGTGCGACTTTTATACACTCGTGGATGTGATTTGCGATCAGATCGCATCGCAGTATCACATCAATGGAAGCCGAGAAGCGCGGTCTTTGATACACACATGGATGCGATTGCGATAGGACCGATGAAAGGAAAATGAGTGGTGCGAGGGAAGGAGAAAGTAACTGTTATGAGTCTCTCTTGGGTGTGACCATGGACCAAGCTCACTTCCGACCCTTAGAAATCAGAGATATGTAGCAGGGCTAACAAGTCCCGCTATCAAATATGATGTAAACTACACCCCTCCATCTGAAACTATCTCTCTAGGAGCTCCATACCGAGCAAAACTTTCTTCAAATAAGAAGTCTGAGACAACCTATTCTGTTGCTTTCACAACAACCTTGGCCTCTACCCACTTTGTCACATAATCTGTGCAAAGTAGAATGTGAACTTTCTAATGTGGAGGCGAATTGAATGGCCCAATGAAATCAATAGCCCATTTTTTAAAGGGCTTAAGAACTAGTTGAGGCTGTAGCGACATCTCATTTTCCTGACTAGGCTGACCCATCCATTGGCAACTATCACACCCTTGAACATATTTCCTTGCATCACAAAAAATAGAAGGCCAATAGTACCCCATTTGCAACACCTTATGACCTGTCTGCTTATCTACAAAATGTCCCCACAGGGGCCATCATGAGCAGCTTTCAGGACATCATAGATGTCATCCTCACTTATGCAGCGCCAGATTTGTTGGTCGGGTCATGTGTAAAAGAGATATCCTTCTATCCATGAGTTACTTGCACTATGATGGATATTTTTTCGTTGTTCTTTATATGGTAAGTGTTGATGCATTTTTAATTTAGCAAGATAGTTAGAAATATCTGCATACCACAGAGTGTGAGTAGAAATTGAAAAGATATGTTCATCTGGAAAAATATCCTCTACAGGTGTACCTTAATCACTGGTATCCATCCTAGATAGGAAATCTGCAACTACATTATCTTTCCCTGGCTTATCTACAATGTTAATATCAAATTCTTGAATTAACAACAACCATCTTATAATACGACCAAGGGTCATTGGTTTATTCATCGGATACCTAATAGTAGTATGATCAGTGTGAAAGAAAGTAGGATACCCTTAATGCCAAAACTTATTAATAGCATAAATAACAACCAAGAACTCCTTTTCAGTTACCGTATAGTTTAGTTCAACAGGGGTTAAGTTCTTGTTGACATAATAAATCACATATGGTTTCTTATCCTCCTGTTGCCCCAAGACCGACCGTACTACTATTTGAGAAGCATATGCAGAGATGTGAAATGAGAGATTCCACTCAGGACCACGTAATATCAAATATTTACAAACTAGTTCTTTGATTTCTTTAAAGACTGCTTCACATTCATTTGTCCACACAAACTCTGCATCTTTAAGTAACAATTGAAAAAGTGGGAATGCTGTCTTAGAATTTTTTTCTATAAATCACTTGTAATAGCTAGCATAAACAATAAGGATACGTACTTGTGTTGGTGTCTTAGGAGTAGGAAAATTCAATATTACCTCTACCTTAGTAGGATCAACCTAAATTCTTGCGGCTGAAAGCAGGTGCCCCAACACTATTCCTTCCTTCATCATCATATGGAACTTTGTTGTACTAAGAGAAACATGTTTTTGCTTACATCTTTTAAGTAATTTCTCTAAGTTTTATAGACCTTCTTCAAAACTATCCCCATATGGGGTGAAATCATCCATGTAGATTTCAACACTATCATTGATTAGACCAGAAAAAAATCCTATCATTGGCCTTTGAAAGGTAGCGGATGCGTTACAGACACCAAATGGGAGGACCTGGTAGGCAAAGGTCTCCCAAGGGCATGTGAAGGTGGTTTTATCATGATCCTTAGGAGCTATTTGTATCTTGTTGTATCCATTGAATCCATTTAGAAAGGAGAAAAACTTATTTCCATCTAATGTATCAAGGACCTCGTCAATAAAGGGTAGGGGAAAATGATATTTTAAAGTTGCTTTATTTAATTACCTATAATCCACACAAATCCGCCACTTGCCATTATTCTTAGGAACAATGATCAGCAGGGAAACACATTGACTATCCGATATCAGATAAATAAAACCCACGTCTAAAACCCATGTCTAATAACTTCTATAATTCATCTTTGACAATGTTTTCTAAGGCAGGATTCATTCTTCTCTATGGCTACCTAACATGTCGACATTCTTCTTTAATGTATATGTGATGAGTGCATAAATCAATAGGGATGCATTTCATATCTATATACTCTCAAGTAAAGGCTTCTTTATGTTCCCGAAGGAACTTCAATAATCATTTGGTTTGGGAGGGGGAAAGGTCAGGATTAAATTCAACGTTTTCCCTGGTTCAATTTCTACATAAATACTATCACGGGGTACAATTACATGAATATTTCCAACTTATGCTTTTGGTTCCATATCTTCCTAAGCACTGCAACTCATGATAAATTCAAATAATTGATGGTTGGGTTAGAAACGAAGTTGGGACTGCTGAGAAAGGTGATAATGGAATCATCCTCCATTTCATCCTTGAAACAAAGAGCCTCATTGATGGTAAGGATATCTCTAACTTCTTCATTCTCAGATTCAATCTCTTTCATAGGTAAATATTTTTTTATCAAGTTAAATCCTGGTTTATCTGACGAACTTGGTTCAACTGGGGGATAGAGGATAAGATTCTTTGTAACTTCCCCATTGGATATTCCCATATTTCCAGATTGACACCCAATGTAACCATCTGCGGTCACAATTCAAGGTATTCCTAAACTCAAAGGATGTCCCCCGAATGGGGATTGAGTATGTAAAACCAAAAGATCGACAGAGTATTTCCATGAGTCTACTGAAATGGTTATATCTTCCAAATTCCCTACCAGTCTTATAGTAGATCGATCTGCCAATTCTAGGATGGTGGGAGTTGGTTTAAGGTTTTGCAGACCCAAGGTAATCACAATTGCAGAGGTTATAACGTTAATTGATGCCCCCAATTCCACCAATACATTTGGGATATCAACTCCATTAATTTGTACTGTCAGAATCAGGTTCCCTAGATCCCCGTATTTAACATATATAAGCTTCCCCAACATTATGTCTGATAGTTTTCCCATAACGTGAATAGTGAGTGTATCCTTTGGTTTTCTGCCAGGTTTCTTTGAGCAATATTCTAATTTTTTTTTTTTTTTAAATAAATCAGTACGTCCTTCATAGCCTGAAATAACATGATTTTGACAAATAAATTCTGCAGTTCCCCTAAAAAGTCAAATTCAGGACGAGGACTTTGTTTTCTCAGTGATAACCTCTTAGGACAAGGTGGACCAGTTTGACATCCTCTAGTAACAATCATTTGTGAAGGGGTTTGTTGTTTCATAGGAATTTGTATTGACTCATCCCTAGTTGTTCTAGTAGAATCTCTAGGTTTTGGTTCTGAGACTTCATCATCGGTATGTTCAACAATTATTGGTGAAGTCTGAGTATTCACCACCTGACTGGATCGAAGATTCAATTTGTTACATTTCGTAGTGAAAATACTATATGTAGGGAGGTTGAGTGTCTCAACTTGCTGAGCCCCTCTATTTTTTGGATTTGGATTGGATTGAACATGTAGTTGTGGACAAAGAAGAGGATTACTAGTGGACGCATTAGGAGGCAACTGTAGCTGATTTTTTGGCATAGGTTGGGAGAATTGTCTTGAAGGAGGAGGAGGAGGTCCATGCCAATTCTGGGACCATGAAGGGTTTGGACCAAATTGAGGGTACCATGATTTCCAAGGCATTGGACATTGATAAGACTATGGCCATAAGGGTGAAAAAGGTACAAACTGAGGCCCAAAATTCAAAGTATTAAGATATTAAGAAGGGTCTTGAGGCATACCTTGATTCATGTTTAGCGGTCGTGGTTGCCATGGTTTCTTTGATCCCATAAAATACAACTGATCTATTTATTCATTTGTTCCTTGAAAAACTGCCTTAAACCTAGGAAGAGATGGACATTTTCTAGTGGAATGACTTTGTTCATATATCACATAAGTCTCGATGGAATTTAATGGGCATTTCTTCAGCAGATGCTTCTTCCTGCATTGAGGACATAAAATGGACATAGATTTCTTTGCTTCTACCTGCTTCTATTTCACCTATAAAACGTCTAGATGTGATGATAATGTGCTCAGTATACCAGTTCTCAGATTGGCTAGGAAGTTCCCATTTTATTCTTTTATAACTCCATCGCTGGATGTCTTGAGAGTTTAGATCCCCTACTTATGCCTCACAACTCCTCGTGAAAAATTGATGCATAATTCACAAATGGAATCAAATTCCTCTTGTGATATGTCTCCTTTTCCTAATACATTCAGTAGTTCCAAAGATTCCTCCCTCAATGCCTGGAGAAATATTATTTTCAATATATTCTTATCCAGATCACGATGGCCTGATCTCTGCAAACTATATTGAATACTCTCCACAAAGTCCTCCATGTTCTCATCCTCTTTCTGCATAATCTTAAAGATTTCTTCCTTCATATCTCAGGATTTGCAGTAGTCTTGATATTTCTCGAGGAAAATCATCTTCATATCGTCCCATGTAGTAATAGATTTCCCCCCTAAACCCATAAACCATCTCAAAGCTGTTCGCTTCAAAGTAGCGAGGAATATCTTCAATTTCTGAGCATCATAAATATAATCATACCCCCGACAAACAACGTCGAATTCAAAAAGGAATGTGTCCAGATCCTCAGAAGAAAGACCATGGAAATTAGGTAATGTTGTCAAAGGAATATGCTTCATAGGCACATCACCTCTAATATCTCCAATTGGGAATTCGATCAAAGAAGTTGCAGGAGCCATGAATATCTTCCAATATTCACTTGGAATCTCAACAGGTTCTGGCTCTGGTTGTTCTATAACAGGTGGTTGAGGTTGTTTGACAACACTCCCTCGATCAAATGGTGCAAATAATTCTCTCAAATATTCTTCCTCTGAACTTGTAGTATGCAGTTCCTCAAATCCTCTACTTGCTACCTCTTCTTCCCTGAATTGCACTTCTGTTATTGGGGAGGGTTTTGGTTGTGAAATTGATTGTCCTCTAGATCTTGAATGAGATCTCACCCTAACAACAGCTCATGATGATTCTCTTGACTCAGCTCTTGAAATGATCTATTGGATGTAGGTATTTTTGCCTAGATCTCTCCCTCTTCTTTTCGGGGGTCTTCCTTTGCCCCTTTAATTTGTATCTCTATTCATGCAATCAGGAAATAAAAGGAAAATGTTCAAGCAAATAAAAATATCACGACCTAGAGTAGGGTGATAAATTCCTTCCGCAAGATGAGAGGGTGGCCCCTAAAAAGAAAGCAAAAGAAGAAAATAAACCAATCACAAATTTAAGCTCAGGATCTAAAACAGGGTGACATAAAAAATTCCCTTTCCAGGACGAGAGTGTGGTTCCTATGAAAAAGAAAACAAGACAATCAAAGCATCCAAAACAATCTAATGCTCAAGACCTAGAGTAGGGTGAAAAATTCCCTCCCTAGGATGAGAGATCAATCCTATGGTCAATACTGGTTGTAGTTTCGTGCATTCGATAGCCTCCCCGACAATGATGCCAAAAATGTTGGTTCTCACATATGAATCATGAAATTCACACAATTCCACATTAATTGTTAACCCAAGGCTCTACGAGTTATTTCAAGGCTATCATACAAAGTATATGTAGGCCACAGTTTCCCTACCCAGTACTGAACATTCAATTATAAACTCAACAATGTGTAACAACAAGCAATAACTATAACAACAAATAAGAGTAACAACAAGTAATGAATGTAACAACAATGAGAGTAACAACAAAGGAGACTTATAACAACACACTGATAATCATTCACATCAATAAATAACTTAACTGAAATAAACCTATGCATACATCTATCCAACAACACTTGGTCAGGAGAGTGGGCCCAACTCCCTGATCAGGGCTGTGGCAAGATCAAGAAGTCACGAAATGCTCAGAAGATCAGAATTTCATTAATAAAAAATGGTATTAGAACGTATGCTGTTTCAGACTCAGTTAACGTAATTCTCTGTGATCTTAACTGCCGGCTTCCACAGCCCCATAACTTTACTTATACAAATTGTTAACACTAACAACTCCTAGAATTATGAAACTGTCTTCCTACAATTACATAGTGGTTCTTGAAGCAAAACAGAGATTAAATATAGAAGTGCGTTGATTGAGAGGTTTATCCACCATTGTAGCTGATGTATGAGGATAGCGCTACCAACTCGACTCATAACGACATGAAAAGAGGTATACCTGTGTGGTTTAAAATGTAAATTGACCAACAATGGTGTAAAATGGATACAAGAAACAAGGTAAAAGGGTGGGTAAAAACATGCAAATTCAGCCACCAATAGTCAGCATCACATAAAATTGTTGCATGACCCATAATTCTTCCATACATAGACATGATTCGCTAGGCTATAAATCATGTAGACATTGTTACCGGGAAAAGTGTCTATTTAGAACTGCTCTATCCCACTAAGGTGTGACAGCTGCCTTAGAAACAAACAGAGAAAACTACTTTTGTATCTCCTTTATGAACTGTAAATAAAGAGGTAGGAAGAACCAACCTGTGTCTTGCACTAGTCCTTTGATCCAATCTCTCTCCTCTTTGACAGCTTCCAGCCACCTGCTCCCTTACTTGCCTAGCTTCACCAAGTACCTGTAAGATCACAGAAGAGGAAAACTATACAAAGACATGGATTTATATTCATAAATAACTTAGGATCAGATTTAAGTTAACCATACAAATGTAACAAGCACCAATGATACAAAAGCATGGAGGAGAAACTCAAATAGTTTTTATTGATATACAAGAAGATCCAGGAGGAGTTACAACCGATGATTCCTGACCCAGCATCAACCTCCCAGCAAAGAAGCCCCTCTTCACCTCCAACAAAGCATAGATCACCCAATTCTCTGATATGTGTCTCAAAACCAACAGCAATTCCTTACAATGTGCAAACTTCCAGACTCTGGATCTCTGGGATGAGGGATCCATATATAGATGTATGCAAGGAGGATGAGTCAGCTTATGATTTGATTAGTGGCTTCTCTCTGTCAGTTCTTACTTCCACTTGGAGACTGAAGGCCTCTTACTCATCCTTGGTTGAATTCAGTGAGGCAAGTGTCATAGGAGAAGATTCTGGAAGCTTCCATTGTCTCTCCACCTCGCGGAATGACACTGCCATTTGTCATTTCCCGCTCAACGCACCCTGATAGTGCATTTAGGTGCATTGCAACGCACCCAGCTAGTGTGTTTAGGTGCTATGAAACGCAGCTAGCCAGTGGAGTAGTTGAAATGATCCTGTTTTGACTTATTCTGAGCAGTTTCTGGTGGAGAACTTCTGGGAGAAGCTGTAATTTGTTGACCTTGTTCCTTTAGGGGTTGGAACAACACTTTTAGGGACTTAGGAGCCCTTGGTTTATGGACATTTCATGCTTGGAGCTGCAAGGCACAAAAATGTCTATAACAGTTGCCCCCTAAAGTATGAGGCCATTTATCGGGTGAAATGCTTTATTATGAGGATCCGAAGTTCTTTCAATGCTGGGAGGAGACCTGTAATAAGATACAATACAATACATTATCTTCATACTGTTTTCATGATCTAGCTGAGGCGGGCATTCCCATGCTCAGCTTTATAAATTCATTTTCATTTACATAGGACAGACAATCGTCTGATTGTAGACTGATGATTCTGATAGAGCGATCATCCTTTTGGTAGGATGATTATCTGTGCTGCAATGCTGTACATTTTAATGTCTTTATTTCCCTGAATATATATCGAAGCCCGAATGGATGAAACTAGATCCGGGGTCTTCAATCTCGTCCGATCTTCACTCGAAGTACAAGTCGATCCATGTGAGAAATGTTTTGAATTCGAACATGGAAAGATATCGCTTGATTACCAGTCAATGATGTAAACTGTTAACAAGCGCGAGAGGAATCACCGATAATGATAATGATCCTCAAGGTACTGCAGTACAATTTATGTGGTGTGAATAAAGGACTTGGCGTCGAACACCACGCAAAATCTTTCGGTCGAAGGTCATTGATGTAAACCTGTCGTCGGAAGTGAGAAACTTTCCATTGAGGCATGCAAGCTTCAAAGTACTGAATGGGGTGTTCCTAGACCAACTTCTTGGATAATGAGTTGATGTCGACAAGAAGTGATCCGTCATAGGAGGGCCTTAATGAATCCCACATCAATGACACGGAACAGAGAAAATGATTTTCATGGAGGTGAAAACGATCTGATGATATATGGTTCAGGGTGGCGGTCATGAAAGAATGGAGTATAATGTATGGTAGTGGGCGGGACACAGGTGGCCTTTCTGGATGACTTCTCTTGAACATGTCGGCGACACTGATGTGATGGATTGGTAGCATTAACCCCAAATGTGGATGGTATGGTGTGACCATGGCGATGTGACCGGTGAATGAAACAACCCAACCCGACTCGGGCACGGAGCGGAAGTGTCATGTTCAAGAGTGACTTGCTACCAATAAAGATTCTTTGAGTTTTCTTCCCAAATTTTCCCCAATCATTGCTGACCAGTACCTCTTTATTTTTGTCAAGCTTGAGGAGGATAACATATGCTTGTTCTATAATTTTCCCTTTGAGCAAACCCATCGCTATGTTTTAACGAGCCTAGCGATAGTGAAACTCATTCTCGTCTAAAGACAAGTTTGTCGCTATTAAACTTTTTAACGAGTTTAACGACAAAGATAACTCGGTCCTTTTCATTTTTAGAGAGTCTGAAAAGGTATGTAAAGGTAACTCCAAAATTCCTTTTTCGTCATCTAATCCCTTAAGTCCGAAAAAGTATAAAATAATACAGAAGGGATGAATTTTCGATAGCTTTAACGAGCCGAACAAAACAAGCGCTCGATCTTTTTGTGCAATAATCCCTCAGGTCCAAAAAGATTAAAATCTAGATGAGGGATAGCACTTCCGGTCCCTTTAACGAGCTGGAAGGCCAAGGAGTCGGCAATCTTTTCATATTTTACGAGTTAGTTGAAAAGAGCTTAAAGAAGACTCGTCTTTTGAGGAACGAGTGATAAAATGGGTAGCAGCTGATTCCAGGTAAGGTTTGGAATTTTCCAATCATGGCAGTGTCACAAGGATGGCTAGGGAAATCACTCTTCGCAGCTGTTCCTCAAAATGGGTAAATAATCAAATGGAGGTGAATGATCGGCCAGTGAAAAAGTGGAGGTGACGGTGCAAACACGACCAAGGCTTTAATGGCTGAAGTACTACATTCACGGTGATTATTTACCAGGGAATAGTTCATTTTTTAACGAGCTTAAACGCGGGTGGAAACATTTGCTCGGTCCGGGTTTATTTTTTAATGAGCTTGAACCTCGCGGTAACATTGCTCGATTAATCCAGTCATATGATAAGAATGTCTCATATAAAAACGGCAACTTTTAGAGTTTTGGCCCACATCCTTTCTTTATGCAAGTTAGGTGACGACCAATCCTACGAGTTTAAAGGGTTAGAGGTCCTAAAAATTTTAAAAAAATAAATAGTCGCCCTTCACTTGCACTCCAAAAGGTTTGCATGCCCCTAGGTATAAAACCGAGTTTCAAGGTTACCTCTACTTCTTTCCGCCAAAACATTTGTTTTACCAAGAGAGGCCTACCTCTTACAGGTCACCCAAATATTGTTCTATTCGCGGCGCAAACAAAACACTTCTTCGGCAGCGTCTACCGAGATAAACAAAGGTGAGCGGCGATGCCCGCCAACTCACATAACTTTGACAAGAGAATCTTGTTCTAGAATAACCCCTCTTCCAATCACGGACGGGGTACAAACTAGTCATATTCTCCCACGGAAACCTACCCTATACCCGAAGTTTTCCTGCCGAAGCAGACCAGGACGCATGCCCCCTGGGTTTCAGTCATATCCCTCCGAATTACTCGCGCTCATCGGGAGGACAGACTGGAGATCGAGACAGTTCTTGCGTGAAAAGACCATTTAGGGATGGTATATGACTATTTGCTATGCGTGATCCGGGAAATGAAAGTTGGTCTACGAGCTTGACCACTCTTCCTTCGTGCGGAAAACACATTACTCTAAAGAGTGAGGAGACAATTGCTTCCATGCAATAAATATAGTCTCGTCCAAGGAGTAGGTTATAATCCAAGGGTCCTTGAACTACCATTACGTTCATGCGAACTGTCTTCCTTCTCAATGTTATGGGCACATCGGGAAGGATCCCTAAAGGTCAACTGGTTCCTTTATCAAAGCCCGTCAGATTTCTCATCTCAGGCAAAAGCGATGGTGAACCAAGCGCTTTCCAAGCAGTTGAGGAAAGGATACTCACAGAAGCCCCCTCATCTATGATGGTACCAGCCATAACCATTCTATATATTTGAATGATAATTCGGAATGGTACGCTTGCTGGTAAACGGGGTCTGCCTAGTTGATTCCAGTCGAAGGAGACAACTAGGTTGCTTGGAGGTGGGACCGAATAGACGGCCGGGTATGGCTCTGACGAACTTCCTTCCTGCGGTAAAGGAATGGGTAAATTGCCCCCATGTTCGTCGGAGTCTGTGTTTATGAAGAGAATTTGGACGGTGTCATCCTTGTTCTCTTCAGTGACTGTATCATCTGAAGATAAAACCTCTGAAGGCAAGACTGGGTCAACTGCTGCCTCGACCTTTTGACTTTCGTCTGGTATGGATCCAGATGGTTTATCTTCAATGATAGGTGCTTCAGCCGACCACTTGAGCGGGCCAGCCGGATTTTCAACTAATGACGGACTCGACAAGAGTTTTTTATATCCAGGAGGAAGTCGTAACGGTGAAACCGGACGATCATCCAAAACTCTTTTAGCTTCGTCTAAGAAGGGACAACGGTGGACGGCATGATTGCCTTCGAACAGTTTACAAGGAAATCTACATTTCCCTTTTTGTCCTGGGGCTTCACTTTCACTAGTTGATGGTGTGTTTTCAACATGATCATTAGAGGTTGACGACACCAGGTTGTGCAAACGAGGAGACCAGTCCCTTAATATCCGTGGGATGCAAGGACAATCTTTGTGAAAGTGGTCTCCTTTGCAAATGACACATGGCGATTTAGGCCTGGTCGGTGCAGTGTGTGGATTTTCGTTAGACGACACTCGTTTTCCCCCATTCGCCTTTGGCTCCTTCTTCTTCTTCTCTTTCTTCTTCTTTTCCTTCTTCTCCTTAGGAACTTGACCTTTGGCTTTACCAGCCCCATCAAGCGAAGAGGAAGGAGGAGAGGAAGAATTAGAGGAAGTAGAAGGCTGGTGGGAAACTCTGGACTCGTCTAATTGCTGATTCGATTGTTTAGGAATAGTGGTGTTCTGAACGACAGAGGTTGAGAAGAGCCATATAGGCAAACCAATTGTCAGTCCTGGAAGTGACAATGTGGCCATATGGGGCGCACCAACATCTCCCTAAGAGGAGAAGGGACTAGGATTTCCACCAAGGGGAATTCCTTGGTTGGTAGGCTCCATTTTCTCAACCCAAGATCAACGTAGGAAAGGGGTATGAATATTCCGTTTAAAATAAATTTTAACACGCTTTGAAACAACTTGTTTTTTCAGTTTTTAAGAGTCGAGAAAAAACAAAAGATGACTCTAGTCTCCTTCGATTTTTAATGAGCCTGAAGTGACAAGTGCTCAGATGGACCTTTTCCGTTAAAGAGTCTGAAAAGGAACGAAAGGGACTGCTCTGGAGGTCTAGGTAGAGGGAGTACCAAACCAATTGCAAAACTGCAGAATACTTTTTACGGTACGGCAGTCAATCTTCCCGAATGCTGTGTTCAGTGGATTGCGATCAGTAGGGCGGCCGACACGGCTTCCTATGGATAAAGGATTTAAGCCTATATGGGTCTCCCAATATATACTCGACGGTACGTGGGAGCACAAGTCCGTACTGGCACTTATCGTCTCAGAGTGGAGGAATCACCCAACCATCAGTGAGGACAACAGTTACCAGGCTTTACGACGCCGGAATACGTCTCTAGCCTAGACCTCTAAATGTTGTGCGTTAAGTTCCAAAGCGTTGTTAGATTCATTGAATTTATTTTAAGTTGATCTTTCTTATGAAGTTTGCCTTTTGGGTTCACCACGAGATGTAGATGTAATTCCTAAAATGCAATCTAAAGATGATAAACAAACTTTTATCTCTTTTCAGCAATGAAAATCCTAGCTACTAGGGGAAAAGAAAGACACAATCTTTTCACAAAGAGCAAAGAGCACACTGTAAATGCACTTTTCTAAATCAAGCCAAACAGACTGTCTATATGCCAATGCACATGCATGTATTTGTTTTTCACTTTCTTAGTATTGATGCTAAAAAGAAAGTTGATGTACAAATCTGAATTTGCTTTCAAGTGACAAACACAAACAAGCTTTTTTTTGAAATCAAAAGGTAGAGATGATTACGACACTTTATGATTTTAAAATAAATACTCGTTTTGACACTAGAAAGTCACAAATTCAAAACAAAGGCAATAGTAAAAGCATAATCGACCATCAACATCAAATAAACTTTCTCCTATGATCGAAATCGACACTTGCGACAGATCTAAATCAAAGGACGACAATACGATTATTATACTTTTGCAATGGAAAACTGTAAAGGACTCAACAAACACACAAAAACATCTATAGTTCTTTTGTACAAATGAGGCGGAATATCAGTAAGGAAAAGGGGTTTGAAACAGTCATATACTGATCACAGGCTGCAAAATTCAGAGACAAAACTGGAAAGAATGAAGCACAAGAACCTCAGCTGCACAAGGCTAGGCTGATCAGCGCACCTGTAACACAGAGAAACTGCATTGCAGCGCAAGTTGCCCTTTCGGGAACTGCGTTGAAATGCAGAACCTCTTCACAGTGCCTGCGCTGGGGCAGAAACGAGAATTCTATCCGGGTTCTGGGTCACAGTTTGCAGTTTAGTCTTTGGTTTTTGGTCGAGTAAAAGCAATCTGTAATGCACAATCAGGGGTAGATCTAAGGAGGGTCTAAGAGCTATCACAAGGGCAATCAGATAGTCTATGAATCAACTGTTCAAATCATAAACAGATCCAGTGAATGGATTGAAGCAACAGATGTCTACTTTGCATTTGATATGGCAAATGCAGTTCGAATGCTACTTATAAGTTTATGAAACAAACAACAAGAGATACACAAACAAACTAATTAGACTCGGTCCCCAGCGGAGTCGCCATTTTGTTACCGGGAAAAGTGTCTATTTAGAACTGCTCTATCCCACTAAGGTGTGACAGCTGCCTTAGAAAAAAACAAAGAAAACTACTTTTGTATCTCCTTTATGAACTGTAAATAAAGAGGAATAGGAAGAACCAACCTGTGTCTTGCGCTAGTCCTTTGATCCAATCTCTCTCCTCTTTGACAGCTTCCAGCTACCTGCTCCCTTACTTGCCCAGCTTCACCAAGTACCTGTAAGATCACAGAAGAGGAAAACTATACAAAGACATGGATTTATATTCATAAATAACTTAGGATCAGATTTAAGTTAACCATACAAATGTAACAAGCATCAATGATACAAAAGCATGGAGGAGAAACTCAAATAGTTTTTATTGATATACAAGAAGATCCAGGAGGAGTTACAACCGATGATTCCTGACCCAGCATCAACCTCCCAGCAAAGAAGCCCCTCTTCACCTCCAACAAAGCATAGATCACCCAATTCTCTGATATGTGTCTCAAAACCAACAACAATTCCTTACAATGTGCAAAATTCCAGCCTCTGGATCTCTGGGATGAGGGATCCATATATAGATGTATGCAAGGAGGATGAGTCAGCTTATGATTTGATTAGTGGCTTCTCTCTGTCAGTTCTTGCTTCCACTTGGAAACTGAAGGCCTCTTACTCATCCTTGGTTGAATTCAGTGAGGCAAGTGTCATAGGAGAAGATTCTGGAAGCTTCCATTGTCTCTCCACCTCGCGGAATGACACTGCCATTTGTCATTTCCCGCTCAACGCACCCTGATAGTGCATTTAGGTGCGTTGCAACGCACCCTGATAGTGCATTTAGGTGCGTTGCAACGCACCCAGCTAGTGTGTTTAGGTGCTATGCAACGTAGCTAGCCAGTGGAGCAGTTGAAATGATCCTGTTTTGACTTATTCTGAGCAGTTTCTGGTGGAGAACTTCTGGGAGAAGCTGTAATTTGTTGACCTTGTTCCTTTAGGGGTTGGAACAACACTTTTAGGGATTTAGGAGCCCTTGGTTTATGGACATTTCATGCTTGGAGCTGCAAGGCACAAAAATGTCTATAATAGACATGGACACACATTCCATATTCATTGCTAGAGGCACAATTGTGGGTTCTTTTTGTCCCGACAACCTTCAGGTTACGTATAAAATTCTTGAGCACAAACTCCAATACAATGCACAATTTGTAAATAAATTCATTCAAAAAGAATGTGTTGACTTTTAAAGGACTATGTATGAATTGATTAAACCTTGGATGATTAGTGGATAGAGATTCAAAGAATAATATTCCAAAGAATATGCCATTTCCCCTCTAAATAAATATCAAGCATTTGTGGCCTCCATGCTCTGTAGGATTTTCAACATAAAAGGAGTTACACATTTTCCTTTGAAAGGGTTCCACTCATTCAGAGGGCTTTAGAGCGTTTTATTTCAATTGGGAAACTATCTTGTTTGACATTATATGCAAGTACATTAACAATGTTAGAGCTAACACCCATAAATCCAATCCTCCATTTTACATGTCAACCTAAATTATGGATGCCATTTTCTTTTCAACTTCTTTTCTTGCCATGGGACGGAAATGGAAACCTTCTGAGCCACTCCCCATTCACATCTACCATGCAAAAATTTGGGAAAACAATTATGGTGACCAGAGTCTCTGCCATTTTCCATTTTGTTATAATTCCCATTTATGAAAAGTTGTTTCACTCAAAACCTCTCTGAATCTTGGAAGAAGCTAAACTTGACATTGATCCAATTGATGGTTGGTGTTTTGAAGACACCTTCTCCTATTTGAGAATATATGGTTCTCAAGGAGCTCTGCCTTCCATACCCCTTTTTATTCCGAACAGATTAATATGTAAAGAAATAACTTACTAGATAGTCGACACAGGCATTTCCTACAACTTATATAAATACTTTAAGAGAAATTGGCCTAGTTTTCCAATACAAATTGGTATTTATACCTTAGAAAAAGTTGCACATGCTAAGAAATAATTATTGACTTTCAATGTCATTAATGTTGAGTTGTGTTATATTCTTTCCATGACTAGCCCACGTAGTTAACTGGGGGGTTAGAGAGGGTGGGGGGGGGGGGGGGGGGGGGGGAAGGGGGAAGCCCCCCTTCGTTTGCGCCGATTGCGTAGCAGGGGGGTCACAGGGGGTTTGAGGGGTGCAGGTAACCCCACTCTATGGGGTTCGGGGCAGTGCCCCGAAATGTTTTGGTTTTGGAATCTATGTTAGGTTGGGCGGACCCACCTATGGTTTTGTGCATGATTTTCGTACATGTTTTTGGAGGTGATGGTTTTCGGTCCATGGTTTTGGACGTGATGATTTTCGGTCCATGGTATTGAATGATTCGACATGTATAAATATGTATTATAACATTGAAAGGAACATAATGAAAAATCAAGCTGGTAGTCCCGGTTTTGGGATCCAGGGGAAAATCTCTGTGTATATGTGTTTTATGTGTTATGCTCTCGCATTGTTTATTTTTTTTGTTTTAGAATTCATATGCAGGTAATTTCTG
This sequence comes from Pinus tabuliformis, assembly GCA_031772625.1. NCBI lineage: Eukaryota > Viridiplantae > Streptophyta > Pinopsida > Pinales > Pinaceae > Pinus > Pinus tabuliformis. The sequence continues at coordinate 764,459,095 of CM062815.1, forward strand.
TACGGGGTTAAAACCTACATTTGGTATCAGAGCCGTTTTGGCTTCAAGGGCACGCCTTTATTGCTGAGGGGTTTCTCTTGGGCCTATGGTAGACCCTATTCAGTGGGAGATCTACGAGATCAATTCTGGTGGTGAAAGAAGATGATGAGTAGTGGAAAGATAGAGATCGAGAAATTTAATGGTTAGAGTTTTGAGTTGTGGAAATTCAAGATGGAGGATCTGTTGGTGGATAAATATCATTGGATTGCAGTAGATCTGGGTACTAAACCAACGAGAGTGTCTGATGAATAATGGAAGAAGTTGGATCGGAAGGCAAAGAGCACAATACGATTGTGTGTCTTAGATTTAGTATTGCTGAATGTATCAGGGAAAGCTACGATGAAGGCTTTGTGGTACAAGTTAGGGACTTTGTACCAATATAAGTATTTGGTGAATAAACTGTTCCAACGGAAAAAGATGTATAACCTAAGGATGAAAGATGGAGACTCGGTGACAGAGCATCTGAATGCATTTAATACTGTGGTAAGTTAGTTAGCATCTGTTGATATTAAAATTTCAGATGAAGATAAGTGCATCAGTTTGTTGTGTTCTTTATGTTTCTAGGAAAACTAGTGTCTTTTCGATCTGCTAGTCCCACTAGGATTAGCAGCTATCCTAGAAACAAACAATCAAAGAAATTTGGGATTTCCTCTATGTATGATAGATAAGAGAGAGGCAAAGGAACCAACCTGGATCTTCCGCTTGACTCCTTGCTTGAACTCCCTCCCCCTTGACAGAGCTTGCAACTCCTTTCCTACTTATCCCGCTTAGAGAATACCTGTAGAGACAAAGTAACAAAACACCATCAAAGCATCTCAATCTATTATATCATAAGCATTGCAGAATCAGAAATACAATGAACATACAATGGAATTCACAAATAACAACATTCACAAATACACGATTGTATGGAGGAAAACTCAAAGAACTTTTTTAATAATAGAAGAGAGGATTACAACCCAGCTGTCTAATCCAGCATCATCCTCCCAGCATCAAAGCCCTCTTCACCTCATGAAAAGCAAGATCATCCAACAATACAATGTTCCTTATCAAAGACAAACTAATAGCACTTCCTTACAAATTACAAAATTCCAGCCCCTAGATCTCTCAGATGAGGGATCCATTTATAGATGTCTGCAAGGGTGTGAGTCACCTCTGGGTTTTTGATTAGTGTCATTCCACTTGTTGTTCTTGGTTCCACTTGGATATTTCTTGGATCTCTTACTCATCCTTGGGTGAATTCAGAGAGGCAAGTGTCATGGGAGAAGTTTCTAGGAGATTCCATGAGCATCCACTTAGCAAACTGTCGCAGACATTTGTCCATTCTCACTCATCACACCCCACAGAAGGCCTCTTCAGTATGCATCGCACCTGGCTAGTGTAGGAGTCAGTATGCATCACACCCTAACAGTGGAGCAGTTAGTATGGTCTAGTTTTGGCTAGTTTTTGAGTGGTTTTTCGGGTGGAACTTTTGAGGAATGATGTAATCAGTTGACCATGATCCTTTAGGGTATGAAACAACACTTTTAGGGGTTAAAGAGCCCTTGGTTTATCGAAATATACGATTGGGGTTGCAATGCCCAAATATGTCTATAATAGTTGCCCCCTAAAGCATGAAATCTTAAATCTTTTGATGTCGGGTGAAATGCTTTATCATGAGGATCCAAGGTATTTGACCTGGAAGGTGACCTGTATAAGATACAATACAATACATCATCACAATATAATTTTCCATGATCTAGCTGAGGCGAACATTCCCATGCTCAGCTTTATAAATTCATTTTCATGTACATAGAACAGATAATCGTCTGCAGTTGCAAACTAGTGATTCTTTATATATAGAGTCATCATCCCTTAGCTTGGATGATCATCTGTGCAACTTTTGTGTACATTTTATGTCTTTATATTCCTGAATATATCACAGCCCGGATGGATGAAACTAGATCCAAGGTCTTCAAACTCATTCAATCTTTGCCTGATGTACAAGTCGATCCATGTGAAAAGATGTCCTGAAGTCGAACATCGATAGACATCGCCTGATTACCAGCCAATAATGTAAGCTATTAACAGATGCGAGAGGAATCATTGATAATGATAATGACCCTCAAGGTACTATAGTAAAATTCACGTGGTGTGAATATATGATCTGATGTCGAACACCACGCAAAATATTTTGGTCAAAGGCCATTGATGTAAACCTATCGCTGGAAGTGAGAAACTTGCCATCGAGGCATGCAAGCTTCAAAGTACTGAAAGGGTTGTTTCTAAGCCAACTTCTTGGATAATGAGCTGATGTCGACAAGAAGTGACCCGTCATAGGAGGGCCTTAATGAATCTCACATCAATGACATGAAATGAAGCAAATGATTTTCTGGAGGTGAAAAACGATTTGACGATACAAGGTTCAGGAATGGCGGTCATTAAAAATGGAGGGTGAAGGTATTGCAGTGGATGAGGCATTAACTGGATGGTGAATCTCTGAATGACTTCTCTTGAACATATCGGTGACACTGAGATGGATTGGTAGCGTTAACCACAAAATATGGATGGTATGGAGGACTAATGGTGATATGACCGGTGAACGGAATAACCCAACCCGACTCAATCATGGTGATGGAGTGAAAGTGTCATGTTCAAGAGTGACTTGCTACCAATAAAATTCTTTAAGTTTTCTTCCCTTTTTCCCCAGTCATTGCTGACCAATACCTCTTTATTTTTGTCAAGCTTGAGGAGCATAACATATCCTTGTTCTATAATTTTCCCTTCGGGCAAACCTGTCGCTATGTTTTAGTGAGCCTGGCGACAGTGAAACTCATTCTTGTCTGGGTGGACAAGTTTGTCACTATTGTTTTAACGAGTTTAATAACAAGGATAACTCGGTCCTTTTCATGTTTAGAGATTTTGAAAAGGGACGAAAAGGAAACTCCAGTAGTTCTTTTTCGTTGCATAATCCCTTAAGTCCGAAAAAGGATAAAATAATACGAAAAGGATGATTTTTCGATAACTTTAGTGAGCCTAAAAGACAAGTGCTCGAACTTTTTCGTGAGATAATCCCTCAGGTCCGAAAAATATTAAAATATATAGGAGGGATGGCACTTCCAATCACTTTAGTGAGCTGGAGAGGCCAATAGCCTGACAATCTTTTCATATTTAACGAGTCTGAAAAGAGTTTAAAGTAGACTCGTTTTTTGAGGAACGAGTGGTGTTTAGGGTAGCTACTGGTTCTGGGTAAGCTTGGAACTTCTCAAAACATGGTGATGTGAAGAGGGTGGCTAATAATACCACTCGTCGCAACTGTTCCTCAAAAAAGGTAAACAATCAAGTGGAAGCGTATGATCAGCCAAAAGAATGGAGGTGATGGTAGGAACACAACCAAGGCTCAAAAGGCTGGTATTATGGCGATCACAAAGGTTATTTACTAAAGGTGGGTTCATTTTTTAACGATCTTGAACTCTGGGGGAACATATGCTCAGTGGTAGGTTTACTTTTTAACGAGCTTGAACCATACGATAACATTGCTCATTGCCCGGTTCATTTTTTAATGAGATTGAACTGTGGGATAACATATGATCAACCCCTTTTTATGCGAGTTAGAAACAAAACTAAAAAGATAAAAAGCTAAAAAAGACTAAAATCTAAGGAACTACTGAGGTTAGGTAGGATAGTTTCATCAGCAGTTTAGACGAAACACTTCCTTTTCTTCGTCCGTAGAGCAGACAAAGGTGAATGGTGTGTTGGACCGATCACCTAACCTAAGAAGTTTAAAGTTAAAAAGCTAAAATGCTAAAAAAATGAAATTTTTTGTTTTTAGCTTGAATAAAGAGGTTTGCATGCCCCCAGACATCAAGAAAAGAAGAGTCTCTAGGTAACCATATGGAAATCATTGCGGTTAAGCAGGACTGTTTTTGTCGGCGGAGCTGACGAAAACTTCCTTAGCTTTGTCTATCAAATAGACAAAGGTGAATGGTGTGAGATAACAATTCCAATCACATAGCCTACAGGGAAACTTATCTTTTCAGCTGGGTTCGTCCGCCGAAGCAAACTAGGGTGCATGCCCCCTAAGCTTTGTTACATTCACCTGACTACTCACGGTAATTAGGTGGATGGAATGAAGGTTGAAGAGAGATTCTCGACGCAAAAGGACCATTTAGGGATGATGTTTGACTTGAAGCTGTGCTCGAACCGGAAAATGAAAGCTGGTCAACAGTGACAATTTTGCCTTCATGCGGGAAACACATCACTCGAAAGAGTGTTGAGACAATAGCTTCCATGTTGTAAACATAGTCACGCCCAAGGAGTATATTGTAATCTAACGGTCCTTGGACTACCATCATGTTCAAGTGAATGGTTTTCCTTCTCAAAGTTATCAGTAACTTAGGAAGGATCCCTAACGGTCGACTGGTTCCTTTGTTAAAGCCTGAAAAATTCTGAGTAACAGGAATAAGCGATGGCGAACCAAGCGATTTCCAAGAAGTTGAGGAAAGGATACCCAATGAAGCCCCTTCATCTATGAAACTGCTAGACACGATCATTTTGTGAACTTGTACTACGATACAGAATGGTACATTAGAAGGAAGTCGGGATCTTGCTAGTCGATTCCAATCGAAGGAAGCAACTAGACTTCTTGGAGGGGGTACCAAATAAACGGTTGAATTGACCCCTTGAGTAGCGGGAACTGGGGGATTCTCTTCCTGTTGTGAAGGATCGAGCGAATTTCCCTTGATTTCATTGGACTCTGAAGTAATAAAAATAATTTGAACGATATCGTTCTCATTCTCTTTGGGAATGGTATCATCTGAAGGTGGACCTTCTGAAGGTAAAATTGGGTCGACTGCCATCTTGACCTGCTAAATTTGGTCCGGTATGAACTCAGAAGATTCACCTTCAACGATAGGTGTTTCGACCGACAATTGAATTATGTCAGTCAGATTTTCAACTAGTAAAGGACTTGGTGAGAGTTTCTTGTATCCAGGTGGAAGTTGCTGCAGTGAAGCAGGACGGTTATGTAAGATTCTCTTGGCCTCATCCAAAAAGGGACAACAGGGAAGGGTATGGTCCCCTTCACATAGCCTACATGGAGTTTTGACCTTTCCTTTCTGTCCGTGAAGTTCACTATTACTAGTTGATGGTGTACTGTCAACATGATCACTAGAGGTTGATGACACCAGATGGTGCGAATGGGGGGACCACCTCAAGATCTAAGGAATGCATGGACATTCTCGATGAAAATGGTCTCCTTTGAAAATTATGCATGGATTTCTGGGAGATTTAGTGTGCAGATTTTCGCCATATGATTCATGGTTGCCCCCTTGCTTAACTAACTTCTTCTTCTTCTCCTTCCCTTTCTTCTTCTTCTCAGTCACCTGGTTACTAGCATCACTATTTTCACCAAGCGAAGACGAATAAGGGGAAGGCGAAACAAATGAAGAAGAAGGCGAAGGGTCAACTTCAGTATTAACTGTTTGCTGATTTGATTGCTAAGGAATCACGGTATTTTGAACGACAGAGGTTGAGAAAAACCAGACCGGTAGACCAATTGTGATTCCTGGAAGGGACAATGTGCCCATATACGGAGCACCAATATTTCCCCAAGAAGAAAATGGACTAGGATTCCCCTCAAGAGGGATTCCTTGATGGTGGACTCCATTATCTCAACCTAATATCAATAAAGGCACATGGATATTATTTCGAATTTAATAAATTTTAATGACGCTTTGACACAACTTTGCTTTTTAAAATTTTAAGAGTTGAGAAAAGCTAAGATGACTCTAGTCCCCTTCGATTTTTAATGATCCTGAAGTGCCAAGTGCTCAGATGGACCTTTTCTTTTAAGGAGTCAAAAAGGAACAAAAGTGATTACTTTGGAAATCTAGACAGAGGGATTACCAAACCAATCGCAAAAATGTAATATACACCTTGGTGTTAAATTAAAGAGAAATTACCAAGGACTTATGTACGGCAGTCAATCTTCCCCAATGCTGTGTTCAGTGCATTGCGATTGATAGGGCGGCATACACGACTTCCCATGGATAAATTATATAAGCCTATTGTGGTCTCCCAATATATACTCGATGGTACGGGGAGCACAAGTCTGTGCTAGCACTTGTCGTATCAAAGAGGAGGAATCACCCAACCTTCGATGAAAACGATAGTTACTAGATTTTACGACGATGGAACACGTATCTAGCCTAGACCTCTAAATGTGTTGCATTAGGTTCCAAAACATTGTTAAGTTCATTGAAATTTATTTTAGAGTTGATCTTGCTTAGAAGTTTTCCTTTCAATGGTTCACCGCATGATGTAGATGTAAAATACCTAAATGCAATCTACAATGATAAACAATCGTTGTTTTTTTTTAGCAATGAAAATCCTAGCTACTAAGGAAAGAAGATTACGATTCTTTCAAACAAAGAGCAAAGAGCACACACTAAATGCACTTTTTCTAAATCATATTTCGCACACAGTCTAAATGCACATGCAAATGCATGTATTTTTTTTCCGTTCCCTTAATGTGAGGAATGCGAAAAAAGAGAACTAAGTATAGATCTGAAACATTTCACTCAAAGCGACATTTCGACAATTTCTTTTCAAAATGGAAAGGAAGACTAAACGACACTTTTCAATTTCAAATAGAAAATTCTTTTGACACTTTGAATAACAGCAAATCAAGTCAAATACAAATCAAAAAGTTCAATCAACTACCTAGAGAAGGAAGACTCAACGACACTTCTCTTTTTGACACAAAAACGACAGTTACGACACTTTTTGCACCAAAATGACAGATCGATTTAATTAACTTTTCGACAAAGGATTGTAAATGATGGACAAATACATAAAAAATTTACTAATCCTTATCAATGGAGGCTGAACAATGTAATGCAAGCAGGCTTCAACAATGAGATACTGTTCATAATCAGCAAAAACAACTAATCAGAGCTGAAAACAAAGACAAAAAAACCCAAATTTCAAGGAGAGAAATAGGATTACTCAATCATCGCACCTGTGCTTCACAGAAACAAGGATGCATTGCACTTGCTACACTCAGGAAGTGCGATGCATACTGGTTCACAGTGACAGATAGTGCGATGGGCCAGGGAGCGCAACTGAGATGGATTTGGGCTCAAATTTGCAGCTAATTTCAGTGGATTAAGCTGAGCTATGATGGACAGTAAAGAGAAAAGTACAGGGGTATGATCTTGGGAGGTTACTGAGCTACCAAAAGGGCATTTAGAATGCTTGTAAGTCAGATATTTAGATCATAAACTAAACCAGAGATTGACTGAAGCAACATTCATTTACTTTGCAATTGCATATCAAGAGTAGTTGGAAGACTATCTGGCTAACTTCAGGCTCCATCTATAGTTTATAAAGAAAACAACAACAACAAACAAACAAACTATTTTTTCCCCAGTGGAGTTGCCATTTTGTTTTCGGGAAAACTAGTCTCTTTTCGATCTGCTAGTCCCACTAGGATTGGCAGCTATCCTAGAAACAAACAATCAAAGAAATTTGGGATTTCCTCTATGTATGATAGATAAGGGAGAGGCAAAGGAACCAACCTGGATCTTCCAATTGACTCCTTTCTTGAACTCCCTCCCCCTTGACGGAGTTTGCAACTCCTTTCGTACTTATCCCGCTTAGAGAATACCTATAAAGATAAATTAACAAAACACCATCTAAGAATCTCGATCTATTATATCATAAGCATTGCAGAATCAGAAATACAATGAACATACAATGGCATTCACAAATAACAACATTCACAAATACACAATTATATGGAGGAAAACTCAAAGAATTTTATTAATAATAGAAGAGAGGATTACATCCCAGCTATCTAATCTAGCATCATCCTTCCAGCATCAAAGCCCTCTTCACCTCATGAAAAGCAAGATCACCCAACAATACAATATTCCTTCTCAAAGACAAACTATCAACACTTCCTTACAAATTACAAAATTCCAACCCCTAGATCTCTCAGATGAGGGATCCATTTATAGATGTCTGCAAGGGTGTGAGTCACCTCTGGGTTTTTGATTAGTGTCATTCCACTTGTTGTTCTTGGTTCCACTTGGAGATTTCTTCGATCTCTTACTCATCCCTGGGAGAATTTAGAGAGGCAAGTGTCATGGGAGAAGTTTCTAGAAGATTCCATAAGCATCCACTTAGAAAACTGTCTCAGAAATTTGTCCATTCTCGCTCATCATACCCCATAGAAGGCCTCTTCAGTATGCATCACACCTAGCTAGTGTAGGAGTCAGTATGCATCGCACCTTGACAGTTGAGCAGTTAGTATGGTCTAGTTTTGGCCAGTTCTGAGTGATTTTTTGGGTGGAACTTCTAGGGAATGATGTAATCAGTTGACCATGATCCTTTAGGGTATGAAAAAAACACTTTTAGGGGTTAAAGAGCCCTTGGTTTATCGACATATAAGATTGGGGTTGTAGTGCCCAAATATGTCTATAACACTCTACCAAATTCATGGGATAGTCTTGTTATTGCAATAGGTAGCAATGCAACTGCCTTGCAGTTTGATGAAATAGTCTCATCCTTGCTGACGAAGGAGATGAGACAGAAAAACATGGAGAGCTAGAATGGTGATGCCTTGTCTATGCGAGGAAAATCCTAGAATAGAAACAAAAAAAAGTCATCGAGTGGGAGATCTAAATCTAGAGGGAGATCTAAATCTCCAAGAAAACCTATAAAGGTGGTGTGCTGGAAATGCGGAAAGGAAGGGCACTACAAAAGGGACTGTAAATCTAAAGCTCCTGATAATGGAAAGGGATCTGATGATGCTCCTTCTGCATAGGCGAAAACCACCTCAGATGAAGGTGGGGATGTGGACTTGGCTTCTTCAAGTACACATGTAGATCATGATGCATGTTTGATTAACTCAGGTTCATCCTTTCACTTCACTCCCCGTAGAGAGTGGTTCTGCGAGTATGAGAAATACGATGGTGGTGATGTCTTCTTAGGGGATGATAGGAAGGCTAGAAGTGTTGGTTGCGGAAAAGTAAAGTTGAAGTTGCAAGGTGGAAGGGTTAGAAAACTTCCAGGTGTTCTGCATATTCTTGCATTGGCCAGAAATCTAATTTCTGTAAGCAAGTTGGATGATGCAGGTGTAAAAACAATGTTCGAGAAGGATACCTGCAAGATGGTTCGGGGAGCACTGGTATTGATGTGGGGAGTTCGGATTGGAAATCTGTACAATCTGCAAGGTAGCACGATTGTTGATGGGTGCAACAGTTCTGTGGTTCCTGAAAGTGGAGCAGAAAATCTAGCGGTATCTGGAGAGAAGACCATGTTGTGGCATCAAAGGCTTGGACATATTGGAGAGAAGGGCCTTCAAATACTTCATGGTAAAGGTATGAGTAATAGCTCTTTGGATTTTGATTTCTGTGAAAGTTGTGTATATGGGAAGCAGAATCGGGTGAGTTTCCCCTCTGGTGGTAAGAGGGCAAAACATATATTAGATCTTGTGCATAGTGATGTGTTTGGACCTGTGAAGGTTCCATCACTGGGTAAACCTGTGTACTATGTATCATTTATAGATGAATTCTCAAGGAATACATGGATATATTTCCTTAAGAAGAAATCTGAAGTCTTTGACAGGTTTAAAGAATTCAAGGCTCGGGTGGAAAACCAGATAGAGAAGAAGAAAAAGGTGTTGAGGACAGATAACAATGGAGAGTTTTGCAGTAATGAATTTGAAGAATTCTGTAAGAAGTGGGGTATAACACGGCATAAGACTACTCCATATACACCTCAACAAAATGGAGTTGAAGAAATAATGAACAAGATGTTGATGGAAAGGGCAAGAAGCATGCTCAGTGGTGCCAGGTTTGGACAGGAATTCTGGGCAGAGGCAGTGGAGACAACATGTTACTTGGTCAACATATCACCTTCATCAGCGTCGGAGGATAAAACTCCACAAGAGGTATGGGCTGGTAAGAAACCCTCTCTTTCACATCTGAGGGTATTTGGATGTGATGCATATGTACATGTTCCAAAGGAGAAACGAACCAAGTTGGATAGTAAATCTGAAAAGTGCATATTTATTGGGTATAAGGATGGTTTAAAGGGTTATAAGCTTTGGAACCTAGTAGTAAGGAAGGTTTCAACCGAGATGTGGTGTTCAGAGAGGTGAAAGATGTTATTAAACATGAAGTCCAACCAAAGGAACCTGAGAAGATAGATTTTGAGCTAAAGGAGGAAGAATCAGACTCTACAATAGAGGAGGAATCAGAAGGTGAAGAGCCACAAACTCCGGGTGTGAGAAGATCAATTCAAGAAAGAAGGAAGCCAGAAAGGTATAGTCCATCTGCTTTCTGTTCAAATTTTACTTTATGTATTACTGATGATGATCCCAGAACTGTGAAGGAAGCAGTAGATTCAGAGGATGGAAAACTCTAGAAAGAGGCCATGGTTGATGAAATGACATCTTTGCACAAAAATGAGGCTTGGGATTTGGTGGAGTTGCCGGCTGGAAGGAAACCCATTGGCAGCAAATGGGTGTTCAATAAGAAGACAAATGCAGAAGGAAAGGTGGAGAAATACAAAGCTCGGTTGGTAGAAAAAGGTTATTCCCAGGTGCCAGGAATTGATTTTGGTGATATTTTTTCTCTTGTTGCCAAGGCAACTTCCATTAGATTACTTTTATTTGTTTCTTTTGCTTTTTATTTTGAGGTAGAACAGATGGATGTGAAGACAACATTTCTTCACGGGGATCTGGAAGAGGAAATCTACATGAAGCAACCTGAAGGGTTTGCGGTGAAGGGTAAGAAAGAACTGATATGCAAGTTAAAGAAGTCTATGTATGGGTTAAAACAATCACCAAGGATGTGGTATCAGAAATTTGATACATTTATACGGGGACTTGGCTTCACTAGAAGCAAAGCAGATCACTGTGTGTATTTTAAATTAATTGGTGATCGTGTTATTTATTTTGTCTTGTATGTGGATGATATGTTGTTGGTTGGAAATGACAAAGAAATTATCCAGGATTTGAAGACCCAATTGTCCTCCAAATTCGACATGAAAGATATTGGTGGTGCAAACTATATTTTGGGCCTGGAAATTAAAAGAGATCAAGCAAAGAGGAAGATCTGGTTAAACGAGAGGAAGTATGTTGAGACAATATTGCAGATATTTAATATGTAGGATAGTAAACTGGTGAAGGTTTCTATTCATGTAGGTGTAAAGTTATCTTCTGAACAGTGTCGCAAGACACAAGAAGAGGAAGAGGGCATGTCCCGTGTTCCATATGCAAGTGCAGTCAGTAGCCTAATGTATGCAATGGTCTGTACTAGACCACACATTGCACATGCACTGGGAGTATTGAGCAGGTTTATGTCAAAACCAGGAAAGGAGCATTGGACAACAGTGAAGTGGGTTTTCAGGTATTTGTGTGGCACTAGTGATTATCGTTTGTGCTACCAATGAAGACCAAGATTGGACGTAGTGCTGGATATTCGTGGCTTTATTGATGCAGACTGGGCTGGAGATCTAGATCAGAGAATATCTACAAGTGGGTATGTGTTTAAACTATTTGGAGGTACAGTCAGTTAGATGAGTAAGAAACAATCTGTAGTGGCATTTTCAACTACAGAGGCAGAATACATGGCAGCCACTCATGCAAGAAAGGAAGCAGTTTGGTTTTAGAGATTGTGTTCAAGTATGGGGTTAGTACAGGGAGCTATAAGGATAGACTGTGACAACCAAAGTGCAATTTTCTTGGAAAAGAACCCTGCATATAATTCAAAGACAAAGCACATTCATGTTCAGTATCACTTTGTGAAGGATATGATAGAAGACAAAAAGGTGTTACTGGTAAAGGTGGACACTTTGAAGAATACTGCAGATGCATTGACAAAATCTGTGAGCTCTGAGAAGTTCTCTTGGTGTAGAGAAACAATGGGAATTACAGGGCTGGATAAATGACTAAGCTCTCTTGTGGCACCCTGTGGAAAGAAAACAACAAGTGGGAGAATGTTGGGTTGTGTTATATTCTATCCACGATTAGTCCACGTAGTTAACCGGGGGGTTAGAGGGGGGGAGCCCCCCCTTCATTGCACCGATTGCATAGTGGCGGGGTCATAGGGGGTTTGAGGGGTGTAGGTAACCCTAGTCCATGGGGTCCAGGGCAATGCCCCAGAAAATTTTGGTTTTGGAACCTATGTTAGGTTGGGTGGCTGCACCTATGGTTTTGTGCGTGATTTTCGCACATGTTTTTGGACACGATGGTTTTCGGTCCATGGTTTGGATGCGATGGTTTTCGGTCCATGGTATTGGATGCTTTGGCATGTATAAATATGTATTATAACATTGAAAGGAACATAATGAAAAATCAAGCTGGTAGTCCCAGTTTTGGGATCCAGGGGAAAATCTATGTGTATATGTGTTTTATATGTTATGCTCTCACATTGTTTATTTTCCATGTTTTAGAATTCATATGCAGGTAATTTCTATACGGGTTCAAAACCTACAATTAAGCTAGCCCATATTCCTTTAAAGCATCATGACCCTTTAGGGATTGTAAGGACCCATTATGTTACAATCTCTATGAGAAAATATTTACATGAAAAGTATCTCTACGATGATATATTTCATAGAGTTCCAATCCTATGAGCAAGCCTGCAAGAAGGATCGAGAAATTTCTGCTGATTAGTACCAACATTTCCTTGCATTCAAAGAAGAAATAAAGAAATCCTTTCATTTGATTTTACAACAAACAAGTGGTGAAGATCATAGTGCAGATAACTCTTCATGTAAAAATCCTGTAGCCATCCTTAACGAAGATTCAAAATACATTGAACAAGTATTCATTGAAGTTGTTGATGACCTTTTGAAAAAGGAAATTATTGAAAAAAATTCCACTGTAATCAAAACAAATTTGCAACTAGATGTATTACTAAAAGATACAACAAATGTTCCTCGACAACATAGAATTGCTGAAGCTCCTTCTTAGACTTCCACTCCTAAGCAACATGTTAAAAAAAAGCTAGAGATAGCTTTCCATATAGATATTGGCTTGGTTGCCTCCGAAGTCTTGTTGAAAAATCTGATTAATATTATTCCCACTAGTTCACAGGAATTCCTAAAAAATATAACAAGTGTTCCTGAGCAACAAAAAGTCTTTGAATATTCTATTGGGATTTCCACTCCTAAGAAACATGTTCAACAACTGTGTGATACTCTTGTCCAAAATGAAATTGGCTAGGTGACCTCTGAAATCTTGCTAAAAACTCACATTACCACTATTTTCAGTAACCGTTCACAGGAGAAATATTGATCACTTCCCTATCATCAATAGAAATCGAATATATTCCTCCATTATATTTCTATTTCAGTCTGCAGTAGAACATTTCCATTAAAAGAAGAAAAAGGAAGAGAAGGACTGAAGAAACAAAATCTCCTGCACAGGTGGTGTGGGATGGTTCACAATTAAATGAAAATCTAGTAGTTCAAGAATTAACTCACTCTGTCGAAGCATACACAAATGCTAACATGTACCATGTTACCAGATTGATGGAAATATTGAAGCAAAATGATGTTAAAATCTTGGAGTTGGAACAGTAGTTGTTACAATAAGGAAGTCGGTTTCAAGCATAGTTGAAACTGTGAGAATATGAATCTCAACAAAAACAAGTTCTAAAGATAGAGGAGTTGCAACAAAAATTGAAAAATGAGCATTAGAGAAATATTGAGGTAAAAAATGGGCCTAACAAAGGTACAAGAAAAATATTTTTTTTAAGAACCAATAGGATTTAAGATGACGATGTCAACTATGGGGGATGATTCACCATTTGAGTAAAAAGTAAAAAGATTAAAAAATAAAATAAATAAATTAAAAAACTACTTTTTCAACTTATCTCCCTATGATTTTACTCAAGTTTTGAGTGGGAGAACTTGTTGGATGCAAAATTTAATTCCTCATCCTAGGAGTACCCATGTTCCATACTTTCGATGGATCTCGTTACACGAAAAATGAGAAATGCATGAAAAATGTGATTGTAATCACGTTTTTTCATGTATTTATCTTTTTTCATGTAGTAAGATCCATAAGAAATATGCAACATGGGTATTTCTTGCATGATAAATTAAAATTTGCATCCAACGAGTGCTCTCGCTCGAGTAAAATAGTAGGAAGATAAGTTGAAAATAAGAGTTGAAAAAATAGTTTTTTCTTTTTTGCCTCTAAAATTTGATGATGTAATTTAATATTATTCTATTATTTATACTAATATTTTATAATATTCCTTAGGAGGCCCAATTTAGACCTAAAATTTGATCTAATCACCGATAATCTACAACATAGGCTTTAGGTCACTACACAACAGAAGGATGCTCAATTGTTTGGACTACAATTAAAATTTTTGAAACCAACCAATAATGTAGTCTATTTGGAAAAGCCTAGACAAGAAGCCATTGGCATCAATAAAAAATTTCTTCATATATAGGACGAGATATCTAGTAATCTAAGTTGAATTCAAAATCAACAAAACCTCATAATTGTTGAATAATATGATTGATAAAACAACAAAATATGAGGAGACAAATAAGAAAATCACTGACGTCACTATTTGGTAGAACAATGACAAGAGAACCACCCACGAACTACCCTGAATTACTGTAATACAAAGTAAAATAGCCTAGAAACTATGGAAGAAGGCTCATTTGCATAGGTCCAAGGAACTGATTAAAATTACTAAACAAAGTTGTTCCCCATTGATACAATGTGAAATACAAATAGACAAAGATATATGATTAGAATGAAATATTTCAAAGGAAAAGCCACTCGAAGTAGATGCATTGAAAAAGAAGGCAAAAGAAAACACACACAAGTATTAAAGTAAAATTGAACAAATTCAGAACATTGACTTGGATTGCATCTGGAGATATTTGGTCAAATCACATAGTTACTTTCTGATGACCAAATTAGGCACTAAAAGAATAACATAAGAACTACTAGCTATTGTGGCACGTGTATTTGAGTGCTAGGTCAATGTGTATCTCAATCCTCCTATGAAGCTTGTAGAGCTCATAGATATATATATTCCCAATGGAAATATTCTAATCAAACTTGTTTGAACATTTATCCGATAGATTGAAGGCTTATTTTATCTACAAATGAAAAAAAAAAATTTACTTTCCCATTTGCATATTTTAGGTTCTTAAGTCCGTATTCTGATTTTTGCAAGGAAGTATACTTTGCACTGTTAAAAAGTTCATATTTTATTAATTTATATCTCGATCGCTGTAATAATATTGTGTTTGAGTGAATAACATTTTCATTTACAATTAGTTTCTTTCTTAAGTCAGTAATTCTCGATTTTGTAATTTATTTAAAGTGAAAGATGACTGTGAACAAGGAATTCTAATTTTTGCAAGAAAGTAATCTTTGCATTGTTGAAAAGTTCACATTTTCTTAATTATTTCCGAACAAATGTGACAATTTATAATTCAAATTAGTTACTATTGGCTAATTACTTTTGTTCTAATTGAAAGATTAAGGAAAAACTTGTGTGTGAATGTGTATTTGGGTGAATTATATTTTCATTTGCAATTTTTTTTTTAGTCACTAAACGAGTAATCTGCATCATCCTTCTGATTAAATGATTAATGTGAAATTAGATCAAGTTTACTACTTTTGACATCATTTTTGTGTTGCATGATTTTCATCCATATGCTAGGTTTCTTTTTGCATGGTTTTAGGTGCATATACTTTACAACAAAATTTGCAACTAGTCCATTGTGGACAAATTGTAACATAGTTTTCTTTCTTCATATTGACTCTCAAAGGAAAATTAGAAATCATTCTATAAGGAAGGGACTAGCTGCTTTGCATTTATTCCCCCTATTTGTAGTGGATTGATTGTTTTAATATTAGAAGTTTGAAATTAGGAACTCCTTGAAAAAATTAGCTTGAAGGTTCATTCATTATCAACTACTTCCTTCCTCTCTCCTCTTTTTTTCTCAATGCTTACATTATTTTAATATTTTGTAAATGCTTGGTTGACAAACTTAAGATGCAGATGGTAATTGTGCTTGATTAATGAAGAAATATTTAGAGGGTATGTACTATTTTAATGTCAATTTGCTTAAAAGGATCAAATGATGAAAATATGAGCAACTACTAGATTCTTAACCAACCTTGAATTTATTTTCTATTTCGATAACATTGAAGGTTGAATGGTTATAGACTGGAAAAATTTATGGCATATGCTTGTTTACAAATATATATTTTCTCACGTGCTTTGAAGTTTGGAGTTGTAACTCTTTTACACGGGTTTTTTCTCAACTTTTGTGAGATTGTAATTTTTCATTGGTTAAATTGTATTTTTGAATGCATAAATGGATTCAACACTTTGAAAACCCCAGATCACTTAGATTGCACAGATTGTCTACCTTAAACATGAAAATGCCACAAATCCATGTTAGATTTTGAAAAAGTTAATTGGGAAAAACACCCAAAGAAAGAACCAAAATGTGTAAAAGTTAAACTAAACAATGAAATTTTGTTTTGAATGTTGATACATTTTATTGTGAATTTAAAAATTAAATCTTGATACCTTTGATTAACAAATGAATTTCAAGAGTGTTTGGGTTAGATCTATCTTGAGATTAAATGGAGGTTGCATTGAAATAATAGCTTCCTTTTAACAAAATCATAATGAAAAGTAATAGCCACTAGTGTGTTGCTTTGCCCATTAATAATCCTTACAATATGCCAAGATTTTTCCTGTGCATGTAAGTGTGATATTAAAGAGTATGAATAATAAATTTGAAATCAATATCACTAATGAATGTGAGAGTTCAAAAATTATTGCAAATAACCTAAGAAGATGGCACAAGGAGAGGTTTTGGTTATCACAAGTGTTGATTTTTCATAGGTCTTCTAGTTGATAATTACTTCTAATGTTTTTTACTTTAAATCATTTGTTATTTACATTAATCATTAAGTAATTACACAAAATATATTCAATAATAGAAAAAAGTGAAGTAGGATCATAAAGAGATAGCCAAACAAGAGACACAAGCATTTTACCTTGGGAAAAACCACATGGGGGAAAAACTCGCAACCTTTTTCCTTAGAGAAATTATTAATTTCAACAAATATACATCTAATTCTTCAAGTTATACATAAATTCAAACTGACTAGTAACATATCCTTGGTCACACTTTTTCCAACTGCCCTCTGGAAAAGTCAATCTGTTGTCCAAACAATTTAGCATGTTTTGCTAAGAATTCGATCATTTGTCCGCCTCAAAATTCATCCTATTTTCTCTGCCTTAGGAATTAGGCCTTCTGCCTGATCAGGGGCTCATGTCCTAAGTGTCGAAAAATGCTCAAAATTTAAAGTGCTTAAAACTGGTTCAAAGTTGAATGACTAGAAAGTGCTCGTCTTCCTGATTTCGGCACCGCAAACGGTTCGAAAAACGGTCGCCGTATGAGGAAGATATGGCAAAAAGAAGAATTTGTCCATAACATTAGAAATTTTAATTTTTCAAAAAAAAAAAATTAAAAAAGGAATATTCCGCCTACACAAAATCCGAGGCAACCACCCCAAACATTAAATGTAACTGCATTTAAGTTGGTGGAATTTTGGCAGGAGCACCAAATTTGGCGGACCCGCCATAATTGGCGGAGCTATCTGGAGTTAACTAAAGTTCGCTGGAGTTTTTCTAGGGGCAAACTGGAGAAACTTTAAATGGCCATAACTTTGGCTAGGAAAGTCGGTTTTGGACGATTTTTTTTTTGATTTTGGGTATTTTTGACCTTATGAAGCAATTGGTGCAGGTCTTACAGCCATATTAGGTCATTTGAAGAGGTTTTAGAGCCGTGAAAGTTCTAGGAGCCACCAGGGCCCAGTTTTGTGAAGACTGTATAGGGTTGCAGGTATCCATTGGAGGTGATCCAATAGTCAATCCTAAAGGATTCAAGTGTTCTGAATCCATTTTTACCATCTATTTCTCTTGTAGATGCTTCTATTCAGCTGTATTTTCAATTTGAACATTTAATAAAACCAAGGACAAGCCCGGTTGGGAGCTTTGGACCCAGCAGACGTAGCCCTTGAGGGGGTGAACTGCTTTATCAACTTCTTTTGCATTTGTGGTTGATTTATTTTGCAGATCAAATTCATTTTAATGTGTTAAACAATAAAAGGAAATAACTCTGCTATGCTTAAATGGGTCATGAACAGCTGAAAATTTCATGTGTTTTCTTTCTGCAAGACATGGAAATCTTTTAAACATGTTTAATTCTGAATTGAATACCTTGCAAAAAAAATTTCAAGTAGTTTCAAATTCAGATCAAGTTGGTATCAGAGCACAGGGTTTTGTGCAAAGATCTTCTAACTGTCTTGCAAAGTATTGATGCTTACCAGGTTGAAACTCAAAAGAGGGGAAGGACAGTTGACTAGAGAACGAGAGAATCCTCAGTCAAGGAAGGCCAGAGAGCCATCACCTCCACCTTCAATTTCACCCTCAAGAGTCTCAGCAGAAGCTTCAAGGATGTCTGAACATGAAGGAGAAATTCCTATAGAGACAGATCCAAGAGAAGAAGAAAGAGTCTTCAGAAAGGCTTTCTTGGACCTCACTGAAATGGTGAGGATATTGTACCAAGAAAGAAATGAGAAATTGGCTGGAGAAGGGTCTAAACATCCACATGAAGGAGAGGGCTCTTCAGGAGGTAAGAAGGATGATGATCATTCCAAGAAAGGACATGGAGGAAATGGTGATCCACCACCCCCATCTTCACCTTCTTCCTCTTCATCCTCGTCTTCTTCTGTTCATAAACATAGATCCTCTGGAAAAAGTCCTTTTTTGAAGCTTGATGTAAAATTCGAATTACCTATGTTTAATGGTGAAGTGAATGCAGAAAAGCTTGACAACTGGATTAGGTAGTTGGAAGTTTACTTGAGGATCCAGAATATGCATGATGATGCCACAAAGATTCAGTTGGCTTCTTTGAGAATGGATGGAGCAGCATTAGTCTGGTTGGAGGCCAAGACTAAAGAGGAGATCAAGAAATTTGGTAAGGTTACCTTAACATGGCCTGAATTTCTGTTAGCCATTAAAAAACAGTTTTATCCTCTTGCTCACATGCAGAAGGCCATTATGAATTGGCAAAATTTCAGACAACTTAAGGGTCAGAGTGTCCAAGACTACACCCAAGAATTCAGGAGAAGAGCTCTCTTGTTAGGGGTAGATTTGCAGACCCAGGAAACCTTGCTGAAATACATTGGTGGCTTGCATAGCTACCTTAGACACACCATCTTGATGTTTAACCCTACTAGCCTGGACGAGGTTTATGTCCAAGCTACCCATTTAGAGGCAAGGGGAAAAAACACATTTGAAGAGGGTAGAAACAAGCCCCCCAAGTGGAAAAACAAAGAGAAAACCTCCAAGGGAAAGGGAAAAAAGAATGCATCTGTCAAACAGGAGAGTGAGAAAGTGATCTGTAAACACTGTTCTAAACCAGGTCATGAGGAGAAAAACTGTTGGAAATTATATCCTGAAAAAAGACCTCAATTTAACAAATCCAAAGGGAAACAAAAAACTGCTGCTACTACATCTACACCACAAGATTTAGGGGAAGATTCAGGTGATGAAACCAAAATTACAGCCATGGGTTTGAAAAACTTGAAGGGAAAAGAATTTGAAACTCAAGCCAGCACTAGCACCTCAAACTGCCATGTACAAGCTCCTAATGAGGAAGAAAGAATTGAACTATTTCATGTGAGGGTGATTTCAAAACATACTAAAGTTGACACACTTTTTGATAGTGGGTCACAAGCAAACCTTATATCAGAGGACTTGGTCAAGCAGCTTAAACTTGAGACCGTTCCACATCCGAAGCCATATCCACTTGGATGGATTTGCAAGGATGCAAATTTACAAGTTTCAAGAAAGTGCACATTGCGCTTTGCAATTATTGCACATTTTATTGACACAGTTGAACTCGATGTGGTACCTTTTGATATAGCAGGAATTGTTTTGGGAAGTCCTTACTTGTTTGACAGGAAAGCTATCTTTCACTGCCATGAAAACAAATATCATCTGTTCAAAGATGGAAAGGAGTTCATTGTTAGAGCTCATCACAAGAAGACAAATATAGCGATGGTGAATGTAGGACAGGTAAAAAGGCTGGTCAATTCAGGTAAGAATTTTGTTCTTCTTATGATTAAGCCCAAGGTTGATGTGAACCATGAGTCATTTGACAATTGTGATCCAAAACTTAAATCAGATCTGTATGATGTAGTTGATGCATATCATGAGATGTTTCAGGAGCCTACAGGTTTGCCTCCTAAGAGGGAGATTCAGCATGAAATCCATTTGCATCCAGATTGTCCTCTTCCAAACATAGGCATGTACCGCATGTCTATTATGGAGAATGCTGAAATAAAGAAGCAAATCAAGGACTTGTTGGACAAGGGTTTCATAAGGCCAAGTACTTCGCCATGTGGGTCACCGATTGTATTGATTCCAAAGAAAGATGGCACCTGGCGTATGTGTGTTGATTTCAGGGCCTTGAACAAGCTAACGGTAAAGAATCGTTACCCACTCCCAAGGATAGATGATTTGCTAGATCAGCGGAAAGATGCTCGATATTTCACTAAGCTAGACTTGCACAGTGGATATCATCAAGTAAGAATTGAAGAAAGTGACATTTGGAAGACATCCTTTAAAACCAAACAAGGACTCTTTGAGTGGCTTGTGATGCCGTTTGGTTTGTGCAATGCACCTGCAACTTTCATGCAGGTAATGGATGATGTCTTGCGTCCTTTTCTTGATGATTTCATTATTGTCTACTTAGATGACATCTTAATTTTCAGCAAGTCTAGAGAAGATCATGTCATGCATGTTAGAAAAGTACTTGATGTTTTGAAGAAAAATCAGTTATTTCTTAAAATGTCAAAGTGTGAATTTGGAAAGACTTCTTTGGTTTATTTGGGACACATAGTAGGAGGAGGTGCTTTGAGAATTGATCCTGCTAAGATTGAGGCTATTGTGAAGTGGCCTACTCCCAAATCCATAACAGAGGTAAGAAGTTTTTTGGGTGCAACTCAATATTGGAGGAAGTTTATCTCTAACTTCTCTTCTATAGCAGCTCCTATGCATGCAGTGACAAGTGTGAAGCATGATTTCCAATGGGGAGGCAAGCAGAAAAAAGCTTTTGAATCTTTGAAAGAGAAGATTAGTTCAGCTCCAGTCCTTGCATTACCGGATTTGAGACAGCCATTTGAGATACAAACTGATGCTAGTGATTATGCTATGGGTGCAGTTCTTCTACAGCATGGTAAGCCTATTGCTTTTCATTCTGAAACTTTTAATGGTGCTGTTGTAAATTATCCTACATATGATAAGGAGTTGTATGTGTTGGTACAAAGCGTCAAAAAGTGGAAACACTACTTGATGGGCAAAGAAACTGTTATACATACCGACCATCAGCCCTTACAGTACTTGCAATCACAAAGCAAGTTACAACAGTCACGACACTTCAGATGGATGGGCTTCTTGCAACAGTTCCATTTGGTAATAAGGTATAAGAAAGGTACTTTGAATAAGGTTGCTGATATGCTTTCAAGACCTATTATTGGTGCTGTTACTTTACTTAAGAATGATTCCATTATACATGATAGTTACATAGAACAATATGCATCTGATGAAGACTTTAAAGATGTGTATGCTAACTTGAGTAAAGGAAATCATGTAGAGGAAAATGACTATCACATGCATAACAATTTGCTGTTTCATTTGGGCAAGTTGTGTATACCACAGGGGGAGAGGATAAATGTCATAAGAGAAGCTCATTCTTCTCTTATTGCTGGCCATTTTGGTGTGAGCAAAACAGTTGCACATCTACAGAGGTATTGCTATTGTTCTCGCATGGTAGATTCTGTTTCAAGGTTCATAAGAGGTTGTTCATTATGTGCTACAAGCAAGCCTAGCAACAGGAAGATTGGTTTGTATACTCCTTTGTCGGTACCTTCTAGACCATGGGAGAGCATCTCTATGGATTTTGTAGGAGGTTTGCCAAAATCTCGAAAGCAGCATGATTATTTATATGTAGTAGTTGATCGTTTCAGCAAAATGTGTATACTTATGCCTTGTAAGAAAACTATAACTGCTGAAAAAACTGCTGAATTATTTTTTCATCATGTATGGATTCACTTTGGTTTGCCTACTTCCATTATTAGTGACAAGGATTCTAGATTTGTGGGAAATTTTTGGTCCAACCTATGGGAGATGATGGACACAAAGTTGAAGAAAAGTACTGCTTTCCATCCGCAAACAGATGGACAAACCGAAGTTGTGAATAGAACCATTGTGCACCTCTTGAGAGGTTATTGCAGCAAGCATCCCAAGCTTTGGGATGAACATTTGCACTACATACAACATGCTTACAATCGTGCCAAGCACTCTTCCACAAACACCTCACTGTTTGAAGCTTGTTTTGGTTACTTGCCAAAATCACCTCTTGATTTCATTCTTGAGAAAGATGTTGCCATTGAGGGACATAGTGACATTGACAAAGCTCATTCATTCATTGAAAGAATTCAGCAAATACATCAGCAAATTCAAGAACAACTTGAGAAGAGTCAAGGCAAGTACAAGGAAAGACACGACAAGCATAGAGTCGATCACAAGTTTCAAGAAGGAGATGAGGTATGGCTGTACATTAGTAAGGAAAGGATGCAAGGAGAAGGTAAAAAGCTGAAGCCTATTTGTTATGGTCCATTCAAAATCCTCAAGAAGGTTGGAAATAATGCTTCTCAATTAGATTTGCCTTCCTACATGCAAATGTATTTTGTTGTCAATGTGGAGAACTTACGTTTGTATGAACCTCCTTTGATTGCTGATCATGAAAATGATGTTCAGCTGCCATCTATAGAAGATTTCTTGCCAGAATTCTTAGATGAGCTGAAAGAAGATACAATCCTTGACAAAAGGACACGCACTTCAAGGAGGGGCAGTGTAGATTATGTTCGGGTTGGTTTCAAAGGCAGCAAACCGAACAAGGCAAAGTGGATAGAGGTGGCCAGAGTGAGGGAGCTGTACCCTCACCTCTTTAACAGGTAGTTGAAGGCTTTTGGGGTCCAAAAGCTTCCCAATGGGGAGGCGTGATCAGGTGCTCATGTCCTAAGTGTCGAAAAATGCTCAAAATTTAAAGTGCTTAGAACTGGTTCAAAGTTGAATGAATGGAAAGTGCTCATCTTCCCGATTCCAGTGCCGTAAACGGTTCAAAAAACAGTCGCCGTATGAGGAAGTTATGGCAAAAAGAAGAATTTGTCCATAACATTAGAAATTTTAATTTTTCAAAAAAAAATTAAAAAAGGAATATTCCGCCTGCACGAAATCCGAGGCCCACCACCCAAACATTAAATGTAACTGCAGTTAAGTTGGCGGAATTTTGGCAGGATCGCCAAATTTGGCGGACCCGCCATAATTGGCGGAGCTATCTGGAGTTAACTAAAGTTAGCTGGAGTTTTTCTAGGGGCAAACTGGAGAAACTTTAAATGGCCATAACTTTGGCTAGGAAAGTCGGTTTTGGACAAATTTTTTTTTTTGATTTCGGGTATTTTCGACCTTCTGAAGCAATTGGTGCAGGTCTTACAGCCATCTTAGGTCATTTGCAGAGGTTTTAGAGCCGTGAAAGTTCTAGGAGCCACCAGGGCCCAGTTTTGTGAAGACTGTATAGGGTTGCAGGTATCCATTGGAGGTGATCAATAGTAAATCCTGAAGGATTCAAGTGTTCTGAATCCATTTTTACCATCTATTTCTCCTGTATATGCTTCTATTCAGCTGTATTTTCAATTTGAGCATTTAATAAAAACAAGGACAAGCCCGGTTGGGAGCTTTGGACCCAGCAGACGTAGCCCTTGAGGGGGTGAACTGCTTTATCAACTTCTTTTGCATTTGTGGTTGATTTATTTTGCAGATCAAATTCATTTTAATGTGTTAAACAGTAAAAGGAAATAACTCTGCTATGCTTAAATGGGTCATGAACAGCTGAAAATTTCATGTGTTTTCTTTCTGTAAGACATGGAAATCTTTTAAACATGTTTAATTTTGAATTGAATACCTTGCAAACAAATTTCAAGTAGTTTCAAATTCAGATCACTGCCTTAGAAATTAGGTCTTCTCATGAACTTTATCTCCCTCATATATTGTGTCTTCTCATGAGCTTGGTCTCCCTCATATATTAGGTCTTCTCATGAACTCAGTCTACCATAGAGAATAAGTCTGTCTAGGAGCTCAATATTCCACAAAGAATTAACTTCACATAAATAGAAGAAGTGTGATATGGAATGTGCCTCAAAAGTGATCCAAATTTCTGCCTAATGGAGGTGGACGAATGACCTAATTATAGTGAATGGATGAGGCCAAATAGATGTGTCCTTTGGGGCTGGCAGGAATGATTATCCTAGAGGCATGACTTGATATTTCCAAGATATAAAATTTGATTTTTCAAAAATAGAACTTTCCCTCTTTTGAAATTGACATGAAGAATATTTCCTAGTTTTATCATAATCTATATTTGAAGATCTAAAACATTATTTATGAAAACTATCCAAACTACAAAATTCAAGACTTCCCCTTAGATATGGAGGTATTCATAATGACTATCTAGATGTTTTATTTTTGACAAATTTCTATAAAAGAAGGTTAAATCAACTCATCAACATTAACATCATCTGATTACCATAATCTCAGTCAAAAAATCTGACACATGGTAAATCAAAAACATCAACTAGGTACCATAATTCCGGAAGGTACATCTGACCTATGGTGCATCATCACCATAATCCTCATCAATACTCCTAACACTTGGTACATCATTAACATCAAATAGTCACCATAATTTTGGCCCCTCTAACACATGGTATATTGACTCGTCTTGGTTCACCATCATCCTAGTCAATATATTTGATTCATGGTGAAACTCCAAAGGCCTCACTCTTTATGAGTAATTCCAGGCTTGATGATAAATGTGTTCACTCAACCTATCTGGAGAGTTTGAGCCTGCTGCTGAAAGGTGCCCACTCAACTGAGTGATTTTGGGCCTCTAGAACCATTCTTCCAAATTTTGATCAACATTCTTGACATAAGAAGAATGATTGTCCTCTTCTAGACCACTCTCCCTAATTTTGATCATACTTGACATAGGGAGAATGTTTGTCCCTGATGCTATCTCATCATCACTCTGGACCATTTTTCCTAATCCTGGTCAACCTAACCTAGGGAGAATGACTATCCTTGATGCTATAATTCCATCACCCCCTCTTGCTAAGAGAGATATGCTCAATTAATTCAAGATTTTCCTCAAAGTGTACAAAATTCATATGGGATCAAGGATTTGTCAACAACTTTCTTAACTGTAGAGTAGTTCTAGAGTCACACTGCTTCCTTTTATACCATGTATTAGTACTATATCTCATTTTGCTTCAACTTGTTATCATGGTCGTCACTCATCCCTGATCAAGAGAATCAAGCAATTAGCCTCTAAAGCGATACTGCTTCTAAACTTTCCAACCAAGCTACAATATAGTTTGCCTCAACGGTAATGAGTGTGACAAATGTATGCTTCCTGCTCATCAAAGAAATGGTAACGAAGTCCAAAATGAAGCAATATATTGATGATTTTTATTTTTTCTATTTGGCACTCTCTATCCAATTTGAATCTATGTATCCCTACAACTATTCTTCATTGTTTGAGACATATCTCAAACCATAACTAGTTGTGCCATAACAAACTGTACCATGATGGTACTTCAAATCATGTTAAACTTTATACCTTGGCTCAACCATAAACTGATCGGATACTTTCTGGTTACCATAACCAGGTTTTTCTTTCCGAAACATATCCTGTTGTGGAAATCTTGGCTACTCCCTCTTCCACTGTAGCTTTCTAGTTAATGTTGCATAACAACTATCTAGCCTTCATAAAAAATACATGAGGGATATCAATAGTATGACTCAAGGAGGTGATGCATTAGATTCAGGTCCTTCATATCAAAATTAGAAGTCAACTTCCATTGAAGCTAAAACAAGGCTCCCTAAATTCTCCCTCTGTTACATAAGTAATTATTTTTACCACAATTGGTCCCTCTTACACATGAGTACTTTTGCTTATGTTATAAACAAATCATATAGGATCAACTTTGATCCATAAATACAAATATTAGGTAGGAGACTTCTTCATGTCCCTTAAAGCATTGAGATGGTCCAATGTACACTTGTTTCTAAAAATGGATTCTACATCCATCTAATGTAATTCCATAACCAGAGCAACAATAATTCTAATTGCAGTGAACCTTTCAACTAGAGAAAATTTCTTTTCATGATCCTCTCCCTCTTGTTGGGAGAACCTTCTACTCTCAAATATCGCTCTATGCTATCATCTGTTGCATGCTAGATCTTGTAGATCCATTTAGAAGTCATCATTGCCTTCCCTTTGTCACAATCAAGGTATAATTAATTTTTTTTTCTCAGATAGATCCCTCTAAGCTCAGATATCATCTATACAATATCTCTCAACACAAATCTCTAATTGGGAGAGTCCGCTTGTCACAAGATTTACTTCGTTCTTCCACTACTTCCATCTGCTGCTAGAGCCTTGACATCCTTCACTATATACCTCCAATGCTGACTAGGAGGCCATGGAAGAACAATTCCAACCTAACAAAAAAAATAAAGACAAGAGGCTAACTAGCAGTAAAACAACTAAGAACAATAATAATCAAGGAAGAGAGATACTAAGTACTTATCTTTTGAAGATTGTAGGAAAATGTTAGCTCCCTCTTGATCTTAGCCTTCTCACATTAATCTTGTAAATTTATCAACCTCATCCTCATTGTTGACATGATGATGTTCCTTCCTTGCAAGAGCTAGGGTCTCTTCTTTCAGCGAAAACATTGATCTAGGTCTAGATCTAGGGTCTTATTCACAAACCCTAGGATTTTCACATCCAAGACTTCTAGTCTTCTAGGATTTACAAACCCTATTTTTTCAAAACTCATTTTAGACCTTTTACAAGTCCAACAAACATTTTAATGTGAAAATTCTCCTTTCCATATCCAAATGTCCAAAAGCCATAGAGTCCCATTGCCTCAACAAATAATCAAGGATATTTCTATTGATATCAGGCTAAGAAAATGTGTCAAAATTAGGGATCTTCCAATGATATTTCTTTATTAAGGGAGAAATATGATAGACCCACAACATACTTGGTTACTGCATCAACGTTAATAACAATAATATTCTATCAACCATGTATTTTCAGCTAAAAAATTGATTTTGACTTTTTCAACCCAAGAGCTTATGCTTCATCATAACAGTGGTGATAATAAGGAAACCTCTAGTTCTATAAGTGACTCATTTTTATCAAGAGGATTTTTTTCTCCAATATTGTAAGTTTGTGATATCCAATGAACTTGTTCCATCAAGGTATGCTTTCTTAGAGTATATATTATTGACAATGAGCTAGTTATTTTGAATTTCTAAAGAATAGAACATAGAACATACCTTATCATCAAAATATGCAATGCATCTTCCAAGGCCTTTACTTAAAATTGAAAGGTCCATGACAACCAATGACATTAATTCTTAAAGAGATTTTAGCTTCGAAATCCTACCTTTGAACACAATGCAACATCTTCAAGAAAAAACAAAAGTTCATTATATCACACAACTTCAACGTTCAACACTAGCCTTATCTTATTTTGAGTCATAACCCAAATTATGATGTTGTCATTTGAAATGAATTTCATGCTACATATATAGAAATATTTTCATATAGTTTCATGAGCATGATTTAAGATCATGTATGAGTCTTATAACTGGAATTGTAGGTGGAGGGACTCCTATAATAGTTAGCATAACTTCCCTTAAAGGCAAACATATTTATTGACAATGTTATTTGGCGATCATTTTCTCTAGGTAGAGTTTATAAGATTGTTAATAAACGAGATGTCTATAAGAAAATTGAGCAATGATACTGATATCTTTTATTCCAACATCAATCCACATGCTTATAACTTTACTAGTATGAGGCCTCATACTTATCTTTGAACATATCATCACTATAATGTGCTTGCATGGAAACAATGTGTAATGCGCAAAGTCCTTCAAACAATATGATCAACGTCTTTTATTAGAACAAGGATTAAAAATAGACTTCATGCACAAAAGATGACTTTGCTAGCTTATCCTCAAACAAATATATTATTAAATTTCTTTTGGCTACTTCTTGAGATTCCTCGACCTTAGTCCTAGTGGCTTGGATTTCCAGTACACTTACAATCATGCCAGTACAAAAACAAGGGCATCTTCCATCACAATTTCATGATTTTATAAACAAGGATTATCCTTGTTGTTGAGTTGATGTCATGAGGCAGATAGGGTATACTTCGATGATCCAATTATGAATCCTTATTGACATGATAAAATGGTATTAGGTAGTACATTAGTCAAATTTGTGACCTTGTAAGATACTTTGGCCTTGTTTCTTTCATCTGAGGATTTTCGTCTTACTGCAATAAACCTTGAGGCCTTCTTTACCTTGTTTCACAAACATTGAGGCTCCATCATCCTACTAAAAGAGAACAAGTGTTATGCACTTGACCTACGAGAATAAGAAAATGCCAGAAATATGAAACAATATTGCCAAAAACACAAAAATATCACATGAATTGAGACAAGCAACAAATACATTTTATTATTCAGAGCCGGATAAAATGTTCACTTGCCTCTTTGAGGGGGCAACCTCCAACATAGCATAGCTCAATTACAATAATACTCAATGCTTCTTCCCTTTCTATCTAAGCCTATTTATAGCTTTATGACACCCAAAAACCTAACTACTACTGGTCTCTTGCATAACACAGGTTAACTATTTTATTTATTAACTATGGCTCGTTTATAACTAATTGTGGTCCCTTTTGTATAATGCAGGTCAACCGCTTACACTTATTATTAATGTGGATAACCACTTACGAGCTTTATTGACTCAACTAACTAACTACAACTCTAACAAGGACCCTTGGGCTTATTACATAAATAAAGGGGGTTAGGATTGGACCCTAATATGCTCCCCAACCACTCCCCCACCACACACCCCCCCCCCCCCCCCCTCAAAAGTAGCCTTGTCCTCAAGGCTGAAGCTGTGGAAATGGCTGAAAAATAGTGTTTGGTTCCCATATTGCCTCTTCTCGATAGGTGTCTTTCCACTTGATGAGGACTTCCTTGATCATGTGACCACAAAGATGTCTTTCGTGAGTATCGAGGACCTGTTCGGGTCGGAGCCAAAGTGAACCTTCCTAATCTAATTCTGGCATACTTGTTTGAACCCTAAAATTGTTCCCCACAACTTTCTTGAGACAGGGTACATGGAATACTGAGTTTCTTTTTCAAGTAGTTGATAGGGCCAATTTGTAAGCGACTGCTCCTATACGCTAAAGTCCCTGATAAGGCCCATAGAATTTTGGGGCTAGTTTTTGGTAACCCTTTTCTTTGAGAGAGTTATGGTTATAAGGTTGGAGTCATATGACCACTTGATCACCTACTTGAAATGACCTCTTTTAACGGTGTTGGTTGGCATGTTTCTTCATTCGATTTTGAGATTGATGTAGATTATCTTTGAGATGAGTGATCTTGGTGACATAGTTCTGAAGGAGCTGATCAAATTCTTGTACTTTGGAAGATATGGGGATATAATAAGACAATTAAGGTGGGAGTTGGCCATACACTACCTCATATGGCATCATCTTGGTGGCTTCATGATAGTTAGTATTATACCACCATTCAGCTAAAGGCAAACACTGTACCCATTGATGCTGCTTGTTTGAAGTGAAGCACCACAGATATGTCTCCAAACATTTATTGATTTCTTATTTTTGACCATCATTTTGGGGATGATAAGCTGTACTTAGTTGTAGTTTCATTCCCTGTAGCTTGAAAATTTACTTCCAAAAAATGCTGGTGAAAGTGGGGTCTCGATCAAACACAATGGAAATCGACATGCCATGCAGTTTGAATATTTAGTCCATGAAAACCTAAGCCACCAATGTTGGGGTAAATGGGCACGGTCGAGCGCAAAAACGAGCATATTTGGAAGTTATACCAAAAACCACCATGATGACTTATTTATTGGTTGACTTTGGGATACTTATAATGAAATCCATGGAAACATATGTCCATATGGAAGTGGGGAGTGACAATGGTTGAAAGGTTCCCGATAGCTTAATTGTTTCCCCTTTGTTGCATTGGCATACTTCACATTCAACTACAAAAGTAAGAATGTCATGCTTCATGCCGGTCCAAAAGAAAGAGTGGAATGCTCATACAAAAGTCTTCTGAAAGTTTGAATGTCCAACAATGGGAGAGGAGTACAACTCTTCCATGATGCGAGGTTTGAGGGTGGAGGTTGGGGATAGCACTACCCAATCCTTATATAAAAAAACCTCATCCTTCCAAGAGTAATCCTTTGAGGAATTAGGATCTAATCATAATATATTAATGGGATGGGATAGAAAGGGGTGGGAGAACCATTCATGAAGGATGCTTCAATCCAATCTGGTATGTGTAGAGAGAGGGATAACAGGGTTCCATCTTCCTCAAATTGGTGCAATAAGGAATATACCACTACATTGTTACACCCCTTCTTGTAAATTATCTCATAATCATATCCCAACATTTCTGTGAGCCATTTATTTTGTTGTGTAAATGATAAACATTGCTCTTGGAAATATTTTAGGCTATGATGGTCGATGAGGATTTGGAAATGACACCCCAATGAGTATGGTTTCCAAGTGTCTACTACATGTAATATGGCCATCATTTCTTTCTCATGTGTAGATTCACCCAGATGTTTGCCAGTGAGTTATTGACTGGTGAAAGATAATGGTATACCTTCCTACATTAATACTATGCCAATTCCCATACCTAAAGCATCACATTCAATAACAAAAGGTTTTGTGAATTCTGGTAAGGCCAATATTGGAGTGGAGCACATGACCGGTTTGAGAACCAAGAAGGTCTGCTGAGTTGTTCCACTCTAGAGAAATTAATTTTTATTGAGAACATTAGTGAGGGGCTGGGCAATGCATCCATAATATTGACAAATTTGTGATAGTAGCCCATGAGACCCAAGAATCCCCTCAAACTCTTCAAGGTTTTTAGTTGGGGCCATTCTTGCATTTCCTGAATCGTTTTTGGATCAACCCTCACTCCTTCACGACCCACAATGTTCCAAAATACTCTAGTAAGGAACACTTGGATAATTTGGAAAATACTTTATGATCTTGGAGCACTTGCAATACCTGGTCAACATGCTGAAGGTGAGTGTCCCATGTTATGTTGTAAATGAGAATGTCATAAAAAAAGACCAGGACAATTTTTTTGAGATATGGTTTCAGAAGGTGTTCGCCAAGCTCTAAAAAGTGGATGGGGCATTACAAAGACCAAATGGCATGACCAGGAATTCATATTGAGCTTCATGAGTTTGAAATGTTTTCTTGGGAACTGAGTGGAGGTCCATCTTGGTAAGAAATTTGCACCATGCAGTTCATCTAGTAGATCATTCACCACTAGGATGGGAAATTTGTCCTTGATAGTGAGCTTGTTAAGGGCCCTAAAGTCTAGACACATGCACCATTCACCGTCTTTCTTTATAACCATGACCACTGGATATGGATAAGGGCTGGTGTTGGGATGAATAACACCGACTTTGAGGAGTTCCTTGATGATCTTTTTAATTTCATTCTTTTGTGAAAAAGGATATCGATAGGGGAGGACATTTGACAGCTAAGTACCCGGGAGCAAAGGGATAATATGATCTTATTCACCCCTACTATGTGGGAACTCCTTAGGTTTGTTAAAGATCTACTAGTGGTGATCCAAAACTTGTTGCATTTCAGGATGAATGTTAGGAGAAGTGGATTCAATGGCATGGATGGCATTAAATTTTGCTACTATCCCATGATGGCCCTTTTTTAAAATCTTCTTCGTTCAATGCAAGCTGATGATTGTAGGAGAACCTACTTGGAGTCCCCGCAATGTATGAGTGTGGCCGTTTTGCTTAAAGATCATATATAACTCTTGTAATTCCATTGTCACAGGGCCCAGTGTGCAGAGCCACTCAACACCCATGAAAATTTCACAACCACCCATTTCAATGGCAAACATGTGGGTTTTGAGGTGATAATCCCCCATTTGAAGCTTAATATTTTCACAATGTCCTTCATATTTCATGGTCCCCCCATCAGTGATAATGACTTGGAAATTAGATACCGTCCTGACAAAACAATGAACGAATTATCCTACTCTCTTATGGAAAACGTTATGCATTCTTCCACTATTAATTAGTACCACTACTGGATAATGTTTACTAAAACCTCGGGTTTTTAGAGTCTGAGGAGAAGAATGTCGACCAGGACATGGAGTTAGATAACCAACTCATCTGGAATAGCTGTAGTGTCGGTGTTAAAAGATGTTAGGGGTTCACTCTCTTCCTCCTCAGGCACTTCAATGGAGGGAGCATCATCGACAGAGTTGTTTTGAATAGCATCAATTTGAAAGAATTTTGGTTCCTTGCATTTATATCCCGGGGAGTATTTTCTATCACAATAGCAGCAAAGTCCTTGTTTCCTTCTTTCATCCATTTTTTTTGGCGACTCCTTTTGAACCTTAAGTGTTTGGGTGGGGCATGTAGTCGGGGTGGGATGTGTCCATGCTACGAAATTTGGACAACTGGATTGAGCATTTAAAGCGACTTCTACCTCTAAGGCCTTGCTGCATACTTCCAATCAAGTAGCCGGGTGATGCATTCTAACATGGGCTTGGATGGCTTCCTTTAGGCCATTGATGAGACATTACAAGTAAAAGGCATCTCCTAGTCCTTCAGTCTAGATGGCCAATTTTTTGAAGGTTGCAATGTAGTCCCGTACTGTACCGATTTTCCTGAGATTAGTGAGACGAACTAGAAAGTGAGATTTCCAATCAAAGTGGTCACAAATAGATTTTGAGAACATATACCAAGTTGGCCTCCTTGGATAACATTTCTTATGCCATTGATACCACTTCCATAGCTCTTGGTCTAGGTAAAGAGCTCCCACATGTAGTTTAGTGTAATCATCCCATATATTATTAAGGTGGAAATATTGTTCCATTTGTGCCATCCATACTACCAGGTTAGAGCCATCAAATTTGGACATGTTTAGCTTGGGTGTCCGGTGGCTTGAATATTGGTGACCTCTATGGAAATGAATGTGATGGTTGCATTTTCCTTCTACATGTGCATAAACACTATGTTCTTTCCTCATGGGTTCATGAGACGTCCTCAAGGCTTCCAATACTTGTGTGATTATGTCATTAATAGATGCCTGGAAATTATTGATTTTTTTTTCAAGGGCTTTGAATTTCTTCATAGCATTCTCCGCATCCATAACTTGAGATATGGTATATTGCATATACTAGCCTTGGAAAAATTTTGAGCTTAGTTAAGATTAGTATGGTTGGAAGGAGGGAAATCTCAAGAGTCTAGTGATGTGGGTCACTTGAATTCGCGTTGGGAAAAAAATTGAACCACATGAAAGTTTGGGGGCATACAGGTGAATGGTACCACTACAATCAAATCGTTGTCCTAAATCTAATGGGTTAGGTCTCTTGCAAGTGTCTTGTGATAGCCCCAAATTATTTTATTACTAATTTTTTTAATTATGTTTTTAGTTTATTATTATTATTATTATATTAATTAATTAATTAATTTGTTTTTTTTTTTTTTTTTTTAGTTTTTTTTTTTTTTTTTTTACTCCGAAAGGTGTTTTACTCCAAGTTGATCAATACTGCGGTGGCCAAAATCCAAAATGATTGATCTAATCTAGATGAAAAGGTAGGGGGTGTTATAGACATTTTTGGGCACTGCAACCCCAATCAAACATGTCCATAAACCAAGGGCTCCTAAGTCCCTAAAAGTGTTGTTCCATCCCCTAAAAGAACAAGGTCAGCTGATTACATCATCTCCTAGAAGTTCTCCATGAAAAATTACTCAGAACTGGTCAAAACTGGACCATCTCACCTGCTCCATGGTCAAAGTGCGATGCATCCCACCTAATGCACACGGGAGGTGCGATGCATACTGAAAAGCCCTTCTATGGGGTGCGATGGGCGAGAGTGGACAAATGGCAGAGGCAGTTTGCAAGGTGGATGATCATGGAATCTTCCAGAAACTTCTCCTGTGACACTTGCCTCTCTAAATTCGCCCAGGGATGAGTAAGAGATCATCAATCTCCAAGTGGAATCAAGAACTATCAGAGAGAGGACACTAATCAAATCCCAGAAGCTGACTCACCCTCTTGCAGTCATCTATATATGGATCCCTCATCCCAGAGATCGAGAGGCTGGAATTTTGTATCTTGTAAGGAAGTGCTGTTGGTTTCTTGTTGGAATATCATAGTGTTGGGTGATCTAAGCTTTTCATGAGGTGAAAGAAGGGCTTTCATGCTGGAGGATGACGTTGGGTCAGAACAATTGGTTGTAATCCTCTTTGCTATTCTTGATATTAATAAAGCTATTCAAGTTTTCCTCCACATTCTTGTATGTTTGATGATATATGCATTTGTGTGGTCAATATATATCTGGTCCTATATTGTTTATGATTGTAGATCTCTGTTCTTCGATAGTATTATGCTGCTTTGATTCCACAGGTGCTCTTTGAAGCTGGGTAGATGAAGGAGAAGCGGCAAGGATCTGTCAGAAGGGAGAGGAATCGAGCAAGGAACCAAGCGCAAGACTGAGGTTGGTGTCCTTCATTCCACTCTTATCTACTTCTCATAAAGGAAAACAAAAGTAGTTTTATTTTGTTTGTTTCTAAGATAGCTACCAGTCTTAGTGGGACTAGCAGCTCCGAGTGGACACTAGATTTCCTGATAACAGGGGGTGATCTATAGATAACTAAGGGAACTATGTTCACAAATGAGTGTTAAGTGCTACAGATCAAAATATAAGTAGGGGTCCAATAGTAGTACTTGACCCAATATTTCAGAGCACTAACAAAGGAGGATTGACCATACCCTTAGCCGTACTACCCAACTACCCTATTTTACGTGCGAGTAATCTCCCCGAGTGTTGTTTTGAGTATACAATAGCAACAAGACAACCGACGAATTATCTAAGGTTAGGTTTCAGGTTACCCTAGGGGGCTTTTGATATACCCAATGCTACATGGAAGTGCAGTCCATGCACGATTCTATCTAATGTGCTACTACTCAAAGGAGTACCCATAGGGGTTACAAGGGAGTACAACAAGTGTGACCACCTCTTGTATTTCTTGTGTGCATGCTTCTCAAAATATGTAGGTTTATGTGCTCAATGACAGATCCCATGGTTTGAAGACGTCAAAAAACATCTCTAGCCTAATTTGTTTTTTCCAAAATTGGAGGTACAACTAGCCCAAGAAAGTGCTCTCATACCAATTGTTACACACTTGACCTGCGAGAAAGACAAAATACCAGAAATAAGAAAAAATATAGGTCGAAACACAGAGATATCACATGAATGGAGACAATATGCAATTATATTTTATTATTCAAAAGCAAAATACAATGTTCACATGCCTCTTCGAGGGGGCAACCTCCAATGGAGCATAGCTCAATTACAATAAAACTCGATGATTCTTCCCTTGCTATCTAAGACTATTTATAGATTTATGACATCAAAAACCCTAAATTTTAGTGGTCCCTTTCAAAATACGATTTAACCACTTTATTTATTAAGTATTTCCCATTTATAACTAATTGTGATCACTTTTCTATAATGTGGGTCAACCACTTATACTATTAATGCGGATAAATGCTTACAGGATTTACTGAATCAACTAACTAACTATGACACTAACTAGGTCCCTTGGGATTATTACATAAATAAAGAGGTCAGGGTTGTACCCTAACATGTCCTCCCCCCTTAAAAGCAACCTTGTCCTCAAGGTTGAAGATGTGGAAACTGCTGAAGAATAGCTAGTGTTGGGATAGGGTCCCTAGGGTCAGTTTTGGAGTTAGTTTAACCCAATTTTGTAAAAGTTTTGTAAAGACTTTAAAGTCTTCGCGAAACATGGATGTAGAGCACGCAACTAAATAGGATTCAAAGGGGTTTTTAGCCCCTTGTTTGGGTAAATAATAGGCTAGTTTTGAGACTCACCCGTGGTTCGCGGACCATGGTATTGTATTGGAAAAAGCTATATATAGTTGAGTCATAGCGAGTCTAGAGGAAGTAGTTGATAACTTGGAAGGAAGATTGTTGTTTTGAGCAAGAGATAAGGTAGGAAAGCTTTGTTTCTTGTACTTAGGAGAAATGGGAAGGATCCTACAGCTGAGTGCACAGGAGGCCTTGGTAAGTCTGCAACTAAGTACGTGGACCCTTGCAGATGAGTACGCAGGGCAGAGAAGTATGTAAATGTGTTTTCTATGAAATAATGTGTAAATGCTACGCAAATATATTGAATCTATAATATTTATGCATAAATGAAGTGATTATCTATTTTCGCGAAGATAAATGTTGGATCTACTATGATTTTTGATGAATTGGATAGATCCGCGTGAAGGTAGACCTAGGGTTATTCATTAGTGCATGAAAGTAGATAGACTGCTTCCTTAGGGTCTATAAAGCTTGATCGCAGACCTTCGTTGAGGTCTAGAAGTTGTTTCTTTAGAGTTTCAGTAGCGAGCCCTAGAAGGATACTGATCTGCACACAAGCATATCTGAGCTACAAGAGCTTAATACCACTCATCACACTGTCTCTGGATGCAGAAACCTAGTTCTAGCATCCCCTAATACTGCTTCGAGTGATACTACAGCATGTTCTATGCAGGTTGTTACTGAAAGGTCCAACAGTAAGGGTTTTTTTGGTTGGCACAAACAAATCTGACCCTGGGTCAGGCCCTCGTAAACCTACAAATGGTTCCGTTGCTGGGACCAGGATCTATTTAAGAGATGTGCGATAAATGGTTCCCTACGAAGAAAGAGATTAACAAGTGGATTGATCGAAACATGCATGCGTTTGTGACTCAAGAGGACATGGGCCCTAAATTATCCAAGGAGTAATGGGTTCAGAGATTTTTGTACATAGACGAGACCGACGTTTTCTTCTGTTTCTTCACTGAATAACTACATGAGTGGTTGTCTAAATTCGCTGATAGTAAAGTGACGTGGAGGCTTAACGGTTCTATAGTGTGGACTCCTGAGCTGGTATGAAGTCTGGAAGCATCAGAAAGAAATATCACACGGGCTGTGGATCACTTGATTTATTTCACATTGGGAAGCTTTGTGACTTATTTCACAATTGACAAGAATATCATCTATAGAGAAAAATAACAAAGGCTCTTTAAAGGACCAGGAGGTAAGTATCTAAAATCATTAAAGACTGCGATTAAAATGCTGTTATGTGAAAAGAGGGTTATGAAATTACCTTGATATTTGGGACTACATGAAGCGGGATATTCTTTAGAAGAAACGGAGGATCCAACCCAGAATATAGTCCGCTCATTCAACCCCCTTCAAGCGATGACGAAGGGACGATGCTGGCTATGCCACGAAGTGGAGTTCAGTTAATTACGTAGTGTATTTTGAGGATACCTCATCCATCCACTCCACCTCCACCTACACCTTCACCCTCCCCACCTCCATTTCCACCATTCAACATGGTGAACACAATGAAGATGTCGATTTTTAAAGGAACATGGAGCGAAGATCTAGAACAATTTTGGTTTGTCGCAGGAGCTATTTGGACAAAACAACAGATTATAGATGATAATATTAAGAAAGAACAGTTGGTTACAACCTTACAGGATCACGCATTAACATGGTATATCAAGTATTGCACTGATAACCCCAACGTGACGTTGGCAGATACCCATCTAGCTTTGAACGGGGAGTTCAGTAAGCCTAAATCAGAGGCAAAATCAGTAATTTAATTTAAGGAAATCCAACAGAAGATAGATGAGACACCTTGGGACTTTGATCAAAGGTTGAATTGTAGATTAGGTAGGCCAATATGGTAATCACATATTCCTAGCATCGTGACTAGTTTATCTCGTCACTCTTGCTACATTTAGGAGTACCTCTATCACATCATAATATAGCAACACAAGCAGAAGCCTTGGAGATTGTGATGAGGTTGGATGCCTCACCTATATAGGATACAAACCTAGGAGTGCAACAGATTCATTCACAGCTAGAAAGCTTGCACTTGGAGTTGTAGAGCTTGAAGAAAGGAAATGAAGCTTAGCCGAAGGTGCACACTTAGGTCTAGTGCCTAAAGTGTAAGAGCCATGGACATGAAAAGGATCATTTCCCAGTCTATAAGAACTATATTATAGGAGGAGGGCTTGTTCCCTTGAAACCAGAGAATAACGTTGGGATGAGCGTGGGAGCCGTGCTATGGTGTGCTATCTGTCAGGTTACAGGAAAACATGCTACTGATAACTGCCATTTATTGCAAAAAATTGTAGAGACCCATCAATGGTTGTTTTGTAATTTCTGTAAATCTGTAGGACACGATGAAAGCTATTGTAGGAGTTATGAGCTGATGATGGATATAAACCATACCTACAAGATGAAGGTAGAGAACTGGCCTCAAGATCAAGGTGCAGGAGTAGCCCGCGGAGGATTCCAAGGTCGAGAAAGAGGAAGAGGTGGTGTACTAGGTCGAGGATGTGGGAAGGTAACCAGCTATAATTTTGGTGAAGCAGGGCACTTCGTGTGAGATTGTACAAATACCATGCATCCATCATGTCAGTATTGTTGACAGTTTGACCATGTCATAGAGGAATGTTCGGTCCTTATGGAAAAGATGCAAGAAAATAAGGTGTAACCTAAAAAACCTACGTAGAACATTCAGATGATGAGGGCTGAGCCCTGCGAAGAAGATCAAAGCATAAATATCATGCTGAGAAGTGGCATGGCACTTGGTGCAGATAAAGGTAAGAAGCCTGAGGAAGATGGATGGGTGGGCAAGGTTTCTGAGAAGGAAGTAGATTTTGACCTTAATCGCGCTAAAGAAACCTTCATGGAAGCCCAAAAGAACTTCGCTAAGGCCTCTACCTTAGGAATTTAGGAGAAAATTCCAGAGACTAGTGTGACGCAAGAAGTAGATCCTTCCATACTGGCTACTTTTCTAAAGACTTGTATGAAGCTTCTATGCAATTAGAAAGCAGTAGAAGGGTTGTAAGAGTTAATAGAAAATTGCACAAATAAAGAAAAGAATCTCGCTGAACAATGCACAGTAAGAAAGATTGGGCATAAGACGTGAATGGGGCACGAGATGAGGCTGACTGCGTAGATAGGTGAATATGAAATGGACCAGGTGATCTTGGATCTAGGGTCTGATGCAAATTTCCTGCCTAAGAAAACGTGGGAAAGGATGGGGAGACCTGTGCTGCAGTGGTCTCCTATTCAGCTGCGCATGGAAAATCAACAGAAGATTATTCTGATGGGGCACTTATATGGTGTAACGGTGGACATTGAGGGTGCGAGCGTGCTGGCTGACTTTGAGGTCATTGAAATAGTGGATGATAGTAACCCATACCCCGCCCTCTTAGGAATTGAATGGGCATTGATATGAATGGGGTAATAAAATTGAATATGCGAAAGATGACGTTTGAGAAGAAGTCGTTAAGGGTTGTAGTGCCATTAGACCCTGCAAAAGGAGCGCGTTATACTAAACCCATCCACGACTATGTAGAAAGTGATGATGATTTGGATCATATATATAAGATAACAGTGTGAGATATGATTGGATCAATCCTACA
Source organism: Pinus tabuliformis (assembly GCA_031772625.1). NCBI lineage: Eukaryota > Viridiplantae > Streptophyta > Pinopsida > Pinales > Pinaceae > Pinus > Pinus tabuliformis. The sequence continues at coordinate 764,498,939 of CM062815.1, forward strand.
GCCAATGGACGAATTGCGTGGGATAGGGATAGCTCCTGCACCTCAGATTCAGATGAAGAGCTTGAACACTGGTAGAATTGGTTACATGAAGTATCTATGCTCCGTTGCAATATGATGACCAAGTCACTATGGTGTGTCTCGACTGAGGTAACAAATCTCCCACATTATGATGGTTTGAATGATGTGGAGCTATTTTTGGACGAATTTGAAAGAGAAGTACCGGAAGAGCATCGATTCCAGGCACTGGAATTGGCACTGCGCGCTATGCTTTCCCATTGGTTGGGTACGCACAAGGAGAAATTCACTGGATGGAAAGAATACATGATAATGATGAAGTTAAGGTTTGGGTATGTTAATACTAGAATGGAAGAAAAATACATTGGGAAGGATGATCCACACGATCATTTGGCACAATGGAATAAGGCCTGGGTAACAGAACCACAACCAGAATGGGTGCACATTTTTTTGTCACACCTTAGATACCATCCCAATGAACTGGTATTTGGAGATGGAACTTCGCCATGGAACAAATGAGTGGGACATATTAAGAGAGAGTTTTCTATTAACTTTCAGCTTTGAGGATGGGTTTGAGAGCATTGATGAGGCTTTACAAGAGATAAAAGCAACTATATTCAGAATGCCAAAGGAACCGGTAGAATGGGCTCAACCAGATTGGAGTACACAACTACACCATGTGTTGGAATGTTACAATGAGACTACTGAAGAAGACAAAGATGATCCATGGAATATTACCATTCCAGAAATAGAAGGACAACGCGAAGTTGAATGAATGAAGGTGGAGAACTCGGATGTGTCAGAACCTTTGAAAACTCGAGAGGTAAACATTGGCTCTGAAGTAGAGCCTAAGTTCATGAAGATCAGAGACTATTGGGACAAAGATATGGTTGATAAGGTAGCTGAGCTCCTGTGCGAGTACCAGGATTTATTCCCAACGAAGTTTTCAGATTTGAAAGGAACCATTGGAGATTTAGGTCTTATGAAGATCACATTGAAGCCAGATGTGATGCCCGTTAAGCAGAGGCCTTATCAGCTAAATCCCAAATATAAAGAGAAGGTGTGCCAAGAACTAGATAAAATGCTAGATGCCAATATTATTGAGCCAGTCGAGGAATTAGATTGGGTAAGCCCAATGGTGGTCCAAGAAAATAAACATAAATGAGAGATTCGTATATGCGTAGATCTAAGAAAGCTGGGTGATGCCTGAGTGCATGATCCATTTCCAACACCGTTTACTGACGAAGTGTTAGAGAACGTTGACAGACAAAAGGTGTATTCGTTCACTGATGGATTTTCGCGATATCATCAAATAAAGATCACGCCATAAGATCAAAGCAAAAAAACCTTTGCGACTGGATGGGGTTGCTTTCAATATACAGTTATGCCATTCGGATTAAAGAACGCCCCTGCAATATTTTCTCGGGTTGTGATCGCGACGTTCAAAGAGTTTATTCATAAATTCTTGGAGGTGTATTTTGACAATTAGACTGTGTTTGGATTAGTGAAGCACCATGTTGCGAGTCTGTGCCTTATGCTGGATACATGTCGAAGGTATGAAATCGTGTTGAACTTGAAGAAGTGCATATTCTATGCGCCCTTTGGAATTTTGTTCGACCATCTTGTATGTAAGCAAGGATTGATGGTGGACCCTGCGAAGATCGCCATAATTGTGAATTTGGAGGCTCCTAGGAATGTAAAACAACTAAGCGATGCATTAGGGCACACTGGATATTACCGGAAGTTTATCAAGGCATATGCGCAAATAACTGTGTCGATGGAGAAACTATTGAAGAAAGATGCGATATTTTGCTGGGATGAAGGCTGTCAATGCAGTCTAGATGTTATGAAGAAAAAGATGGTAGCTGCACCTATTTTGGTATTTCCAGACTAGTAGAAGGAGTTCCATGTGCATGTAGATGCCTCTTGCATTGCACTAGGAGTAGTATTAACACAAGCAGGTGAGGGAGAGATTGATCATCCGATAGCTTTCGCGAGAAAAAAATTATCTAAAGCTGAGAAGAATTAATCCACTACAGAGCGCCAAGGAATGGCGATGGTCTACACACTACAAAAGTTCAGGCATTATTTGTTGGGTGGACACTTTAAAATGTATATAGATCATCCCATGCTGAAGTATCTGGTCGATAAGCTTGTGTTGGGGGGGAAGATATGCCGATGGTTACTGCTGCTTCAGGAATATGACTTTGAAGTGATTGTGAAGCCTGGCAGGCCGAATGCAGGTCCACACCATTTGTTTAGGATTGAAATAGGTGAAGAACTAAATAGTTTGGAGGAAGGACTACTAGACACACATCTCTTTGTGGTGCGCATCTCGGATGATCATTTTACTTGATATCATTCAATTTTTAACAATGGGAACAACTTTGAAAGTCCACTAAACAGAAGAAGGATTTAGTAGTTCGCGCTGCGGATTTTTTAGTGATTGTGGGTCATTTGTATAATATGGGAATGAATGAGATGCTGCGAAGGTATGTTCAGGAGTTTGAATGCGCTAGTATCCTAGCTGAAGCCCATGGAGGAGAGGCAGGAGGTCACTATGTAGGTGTTGAGGGCCCGGAAATCGGGTCAACAACAAGGGGGATACCCACCCGGTCTAGAACCTGGTTGGTGGCTCCTTGCCTGTTTGGTGTAGCGGGTCCGACTGGGGATAATGGGACCAGCTTCCCAATCTAAAGGATGTGTGTGTGTAGAGTTTGATTATGCTGATTCTAGAAGTATTTTAGAGCTAACTCAAATCTAACTTGTAAACTGACTCTATGCTATTGTAATCTAATGAAAACAACACATCTAATCTACGCTAACCCGGGATATATCTCTTTTATTATGCGATCTAAAAAGATTTCGAATAATAACTGGTAATAAAGATCATTCAGCTATCATAAGAATATAAACCAATTAAGATGAACCATTCTGCATAAAAAGTTAGGCAAAACAGTTGTGAACAGCATATCGCACAATAAGTTATTCATATGTCAAACACAAACAAATGATTCCACCATACAGAAGTGCCAAATGGTAACCCAGAAATTCATACATCAACATATAAACAACTAAAACTGCATATCACTCTAAGAATATAAGCAGAAATTCGTCAAGAGATAAAAGTACCATTTATGACTGATTTTCACTCATAAACCTCAAGCAATAATGATTTATCTCTACTTACTTCTAATGCCTACTACGAGTACAGAAGTGCAACATCAGTAGCAGACATTAAAATGCAAACATAAATAAATCTCGATCCTTCCATTCATCAAAACCTCCTCTGAGGGTGCAGAAGTGCATGTTCCGAGGACAAGTTTTTGACAAATTTCTGGACCCCTCTCCAATGCAATGAGAAGGGTTAAAATACTACTTCCTAATTCTAATAATAGTATCATTACAAAATTTTAGGATACGGTTTTCAAATGACCGTCCTTTTTCTAATCTAGTTAAAAGAGAAAAAACAACATTCTAAATGAAATCACTTATGAGCTTGGTCTTTAAAGTTGCAAGTGTCCAGCATAGGCTTGAGAAGAGTCGGCTGACTGATTTCTGCGCTGAGCTGGGCTGCGAAGACGGCATCTTCGAGAGCTGGCGCTAACTTCTCGGCTGCGTTTGTAATGCATCTCACCGTCATCCATTGGCTGTGCGGTTTAACCAAATACGTCCAGTAACATTCCCAATTCAGCCTGGCCAATGCTTGGATTGCCTTCCCTTTTGCCTGTGCTTTCTGCCTCCATTCTGTTTCCAGTTGCAACTTGTTTGGAAGGTACCCCGGGGTGGTCTCTGCAATTAAATTTTCCCTGTGTAAATTCTCATTTACACAGTTGATAAGAGCGCTTGCCTGTGTCGCTGCTGTCTCTGCTGCTTGCTCCGCCTGCTTGATTTGATCGTCCCATTTATTAAAGAGCAACTCTTTATGATTTTCATTAATCCTGGGCGCTCCTGCTCTTTTCCCTTCCTCATCATCTTGCCAAGTCAAATATTCTGTCACCCTCTTGTCGTTTTGATCATAGTCACTCCGCAAGTCCACCACTTGACTGGTGATTTTGTCGCTCAGCGCACAATAATGACTCCACTGTGAAATTTTACGTCCCAACTCTTCCTGTTGCTGCAGTAGTTGCTCGTTCAAGCCGATAGATTCTGAAATAAACTCCGCTAGCTTAGGCTCATCTTTATGCATTTCTTGCAAAGTCTGAAGTTGTTTTTCTTTTTCTTCGAGACTCCTTTGATAGCCAATCTGCATCTGTTGAAAGTCTTCCTGTAGCTTTTCGAGCTATCTGGAAGCTTCAGTGTTCGCGTTGGCTTGTTGCAACTGTTGTTGTAGCAGTTGTATATGATTTTCTTGTTCCTTTAATAGTTGCTGAACTTCAGAGGCCTTGTTAATAGTTGCGGAAGCATATGCTCCTGCAATCTGAGACAACTTCGTAAGATTTTCAGTCGGATTATTATTGGGGTCTTTCCATAAGACGTCCAAATGTTCAGCATCTTGAGACAGTGTATTCTCAAGCTTTCTTTTCTTTCTCTGTCTCCTTACAATTGCTTTGTGTTGGGGACTATAGAATACATCCAGTGGGGGAATTTCTTCTACGTTAAGTAGAAGTTCTGAGGTTGGAGCGATAGGAAGGTGTTCTGCTTCTATGGCACTACTGACTATGGTCGAAACGACTTCTTGCACCACCTGTGTATTATTCACAGGTGTTTTCGGGACTTGCCCTTCAAGATTGATCAATTCATTGAAGGTTTCCCACTCTTTATCTAGCTCTGTTGTGACAAGTGGTGCTTCGATGACAGGAGGGGGGACATCTCTTGGTGGTGAGGCGATAACTTGCTGCTGAGACATTGCACTTGACTGAGCTGTATCTTTGGTTGTTTCTTCATTTTTTCCTTGGTTGTGAACAGACTCTTCAGGATGCTCAGATACTTCTTGCGTGGCGTTGGACTTAGATCTAGAAGTGCTGGAGTTTTCACTGAGGCTAATGCTTGGAGTTGGTTCTCTAGTAGGTAGTCGCAGCCTCTCTAGTGGAATACTGGCCAACCTTCTTTCTCTGTATAACGTGAATTTTTGGAGGTCACCTGGAGACAACCTCGACTGAGCTTCCCGCAAAATTTCTTTGAGCGAACTCTTACTCTGAAACAGATCATCAAACAGATCTTTCTTTCCAGAGAACACTCTTATCTTGACGTTCGTTGTGAATTCTTGGGCCACATCATTTGGGTCGAATGGCCTTGCTGGGAACTTAAATAATTGAAGACACGTCACATTCTCCACTTCGCCAAAAGCGTGTCCTACATCGAACAAAGAGAAGGCCCCACAAGTTACTGGAAATTGAGGCCATATGGCCTTCTTCTTGTCCTTTAGTTCTTTGGTTAGGCCGCCTTCGGAACAGGTTTGATAAGCGATTTCCCGAGCCAAAAGCTTATCAGGGACATATAAGGGTAGGACATGTGGAGGTACAGTGCTCCCAAAAACTCTAATGTAAGTAAACCATTCTTCCCCGAACCATCTTGCGACGGGGATGATGTCAAGTTGGGCCTCGGGAGAGCACCTTGGGGGGTCTTTATCATACATCATTTTATATAGGGGCAAAATAAGCCCATGGCAAATCTGGTAAAAGTGAGGGGCAAACTGGGAATCCCATAATACTTTATGATAAACATGGATGGGTAATGGGTCTTGGGTAGTCCATTTCCAACCCATAATAGGGAATTTAGATACAAGACAAACAGAATCCATAATATAGGTAGACAGGTAAAAAGGAGGATAGACCCTTTGAGACAAGGACCTCTTAGACCGGTAATTGAGAACAGCCGTGTATAGAGTATCAGAAAGGATTTTGGCCCAGTCTAGGATGTCGGCGTTAGTGGCAGCATCAATTAATGGTAGCCATTCAGATGAAAACTTATTGATATTCGGCATCCCAAATAACCTACAGAGCATGGCCGCAGCAAAACAATATGGAGAGGTGAGGGAACCAGTGCTATACATACCGTTTTTATCCTTTTTTAGTGGCTCGTCTCTTCTAGACCATTCTTTAGTGGTGTCTGATAGATCTAGATTCTCCACCGCGAACTTCTTAACAAATTGTGCATTATAGCTTGCGGTTCAGGAAGATGGTACATAAGCTTCAAATCTTGCGCAACAAACGATCCCACGAGCCCATGTCCATGAACTTTGAATTGTCTGTTTTTCAATTCTGCATCATCCAGTATCCATTTGATCATATCTGTGTATGGTAGAATTTTGGGTCTTGCCGCTATTCTGTGAAGGAATGAACATGCTAGGTCCTCCAAGGATGCCTCAGAAGAGCGTGGCGCACCCGCGACATCAGTCACCTTCATTATTCTAGGCTTTTCTTCCTCTAGCAGCCTGTACATGCCTTCCCATGTTGATATCCCTGTGTCTCTATTACAGGCTGTGTCTGTGTATAGGGGTGCCATCTCCTTAGTCTTCTCCCTTGCTTCGGAGCTTTGAGCTTTATTTTTCTTCCCCATTTCTCTTTCTGTTTCAGCCTGAGTCGTCTTAGCTCTTTGTTCCTGCAGATTACGAGTGAAATGGAAATGACTGATCCAAAAAAGGTGATGGGAGAGTTTTAAATGCAAGAGATCAATCAAACATGCCACCTTACGTGAAGTAAATCTCTAGCAAGGCACGCGTCTTTAACCCATTTAATAACTGACAACTAATTCATTTACTATCATTAAAAGCGCATAACTTCGGGTCAGATTATGGTAAGTGGCTTTTCTTTGAATGGCGTGCCCGAAGGATTCATACTGGAGTGATTTATGATTTGCTGACGTAACCTCGCATGTCGCGCGATCGCTAATCGCATTATCGCAAATCACAAGGATGTAGCATCGCAACGATCGCTAATCGCATCATCGCAAATCGCAGAATTTTGATGTTTGTCAAATCTGTTGCTCACTTCTGCGATATGCGATCTAGCGATCGGCGTTATCGTAGATCGGTGAATCTTTAAGCTTTTCTTTATGGGCGCTTCTTTGTTGCGATGCGATTTTATTGTTAACACGAGGATCATGCGCATATCGATTTTTTAAAGGGAAATGAAGATATTTCCTATCTTTTTGCAACGCGACTTTGAAGATTTTCTTCTCATCATAAACTTAGGCTTAAAATATCCAAGAGGTTTTTCATAAGCATATGATTGTAACCCTAAGAAGAAACACTTGTTTTTTCTAAAAAGTTAACTAAGGTTCCCCATTCATTCAAGTATCTTGATTGACACTTAAATGAACTAGGGGGGGTGTTGTTGGCCACAACAGTAGGGAAAGTGACCGCGCAGAAGATTTTGCGTGCTGGGTTATGGTGGCTGACATTACACAAGGATTCTGAGGCATATTGCAAGGCGTATGATGCTTCCCAAAGGACAGGGAAGCCTTTGAGAAGGGATGAATTCCATTTAAATCCTCAAGTCTCATTGCATAAATTTGATAAATGGGCCATTGAATCTATATGTTCAACAGAACCACCAAGATAGAAGACGGGCGCATGGTATATCATTACTGTAACTGAGTATTTAGCTAGGTGGGCAGAAGTGCAACCAGTGAAGGATTGTACAATAGCCACTTCTATGAAGTTTCTATTTGAATATGTCTTAACAAGGTTTGGATGCCCTAAGATATTAATGAATGATAGGGGTACACATTTCTTGAATGAAACGATCAACGCGATGCTTGAGGAATTCTAGGTGTATCATCAGAAGAGCACACCCTATCACCCACAAGCAAATGCAATGGTGGAAGATTTTAACAAGATTTTGGAGCATGAATTGAAAAAGGTCTACAACGTATAGAGGAATGACTGGGATATTTAGGTACCTGATATTTTATGGGCTTATAGGATGACTTGCAAGAAGTTGACAGGTCAAACGCCATTTAGGTTGGTCTATGGAATTGAAGCAGTAATGCCTATGGAGTATATTGTCGCAAGTTTACATATTGCAACATTGATAGAGATGGTGGATCGTGAGACCTTGGAGGAATGGCTTCCTCAGATCATGGAGTTAGAAGAAGGCTGCTTTCTTGCGGGATTTCAGCAGGAAGTGCAAAAGGAACGCGAGAAGGGATTGCATGATTGACATATTAAGCTACACACGTTTAAGGTAGATGATTTAGTGCTATTATATGACAACAAGTTTACGAAATTTCCAGGAAATTTTCAAATGCACTAGTTGGGGACATATGTTATTAAGGAGATCACGGATGGTGGTGTAGTTCAACTCACAAAGCTGAATGGGGACCATTCCATGGAAAAGTGAATGGAAGTAGATTAAAGCTATACACAGGGGATCCTACCCCTGTGTAATGACTATATGGAAGCGGGACAGTCTTAGTAATCTAGGCAGTTACAAGAGATTGTGGGACTATAAACTACACTGCCCGAAGAAGAGAACCACATGATAGGGAGGCTGCATGATGGACGATAGGATTTCAACAAGTGAAGTTGCGCTGTATGAGCTGCGCCAAGGAGGATGGTGCCGTGCAGAGGGGTCCAAAAATAATCGTTGGAGTTACTATTCATGATTTGATGGCCAACGTTCCGTTAAGAGGAGTGGGTGGGCGTGATTTATGGCGAAAATCTTTGAAGATATTCCGCTAAAGACACATTTATGATCAAAAATTGGGGGGAACGGTCGGATTTGAATTCAAGTCCTCCTATAAATTGAGCATGTTGGTCCGCCGAAGAAAACTTGGCATTCTTAGAGTTTTCTGGGAAATTTTTTGTTTGAGGCTTATGAGTCGTCAATTCTGGGAGGATTTCGTGTCAAGCCCAACATTTGTAGCCTTGCTTGAGTGGAACCAGAAGGCCATTCTCCAGCAAATGACTACCACAAACCCCGCAGAAGCTATGAGTTATGAAGCCCCCATCTCTGACATGGAAATCCATGAGATATCAAGTATGGAAGCTACAACTGGTGTGCCTCTTATGCTGAGGTCGCCTAGGCTGAGGAAATTAGCTACAAAGGAGAAGCATAAAAAACCTATGTCGGTGAGACATTCACCGAGGAAGAATCTGGAGGCATGACAAAAGGATAAAAACAATAAAAATCCAAAGAAACTGGTCGATTTGGAGGAGGAAGAATTCCAATGTGTGGAGGAATTAGATACTGAGGAGGTCGAGCCAATCACATGACTCCAAGAGTATATCCCTCAGTGGAAAAGAAAAACCAAAGTTACGAAAGACCCAAATTCAGGGAAGATTACAGTCTCGACACCCCTGTTGCCGGAGTAGGTGGAATTTGAAGGCACAACCTTAGCACACATTCCAGTACTAAAAATGGAGGATTGGGATCTCATGTACCATGAGAGATTCCCGCATTTGGATACTAGCAAGTACATGATGAAGATTTAATATGAAGAGATTCGGGTTACGCAGTTGGAACCCATGAAGTGGGTCAGAGGTGTTGAGAAGGTTGGGTTGCTGCACATTCTCTACACGCCGCATTATCATAGATCAATAATCAACATAGTGTGTGTGTGCCATCTCCTCGCATTAGTGCATGATGGGTGCATATTGCTAGGGGAGCCCAACCTGATCACAGATATGTTAATTCATCAAATCACAAATATGCCCTACAAAGGGACGGACCATGCCAAGGAGTTTGGAGGGAAAAGTGAAGAAAAAGAGTTAACAGATAAGATGAAGGAAGAATATCGTCTCATTAATAAGCCGCACGGATATTCTATCCACTCCATTCAGGACCAGGCGGTGCTGTTCACCGCCTAGATTCTTGCAGGGAAGATCATGAGGAAATATTGCGCAGACAAAGTTCTGGTGCCAGTAGTATCATTAGCTGCCTAGCGCGTGAAGGGAGTTAAACACAACTAGGCAAAGTATCTCTGCAAGGATTTCCTTGTGAACTGCTGTGAAGCTCAGGAGGAAAACAAGCCCATCCACTATGCATGGCTTTTGCTGTCTATTGTTTTAGTAGCTTGGCGATTGTCAGAGGACAGTTAGTTTCCCCCATAGCTGGAAGAATTACAGAGAAAAGAAGCCCTTCTAAAGATGATATTACAACCATAGATAGAGGAATCCTGCCATCTTACTCTATCACTTCAGGTAAAATTAAAGGTACTGCAACAGACACAGAAAAAATGCGCCTAGCAGTGGAAGGCCCGACGATAGAGAAGTTGGTAGAGGAAGTGCAAAAGGCCGCAATGTAGAGCGTTGCTGATATCTCACCATTACAGGTCGTGATAGGTGGTCTTCGTTGCAAGATCGAGGCACCATCTGAGTGAATCGAGGGAAAGTCACCATATTTGTGTTTGGGGCATATTGGGATAGGGTCCCTAGGGTCAGTTTTGGGGTTATTTTAACCCAATTTTGTAAAAATTTTGTAAAGACTGTAAAGTCTCTGTGAAACATGGATGCAGAGCACATAGCTATATATGAGTCAAAGGGGTTTTTAGCCCCTTTTTTGGGTAAATAATAGGTCGGTTTTGAGACTCACCCATGGTCCATGGACCATGGTATGGTATTGGAAAAAGCTATATATAGTTGAGTCATAATGAGTTTAGAGGAAGTAGTTGATAACTTGGAAGGAATATTGTTGTTTTGAGTAAGAGCTAAGGCAGGAAAGCTCTGTTTCCTGTACTTAGGCGAAAGGGGAAGGCTCCTACAACTGAGTGCATAGGTGATCCAAATCGGATCCATAAACGACTGTCATAGAACCATGACTATATTAGGACGAAACAAACCCTTGAAGAATCCAAAACAATAATCGAAAACACCCTGAACCAGTGGCCATGGCAGCCGGTGCGGAATGATGAGGAACTTGGTCAAAGCACGCTAACCGAGGCCCATGGAGACTGTGCAGGAGGTCAAAATAGCCCCTAGGAGCCCCAGATCGGGAAAAGGAGCTGATTTTTGATGCAAAGAGGGTAGAAAAGGAGGAGCTTTAAGCACTCGGTCGCGTGGGGGAACCAGAGGACCGTGGGTGGAAAAAGGTAAAGGCGCTAACGTACAAAGGCGGGACCCGCGCCCTAGAAACCGACGGTATTGATCAAGGTGCCCTTGAATGGGAAGCAGTTTTGGAGAAAGTGGAGCGATCACACTCAGCGATTGATACATGGCAGCGAAGGTGAGAGAAAAACCGCCGTGATTGCGCATTATCGGTCGAGCAAGTCAACCGTGCTTGATGTGTGAATGACGTTGGATCTGGAGGAGCCCAGATCGGACGATTGAGATTGTGCCTGATCGACAGAAGTGGAATCGATAGGGGATTAAACCACGATTTAAGGGGATTTGGAATCCATTGACCGCCACGGTGGAGAAAGAAACGAATCGACGAACAGGCTGGCGCTGTTCTGATGGAGACATGTAGCTACTTCCTGAGCGTTCATGCTGACACCAAATAGGGAACTCCCAGCACACAGGCGACAGGCTTATCAACGCAGGTGGGAGAGGAATCGAACAGGCATGGAGGTCGAATGGCTAAAGCCATGAACAGAGATTCGAAGAGAGAGAACGAAGAGTCCAAGCGAACAAGAGAGACAGTGAACAGTGAACCCTGAGAGGAGGACTGAGCACAGAGAGCAGTAAAGCTTAGTAGAGGAGACAGAGGGCCGAGATGACCACAGGCAGTGTCGAACACCAGAGAGCTTGAGGAATCAAGCCTTCCCATAGAGGAATCTGTCCGGATTTAGAATCACAGTTGGCTCTTTCCACTGTAGACTGAGGGTCACAGAGCTGGTAGGAGGAACAAGAGTCTGTGTACTCCAAGTGTCTTGGGGAATCCAAGAACCACCCTGCCAAGCAAAATCTGCTTCAGGAGAACTCATATTGAGTCCCTGCATTGTAATTTCTTCGTTGAAAGAGACAATAAAACAAGGCCACCACTGAAGCTGGACCGAAGACGTAGCCCTGGAGAATAGGGTGAACTCCTTATTAAAAACTATTTGTGTCTTTGTATTTCTTACTGTATTTCTCTGTTGTCTTTCTATTTATTTTCCGTGTATTGGCAATCTGATCGATCCGTTGTTTCAATAACATAGAACATACACACCAGAACATGGGTCTGTAATACCTTTTGTTTAATAAATCTTCACTGAGGTCACTCATAGGGTGATTATCAGATCAAGTGGTATCAGAGCTCTAGGCTGTAAGGTTAGTCAAGCTTGTGTTGGTTTAGCTGTAAATGCTCACTAGATCAAAGCTCAAATTAGGAGAAGGAGAGTTGGTGGAAACTAATCTTGAAATTGGGAGAGTCTATTCTCGAAAGACAATGTCAGAAGAAGGTTCTATAGGGTGTTAGGGTCCCACCCTAACCCCCTTATTTATGTAATGGGATCACGTCATAGTCAAGTGTCAATGAAGCCCATATTAATAATTGTAAGTGGTTAACCCACAATTAATGACGGGACCACAGTTAGTTGCAAATGGGCCGTAGTATTAGATAGATGGTATTAATAAAACCCACGCTATTGATACGTGGTATTGCATGTATGAGTCATATATAAAGGATAGAGACTCCCTGCGAGGAGCGTCGTGTCTTATTTTGTAATCGAGCTCTGCTCTATCGGAGGTTGCCCCCTCGAAGAGGCAAGTGAACATTACTCTCTGAATAATAAAATCATTTCTGTTCTGTGTTATGGGTATTTTCTCTTTGCATATTCTGTATTTGGGTATCGTTTGCCGGTTAAGAGCATAAGAAGTGGTATCAGAGCACTTTCCAGGGTCGATGGGATCTCCATTTCTTAGCAATTTTTTTTTTTTGGCTAGAGACGTGTTTCGGCGTCTTTAAACCACGGGATCTGTCGTTGAGCGCATAAACCTGCGGATTTGGGGAGGCATGCATGCAGGAAATACAAGAGGTGGTCACGTCTGTTGGACTCCCTTGTAACCCCTGTGGGTACCCCTTCGAGTAGTAGCGCATTAGACAGAATCACACACAGACTGTCTTCCACGTACCCTCTGGGTATATCGAAAGCCCCCTAGGCTCCCTTGAAACCTCGCCATAGATAAACCGTTGGCCGTCTTGCGGCTACAGTACATCGAGAACAACACTCGGAGAGATTACTCGCCTGTACGATAGGGTAGTCGGGTTGTACGGCTAAGGGTATGGTCGATCCTCCTTAGTTAGAGCCCTGAAACATTGGGTCGAGATCTTCCGGGGCGCTTATTGGTGATCTAGCCCATCAAAATCAGGACGACGAGCTGAGCACAGTGGTACCATTCAATTCTTAGTGAAAATTTTTTAGACGGTCCCAACTTTCAAAAAAATCAGGTTGGTGTATGGTAGAAACTAGAGCTCAAGCGATGGCCAATGAAAGGATGGACAAACTTGAAGAATCCATTCAAACCGTCCACGTTCAGCTTAACCGACTAAGTAGCTTGGTTGAGGGCATGATCCAGAAGGGCAAGGAGCAAGCCCACGAGGAGGTGTATAATGGCAATGGACACAATGAGGGTGAGTCTAGCCACTCTCCTCACGTCTGGCACACCCACCAACAACCCCGTCAGCGACCTCCCAAGTTGGATATGCATAAATTTGACGGTTCTCACCCGTCGACATGGATAGCCCAAATGGAGCAGTATTTCAATTTGAATCACATCTTAGATGATGAGACTCAGCTTATGGTGGGGAGCATGTACTTGGACAACGAAAGGTGGCAATGGTGGGAATGGCATCAACGTTGCAATGGACCTTTTAGGACTTGGACCAAATTCACAAAAGCTCTTCAAGACCGCTTTGACCAGGAATCTTCTTTTTTGGGTCGTATTACTAAGCTCCGACAGACTGGTACAGTGGATGAATATATTACAGCTTTTGAAGCCTTAGCCTTCTGCACTTGGGGTCTCTCAGATGTGTTCTACATGGAATGTTTTATCAGCGGTCTTAAAGAAGCTATCAAAGCCCAAGTCCTACTGCACCACCCTCCCACATGGACGGAGGCTTGCAAGGTAGCTCGTAACATGGAACGTGCATTAGTAGCCCAATACAGTCACCCAAATTTCTCCGCTAAAGGTCGCCCCCCACAGGCTCACAACACGACTCAAACACTTAAGGTCCAAAAGGTGTCACTTGCGGAAATGGCCGAGAGAAGAAAGCAAGGCCTATGTTACTACTGTGATGAAAAATACTCCCCAGGTCATAAATGCAAGGAGCCCAATTTTTTTCAAATTGATGCCACTGACTACAGCTCAACAGAGGAAGATCCACCACTTGAAGAACATAAACTGCTAGAAGAAGACAACCAAAAGGACAATGTCTCTGATGAACCAGTTATTTCATTGCATGCTTTGGTAGGGATTTCTTCCCCTCAAACTCTCAAAATCAGAGGTTTTATTAAACATCGCCCAGTAGTAGTCTTGATTGATAGTGGAAGTACACATAATTTCATCCATCAAAAAGTCACAGAAGCAGTGCATTGTTTTGTACGAGCAGTTTCTAACTTCCAAGTCCAAATTATGGATGGAGGCACAATGAAATGTGAAGGCCGATGTGAAAATGTCAAACTTCAAATGGGGGATTATCAGTTGAAAACCCACATGTTTGCAATACACATGGGGGGTTGCGACATTGTCCTCGGCGTTGAATGGCTCCGCACTCTTGGGCCAATCACAATGGATTTCCAGGAGTTATATATGCGTTTTAAGCAGAACAACTACACACATACCCTCCGTGGACTCCAGGCGGGAGCCCCCTCTATCATCAGCTCGCATAGGATGGAAAAATTGTTAAAAAAGGGCAATCATGGAGTTTTAGCTCAATTTAATGCCATCCAAACAGTCGAAACCAAGCCTCCGCCAATTCATCCTGAGATGCAACAGATTTTAAATAACCATCTGCCGGTCTTTGACAAGCCTCATGAGCTTCCACCCTCGCGAGGGGAACATGATCATAGCATCACCTTGGTTCCAGGGGCCCAACCCCCAAAAGTGCACCCATACAGATATCCGTTCACCCAAAAGAATGAAATAGAAAAAATAATCAAGGAACTTTTGGAAGCAGGTGTCATTCGTCCCAGCATTAGTCCTTATTCATCCCCAGTGGTCATGGTGCTCAAGAAAGATGGGGAGTGGCGGATGTGTCCCAACTTCTGGGCCCTCAATAAGTTGACAGTCAAAGATAAATTTCCCATCTTGGTGGTTGACAATTTGCTGGATGAACTCAATGGGGCTCAATTCTTCACTAAGCTGGATCTTCGCTCAGGCTACCACCAAATTCGCATGAAGGAAGTCGACATTCCCAAGACTGCTTTCAGTACTCATGAAGGCCATTATGAGTTCTTGGTCATGCCATTTGGTCTTTGTAATGCCCCCTCTACTTTTCAGAGCCTTATGAACCACATTCTCAAACCATATCTCAGGAAATTTGTCCTTGTCTTCTTCGATGACATCCTCATCTATAGTTGCACTTGGGCTGCACATCTTCAGCATGTAGATCTACTCTTGCAACTGCTCCGCAAGCATAAATTATTTGTCAAGATGTCCAAGTGTTCATTTGGCATGGCAGTAGTTGAGTATTTGGGCCACATTATGGGGCGTGAAGGTTTCAAGGTGGACCCCAAAAAGATCCAGGCAATGTAGGAATGGCCTCAACCTAAGACCTTGAAGAGCTTGAGAGGATTTTTGGGTCTCACAGGCTATTATCGTAAATTTGTCTGCAACTATGGTCGCATAGCGAAGCCCCTCACCCAAATCCTAAAGAAAAAATCATTCTTCTGGAATGTGGAAGCACAACAGGCCTTTACAACTCTAAAAAATGCCATGTGTTCCACTCCAGTCTTAGCACTACCTGACTTAACCAAATCTTTTGTCATTGAATGTGATGCTTCGCGTACAGGTATTGGGGCGGTCTTAATGCAGGAAGGGCGACCTTTGGCCTTCACAAGCCAACAACTAAGTGGGAAGAATATGGGCCAATCTACCTACGAGAAGGAAATGATGGCCATCTTACATGCAGTCAAGACCTGGCGACCGTACTTATTGGGGCGATGTTTCCAAATCCACACAGATCATCAGAGTCTTAAATATTTTTTGGAGCAACACCTATCCTCCCCACAACAAAATAAATGGCTCGCCAAAATGCTGGGATATGATTATGAGATCATTTACAAGAAAGGGAAAGATAATAGTGTAGCAGATGCATTATCTCGCCAATTTGAGGAGGAAAGTACTCTGCTAGCAATTTCCCTCCCCATTCCAGAATGGATTGAAGAGGCTCGCAGGGAATGGTTTTCACACCCCGGGCTCTCCCAACTCATTTCTCAATTGCAGGTAGATATAAATTCCACCAAGGGCTACTCGTGGCAGGATGATATTCTTCGCTACAGGGACAGAGTCGTAATATCACCAACATCCACCCTCAAAAGTCGCATTTTGGCAGAATTGCACTCATCTCCCATTGCAGGACATTCGGGCTTTCAGAAGACGTATGCTCGCACCAGAAGATCATTTTTTTGGACAGGCATGAAAAAGGACATCCTTACTTTCGTAGCAGAATGTGATGTCTGTCAACGCCACAAAGGGGAAACTGTCAACACACCAGGCACATTACAACCATTGCCCATTCCAGCATCAATTTGGACGGAGGTTTCTATGGATTTCATTACAGGTCTTCCAAAGTCAGGGAACAAGTCAGTCATCATGGTGGTTGTGGACCGACTGTCGAAGTATGCTCATTTCTGCGCCCTACCCCACCCGTTTACACCAACTTTGGTCACTCAATCTTTCATGGATCAGATCTTCAAATTGCATGGAATGCCCACTTCTATTGTGTCTGACCGCGACCCGAGCTTCTCCAGTAATTTTTGGCAGGAACTCTTTAGGATACAAGGAACTCAACTAAAACTTAGTACTTCCTATCATCCGCAAATGGATGGTCAAACCGAAGCCATCAACAAATGTCTAGAAACCTACCTTAGGTGTTTCACTTCAGAAAAGCAACACCTTTGGGTACAATGGTTACCTCTGGCTGAATGGTGGTATAACACCAACTATCATGCCACCACCAAAATGACTCCCTATGAAGCATTATATGGTCAACTTCCGCCTTCACCTACTTTGTATCTCAAGGGGTGCTCAAAAGTACAAGCAGTGGATCAACTACTACAACACCGCACAACCATGCTCACCCATCTTAGAGAGAATCTTCATCAAGCTCAGAACCGCATGAAGCAACACGTAGACCAGCATCGCTCAGAGTGCCAATTTCAAGAAGGGGATCAGGTCTTTTTACGGCTACAACCATATAAGCAAACATCACTCAAAGATAAGGGGTGTCAGAAACTATCTCCCAAATTCTACGGACCATATCAAGTACTTCAATGCATTGGAGAAGTGGCTTACAAGTTGGCCTTGCCACCTACTGCAAAAATCCATCCAGTTTTCCATGTCTCATGCCTCAAGAAAGTGATTGGGAACAATTGCAGAATTCAAACTAGTCTACCTGAATTGGACGAAGAAGGGTCCATCTGGCTTCAACCCGAACATGTCCTAGACACACGAGACAAGCAACTGCGCAGCTGCATGATTAAGGAAGTGATCGTCAAATGGAAAGTCACCTCTTCAGAAGATGCAACTTGGGAACCAGCCACTATTCTTCAGCAGTTTCCGCAGCTTCAGCCTTGAGGACAAGGCTAGTCTTAAGGGGGAGGGCATGTTAGGGTCCCACCCTAACCCCCTTATTTATGTAATGGGATCACGTCATAGTCAAGAGTCAATAAAGCCCATATTAATAATTGTAATTGGTTAACCCGCAATTAATGACGGGACCACAGTTAGTTGCAAATGGGCCGTAGTATTAAATAGATGGTATTAATAAAACCCACGGTATTGATTCGTGGTATTGCATGTATGAGTCATATATAAAGGATAGAGACTCCCTGCAAGGAGCGTCGTGTCTTATTTTGTAATTGAGCTCTGCTCTATCGGAGGTTGCCCCCTCGAAGAGGCAAGTGAACATTACTCTCTGAATAATAAAATCATTGTTGTTCTGTGTTCTGGGTATTTTCTCTTCGCATATTCTGTATTTGGGTATCGTTTGCAGGTTAAGAGCATAACATAGGGCCAGACTCTCAATTCATAGAAAGTTTCCTAGCTATAAAGTCCATGGTAGAAGAAATGTATAGGGACTTTAGAAAGCATAAGGGTGAAGATTCATCAGGCTCTAAGCAAGATAAAGAAGAAGATGAATCTCTTTCCCATGACCACTCCAAAGGAAAGAGGAAAGAAGAAAGCTTCCCTACACCTCCTAGTAGCCCTGTGCATAATAAGAAGGAATCTTTGATTAAGTTAGATGTTAAATTTGATTTGCCTATATATGATGGAGAGCTAAATGCTGAAAGGTTGGACAATTGGATTAGACAAATTGATGTGTATTTTAGAGTACAAAATATAGACTCAGACAAGAGCAATATTTATCTTGCAAGCCTTCGCCTAGGGGGCACTGCCTTGGTATGGTGGGAAGGTAGAACCCAAGCTGATATGAGGAAGCATGGTAAGACCATCTCTGTCTGGAGTGAATTTGTTACTGCAATCAAAAAGCAGTTCTATCCATTGGCCTACATGCAACAAGCCATGATGAGCTAGCAAACTCTTCGGCAGTTGAAAGGGCAAAGTGTACAAGGGTATACTCAAGAGTTCCAAAAGAGAGCATTGATGTTGGGTATTTCATTAGACTCACCAGAAACTCTTTTGAAGTACATTGGTGGTCTACACAGCTACACGAGGCATACTATCCTCATGTTTAATCCCACTAGTATAGATGAGGTATTTGTACAAGCTACTCATCTAGAAGCTAGAGGAAAGAATCGAAATCCAGAATTTGGGGGACCATCCCAACCCACTATAAGCAAGAGTAAGGAGAAAAGAAAGAAGAAGTGGAAAGCAAGGAAGGCTAACACTGCACAAAAAGGCAAAGCCTCATGCACTCACTGTAAAAAGGAGGGGCATGGTGATGAGCACTGTTGGATTCTGCATCTAGAGCTGAGACCTAAGAAGTCCGAGGGCAAGAAGAAGAAGACTGCTGCAGCTATTCAGAAAGATTTGGGGTCAGACTCGGGAGATGAAACAATCATTGCAGCCACAGGTATAAAAGGTAAGAATTCTGAAGCATCTACTAGTAATTCTGTTCAATCTGTTATTGATGAAGAACATGAGAGAAAAAGGCATGAGCTTTTCCATATTCGAGTTGTTTCCAAAAATCAGAAGATTGATACTTTGTTTGATAGTGGCTCACAAGTAAATCTGATTTCTGAAGCAATTGTAAAGAAATTGGGACTAGCAACTACACCTCATAAGAAACCATACCCATTAGGATGGTTGAATGATAAAGCAAAACTACAAGTGACTAGACAGTGCAAACTCAAGTTTTCTTTTGGGTCAGCATTTGTAGATGAGGTTGAGTTAGATATAATTCCTTTGGATATATGTGGAATTGTTTTAGGAAGTCCTTACTTGTATGATAGAAAGGCTATTTTCTATAGAGCCGAGAACAAGTATCTACTTGTTAAAGATGGAATGGAATACTTTGTAAGAGCTCATAAGCTCAAGAATAATTATACTCTTATAAACTCAGGACAAATGAAAAGAATGATAAATTCATGCAAACAGTTCTTACTAATGGTTGTAAAGGAAAAGAAAACTGATAAAACCAATGTATCTGGGGGCTGTAATTTTGATCAGCAAGCTGATATAGAAAAGATTGTTTCAAAGTATGATGTCTTGTTTCAAGAACCTCAAGGTCTGCCACCCAAAAAGGGAATAGTACATGATATTATTTTGCAGCAAGATGTTCCTTTGCCTAACATTGGGATGTACAGGTTATCTGCTTAGAGAATGCTGAAATCAAGAAGCAGGTGTAGGAGTTTCTCAAGAAAGGGTTCATCAGGCCTAGAACATCACCATGTGGGTCACCAATCATTTTGGTGAGAAAGAAAGATGGCTCGTGGAGAATGTGCATTGATTATTGAGCACTGAATAAAATAACGATAAAAAATCGTTATCCCCTTCCTCGCATAGATGATCTTTTAGATCAATTGAAGGAAGCTGTTTATTTCACTAAGCTGGATTTGCACAGTGGATACCACCAGGTCAGAGTTGCAGAGCAAGATGTGTGGAAGACTGCTTTCAAAACAAAGTAGGGATTGTATGAATGGCTGGTTATGACTTTTGGCTTGACCAATGCCCCTGCTACTTTCATGAGATTAATGAATGATGTACTCAGACCTTTTCTTGATGATTTTGTTACTGTGTATCTGGATGACATTCTGATTTTTAGTAAAACGTGGGAAGAACATTTAAAGCATGTTAAGCAGACATTAGATGCTTTGAAAAGAGAAAAAATTTATGTTAAACTCTCCAAATGTGAATTTGGCAAAACCTCTCTAAATTATTTGGGTCACATAGTAGGGGGAGGTAATTGAAAATAGGTCCCTCTAAAGTGGCAGTCATTGTAAACTGGCCTAAACCCAAGTTTGCTACAGAAGTGAGAAGCTTCTTAGGAGAAACACAGTATTGGAGGAAGTTCATTTCAAAATTTTCCTCAATTGCAGCTCCCTTACATGCTTTGACAGGATTGAACAAGGTGTTTCAGTGGGGAGGCAAACAGCAGAAAGACTTTGACACCTTGAAAGAAAAAAATTAGTACAACACTTGTACTAGCACTGCCAGATCTACAAAGACCATTTGAGATCCAAAATGATGCCAGTGCTTATGCCATGGGAGCAGTGTTGACACAACACGGTAAACCCATATGTTATCATTTTGATACTTTTAATCCTGCAGTAGTTAACTATCCTACATATGATAAGGAATTGTATGCATTAGTTCAGAGTGTGAAAAAGTGGAAACATTACTTAATGGGCAAAGAAACAATAATACATACTGATCATCAGCCACTTCAATATCTACACTCCCAAACTAAGTTGCAACAATCAAGACATTACATATGGATGGGTTTTCTACAACAGTTTCGTTTAGTCATCATATATAAAAAGGGCATACATAACAAGGTTGCAGACATGTTATTTAGACCCATTATAAATGCATCTACCATACTTAAGCATAATTCTGTGCTACATGAAAGCTACATAGAACAGTATGCTCAGGATATGGATTTTAAATATGTATATGCAACTTTGAGTCAAGGTAAACGAGTAGAAGAATTGGACTATCATGTGAAGGAATGACTCTTATATCATTGTGGGAAACTCTGCATTCCACAAACAGAGAGAGAAAAGATAATTAGGGAAGCACACACTTCTCTGATATCAGGTCTCTTTGGGGTAAGTAAAATAGTTGCACAGCTGCAAAGGTTCTGCTACTGGCCAAGAACGAGTGAGACAATTTCTAGATATGTAAAGGGGTGTGCTATGTGTGCTAAAAGCAAGCCCAACAACAGAAAACTAGGCTTGTACACTCCATTGTCAGTTCCTTCTCACCCTTGGGAAACATTTCCATGGATTTTGTTGGAGGACTGCCTAAATCTAAGAAAGGTCATGATTATCTATATGTTGTTGTGGATAGGTTCAGCAAAATGTGTATTTTGATACCCTGTAGTAAACAGATTACAACTGAACAAACTGCAAAATTATTCTTTGAACATGTATGTGTTCATTTTGGATTACCCACTTCTATTATATCTGACCGAGACACCCAATTTGTGGGAAAGTTTTGGTCCAGTTTGTGGGAAATAATGGACACCAAATTAAAGAAAAGCACAACTTTTCATCCACAAACAGATGGCCAGACATAAGTAGTTAACAGGACAGTGATCCAGTTACTGAGAGGAGATTGTAGCAAACACCATAAGCTTTGGGATGAACACTTGTGTTATGTGCAGCATGCTTACGATAGAGCCAAACACTATTCTACCCAGAGATCTCCTTTTCATACCTGCTTCGGTTTCATACCAAGGTCTCCCTTGGATTTTGTCTTTGGTAAAGATACCATGGTTGATGGACACAGTGATGTGGACAAGGCAACTAGGTTCATTGAACAAATAAGGAAGATCCACCAGGCAGTACGAGAACAGCTGGAAAAGAGCCAGGCCAAGTACAAGGCTAGGCATGATAAGCATCGGATGGAGCATATTTTTCAAGTTGGAGACCAAGTCTGGTTGTATATCAGCAAGGACAGGATGCAAAGTGAAGGTAAGAAGCTAAAACCTATAAGGTATGGACCCTTCAGGATACTTGAGAAGATTGTTGAAAATTCTTTTCGCCTTGATCTGCCAGCTTACATGCACATCTACTTAGTCGTGAACGCAGATTGCTTGAGGTTGTTTGAACCTTCAATGATTGAGGACCCTGAAGAGCAGAGTCAATTGCCTTCTGTTGATGACCTACTACCTGAATATCTTAATGAGTTGTAGGAAGACACAGTGCTGGACAGGAAGGTAAGGACGACGCGCAGTGGACAGGTGGAATACCTCAGAATTGGGCTTAAAGGTTTGAAGCCGAGCAGTGCGAAGTGGATTGAGATTAGACAAGTGAGACAACAGTTTCCTCACTTAGTCGATGCTTGAAGAAAACCAACTTTTGGTGGTCCAAAAGCTTTTCAGTTGGGAGGCCGTGATCCAAATCAGATCCATAAATGACTGTCATAAAACCATGACTATATCGGGACAAAACAAACCCTTGAAGAATCCAAAACAACAATTGAAAACACCCTAAACCAGTGGCCATGGTAGTCGGCACGGAACGACGAGGACCTCAGTTAAAGCGCGCTGACCGAGGCCCATGGAGACTGCGCAGGAGGTCAAAATAGCCCTTGGGAGCCCCGGATCGGGAAAAGGAGCTGATTTTCGACGCAAATAGGGCCGAAAAGGAGGAGCCTTAAGCACTCGATCGCGTGGGGGAACCAGAGGACCACGGGCGGAAAAAGGTAAAGGTGCTAAAGTACAAAGGCGGGACGTGCGCCTTGGAAACCAGCGGTATTGATCGGGGCGCCCTTGAACGGTAAGCGGTTTTGGAGAAAGAGGAGCGATCACACTCAGCGATCAACACGTGGCATCAGAGGTGAGAGAAAAATCACCGTGATCGCGCGTTATCAGTCGAGCAAGTCAACCGCGCTCGACGTGCGAATGAATTTGGATCTGGAGGAGCCCAGATTAGACGACTGAGATTGCGCCTAATAGACAGAAGTGGAACGATAGGGGATTAAGCCACGATTTAAGGGGATTTAGAATCTGTTTACCACCACAGTGGAGAAAGAAACAAATCGACGAACAGGCTGGCGCTGTTCTGATGGAGACACGTGGCTACTTCTCAAGCATTCATGCTGACGCTGAACAGGGAACTCCCAGCACATAGGCGATAGGTGAATCGACGTAGGTGGGAGAGGAACCGAACAGGCATGGAGGTCAAATGGCTAAAGCCATGAACAGAGAAAGTGAACAGAGATTCGAAGAGAGAGAATGAAGAGTCCAAGCGACCAAGAGAGATAGTGAACAGTGAACCCTGAGAGGAGGACTGAGCACAAAGAGCAGTAAAGCCAAGCAGAGGAGACAAAGGGCCGAGCTGACCATAGGTAGCATCGAGCACCAGAGAGCTTGAGGAATCAAGCCTTCCCATAGAGGAATCCATCTAGATTGAGCATCACAATTGGCTCTTTCCATTGTAAACTGAGGGTCACAGAGCTGGTAGGAAGAACAAGAGTCTGTGTACTCCAAGTGGCTTGGGGAATCCAAGAACCACCCTACCAAGGAAAATCTGCTTCAGGAGAACTCATATTGAGTCCCTGCATTGTAATTTCTCTGCTGAAAGACACAATAAAATAAGGCCACCACTAAGCTAGACCGGAGACGTAGCCATGGAGAATAGGGTGAACTCCTTATTAAAAGCTGTTTGTGTCTTTGTATTTCTTATTGTATTTCTCTGCTGTCTTTCTATTTATTTTCTGTGTATTGGCAATCTGATCGATCCATTGTTTCAATAACACAGAACACACACACCAGAACATGGGTCTGTAATACCTTTTGTTTAATAAATCTTCATTGAGGTCACTCATAGGTTGATTATTAGATCAACAGGAGGCCTTGGTAAGTCTACAGCTGAGTGCGAGGACCCTTGCAACTGAGTACGCAGAGTAGAGAAGTCTGTAAATTGAATGTTGGAACTAAATAAAGATTGATTTTGAAGAAATATATTGCATCTGAGTATGATTGCGAATTCTATTTATGTTGTGTTCTGTCGCTTAAAGAATGTGTTTTCTATGAAATAATGTGTAAATGTTGCATGAATCTATTGAATATATAATGTTTATGCATAAATAAAGTGAATATCTATTTTCGTGAAGATAAATGTTGAATCTACTATGATTTCTGACGAATTGGATAGATCTGAGCGAAGGTAGATCTAGGGTTATTCATTAGTGTGTGAAAGTAAATAGAATGCTTCCTTAGGTTCCATAAAGCTAGATCGTAGATCTTCGTGAAGGTCTAGAATCCATTTCGTTAGAGTTTCAGTAGCGAGCCCTAGAAAGATACTGAGCTACGCGAAGGAAAATCTGGGCTACAAGAGCTTAAGACCACTTATCACACTGTCTCTAGATGCAGAAACCTAGTTCTAGCATCCCCCAATACTGCTTCGGGTGAGACTATAGCCTGTGCTATGCAGGTTGTTGTCGAAAGGGCTAGAGGTTAGGGTTTTGTTGGTTGGCACAAAAAAATCTAAACCTAGGTCAAGCCCCCTTAGGCCAACAACTGGTTCCCATATCGCATCTTCTGGAGAGGTGTCTTTCCACTTGATGAGGAATTTCTTGATCATGTGGTCATAGAGATGTATTTCATGAGTATCGAGGAACTGTTCGGTTCAGAGCCAAAGTGAACCTTCCTCATCTAATTATTGTAGACTTGTTTGAACCCTATAATTGTTCCCCACAACTTTCTTGAGGAAAGATACATGGAAGACTGGGTGGAGTTTAGAAGTAGTTGGCAGGGCCAGTTTGTAGGCAATTGCTCTTATACACGGAATTACTTGATAAGTCCCCTAGAATTTTGGTGCTAGTTTCTGGAAACCCTTTTTGAGAGAGGTCTTATTATAAGGTCAGAGTCGCAGGAACACTTCGTCACCTGCTTGAAATGATCTCTCTGAATGGAGTTGGTCGACCTATTGCTTCATTCTATTCTAAGCTTAATGTAGATTATCTTTGAGATGAGTGATCATGACAACAGGATTGTGCTAATCAACTGCCTGCACCTTGCAAGAAAGTGGGATATAAGAAGCTAGTGAAGGTAGGATATGGCCATACAATCCCTCATATGGTTTCATATTGGTGGCTTCATGATAGTATGACTCCATGATTTATCTAAAGGAAACCAATGTAGATGTTGCTTGTTTGAAGTGAAGCACCGCATATAGGTCTGCAAACATTTGTTGAGTGCTTCTGTTTGACCATCAGTTTGGGGGTGATAAGCTGTACTTAGTTGGAGTTTCATGAAATGTAACTTGAAAAGTTCCTGCCAAAATTTGCTGGTGAAAGTGGGGTCTCGATCAGACACAATGGAAGTCAACATGCCATGCTGTTTGAATATTTTTTCCATGAAAGATTGAGCCACCAATTTTGGGGTTAATGGGTGTGGTAGAGCGCAAAAATGATAATATTTGGAAATTATATCAACAACCAACATGATGACGGATTTGTTTCTTAACTTTTTCAGACCTATAATGAAATCCATGGAAACAACTATCTAGACAGAAGTAGGGAGTGGCAAGGGTTTTAAGATTCCCGATAGTTTGATTGTTTCCCCTTTGTTGCACTAGTATACGTTGCATTCAGACACAAAAGTAAGAATGTTGTTCTTCATACTGGTCCAAAAGTAAGAGCAACGTGCTCATGCATAAGTCTTATGAAATTATAAATATCCTGTAATCGGAGAGGATTGCAGCTCTTCCAAGATGCGGTTTCTGAGGGTGGAGGATAGGGATAACACTACCCAATCCTTATAGCAAAGAACCTCATACTTCCAAAAGTAGTCCTTTAACGAATTATGATCTACTCATAATCTATAAATGAGATAGGATAGATAGGGGTGGGAGAACCATTCCTAACGGGATTCTTCAATCCAATATAGTATGGGTGGAGAGAGGGATAAAATGGTGCCCTCATCCTCAAATTGGTGTGATAAGGCATCGACCACTACATTGTCATGCCCATTCTTGTAAATTATCTCATAATCATATCCTAACAATTTTGTGAGCCATTTATTTTGGTGTGGTGATGATAGACGCTGCTCGAGGAAATATTTTAGGCTATGATGGTCAATGCAGATTTGGAAACGACGCCCCAATATGTATGGTCGCAAAGTGTCTATTGCATGTAATATAAACATCACTTCTTTCTCATATGTAGATTGACCCAGATTATTCTCATTGAGCTGCTGACTCATGAAAGCCAATGGTCTACCTTCCTGCATTAATATTACACCAATTCCTGTACATGAAGCATCACATTCAGTCATAAAAGGTTTTCTAAATTCTGGGAGGGCCAATACTAGAGTGGAGCACATGGCCTGTTTGAGAGCCAAGAAGGCCTATTCATCTACGCTAGTATAGAGAAATGAGTATTTCTTGAGAATATTAGTGAGGTGCCAGACAATGCATCAATAATTGTTGACAAATTTGCGATAGTAGCCTGTGAGACCCAAGAATCCCCTCAAAATCTTCAAGGTTTTTGGTTGGGGCCAATCTTGCATTTCCTGAATATTCTTTGGATCGACCCTCACTCCTTCACGACCCACAATGTGCCCCAAATACTCTACTTATTGCATGGAAAAGGAACACTTGGATAATTTGAAAAATAGTTTATGATCTTGGAGCAATTGCAATACCTGGTCAACATGATGAAGGTGAGTGTCCCATGTTATACTGTAAATGAGAATATCATCAAACAAGACCAGGACAAATGTTTTGAGATATGGCTTCAGAAGGTGGCTTGTGAGGCTCTGAAAAGTGGATGGGGCATTACAGAGACCAAATGGCATGATCAGGAATTCATATTGAGCTTCATGAGTTCAGAATATTTTCATGGGAATTTCCACTTCCTACATCCTTATTTGGTGATAGCCCGAGCGGAGGTCCATCTTGGTAAAAAAATTGGCACCATGCCATTCATATAGTAGATCATCCACCACTAGGATATGAAATTTTTCCTTGATAGTGAGCTTTTTAAGGGCCCTAAAGTCTGGAAACATGCTCCATTCACTGTCTTTATATAGAAACATGACCACTTGATATGAATAAGGGTTGGTGCTGGGACGAATAACACCGGATTTGAGGAGTTCCTTGATGATTTTTTCAATTTCATTCTTTTTTTCAAAAGGATATAGATAGGGGCGAACATTTGGTGGATGGGTACCTGGGAGAAAAGGGATACTATGATCTTGTTCAAATCTAGTGTGTGGGAGCTCCTTAGGTTTGTCAAAGACATGTTGGTGGTGATCCAAAACTTATTGCATTTTAGGATGAATGTTAGGAGGAGTGAATTCAATGGCATGGATGGCATTAAATTGTGCTACTATCCCATGACGGCCCTTTTTTAAAAGCTTCTCCATTTGATGTAAGCTGATGATTGTAGGATTACCTTCTTAGGGTCCCCGAAGTGTATGAGTGTGGTTTTTTTGCTTAAAGCTCATATAAATCCTAGAAGTCCATTGTCATAGGGCCAAGTGTGCAGATCCACTCAACACCCAGGACAATGTCACAACCAACAATTTCAATTGTAAACATGTGGGGTTTGAGGTGATAATCCCCCATTTGAAGCTTAATATTTTGACAACTTCCTTCATATTTCATGGTCCGCCCATCAACGATAAGGAATTGGAAATTAGATACCACCCTGACAAAACAATGAACGCCTTCTCCTACTCTCTTATGGAAAACTTTATGTGTACTTCCACTATCAATTAGCACCACTACTGGCCGATGTTTAAGAAAACCTTAGATTTGTAGAGTCTGGGAGAAGAAATGATGGTGAGGGCATGGAGTTAGATAACCAACTCATCTGGAATAGTTGTAGTATTAGTGTCCAAAGATGTTTGGGGTTCACCCTCTTCGTCCCCAGGCACTTCATTAGAGGGAGCTTCATCGACATAGTTGTTTTTAGTATCATCAATTTGAAAGAATTTTGGTTCCTTGCAGTTATATCCCGAGGAGTATTTGGCATCACAATAGTAGCAAAGTCCTTGTTTCCTTCTTTCTTCCATTTCTATTGGCGACACCTTTTGAATCTTAAGTGTTTGGGTGGGGCCCGTAGTTGGGGTGGGATGTGCCCGTGCTACGAACTTTGGACGATTGGATTGGGCATTTAAAGCAACTTCTACCTCTAAGGCCATGCTGCATACTTCTAACCAAGTAGCTGGGTGATGCATTCTGACATGGGCTTGGATGGTTTCCTTTAGTCCATTGATGAAACATTCCAAGTAAAAGGCATCTCCTAGTCCTTCAGTCTAGATGGCCAATTTTCAAAGACTGTAATGTAGTCCATCTTGGGTGTCCGGTGGCTTGAATATTGGTGACCTCTATGAAAATGAATGTGATGGTTGTATTCTCCTTCTACGTGTGCATAAACACTATGTTCTTCCCTCATGGGTTCATGATACGTCCTCAGGGCTTCCAATACTTGTGTGATTATGTTGTTAATGGATGCTTGGAATTTATTGAATTTTTTTCAAGGGCTTTGAATTTTTTTGTAGCATTATCCACATCCATAACTTGAGATATGGTACCTTGCATATACTAGCCCTGGTCAAATTTTGAGCTTAGTTAAGAGTATTATGGTTGGAAAGAGGGAAATATTAGGAGGCTAGTGATGTGGGTCACTTGAATTTGTGTCAAGAAAAATTTGGGACCACATGATAATTTGGGGGCTTACAGGTGAATAGTACCACTACGATCAACTCTTTGTCCTAAATTTGATGGGATAGTTATCTTGCAAGCATCCTATGATGGCCCCAATTTTTTTTTTTTTTTTACTCAGAAATGTGTGTTACTCCCAGTTGCTCAATACAGTTGTGGTTGAAATCCAAAATAATTGATATGATCTAGATGAAAAGGTAGGGGTGATCTTGAGATAGTTGATGGAACTATAGTCATAAAGGAGTTTCAAGTTCTATAGATCAAAATATATGCAAGGGTTCAATAGTAGTACTTGACCCAATCTTTTAGAGTGCTAACTAAGGAGGATCGACCATACCTTATCCGTACTACCCGAATACCCTATTATATGTGCGAGTAATATCCTTGAGTGTTGTTTTGAGTGTATTGTAGAAACAAAATGATCGATGAGTTATCTAAGGTTAGGTTTTAGGTTATCCTTGGGGGGAGGCTTCCGATATACCCAATGGTGTGTGGAAGTGTAGTTGGTGCGCGATTCTATCTAATGCACTACTACTCGAAGGGGTATCTGTTACAGGGAAAAGTGTCTACTCAGAACTGCTTATCCCACTAAGGTGTGACAGCTGCCTTAGAAACAAACAAAGTAAAACTACTTTCATTTTTCGTTTATGAAGTATAGATAGAGAGGAAAAAAGAAGACCAACCTCTATTTTGCGCTAATCTCCTGGTTCGATTCCTCTCTTATTTGATAGTCTTTCGCTACTCGTTCCCTTGCACGCCCAGCTTCATAGAGTACCTGTAAGATCACAGTAGCATAACACTATACAAAGACATGGATCTATAATCATAAA
Organism: Pinus tabuliformis; assembly: GCA_031772625.1. NCBI lineage: Eukaryota > Viridiplantae > Streptophyta > Pinopsida > Pinales > Pinaceae > Pinus > Pinus tabuliformis. The sequence goes on from CM062815.1 coordinate 764,528,614, forward strand.
CAATCTAGGATTAGATGTAAATTGACCATACAAGTGCACCAAACATGAATGACATAAAAGTATGAGGAAAACTTGAGTAACTTTTATTGATAAACAAGAAAAAAGCCAAGAGGAGTTACAACCAGTTGTTCTGACCCAGCATCAACCTCTCAGCAAAGAAGCCCCTCTTCACCTCATACAAAGCTTAGATCATCCAACAATCTGATGTTTGTCTCAAGAAACCAACAACAATTCCTTATAATATGCAAAATTCCAGCCCCTAGATCTCTGGGATGAGGGATCCATATATAGATATCTGTAAGGGAGATGAGTCAGCTTATGATTTGATTAGTGTCTTCCCTCTGATAGTTCTTGCTTCCACTTGGAGATTGATGATCTCTTACTCATCCTTGGTCGAATTCAGAGAGGCAAGTGTCACAAGAGAAGTTTCTGGAAGCTTCCATTGCCTCTCCACCTCGCGGAATGACACTGCCATTTGTCATTTCTCGCCCATCGCACCCCATAGAAGGGATTTTTGAAATTAAACTCACCCACACAGTGTATTTAGGTGAGATGCAACGCACCTGGCCTGTGGAGCAGTTGAAATGATCCTGTTTTGACCAATTCTGAGCACTTTTTCATGGATAACTTCTGGGAGAAGCTGTAATCTGTTGACCTTGTTCCTTTAGGGGTTAGAACAACAATTTTAGGGACTTAGGAGCCCTTGGTTTATGGACATTTTATGCTTGGGGTTGTAGGGCCCAAAAATGTGTATAACAGTATCCACGGGGGTTATAAGGAAGTACAACAAGCATGACCACCTATTGTAGTTATTGCATGCATGCTTCCCTAAAGCTGTAGGTTTATGCGCTCAATAATAGATCCCGTGGTTAAAGATTCCAAAAAACATATCTAGCCTATTTTTTTTTTCCAAAATTGGCCGTACAACTGGCCCTGGAAAGTTCTCTGGTACATATTGTTATGCACTTGACCTACAAGAAATACAAAATACCAAAAATAAGAAAAAATATAGCCCAAAACACAAAAATATTACATGAATTGAGACAAGATGCAAAGATATTTTATTATTCAAAAGTAGAATACAATGTTGACATGCCTCTTTGAGGGGGCAACCTCCAACAGGGCAAAGCTCAATTATAATAAAAATAGATGATTCTTCCCTTTCTATCTAAGACTATTTATAGATTTATGACATCCAAAACCCTAACTACTAGTGGTCCCTTTCATAATATGGTTTAACCACTATATTTATTAACTGTTTCCCATTTATAATTAATTGTGGTCGCTTTTCTATAATGCAGGTCAACCACTTACAATTGCTATTAATGCAGATAAATGCTTACGAAATTTATTGACTCAACTAGCTAGCTATGACTCTAAATAGGCCGCTTGGGCTTATTGCATACATAAAGAGGTTAGGGTTGTACCTTAACATGCCCTCCCCCATCAAAAGTAGCCTTGTCCTCAAGGCTGAAGCCGTGGAAACTGTTGAAGAATAGTGGCTGGTTCCCATATTGTATCTTCTGGAGAGGTGTCTTTCCACTTGATAAGGACTTTCTTGATCATGCAACCACGGAGATGTCTTTTTCAAGTATCGAGGACTTGTTTGAGTTAGAGCCAAAGTGAACCTTTTGTTTGACTATCAGTTTAGGGGTGATAAGTTGTAATCCGTTGGAGTTGCATGACTTGCAGCTTGAATTTTTTTTTCCAAAATTTGCTGGTGAAAGTGGGGTCTTGATCAGACACAATGGAAGTCAACATGCCATGCTGATTGAATATTTTTTCCATGAAAAGTTGAGCCACCAATTTTGGGGTAAATGGGGGTGGTAGAGCACAAAAATAAGCATATTTGGAAAGTATATCAACAACCAACATGATGACTGATTTATTGCTTGAATTTTGGAGACTTGTAATGAATTCCATAGAAACATATGTCCAGACGGAAGCAAGGAGTGTAGAGGGTTGTAAGGTTTCCAGTCGCTTGATTGTTTCCCCTTTGTTGCACTGGCATACGTCGCATTCAATCACAAAAGTAAGAACGTTGTTCTTCATGTCGGTCCAAAAGAAAAAGCAGCTTGCTCATGCATAAGTCTTATGAAAGTATAAATGTCTTGTAATTGGGGAAGAGTGCAACTCTTCCAAGATGCGGTTTTTGAGGGTGGAGGTCGGGGATAACACTATCTGATCCTTATGACAAAGAACCTCATCCTTCTAAAAATATTCCTCTGAGGAATTAGGATCTACTCGTACTATATTAATGAGATAGGACAAAGAGGGGTGGGAGAACAATTCCTGACGAGCTTCTTCAATCCAACATAGTATGGGTAGAGAGGGATAAAATGGTGACCTCATCCTCAAATTGGTACGATAAGGCATCAACCATTGCATTATCATACCCCTTCTTGTAAATTATCTCACAATCATATCCTAGCATTTTTGTGAGCCATTTAGCTTGTTGTGGCGATGATAGACACCACTCGAGGAAGTATTTTAAGCTATGATGGTCAATGCAGATTTAGAAATGACGCCCCAATATGTATGGTCACAAAATGTCTCTTGCATGTAGGATGAACATCATTTCTTTCTCATATGTAGATTGAACAAAATTATTCCCACTGAGTTGTTGACTTGTGAAAGCCAATGGTCTACCTTCTTGCATTAATACTGCACCAATCCCTGTGCCTGAAGCATCACATTCAATCACAAAATGTTTTGTAAATTTTGGTAGGGCCAATACTGGAGTGGAGCGCATGGCCTATTTGAGAGCCAAGAAGGCATACTGAGCTACGTTAGTATAGAGAAATGAGACTTTCTTGAGAATATTAGTGAGGGGCTAGACAATGCATCCATAATTGCAGAAAAAATTGTGATAGTAAACTGTGAGACCCAAAAATCCCCTCAATACTCTACTCATTCCATGCCAAAGGAACGCTTGGATAAATTTGAGAAATAGTTTATGATCTTGGAGCAGTTGTATTACTTAGTCAAAATGCTGAAGGTGAGTGTCCCATGTTATGCTTTAAATGAGAATATCATCAAAAAAGACTAGGGCAATTTTTTTGAGATATGGCTTCAGAAGGTGGTTTGTGAGGCTCTGAAAATTGGATGGGGAATTATTGAGAGCAAATGGCATGACTAGGAATAAATATTGACCTTCATGAGTTCAAAATATTTTCATGGGAATGTCCACTTCCTTCATCCTTATTTGGTGATAGCTCGAGCTGAGGTCCATATTAGTAAAAAAAAGTGGCACCATGTAGTTCATCTAGTAGATCATCTACAACTGGGATAGGAAATTTTCCCTTGATAGTGAACTTATTAAGGGCCCTAAATCCTAGACACATGTGCCATTCATAGTATTTATTTAGAATGATGACCACTGGATATGAATAAGGGTTGGTGCTGGGACGAATAACGATGACTTTGAGGAGTTCCTTGATGATTTTTTCAATTACATTCTTTTGTGCAAAAGGATATCGATAGGGGTGGACATTTGGTGGCTAGGTACCTGGGAGCAAAGGGATACTATGATCTTTTCACCCCTATTGTGTGGGAGCTCCTTAGGTTTTTCAAAGACCTATTGGTGGAAATCCAATCCCTGTTTCATATAAGGATGAATGTAAGGAGGAGTAGATTCAATAGCTTGGATGGCATTAAACTATGCTACTATCCCATGATGACCCTTTTTTAATAGATTCTCCATTTGATACAAGCTGATGATATTAGGTACAACTACGTAGAGTCCCCACAGTGTATGAGTGTGGCCATGCTGTTTAAAGCTCATATATAACTCTTGTAAGTCCATTGTGATAGGGACCAATGCGTGGAGTCGTTCAGAACCAAGGACAATGTCACAACCACCCATTTCAATGGAAAACATGAGGGTTTTGGGGTGATAATCCCCCATTTGAAGCTTTTAATTTTCACAGCGTTATTCACATTTCATGGTTCCCCCATACATGATAAGAAATTAGAAATTAGATACTGTCTTGACAAAAAAAGAACAACTTCTACTACTTTATTATGGATAAAGTTATGTGTGCTGCCACTATAAATCAACACCACTACTGACTGATGTTAGAAACCCTCAGATTTTGAGAGCCTAGGGAGAAGAAATGCTGGCCAAGGCATGGAATGAGATAAATAGCTCATTTGGCATAGCTGTAGTATTAGTTTCTAGGGATTTTAGGGGTTCACCATATTCCTCAAGAACTTTAGTGGATGGAGATTCATCAATCGTGGAATTTTCAGTAGCATTGATTTAAAATAATTTTGGTTCCTTGCATTTATGTCCTTGGGAGTATTTGTCATTAGAGTAGTAGTAGAGTCCTCATTTCCTTCTTTCAGCCATTTCTGCCAGCAACACCTTTTAACCCTTAAGTGTTTGGGTGGGCCCATAGTTGTGGTGGGATGTTTCCATGCGATGGAAATTGGACCATTGGATTGGGAATTTAAACCAAATTCTACTTCTAAGGCCTTGGTGCATGCTTCCAACCAAGTTTCTGGGTGATGCATTTAGACATGTTCTTGGATGGTTTCCTTTAGGCCACTGATGAAACATTCAAAGTAAAAGGAATCTCCTAGTCCTTCAGTCCAGATGGCCAATTGTTTAAAGGATGAAATGTAGTTCTGTACTATACCTATTTTCCTAAGTTTAGTGAGATGACTCAGGAAGTGAGTTTCTTGATCCAAGCGGCCACAAATGGATTTTGAAAACATGTTCCAAGTTGGCCTCATTGGATAACATTTCTAATGACACTTCCATCACTGCCATTGCCCTTGGTCCAAGTAAAGATCTCCCACATGTATTTTAGTTTCATCATCTCATATGTATTAAGGCAGAAATATTGTTCCATTTGTGCTACCCATACTATCGAGCTAGAGCCATCAAATTTAAACATGTCCAACTTGGGTGTTCGGTGGCTCGAATATTCATAACCTGCATGGAAATGAATGTGATGGATAGACTATCCTTCTACATGTGCATCAGTACTATGTTCGTCCCTCATGGGTTCCTGAGACATCTTCATGGTTTTGAATACTTGTGTGATTTGGTTAGTAATGTATGCCTGGAAGTCATTGAATTTTTTCTTGTGGGAATCAACTTTTTTTGTAGCCTTCTCCTCAACCTTAACTTGAGACCTCGTACATTACATACACTAGCCCTAGTCAAAATTTGATATTACTTAAGAGTGGTATGGTTGGAAAGAGGGAAAGCTCAGCAGTGTAGTGATGTGGGTCACTTGAAGCCACTTCGGGAAATTTTTTGGGACCACATGGAAATTGGAGGCTTACATGTGAATGGTACCACTGTGATCAACTCATTTTCCTAAATGTTATGGGCTAGGTCTCATGCAAGCGTCCTGTGATGGCCCCAAATTTTTGTTTACTATGAAATGGAGTTTTACTCCTAGTTGATAAATACTGCGGTGGATGAAATAAAAAATGCTTGATACTGCCAAATATCTTGCGAAAATCGGGGCTAGACTTTTGCAGCAGAAAACCCAAGGTCTTGGCATTGTAAAATGTGATGGGAAAATCTGATCTGGACTACGGCGACCAAAACCCTCACTGCATAAAGTGTTTGATATGTGCTGTGAAAACCCCAACTACTGAATCTGATTTGTACGATGTCAACATAACCTCAACTACTAAATCTTATCACTGAACCCCAATTGCTAGATTTGATCCGGATGAAAAGTTGGGGGTGATCTTCAGATAGCTGAGGGAAATATGGTCACAAGGAGTGTCAGGTGCTATTGATCGCGATATATGCAGGTGTCCAACAATAGTGTTAACTAAGGAGGATCGACTGTGCCCTTAGATGTACTGCCTGACTACCCTATTTTAAGTGTGAGTAATATCCTTGAGTGTTGTTCTTAGTGTACTATAGCAACAAGATGGCCGACGACTTATCTAAGGTTAGGTTTCAGGTTACCCTAGGGGGATTTTCCGATATACCCAAGGGTACATGGAAGTGCAGTCTGTGCACATTTTTGTCTAATGTGCTACTCATTGAAGGGGTACCCACAAGGATTATAAGGGAGTCCAACAAGTGTGACCACATATTTTAGTTCCTATGTGCATACTTCCTGAAATCCGCAGGTTATGCGCGCAATGAGAGATCTCGTGGTTTGAAAATGTCGGAACACATCTCCAGCCCAATTTTCTTTTTTGCAGAAATTGGAGGTACAACTGGCCCTAAAAAGTGCTCTGGTACCACTTGTTATGCACTTGACCCGTGAGGAAAAAAGAGTGCCAGAAATAAGAAACAATATAACCCGAAACATAGAAATATCATATGAATTGAGACAAGCTACAAATACATTTTATTATTCAAAAGCATAATACAATGTTCACTGATCCGGATTTAAACAGGAATGCAACAAATTATAGATATAACCATAAATGCAGAGATGTAGTAGAAACAATACTTCATTTCATTAGTGTAAAATACTGAAATATGCCTAGTAACAGAAACATAAATAAAATAGCTCGAGTGATGGTAGCTTATCCTTGAGAAGAGATGTGGCAGCTACATGCCTCTGAACTGCCTTACAATGAGGCTCAAGGGCCTTTTTATTATTGAACAATAAGAGCAAACCCTAAACAACCAAAACCCTAACCCGAGGAGATGTAACATCAAGAGTTTATGGGCCTTGTTGGGGTTAGTTGGAAAACCAACTTCCCGGGGTCGTGACTTGGTCATGTTATCTCCGTTTGATGCACATGATACCATGTTGTTAAGATATCTCCAAGGAATATGACAGAAAAGGAAACTTTATCAAGATATTGATCGTAGTAGATTGCCAAAAAAACTTTGTTTAGAGCCTCAAAATGGCTCTGGAAGTTTAGGACCTGAAAAACTGCTAAAAATAGTAAACTGTGCTACAATTAAGGAACTTGAAAAACTGAAAAAAACAATGGTGGGGTCCAAGTGGAATTGGTGGGTGGCCACCAATATCCACCTGGATCATTCCTCCCCCCTTAGGAAGCCATGGTCCCCATTGCATTCAGTTCCTCCATAAGATGAGGAAACTTTTGCTGAACTTGGTCCTTGGTGAGCCACTTGTCCCATGAAGGAGTTGGCCTGCTTTAACAACTCGATACAGTTGGATCTTCTACTGGCGAGTGTGCTTGATTTGCGTGTCCATGATTTGATCAGTTGCAACTTGTTCCATGCAATCTAGATTTAACTCTGTTGGTGTGAGTTGTTCTGCAATGTCAGATGTGTCTAGAAATGGTGGAAAGTATGGCCGAAGGTGGTCCACATTGAACACTGGGTGTAGGCCAAGGAACGGGGGAATACTGAGCTCAAATGCATTGTCTACCACAGCCTTGGTAATGATGTAAGGACCATATCGGAGTGGTCTGAGTTTCCGATAGGCTTCAGTAAGGCGTTCCTTTTGCAAATGAAACCATACTTTGTCGCCCACCTGAAACTTGTGTGGCACCTGATGTTAATAATGTTGCTGCTTGTACTTGGAATTTGATTTCTCCAGAATTTCGTGGACCTACTAGAAAATATGTTGGATGTGCTCAATGAAGATGTTTTCCTTATTTGTTTCGGTCTGGACATGAGCCGAATCTGCCTGAGTAGCTGCAAATGGCATGGCCACATCAATGGGACATAGTGGCTAGAATCCCAAGCCCACTTGAAAAGGGATGTGGCCAGTCGAGCTGTGGAGAGCTCGGTTATAACTGTGATGAACATAGGGGAGGCTCTCATCCCATATGCATGGATGCTTTGAGTTGTACATGTGCAGAATGTGTATGATCATCTTGTTGACAACCTCTGTCTGGCCATTAGTTTGGGGATGGAAGGCTATGGACTTAGTAAGTTTGGTGTCCAACATCAACCGGATACTATACCGAAATTTACTGACGAACCTGCTGTCCCAATATGAGATGATATATTGTGGGATCCCAAAGTGTACCCACACTCATTCAAAGAAGATTTTAGCAGTGGCTTCTACTGTGATATTCTTCTTGCAGGCCGCCATAATGGCCATCTTCGATAACCAGTCGACGACCACAAAAACACAGTTGTTTCCATGCTTAGTAGAAGGAAGGCATGACAAGTAATCCATGGAGATGGATTTCCAAGGTTGACTAGGGGTAGGCAACAAAGTATAGAGGCCTTGCTTCTTGATGGTTAATTTGGAAATGGCGTAGGTAGTGCAGGATCTGATGTACTTCCCGACATCCTGTCAAAGATTAAGCCAATAAAAATACTTCTGTAGTACTGCCACCATTTTCTTGACCCCAAAATGCCCAGCAACCCGACTGTAGTGTGCTTCCCAAATCATCTTGTCACGCTCGCTTGAAGGAACAAAAAGGTGACCCAGTTGGCATAACAGGTCATCCTGGAGGTGAAAATCTGGAACATGCTGACCCTCCAAGAGTGTCTGGTATGTGTGGCCCAAATTTGGGTTACTTTTGTATAGAAGTGGCCAATCAGAAGTCTCGTGCCCACAAGAGTTGAGAACGATGGTTAACGCCATGATCAATGGTCGACTGAGGCAATCTGCAACATTATTAGTGCTGCCCTTCTTATACTTGATATTCAAATGGAACTGTTGTAGGTATGTGGACCACTTTTGATGGCGACCATTCTGCAACTTCCGGTGCGTCTGTATGAACTACAGGGGCTGGTGATCTGTGTGGATGACCGTTTCCTTCCCCAAAATGTAATGCTTCCATTGTCGGTAGGCCTACACAATGGAATACATATCTTTGTCATAAGTGGGATACTTTCGGACTGTGTCTGAAAGTGTCTCACTGTGATATGCCACTGGATGCCCATGTTGAGTAAGGATTGCCCCAATAACATAGTCAGAGGCATCTGTATTGATCTCAAATGGTTGTTGAAAGTCTAGTAATGCGAGCACTGGTGCCGAGAAGAGGCGATGTTTCAACTTTTTGAATGCCTTCTGTCGAGATTCATACCAAAATAATTTTTCTTTCGCTCCTCCCTTGGTGACTTGACTCAAGGGCCAAGTGATATGAGAAAATCCCAATACGAACCTGAGATAGAAATTGGCAAGACCTATAAATATGCGGAGCTCTGTCAAAGTGGTTGGAGATGGCCAATCCCGAATGACTTGGATCTTGGTTGGATCCACATGCACCCCCCGTTCATCAATAATGTATCCCAGATACCGAACTTGGGTCATGCCAAAAGTGTATTTCTCCAAATTAGCACATAGCTTGTGTTGTCGCAGTGTTTGGAGAACCTGTCGAATGTGGTGGAGGTGCTCTTCCCAACTCTAGATGAAGATCAGGATGTCATCCAAGTATACCACTACAAGTGAGTTGGTGAATGGCCGCAAGATGTCATCCATCAGCCTCATGAAGGTTGCAGGAGCATTTTTCAACTCGAAAGGCATAACCAACTATTCAAAAAGGCCCTCCTTGGTTTTGATTGCAATCTTCCACACATCATAGGGTTCGATTGGTACTTGGTGATATCCTGACTTCAAGTCGATCTTGCTGAAATATTTTGCCCCCTTCAGTTGGTCCAGAAGGTCATCAATTCATGGGATTGGTTACCTAGTTTGGACAGTGATCTTGTTCAGTGCCCGATAGTCAATACAGAGTCTCCAAGTCCCATCCTTCTTCTGTAGCAATAGGATCGGGCTCCCATAGGGTGATGAAATCGGTCGGATGTGACCTTTCTGCAACAACTCCTGAATCCGCCTCTTGATTTCATCGTTCTCCAGAGTGGAGCACTGATAGATTGTTCCATTGGGCAAAAACACACCTGGGGTTAGATTGATGGAGTGGTTGACCTAGCAGTGTAGAGGAACCCCTATGGGGGAGGTGAAGATGTCCTCGTACTCCTCCACAACATTGTCCATCTATAGTTTTCATGCGGAGGGGCCTTGTCTGGAGGTTGTGGCCATCGTCTTCTTCTTTCCCTAAGGGCATATCATCAAGAAAACAAATTTCTTGGTTTTGGAAATGAGCTTACTGCATTTTTTTGCAGTAACCAAAGAGATGGCAGTAGGTGGTGCTACCTCCGGTATCCTGTACAACTTATTCCCCAAAGTAACAATAACAGCACAAGGCCTTGATTCATACACAACATGTTGCTTCCACATGTATGGTTCGCCTAATAATACATCACAAACATTAAGGGGAGAAATGTCTCGTAATACCTCATCTGTGAAGGGCTTGGCGTTATATGGAAGGCGACACTGCTAGCTCATGTGAAGATCCCGTCCTTGGCGAAGCCACCTGATGGTGTACGGTTTGGGATGTGCTCTGATCGGTAAGCCTAGCCACCTCACAATCTCTACTGAAATGAGGTTCTTTTGGCTCCTGCTATTGACAATGAACTATAGTGGGAACCCTTTATCCACATCTGGGAGTGGAAGAGGTGCTCCTCCTCCTCTAGATCTTCGAGTTCCTCCTTCTGGATATTTGTGGTGGCAATGGTGACGTTGGGCTCTGCATCAATAATTTGCTTCCCTTTGTCATCCCCCTTGTTGGGTTTTGAATCAGAGTTAGAACATGCATATGATTTCGAAGCCTTTAGCTCAGCCACCAGTGACTGCTTGGCCCGACACTCACTTGTATTGTGAGTGGAGCTCTTATGGAACTCACACCACTTTCTAATGTCCTTCTTCGGCTTCATAGTGTTGTTCTTTGCTTGTGGCTTTGGCAAGTTGTCTTGGGCCACCTTGCCTTCACTTTGTCCTTTTTTCAGTAGTTTGGGGGCACCTTTCCCTTGCTTTGGATTCGCGATCCGAAGTCTCGCTTCTTCTATTTAAACTTCTGCTCAATCGTGACAACGTATCGGTACACAGTGCTGAGAAAGGAGATGTCCTGGAACTCCATTTCATCCTGGATGTATCTATGTAGGCAGCCACGGTATTTGAGTACCAAATGCTACTCAGTATCCTTGATACCCAACTTTGTGCGAAGGGTATAAAAAATATTGGTAAACTCCGGCACGTCTTGGTCCCTTCCGTGCCGCAGGATGGTCCACTTTATGTATTTATCCTCATAGCTTACAATAGGGTAGTACTTCTCCTTAATGGAATCTCGGAATGAATTTCAAGTGGGTGCAGCTGAAAATAGTGAGGCCGTACTTTCATCATTATGGTCGCAGTAGGTTTCCCACTAGTCCTTGACGTGGGGGAAAACTTTGAGAAGAGCGAAAGTAATCTTTTCCTGTCCGGAAAAATCATGAATATAAAAATACCCTTCTAGCAGATTTAACCATTTATCAACAACGTCTACATCTATCTGCCCCTCAAATGTGGGAATGTCAAAGTTAACTTGTGCCTTAAAGGGTGTGGCGCTTCCAGAGTAGCTGCTGGAAGTAGATGTGTCGCCCCTAGGTAGCCGCTGAAGGATCTGGGAAAATTTGTCCATCATCGCGTTCCTTTGTCACTCGAGGGCCTCTGAGAGAAATATTTTGATAGGATCTCCTACCCCCTCATCTTTCTTTTCATCCTCCATGGGAGGCCATCGGGATTTGCAAGGCTAGTCTTGCAAAGGTTCGACCAGTTCAAGCCCTAACTCCTTATATCCCGACCTCGTTGGGGACATGCAAAGAAAAACAGAGAAAGAACAGGCCACTCTGATATCACTGATCCGAATTTCAATAGGAATGTAACAAATTACAGATATAACCATAAATACAGAGATGTAATAGAAATAATACTTCATTTCATTCATCTAAAATACGGAAATATGCCTAGTAACAAAAATGGAAATAAACTAGCTCGGGCGATGGTAGATTGTCCCTTAGAAGAGATGTGGCGGCTACATACCTCTGAACTGCATTACAATGAGGCTTAAGGGCCTTTTTATTATTGAACAATAAGAGCAAACCCTAAACAACCAAAACCCTAACCCAAGGAGATGTAACACCAAGAGTTTATGGGCACCGTTGGGGTTAGTTGGACAACCAACTTCCCGGGGTCATGACTTGGTCATATTATCTTCATTTAACGCACATGATACCTCGTTGGAAAGATCTCTCCAAGGAATACAATGGAAAAGACAATTTTATAAAAAAATTGTTGGTAGTAGATTTCCAAAAAAACTTCTTTTAGGGCTTCAAAATGGCTCTGAAATTTTAGGACTAGAAAAACTGCTAAAAATAGTAATTTGTGCTACAATTAAGGAAATTGAAAAACTGAAATAAACAATGGTGGGGGTCCAAGTGGAATTGGTGGGTGGCCACCAATATCCACCTAGATCATTCACTTGCCTCTTTGAGGGGGAAACCTCCAACAGAGCAGATCTCAATTACAATAAAACTTGATGATTCTTCCCTTGCTATATAAGACTATTTATAACTTGCTGACATCCAAAATCCTAATTGCTAGTGGTCCCTTGCATAATACGGTTTAACCACTTTATTTATTAACTATGGCCCATTTATAACTAATTGTGGTTTGTTTTCTATAATGCAGGTCAACCACTTACAATTATTATTAATGTGGATAACTGCTTACAAGATTTATTGACTCAACTAACTAACTATGACTCTAACTAGGCCCCTTGGGCTTATTACATAAATAAAGGGGTTAGGGTTAGACCCTACAAACCCGTGAGAATAAAAGAATGCTAGAAATACAAAACAATATTGCCAGAAACACAAAAATATCACATGAATTGAAACAACCTGCAAAGATATTTTATTATTCAGAAGCCGAATACAATGTTCAGCTTCCTCTTCAAGGGGGAAACATCCAACATAGCAGAGCTCAATTACAATAAACCAATACTTCTTCTTTGTTATCTAAGACTTTTTATAGCTTTATGACATCAAAAACCCTAACTACTAGTGGTCCATTGCATAACATGGGTAAACCACTCTATTTATTAACTATTACCCATTTATAACTAATTGTGGCCCCTTTTATATAATTTAGGTCAACTACTTACAATTATTATTAACGCAGATAACCTCTTATGGGATTTATTGAATAAACTAACTATGACTCTGATGAGGCCCTTTAGGCTTATTACATAAATAAAGGGGTTATGGTTGGACCCTAACATTGAGCTTTATTTCAACCTCTTTAGGGCTTGAGGCCTTCATATTTCTAATAAATGAACTGAGACCTAGAACTTAGGACATCGAACCTCTTCCTATATACATGAAATCTTCCATAAAAAAATATCGATTTCATTAAAAAATTACTATTATTGGCACTACTGATCTTCCTTTCTTAGCTTCAGATTTTCATTAATTTGGTTTAGAGTTAGTTTTATAAATTCCCTTAATGATTGCTATATAACCCACACTTTGATACCCTGCTAATTTTTCATAGGTCTTCTAGCTGATAATTAATTCTAATGATTTTTGCTTTGAATAATTTATTATTTTTTTTAATCATTAAGTAACTACACAAGATATTCAGCAATAGAAACAAAGTGACAGTAGGATCATAGAGAGACAACCATACAAGAGACACAAACATTTTACCCTCGGAAAACCCGCATGGGGGAACCCATAAACCTTTTCCTTAGATAAATTATTAAGTTCAATAGAGATAAGTCTAATTCTTCAAGTTAGACACAAATTCAAACTAAATAGTAACATATCCTTGGTCACACTTGGTCCAACTATCCTTTGGACAAGTCAATTTGCTGTCCAAACAATTTAGCATGGTATGCTCAGAATTCAGTGATTTCTCTGCCTCAAAATTCATCTTATTCTCTCTGCCTAAGTGAATTAAACCTTTTTCCTCGTAAATTAGGTCTTCTCATGAACTCGGTCTCCCTTAGATATTATGTCTTCTCATGAACTCAGTCTGCCACAAAGAATAAGTCTATCTAGGAGCTCGATCTTCCACAAAGAATTAGTTTCACATAAACAAAAGAAGAGTGATCCAAATGTGCCTAAGATGTGATCCAAATTTATTCACAATGGAGGAGGAAAAATGGCCTATTTATAGTGAATGGATGAGGCCAAATAGATGTGTCCTTTGGGGCTATCCAACCTGAATTTCTTGGAGGGATGACTTGATATTTTGAAGACATAAAATATGATCTTTCAAAAACACAATTTTCCATTTTTGAAATCAACATGAAGAACATGTCTTATTTTTATTATAACATATATTTGAAGTGCCAAAACATTATTTATGAATGCTGACCATAACTACAAAATTCAACAAGAGGGAGGTGGATTTTGGTGTTGGACACTAGAGGGGTGTTGGCACAAGGATCTCAGACACACTATGACTGTCGTTTGGACTTGGGCTTAGGGAGCTAGGGAACCTGTGGAGTTTCCTTGGGCTAGGAAGTTGGATCAAATTTCTTAGTTGGCAGGGTATCATATTCATTCGAGTGGTCTGAAGAGGAACACTGCAACCAAGCCACTGTAACCGTGAATTTTCCTTGTTATGGTTAAGTTAAATAATTTTTCTCATGAATTATATACATTTGAAATATGTTATTAAATATACTATTCTTTTATTTACAAGCTGTAAAAATTTGTGGAATATTTTTATGGTTTGAGGATTCAATTTGAAAGGTCAAAGAATATTCAATCATTTTTTTTCTCGGGAAGAAAATATCATAGATTCTACCTCCCCGAATGGGGATTTATAGTTGAGAGTTTCACATGACGTGAGAAATATGTGCAATATTCACACATTTAATTTAAAAATATTCTCATAATGAACAAGAGGATAAAGATAAATTTGTGTAAAGTTAGAAAGCCTAAGTAGTTTAGAGTCTAGAATGACCAAGAATCTGGAAGGCAAAGAATCCAAGAAGGCCAAAAGTCAAAGAACTATATAGCCAAGAGTCATATGCAAATTTTATAAATCGAACCATTGTAGTCAAACAAAAGGTTCTCTTAGTGCTATAAGATATCTTCATATATTAATAAGAAACAATGTTAGCTTGTGAATTTATACTCTTAAAAATTTGAGATTGCTTGTAGACTATTCTCATTTTTCAGGGTTTTATTGAAGCTTTTAGGCATGCATATTGCAATATGTAAACTATTCCCATGATCATAAAGTTTATTTTTACATATATTATCAATTATTAACAACTAAAAAATTGATATTAAGCAAGTTTTGTCGTAGCAACACTATTCTCATTTCAGAGTTACCTTTGCTTTGCACAAGTTATGGTTGGTGGATTCTTCTCCTAGTTGTTTTCTTTTAACGATCGTTTCATGTCAATCAATGTTTTAAAGCTCCTACCTAAGATTTAGACTAATTTTGTTTCTACATTTGCATTTTTTAATTGCATCTCATTTTAGTTCATAAAGGTTACATTATGGTAGTTGGGCCATAACTAGATAACTTTCCATTTCAATGAAGAAAGGTCTAATTGGGCCCATTTATCCAATAATCATGTGAATCTAAGAAGATATATTTTCCCATGTCAACATGAACTTATTCTTGACCTATATTCAAAGCATAAAAATAATACCTTTTTTTACCAATCTACGTCAAAATTAAGGGAAGAAATAAAAGTTGTGTTTTTTGTTGTAACAACACCCTCATAATCATCACCATAACACTGATTAAGATAAGGTGGTTATTATGCTGACCCAAGATCTAAGGTGTCATTATGGAAATGGGTTCAATTTTTTTTTGATCTTTTCAACTTACTTAAAACCTTTCTTTGACATCACCATTGCATTCACCTCATCAAGAGGATTCTGGTGATATAAAACATTACTTAATCCGACCTTCAAATCATGAGATGTGACCATTGAAGTCCTGACAATTCAAAGAATGCCACCTCATCGACTTGGCCACGTGGCTATACCCCCTCGCTATTGTTGGAGAATCTAGTATGGAAGCTATTAAAATAATTCTCCTATCCTTAATAATTGCTTGTGAACTTTAGGTAGCTCCTTATTGTTCTTTATTAAATTCTTTTCATCAAATAATTATCAAGAGCATAAACCATGAATATCATAAAAGGAAATGGACACAAATTATAGGCTCCAAGCTAGGGAAAATACCCTCCAAGTAGAAAAACCAGAAATAATCTCTTCTCTTCTTATAGAATAAGATCAAATGAGAAATCCAAGACCCAAAGACCAAAGCCAAGACCTCCTCCAAGCACCAAGTCCACCCTCCAAAAATCTCTTTCAAACAAGTAAAAGATCAACCGAGTCAACAAAGGTCAAACCTCCTCTAGTCTTCTCCAAATCATATTTCGACCCGTAACTTAATGTTTGAAATTTAGACCTACAACTTTGGCCCCTATCAGACTATAGAAACGTTATCTTTCTCGCACGTGTGAGCATAAATGTGTACAAAAGTCAAAATTTCAGTTTCTTCTTGAGATTGTTCCTTCTCCTAGACCTTCACTCCTTTTCTTGCTTCTTATTGCAAATGTAAGATGCGATAATTATGTGTTGAGGTCAAAGTTCCTTCTATATATATGCTTCTCATGAGGTCGAATTAGGCGTCTTCTAGGCCGACTTCCTCTTGATAGGGCCGACTTAGTATTGGAGGTTACAAATGACTTTATAGACACAAAAATAATATATTTTACATGTTAAATTGGTCTTATACAAATGATAATGACTCTCTTGACTCATGACAAATATTATTTTGACTTGACAAACTCTAGAAGCATAAAATGTATTCTTGACCTAATTTTCCAATGAAATGGAGCATGAAACCCCTTCTTGAAAATACTACTTTTATTTCTTCTTTTGCTTGTTACATAAGATATACATAATGACATGAGTACAAAGCCAATTATGAATACCAAAACTAGTTACATTTTCCAACACTTCCTCTTAACTAGGGAGGTATTCATAATTATACACACGGTACAAGGATATTCCCAAATTGAAAAGTTCTCAGAAGAAGAGTCAAATTGATAATCCATCTTTAAGCATCAACATCATAACCAACACTGTCAACATAACAAGGCCCTAACTAACAATATATACTTATATCTAAGCATAATACTGGGAGGGTTTACGTGAGGCACCACACTGCCTCTTAAGGCACATACCCTATACAAATGTTCACTAGGTATGTCCTTATAGGACTATTTTTATCTTGGATTCCCAATCCTCAAAGAATATCAGTCCTCTTCAACCACTCTTATCTTGGATACTCGATAGAATCCTCAAAGAGTGTCGTTCTACTTCCTATCTTAGATTCTTTATCCTCAAGGAGTATCAATCTCATATGCTTATCCAATCCTCCATTCCCCCTCCTGATGCCTTGTTGATCAGAAAAAATGACCTTTCAACATTTTAAGGGAGACAACCTGTAGGTTTTAACCTCGTACAGAAATTACCTGCATACAAATTCTAAAACACAGAAAATAAACAATGCGAGAGCATCACACATAAAACACATATACACAGAGATTTCCCCTGGATCCCAAAACTAGGACTACCAGCTTGATTTTTCATTATGTTCCTTTCAATGTTATAATACATATTTATACATGCTGAAGCATCCAATACCATGGACCGAAAACCATCGCGTCCAATACCATGGGCCGAAAACCATCATGTCAAAAAAAACATGTGTGAAAATCATGCACAAAACCATAGGTGGGTCCGCCCAACCTAACATAGGGTCCAAAACCAAAATTTTTCAAGGCGCTGCCCCAAACCCCATAAAGTGGGGTTACAGGTACACCTCAAACCCCCTGTGACCCCCCCGCTACACAATCAGCGCAAAGAAGGGGGGCTCCACCCCCCTCTAACCCCCCGGTTAACTATGTGGGCTAGTCATGGAAAGAATATAACACAACCCA
The DNA here is from genome assembly GCA_031772625.1 of Pinus tabuliformis. Classification (NCBI taxonomy): domain Eukaryota; kingdom Viridiplantae; phylum Streptophyta; class Pinopsida; order Pinales; family Pinaceae; genus Pinus; species Pinus tabuliformis. Next base: position 764,546,341 of record CM062815.1, read on the forward strand.
ACACAACCCAGTCGAGAACCTAAAATAGTTCCTTTTCCATTGAAATTGTGGTTCAAAATCGTTCAATTGGGTCTAGTTACCCTCTCTCTACCTATACTAGCTTAAATTATGAATTCCACCTACCAATAAAGAAGAGACATTAGATCGAATCTTCTTGTTGATCAGACAAGAAAGTGATCATTAAGCCGACTCCGTGGCTCAACCAAACCACTCTAAACTTTGCCTCTTTGGGAAGAGGACTTCTAAGATGAAAAAAGTAGAACTACATGAAAAGTATAATCTAGGATGCATCTCATCCTAGACCTATCTTGATTGAAGGAAGGATTAGTCCTTTTATCAATCAGGAGCCAGCTAAAATGACGGGAAAAGAAGCATGTAGGAATTGAAATAAAGTGAAGGAACTAGACCAGGGAAATAGTTCACAAGATCTAATCCTTGTTCAAGAAAACATATACAAATAAATTCCCATTAAATAGTTAACAAACATCCAACTGCAAACATCTCCAATTCTTAATAAAACATATGCACAAGGAAAAAAATATTCATGCCACAATATTGAAATAGTTCAAATACATGACATGTAGAAAGCATGACATCTATAAGATTGAACTATTAGATAGCTAGCAGCTCAAAGAGATAAAGATCCATCCTTATACAAGTTCTAGTTTCGTATCTCATTTCTGATTAACCCTGCTAGCTATCATAGAAATGAACATCAAGATATCACAACAAGAAACATCATGAACAACAGCGGAAGGCAACATACCGAATGCAATGAATACAACAAATGCAGTCAACGAAACAAACATAGTGAATGCAACAAATAGAATGAACACAACGAATGCAACGAACACAACGAATGCAATGAATGCAAGAGGAAGGTTGTTGACAACACAGAGGTGGAATGAAGTTGCAAGATCAAGTAGATCCACTGATAATGAAAGAAACTTTGAAGACTCAGGCTATGAGGTGATGATGCAACATGAATATTGTGCAAAGAAGAGAATTGAACAAAGAAGGAGTTGCATGTGCTAAAGCAGCAACTCAGGAAGAACATGCACCTACACAAACATATGAATGAGTTGCAGCAGGAAGAGGAACAAGAGTGGGCACAACATGCACTCATGGAAAAAACTGCGCTTGTACAAGTTAAAGATCCATCCCATTAGCTAGCACAGAGAAGACATGGTGAGCAATGTTGTTAATCACATGCAAGGGATTCAACAACATGCATGTCATTGTGCACACACATGAAATCCAACCCATTCAGCACACTCACCAAGGCGAAGACAAGAAACAAGTCCAACTGGAGCTGAACATGTACTTCGGCAAGTTGATGCACATGACCACCAGCACACACTTGAAGATAAACACAGACACTATGCATCAGTGTGTTACTGGTTCAGCCGTACCCAAGAAAACCATGCGCATGTTAGCAGATGAGTTGGATGAAGGAGTCGAACCAATGCACCAGTTGCAATGGACGCAAGAGTTCTCTTTAACAAGATGTCACTATGAGTTGCATGCACACCATCACAGACGACCAAGCTTGGCATCAACTCTCCACCTTCACCATCACAAGCATTCCAAAGAGTTGATAGCATCACAACAGACCCAATGTCAATGATGTCTTTCATAGCTTACTCAAGCCATGTTGTCTCACATGAGTACATGTGCATTGTAATGTAACGTCATGTCAAGTGTCAATAGTCAGATGTAACAGTCATAGAGTAGGTGAAGAGTCATGAGGGTAGTTGAATTGTCACAAAGGGGAATGTCAAGGGTCACCCCACCCTTTTCTATAAATAGTCCCTCATAACTCATTGTAGATACTTTTGGTAAGCCAAGCTTCTGATAAGACTATCTTGGATAAATCTTGGACAATATTGTAACGTGCCTTGGCTTCTCCACTGCATGGAGCTAGTTCATCTCTTTGGAGGAGCAGGCAGATGTGGCTGTAACATTCCACTATTGGGGATAGTAGGTTTACATGGACGTATTGTATGATTGGGACTTATACTTATTTATATAATAAGAGCCATCACATTTTCATGCATATGTTGTTATTATAGTTGGACTGTTCCGGTTGCTTAGAAATGTAGGTTGTTTAACTTACGTAGTTGTGTATGAACTGCTTCGTATGCGGTTATATGAATCTTGCTACAAATGTGCTGTTGGTTTAACCATCACTTTGTGTTACAGATCCATTTGGGCACATCAATCCCAACATCTATATTAGTGTTTTAGGGCTCATAAAACCCTAATTTCAGTTGCTTCATGCCCTAAACAAGTCACCCCTTTGAATGCCTCCTTCCCAGACAGTTTCATGACTTGAAGACATCCAGAAATAGTCTCTAGAGGGACCATCGCAGGTAAGCCCTTGTAAAGGTGTGCTGTAGAGAAGTTAAGTCCACTGCCAGGTTGCTTTGTAGAGAATTTAGGCTTCCTTTCACATGCGCTGGGCAAGAATGAGCAAAATTCACATAGGGTTTGGGGAGTATTCTTATCTTTTGGAGTCATATAGAAGGTTCCCTCACTTATCAACTCCTATGAGCTTGAAAATGGATGAGGAATGAGTTAAGGTGCATCCTATCCTCTCATCCCTTCCTCCATGGAACTAATTCTAAGTATGGAAGGCCATTGAATGCCACCATTTATGACAAAACCTCCTTCATCTTCTTATAAATTTACCACTCATCCAAGTGATCAGGGGTTGGATTATGTTGAATTGTAAGGAGATAATGCTGTTATGAGATTTTTCTTTGAAGCAAGTATTGCAATGCTACAAGTTTGTCATGCTTTTGATGTGATGTGGATGGGATCCAAGCTAAATGAATGGCTTTGAATCAGACACCAATGGTTGTAATTCCTTCTTCTATCTAATAAGGTGTTTGAACGTTTCTCCCATATGTTGTATTGTTTCATAATGCTTATATGTGTGAGTCGTATCTGATTCCTTTCACTTATATTCAATAGATCATGTGCTTTGATTGGTTCTTTGTTTTCTGTTGTGTTTATAGGGTACTTCTCAACTGTATTAAGTACGGGAAGGAGCGACAGGATCGATACAAGGGAGACGAGAGGAAAGCAGAACTACAAGTAAGTCTTCTCATCTTATCTATTGCTGTTGGCTTATTGCACCCTGACCTAGGTTTGGAAGAGTTATTTAGCCAAACAAAGCTCGTAGCTACTGGCCCTTTCAGCAACAACCTGCAGAGTGCGGCCTGAGGTCTCACCCGAGGTAGCAGGGGAGGGTACTAGATCCAGGTTTCCGCACCCTTGGGATGTCGTGATGTGGTCTGGAGGAGTCGCGCGCCGTTCTATGGCCTCGTTCTACTATGCTTCTGTGTAGATCCGGAACAAGGCAATTCCTTAATACTTATTATTAATGAGCTGTTATAGATCAAATCTACTTTTTATGGTCTTTAAGAAAACATTTAATAGAGATAACCAATTCGCGCACCCAAAAAAGTTATAGATTTGCATAAACTCATAACATAAGCAAAAGCGCACATATCAAACAGATATATCAACCATAAATTAACCAGATCCAAAATATTTAAGATTCAACACAGTATTACAGAACCAACTTCTCTTTATTCAACTCTTTCACCAATACATCCAGATCTGCCCTACGTACTCAGCTGCAGGGGTACGCGCACACAGCTGTGGACTCTACTAGGCATGCACACACAATTGTAGAGCCTCTATCTACCCACCAACACCCTTGACTCGAACTTACAGACGCAGGATATACTATCCTCACAGACCCATAGCACTAAGATTCCTTTAAACCCAAAAACTACTTTCTACCCTTAGAGCGTTGCTCTATTTATACATTCCCATGGTCCGCGGACCATGGGTAGGCCAACTTACTTCCTATTATTCTATATTATTTCTTGGGTAGACAACCCTTTGAATCGACCTATTAAATTTCGCGCTCCGCATATTTCAAAATTCTACCATATTTTCATCCTAACTTATAGGCTCTAAGCCCCAAAACTGTTACGCGAGACCTTTGCTACCCAACAATTTCTTATAGGAAAAGTCTAAAACACTTTAAACTGTTGTTCTAGATACAACTAATTATCTAGGGAATTAATATTTATCCATAGATACCAAATTCTCCAAAACAAATTGGCGACTCTATTGGGGAAAGATCCTCTTTCCTAGTAGCTTATCCACATCCTAGGACATCCTTGCAGACCTTATTTGTGTTCATAGATTGTAATTCAGCTCCTTGCATTCAAAAATTGGTCAAAACTATGTCAAATTGCCTCTTGAAATGGCTTACTCTCACCAGCACAGGCTTGTGAGGGACAAAGTGCACTGTAGAGCACCCTTGGCTTAGGGATAGTGCTCTGAAGCTCTCCCACTCTAGGCTGTGCTCATCCTCCTAGGGTAAGTTTCCCACCTTTGGAAAGTGTTTTGCCAACTTTTCTTTGTTTCTTTGTTTGCTGATTGATCAATGAATGTTATGTCTCAGAAAATAAGTTTCTATCTCTTGGTCTAGCCCAACTTTGATTTGATTGATTAATGTTTCTTAATTTTTTCTTTGTCATTATCGATCGATAGTCAAAGTTAGAATATAATTGATTAATCTTCATTCAAAAGAAAGTGTCGTAAAGTCTTCTCTTCCTTCGAATTAGAACTGTCGTAAAAGTCTTCGTTCTTATGAAAGATTGATTGATTGTATGTGCATATTTCCTTTTGTTCATATTCACATTAAGGAAATCGAAAAGAAATACATGCATGTTGCATTGAAAAAGTTTGTGTGTGCTCATAGGAATAGTGTAGGGAAATTGCATTAGATTGTGCTCTTTGCTCGTTGATCGAAAGAAATCTGATTTCTTTATCCCTAATTAGCTAGGATTTTCATTGTTAAATTGAATGGAAAGAATGCTTATCATGATAGTTGCATTCCTAGGAATTTGAGAATACATCACGCGGTGAACTTGAAAGGAAAATTCCTAAGAAATATCAACTTAAAATTAACATCAATTTACCTAATGGAGCATTGCCATTAACGAGAACATTTAGTGGTTCTAAACTAGAGACGTGTTCTGGTGTCGTAAAACAAAGCAGCTGCCACTAACTTGTCTACAATACATCTTGAGTGTGATACCTCATTCCACGTACGTGAGTATATCATAGCTCGTCCACGTACCTTCAGGTATATAGGGTGGTGTTACAGTACGTAAAGTATATGGGAATGCTCTCACTGCGCAGTTTTGCATTAGACAACGCTTATACGGACTGGACCTCCACGTACCTTCGGGTATATATGGGAGGGAAACTCTAGGTTGCTATCCATCGTTAAGTAACTGAGTTAGCCGCCTTGTACACTGTGATACACTGAACACAACATTTGAGGAGATTGCTTGCCCGTACTTCTTGGTTCGCCAGGATGTATTCTGTAGTTCACAGTTGCTTGGTAAACCTTTTGCCTAGTTTACCCCTTTTTGTTTATTTCTTTTTTGTAATAAAATTAATCACCAATCATGGAGGAACATCAACCCTTACCCCGTCGTTCGCGGAGAACAATGATCAAACTGCATTTGCCACCCAAAGCTACACCTATTCGGTCAAAGCAGTCTCGCTTAACTGAGTCAAGTACATCAAGAACTCCTAGTTCTTCATCTGAATTACCCGAATCATATATTTAGGTAAGTACTGAGACTCCACTTACTCCAACCATTTCTGGTACATCCGTTTCTGAAGGAGAAGTTTCACAATTACTTGAGGACATTATCACCGATCCTAGTGAAATAATAACCAAAGTTGTTCCACAACAAGTTGATCCTCAAATTGAAGTTGCTCAATAGGAAATCACTTTTGAACTTGAATCAGTTAAACCAGAAGTTAATCCAGAACCTATCATAGTTCAAACAGAAGTTACATATGAACCTGAAGTTATTTAGGAACCTCTTTCTAAAACTATTGTTCTTTTACCCGAACATTTGGACTTTGAATTTGAACATTCAGAAGTTGTTACTTTACTGAAAGACGATCAACCGATTACCCCTCAGACATCAGTAACTACTGAAACTCTGACTTTATCAACACCATAAATATTTTACGGACCAGACAGTGAAGTTCTTCCACTGGTTTTAATTGCTATAGAGGAAGAATTGGAAGAAGATTCTACACCTGGAGCCCCATTCCACTTTGGAGTTGGGCTTTATCTTTACCCTCATACTCCTCATTTTACTACTCCATCCTGCTTATTTTCAAGTACCTGTCTATTCTTTAGGACAAATTTTGGGTCAGTTAAATATGGCTGAACAACCGTCAACATCCCATACTGTATCATCTGATGCAGCTGTGGTAGAATCTTATGTTGCAACCTCTTCGATGTTTTCTACCACACCTGAGTCTCACCTATATGGTGAATCGTCTGTCCCGGTTGGTTACCAATATTTATCTGGAACCCACTCAGGGGTTTCTTCTACACCATGGTCATCACCCATGTCCTCAACGGGAATTCTATCTGGTTCTTCTTTAACGGGAACTCAACAGTTTGATCTTGCATATCAATATCAAGCTGGGCAATTCGGTCAACAAAGACTTATGTATCCATTAAATACTAGGTTGCCACCATATGTAGAGCAATATGCTTATTCACCGTATCCCCCCTATTTCGGAGGACCGTCATATGGTAATATCTCGCAGTATTCAGGTCAACCTGGAATTCGAGTTTGTCAATGACAACCAACAATCCCAATTCAACCAAGGCTTGTGTATCCAACACAACCAATTCAAATTGTGTCAACTATTTCTACTACACCTATTTTTACTATTGTACCGCAATCACAAGTTCAAATTGTTGTATCTCAACCCTTACAAACTCGTCCTTCTACCTTGCAACCACAAGTTTCAGGTCAAGAATTTCAAGTTTCTCAAGTTGTTGTACAACAACCACTTATTTCCAGGGTTCAACAACAACCTCAGGTTAGTATACCCTCATCTGGATTGACCCAAACATACAATGGTATAGTTTATTCACAACCTAGCCAACCTTTCATTGCCGGGAAACAACAACTATTAAATCAAAAACAGTAGTACCAACAACAACAACATTTTTACCAACAACAATAACAGTTGATTCAACAACCGTGGCAACCTCAATTTCAACAACCTCAATTCCAACAAAAATTTGGACTTGCCCAATAGGCTCAACCTGGGTTTGGACAACGTCAAGATTACCAAGGTCCTGGTCAACAAGGCTTTGCAGGTTATGGACGACCACAAATTCAACTTGGTTATCAACAACCACCTTATGCCAGATTTTTTCAACAACAATCTTACCAAGGTTACCAAATGTAGATGCCCTATGTTGGTATACAAAGACCTATTGCTAAGGCAATTCCATCATATCCTTGGTATGCTCAACCTGACCTCAATCAACAATTGCCATTTGTAGCAACTTTAGAATTACCAGATTTAAATTGGCTCACTAATGATCCAATATTATATGCACCTTGGTCGCCGGTGATTCTACATAAGTTACCTTCTAACATTCTGAAATTCAATGGAAATCCTAGAGAAGACCCATCAAATCATGTCATGACCTTTCATTTGTGGTGTTCATCAAACTCCTTAAATGATGATTCAGTTAGACTCCATCTTTTCCAAAGAACACTTACTGGTCCAACTGCTAAATGGTACATTGAGTTACCAAGAGCTTCTCTCGAGAACTTTATAACTTTAGCCACCACATTTATGACCCACTTCCAGTTACGTATCAGATATGAGATTGGAATGGAATTCCTAACCAACTTTAAATAGAATGCTGCTACCCATATATCAGATCATATTCATGAGTGGCGGCGTCATCATCGAATGGTTAAGACATATGTTCCCGATCAGCTTTTAGCTGAGTGGTTCATAAAATCCTTATTGCCATCAATCACTGAGGATGTGGAAAAAGTTGGAGTTGTCACAGAAGAGAAAGTAATTTCTCATGCCCAATACTTGGATTTGATTTACACACAATCCAGCACGCTCTACGACAAAATTCCCAACGCACCCCAGCCAACTTTCATTGTTCCTCCTCCTCCACAATCAAGTAAGGACTCTCATGCCGGCGATGGTGTGATCGGCTCTTCGAGCACGCAAATGACAGGAAGACCATTTGGTCAAACTCTTGCCATTACCAATCAAACTATCAATGCATTAGAAAACACTCTTGCTTCCGAAGTTAATGCTGTGTCATCTGACAAAGGCAAAAATCAAAAGCAACCAGGAGGTAAGAAAAAGGGGAAAAACAAGAAGAAACAAGATAATTCCCCTCAAGAGAAATCATTTGATTCCTCTACTTCGGCAAGGAAACCTCGTTATCCATGTCTAATCTGTAATGACAAGCATTTTACAAGAGATTGTCCACACCGCTCAGAGGTCTCTAAACTTTTAAAGACTTCTAACACATCTGCAGTGTTGACTGATCCATTTCCAAACCCAGAGACACATTTGGTTGCGACAGACCATGCTTCCACATCCCAAGTACTCATGTTATCCATCACAAAGCCACAAAACAAAGTTTTGGTGTCAACGAGAAACAAAGATTATGGAAATACACCATAATTGTCGAATAATTAGGCCACTAATCAACCTAATCCCTCGACTTTGACTACATCTAAAAATATTCCACCTATTGTACCAGAATTGACAATAAAACCACTAAAGGGAGTTGTACACAAATCGACATGTAACCCTTGGGCTCGAGCAACTCAGAACTATAACATAGTGGAATATCTTGCTCAATCACCTTACACTGCATCTAAACTCGAGGTGTTACAAAATTGTCCCTCCCAGAAGCAGGCTTTAGTGTTAGCAATTGGTGGAATAGGCCCTACGAATTCAAATCTTGTGGTCTTTTACCATCGGGATATACACCACAGTTACCGGCACAATTAGCTTTCCTAATTCAAGTAAAAGATCTCAATAAGAATGTTCACTGAATTATTATTGATGAGGGGGAATCTACTTGCATTATGTTAATGAGCTGTTGGAGAACACTTGGTTCACCACCATTTCCACGATCACCAACCACGTTAAAAGCTTTTGATGGAAGAACATATACTTCTTGTGGGATTTTGTGTAACCTGCAAATTGAACTAGGGGGAAAAACAGTTACTGTTGAAGTTGAGGTAGTTGATGGACCCATCGATTATAACATTTTACTGGATAGGCCATGGGTATATGCTATGGCTGCTATGGTTTCCACGTACTTTTGTACTATTGCATTCCCTCATAAGGGTGGAACCACAGTCATCGATCAGCTAGCCTTATTTGCCAATAGTTCACAGGTTACGAGAAGCATTCTATTGGTACACACACTCTCGCTGTCACTTCAAAGTGTTGGAGTAGGTCTCTTTAAAGATCCTTCCCTAATGGGTACTTTTACGCTACCCTCACCATCTGATTTGGCGGAAGTGGCAAGAGCAGAGACTTGCAACATGATTTCCTCCACCTCATCTGATTTAAGGAGGATTACCAACAACTTTGGAGTTGATAATAATATTGAGGTAATGCCACTAAGCCCCATTGAATAAGCATAGCAATCAATTTTTCGGGCTTGTGCGGAAAACCCAAATCTGCATTCACCAATTATATGGGTAGACCATTTGTTAGAATATGGTACTTCTTCGGATCCTTTCTCACTTATACATTCTACGGATGAAGGAATCATCCAATCAATGATGATAGGAGAAGAACCTTGGGAAGATTATCATCATCGTTCCCATCTTCCAGATGACATTGAAGATTATTCAGATGAACTAAATCACCCTTCGGTTGTTGATTTCCTTTCGAATTCAGTTTTCATAGACACAGTAGAATCTGAGCGAAACCTTTCAAATATTGAAGAAAAATTTCTATTAATATTTCGACCAAGCCTAATGTTGTAGAGAACATTCATGTCGACAAATATTGTTCTCCATTAGAACTTGATAGCTACCATACTATCTTTTTTGAATTTAGAGATATCTTTGCATGGTCTTACGAGGAGATGCCGGGAATTGACTCTAGTATTGTTGAACACGAAATCAAAATGTACCCTGATTTCAAGCTAGTTCGATAGCAGCTTCGACATGTTCATCCAAAGAAAGCTGCTGCAATTAAAGCAGAGGTTGAAAAAATTTTGCGGGCTGGTTTCATTTACCATGTACCTCTTACTGACTAGGTTTCCAACCTCGTTCCTGTCATGAAGAAACAAGGGAAAATTTGAGCGTGCATCAATTATAGGGACATAAATCAGGCATGTCCAAAGGACAATTATCCTACTCCTTTTATCGACCAGATTATTGAAGAATGTGCCTGATGTGAAATATTCTCATTTATGGATGGATTTTCCGACTACAATCAAATCAATATTCGCCCGTAAGACCAATCGAAAACAACTTATATTTGTCCATGGGGCACATTCGCCTATAGGAAAATCCCCTTTAGTTTGAAGAATGCATGGGCCACATTTTAGAGGGAAATGAAATATGCCTTCCATGACATCAAGCACATTGTTCAACCTTACCTTGACGATTTACTTGCTCATTCACAAAAGCGGACTGATCACCCTCAACATTTGAGAGCGATATTTTTACGTGCCGACACTACAAGATATGACTCAATCCACACAAATGTGTGTTTTGTGTTGGTTCTGGTTGATTTATCATATTTGTAGTGTCTTGAGAGGGGATTCGACTTGATCCATTAAAGGTTCAAGCAATTCTGGATTTGCCTTGACCTTCAAATCTTTTACAGTTATAGAGACTCCAAGGGAACACAAACTTTCTGAGGAGGTTCATTCCTAATTATGCTGAGATGGCTAAAGGTTTTACACGTCTTTTGAAAAAGGAGATACCCTTCCATTGGGATCAGGTTGCACAAGCTTCCTTTGATGCTCTTAAATATACCTTTATTAGAGCTTCATTAATGTATTCTCCAAATTACTAAAATGACTATTACTTGTATCTTTCCGCTGCAGATACAACCATTGGCATGGTTTTAGTCTAGGAAGAAAATGGGATTGAACATCTAATTTATTACTTGAGCCGTAATCTCAATGATACAGAAAGTAAGTACTCTTATGTTGAAAAACTATCTTTAGTAGCTGTGCAAGCTGTTCAAAGATTTCGCCATTACATCTTGCTACAGAAAACAATTGTCATTTCGGATTGCAACTCTATGACATACATTTTATCACGTCAATTGCTGGGGGGAAATACTCAAAATGGATAGTTAATTTGTAGGAATTTTATTTGGAATTCATCAAGTCCAAATCAAAGAAATCTCTAGTTTTCGCAGAGTTACTTTGCGACCTTCCCTCGACCTCCATTGATTCAACATCTGAACCATCAATTTTGGATGAGTCTTTGTTTCTAATATCGTCATCTGACACATGGTATGGAGATATACTGGTCTATCTCCAGACCTAAACTTTCTAGCCTAATACCTCTCACTCGCAACAACGACGTATTCAATACCAAGCCAAAGATTATCTGATCATTGGCGACACTCTTTACCGTCATGGTAACGATATGGTTTTACGAAGGTTCCTCACACATGAGGAAGTTGTGAAAGAATTGAATGATTTCCATTCAGGTGCCTGTGGTGGACACTTATCTGGATATGCAACCGCACAGAGAATTCTCCACGCTAGTTACTTTTGGCCAACTATGTTCAAAGATTGTATTATTACTTTCAGAAGCTGTCACACATGCCAGATATATGACTGAAAAACCAAATTACCACCTGCACCATTGCATCCAATTGTTGTTGTTGGCCCATTCGTGAAATGGGGCATTGACTTTATGACATGTAACCCCACCTCGACTGGGGGGCATGGGTATATTATAGTCATTGTTGACTATTCTACCAAATGGGCCGAGGCGATGCCAACATTGAACAACAGTGGTGAAACGACTGCTCTTTTCTTTTTTAACCATGTGGTTGCGTTTGGTGTACCACAATCCATAGTTACAGATCATGGGTCGCATTTTCACAATCACATGATGGCTGAGTTGAATGCTAAGTTAGGACTGTCACATGATAGTTCTACCCCTTATTACTCGCAAGTGAATGGACAAGTTGAGGCCATCAACAAAGTCCTAAAGCGAATGTTGCAGAGAATGATAGGGGTTCATAAGCAAAACTGGCACTTAATCCTGTACTCTGCCTTGTGGGCATATCAAACCTCGGTGAGAAATGCAACTGGATTCACACCCTTTCAGTTGGTGTATGATTTAGAAGCAATCTTACCAATACAATGATTGACCTATTACCCGACACTTTTGAAGAAGAAGCGCGTTTCTTGGAATTAATCTATCTGGATGAAACCCTTCATGATTCCACATTGGCTAACAAAGTGCATAAGAAACGTATTAAGGTGCAATATGATAGAAATGTCAAGCCTTGTATCTTCTCAGAAGGAGACCTGGTCTTGCTTTACAATCAGGAAGCTAATAAAATTGGAGCAAGGAAATTTGAACCAATGTGGATGGGTCCTTATATTGTCAAGCGTGTTCTGGAAAAAGGTGCCTACAAGTTAGTAGATTATGATGGGATTCCATTGTCGCAGCCCCGAAATGGGTTGTACCTCAAATGTTACTATGCTTGATTAAGTGTAGTAAAACTCACTATATATATGCTTTCATTGCATGTGTGTGTGTGTGTATCTTTTAGAGACTTTTATTTGGTTAGTAATCCGCTTTGCATTGGTTTCAGATGTTGGAGTCTTCGGAACCTTTTGTTGGTTACACCGATGGTGCTAGTCGTAGTATGCAGAACTTGTCTTCTGTAGCATGGGCTATTTTCGCTCCAAGTGGCGAGTTAGTGAGTTTCCAAGGGATTTGTATCAGTCGATCAACGAACAACATCGCTGAGTATAGCTCATTGATTAAACTACTCTCTGATGTCATTTCACTTTGCATTCACCAAATCATCATTAGGATGGACTCGCAACTCGTTGTACTACAACTAAAAAACATTTATACTATCTGAAATCCAACAATTTTTCATATGTTCCTTAGAGTTCGTATTTTGGAAAGACATTATGAACACATTCAATATCAACATATTTCCAGAAATTTTAACACATTAACTGATTCTCTAGCAAATTATGTGTTAAATAGACATTTGCGACACATGTAAAAGTAATATTTTCAATTCACATTATTAGTTGAATAAGATTGCATATAACCATAGCAAACTTTGAAAGTAAAGTAGATAGGTGTTTTAAAAGTTTTTATAAAATTTGTGTCCGAGACACGTTTGGTCATCTGACCCAAAAAACTCAAAATGCATGCAAAACATCCTAAGTAGATCTAGTAGTGTTCATGGTAATAGGTCACAACCTGTGATATCATGCGCAAAAGCCTCGCCCAATGGCTAGGAACACCAATAGTGTGGCGCTACAACCTCATAGGTAACTCCTCGATTCAGACATCCGGAATACCAAGGGTTAATCCCTTTATGTGATCCTGTAACTCTGCTATGGTTTTGACCAAATCCAAGTCCTGGAGAACTGCTCTCCCAATGTTTCTCCATGCTGGCCCACCTATAACCTGTTGGTGCCCCACAGGTTAAATAATACCCACATTTGCATGCATAAGAGTAACTTTAGTTTAGTCTTGGAGACATTAAAAACACAAAAAACATGTAGAAACTTGAAAAATAAAAAAACACTTTAGTCAAACAACTTACCCGTAGCACCCCATTGTGCTCCAACTGGTATGATCAAATCTGGATCTCCACGGAAATCCATCCTTGAGTATGGATGCTCCTCGATGACAAGATGTTGTCGCTCGAGCCAACTGAAGAATGTAGTGGAAAAAATTATTATTGACTGACTTGCATGTCAAGCCATCAATTCGACCCACCTCTGCATACTTGGATCTCTAGGACTAGCTACACCCAGTGATACATGCTATGGTTGCATCAATGGGATTCTCTCTAAGGTAAAAGCAATTAAGATCAAACCATAGTAGAAATTCTTCGTCTTACCATTTTTTGACATTGGTTAGTTTTTCTTTCAGTGAGGAAAGCACCGCCTCACACTAGTTGAAAACTTTTGGCTCTAGACACTCTAGTGCATACCGCATATAAGATCTGTTCGCCAGATGTAGTGTCACACTGCTAGCCAATTTTGCGATTGTGAAGAGCATAATTCTTAAAGGAAAATCACTTGCATCCCTGATGTTTATTTTCCCATCCTTGCTAGGTTGTGTACCTGGCCGAAAAAACTATCTAATATAATCTCTCATCGATTCACCTCCACAGGAAAATCTAGAAAGTGAGATGGGGGCACCTCGCCTCGAAAGTCTGGTAAGAAAGTAAATGTCATCAATGGTGATAGGGACCATCTTCTCCCTAATGTGAAAATTCTAATCTATAGGATCCCATGCATGAACAAGGAACTGCAGAAGTTCTATTTGTTGCCTCATTCCGAACAACTTGAAGTATTTGAGTAACCCGCAATTTTTAAGAGCCTCAACTCTATCTAGATTGTTTAGGGAAACCATATCTTGTTCTTCGTGCTCTCTTTCTCGCCATGTAATCGACATTATGATCTGATGAAAGCTTGAAACACAATCATAAGCTTAATTAGGATCCTTTCCATGCAAAAAACATGAAATTTTTTGGAGCAAACAACTAAATCAAACTTGGGAAACTCGCCTAGCACAGCCAAGGCACAGAGACAGTGCATTGCAGAGCATGCAGCCTTCTATCTGGTGCTCTTTAGTGCAGTTTTCAATGTGAAAGCCTGCGCTGATCCTAGGCAAAAAAATGAAATCCCAGGGGCCCCAAAAAACCCTAAAATTTGCATGAAATGACAAAAGAATGACTTGAAAAGAAAGTAGAGAGGTTTAGCTCCTACCTAGTCTGGACGGCTCTAGAAATTGTCCACAGATTCTCTCGCAATTAGCTCGTGAAGGTCGAGGTAAAAAACTAGCTCAGAGCACAAAACTGAATGGTAAGTTCCAAATGGTAAAATTGTCACGGTAAAAACTTGTTTTATGTTTATTTCATGTTCATTAATCAAGTAAACATTAGTATTTACCTATTTTTGCCTATGAAACATGTATTTTTAATCCATTTGATGGAATTTTGAGCAGGTTTTGCAACTAACTTACATAATTCAACGTGCTCGATTGTAAATTGTACCTTTTACCACAGAACACACTTTTATCTCTTTTTGGAGCTCTGTTGAAAACGAAAAAGGAACCCCCTTGGAGTCCTCTTTAAGCTCTTTTCAGAATCTCTAAACATGAAAAGATTACTGAGCGCTTGTCCTTTCTAGCTCATTAATGGATTGGAAACGATATCTCTCTTGTATTGTTTTACACTTTTTCGGGCTTGAGAGATTAATTTACCAAAAAGAACTTGTGGAGTTTTCTTTTTTCCCCTTTTAAAACTCTCTAAACATGAAAAGGGCCAAGTTATCCTTATCATTAAACTCGTTAAAACATCAAATAGTGACAAGACCGAGTTTCACTTTCGATAGACTCATTAAAACATAAAATAACCATGGATTTGCCCAAAGGGTGAAATTATACAACAAGCATATGTTATCCTCCCCAAGCTTGATAAAAATAAAGAGGTACTGGTCAACAATGAATGGGGAAAATGGGAAAAAGGGGAAAACCACTTTATGGTAGCAGGTCGTTCTTGAACATGACACTTTCACTCTATCATCGTGACTATTTGGGTTGGGTTATTAGCTTGATGGTTATCACACTATTGGTCTATCATACCATCCATCACTTTGTTTTGGGTCAATGTTACCAATTCATTTCAGTATTGACGACATGTTCAAGAGAAGTCATTCAGTCAAAATTCATCCTTTGCAATACCATAAACCTTCATTTTCATGACCACCATTCCTGAACCTTGTGTCGTTAATCAAATTCCATTTCCAAAATCACTACACTCGTTTCACGTCGTTGATGTGGGATACATCAAGGCCCTCCTGCGACAAGTCGCTTCTTGTCGACATCAGCACATTATCCAAGAAGTTGACTTAGAAACACCCTTCCAGTGCCTTGAGGCTTGCATGCATCAATGGAAGGTTTCTCGCTTCCGATGATAAGCATACATCAATGGCCTTCGATCAAAACACTTTTTATGGTGCTTGACATCAAATCATCCATTCACAACATGCAGAATGTACTGTAGTACCTTGAGGGTCATTATCATTATCGGTGATTTCTCTTGCATCTGTTAACAACTTACATCATTGGTTGGTAATTAGATGGTGTCTTCCCATGTTCAACTTTAGATCATATATTCACATGGTTAGACTCGTACTTGAGCAAACGATTGAATGAAATAGAAGACCCTGGATCTAGTTTCACCCATCCAGGCTGTGATTTTAGGAGTACTTAATCATATGTACAATGGCTTTACATTGATGGTCATTCCGATCATGGGTCTATATCTATAGATGACTGTTTATGTACATGTGATGAAAGTTTATAAGCTGAGCATGTGTATACCTTCCCTAAAAAATTCATGTAAAATAAAATATCATTATATATCTATTGTAATTGATGCAAGTCACCTTCCACTTCGATACCTCCTCATCACATTGTAAAGCATTTCATTCGACATTGGCATTTTTCTGAATTCATGCTTTAGGGGGTAGCTGTTACAGATCCATTTGGGCACATCAATCCCAACATCCGAATCAGTGTTTTAGGGCTCATCGAACCCTAATTTCAGTTGCTTCATGCCATAAACAAGTCACCACTTTGAATTCCTCCTTCCCAGACAGTTTCATGACTTGAAGACGTCCATAAATAGTCTCTAGAGGGACCAACACAAATAAGCCCTTGTAAAGGCACGCTGCAGAATAGTTGAGTCCACTACCAGGGTGCTCTGTAGAGCACTTAGGCTTCCTTTTACCTATGATGGGCGAGAATGAGTGAAATTCACATAGGGTTTGGGGAATATTCTTATCTTTTGGAGTCATTTAGAAGGTTCCCTCACTTATCAACTCCTATGAGCTCGAAAATGGATGAGGAATGATTTAAGGTGCATCCTATCCTCTCGTCCCTTCCTCCATGAAACTAATTCTAAATATGGAAGGCCATTCAATGCCACCATTTATGACAAAACCTCCTTCATCTTCCTATAAATTGACCACTCATCCAAGTGATCAGGGGTTGGATTATGTTGAGATAATGCTGCTATGAGATTTGGCTTTGAAGCAAGTATTGTAATGCTACAAGTTTGTCATGCTTTTGATGTGATGTGGATGGGATGCAAGCTGAAGGAATGGATTTGAATTAGACACCAATGGTTGTAATTCTTTCTTATATATAATAAAGTGTTTGAACCTTTCTCCCATATGTTGTATTGTTTCATAATGCTTATATGTGTAAATTGTATTTGATTCCTTTCACTTATATTCAATAGATTGTGTGCTTTGATCGGTTCTTTGTTTTCTGTTGTGTTTACAGGGTACTTCTCAAGCGTATTAAGTACAGGAAGGAGCGGCAGGATCAATACAAGGGAGACGAGAGGAAAGCGGAACTACAAGTAGGTCTTCTCATCTTCTCATCTTATCTATTGCTTATAGGAAAAGTCTAAAACACTTTAAAATGTTGTTCTAGATACAACTACTTATCTAGGGAATTAGTATTGATCCGTAGACACCAAATTCTCCAAAACAATTTGGATTTCCGAATGATCTTCTTTCCATCTTGTGATGCATCTTTGCTCATGTGTTCCCTTCTCAGTTGAGTACTAGTACAGGTTATCAAGGTGGTGAGCACCAGTATTGCAGCAAGAATGATGCAACTCCTAGGCTGCCAACTTTACTTTTATCAACCTGGTAGTTCATAACAAACTTGGAAACATCGGTGCTGTATGCACAAGTACTAGTTATCACTACAGGTTGTCACTTGGTCAGCCGGTGCAAGATCACTAGGAGCTCAAGCCAACTTCTATAGATTTCAGAAGAAGCTCTATGTGTGATGAAAGGAAAAAGGGATTACTCTACAGATGCTATTTTAACTACAGGAAGGAGAAAGATTGGAATGTAAAGCAAAACCTAGTAAAGCCTAATTAACAAGCCAATTCTACTTCTGCCAAAAAAACTATGAAAACCAAGAAAGAAATGCCATTACCTACTCAAGGAAGTAAACAACATCTAACCATGCTATTTCTGGAAGTAAATAAGCAGAAAAACATATTTTTGGATTTTTATGTGTTTTTATGTGAATTTAATCATGCATCTAATTTATTGTGTGTGAGTGTGGCAGTGAATAGGTGGCGTTAGAGGGCGGTTTTGGAGCTTGGGAGGATGTAGGATGGTGTGGATGGGTCCTGGGAGGTCTTAGGTGGCCTTTTGGAGGCTTTTCCCACACTCGGCCTTCAAAAGAAAGCCTACAGGAAAAACTACAGGAGGACACAGGGAAACTACAGGAGGAAGGCAAGAAAACTACAAGAGGCCTACAGGAGGAGGCTGAGAGAAATTTTCGCTTTTTTGAGAGTGTGAGAGTGGGTGGAAAAGGTGGATTAAGGTTGGGATGAAGTTTTAGGGTGCCTATGGTCTACCATGAACCACCAGGAGAGAGAAAGATGATTAGGTTTGCTCAAGGAGAGAGGAAGAAGTTCTATGGAAAATAAAGGAAACTAGGGCAGAATTGAGGTGAGGTTTGGGAGACCTATAGGGCATGGATAAGATGGAGGGTGTGATTGTTGGTAAGTTGGCCTACTGCTGGAAGAGATATGCTGCATAGAAACTGACAGTCAACGAAGAAAATCAAGCAACAAAGGAAATGAGTGCATCCTAGGAAAAACAGAGTTTTGCATTGAAATAGTCTACACTATGATGTATGAAAGGAAATGCTGAGAAATGCAGCAAGAAAGGAAAGTATAAAAGAGGACTATTGCAAATCAAGAAGTGAACACGATAAAGGAAATCTAAAGCAAAGCAAAACTGGACTATCAATCTACTAGAGAGCTGCAAACACTAGAAGTCCTATGAATGAGGAAAATCTATGTTTTTGGGGCAGCAAGAGAGTCTTTGCCTCAAATCATGGTCCCAGACGGAGGAAGAGAGGCCAAGGCACTATTTCTATCATTTTGAATCTTTTTTTCTGATCACTGCTTAACCTACTACAGAAAGCACCAATGGAAGCAAACTACTAAATCATCAAAAGCAATATATTCTTAACCATAAGGAAAATACATCTAACAACAAATTAATCTACAAACTGAAGTAAAGCATAAAAATACAAGTAGAGAGAACCTTGGCTGCTTGGATTGGGCCCTAACCCAAGAGCTTCTGCCCTATGAGGTAACTCAGTGCTAGGTCAAAAAGGACTCCATCTTCATTATAAAAAAAATAGCAAGATTACATGAAACTATCAAAAAATAGTAAGCTCGAAATTTGAGCAGAGTTTACACAAGAAAAAAATCTGACCCTAGTGAGGCTCTAGGCCTCTCTACTTATACATCTGAATCTACCAAAAAATTCCTTAAAATCAGGGAGGCTTGGCTCCCAAAACTTGAGATAACTCTCAATCATCTTCCACTTGCTTGACTGCCTTCTAGTGCATGATTCAGCTGCTTGTACTCCGAGCTAAATGAAGGGGAATTCAAAGTGAGGAGCAATAAATGAGGGGGATTCCGTCATATAAGTCCTCTCCTCTGTCTACTTCGAGTTATTGCTATAGTCTGGCCACTAGATCCTTGACTTTGACCTCGAAATCCAATAATAATCTGCATTAAATACTTGTTAGACCACATGGCATAATAAATAACTCAACTCACTCTGTAAGCATAAATATAATAAGAGAATCATAAAATAAGCTAAGAGAGTGGTTGATTTGACTAGGTTAAGAGGTAAAATGAGCCCATATAATTACCCATTTATGAGGCTCATCATCACCCCCCTACTGAAGGTCTTGCTCATCCTCTGAGCAGCCTAGTCAATCCCTTCATCTTTTATGGCCCTGGTGGCCTCCCTAGCATTCTAGGCTTCTGATGTGGTCTTCTCATGTTCTCCATAAAATCCTGTTGTTCTGTCTATGTCCTTCCACTGCTCCTTCTCTTCTTCTTCTCTTATGCCTTCCAACATGTCTAATAGGAGTGGAGGACTTAGTTTGAGGCCAATCCAGTTGACCTTCAGCGTTTGCATGGAGTGTTTGTACATTAGCATTCTTTCAATGCCTCCCTCAGCCTCATTGGGGAATGGTATTCTATGATCTACAAGTTGTGGGGTAGGGTGTTCCATCTTCTCATGCATGCATGCACACAGTCATCCCCAAGTAGCCTTTGCATATCTTCAAAGTGTGCAATGGCTTGTGCCTGATTGGCTAGATATTTAGGGGCAATCTGAGGGTCATTGGCAAGCAGGTTGTGTGTGCTGATGAGTGCCATAGGATCTGATGGCTCAGCTCTTATCATTAATGGTTCATTCTGCTCTTTTATCAATAATATTTTCATTTCTGCTGCCCTCAATTCTTCATGGTTCATCCATGAGGCCATGGCCATTAATTGCAGATCCCCTAGCTTGGCATTGGGGTCCCACACATTCATGTTTGTGAGGGCCATGTTGTGTAGGTAGAACTCTGCCATCTTTGCTTTATCCTTTGAGGTGCTTTGGTCACACAAATCCATGAACTGCCTATAGTCTTGGAAAGGCATGGTGCCTCTTTGTGCCAAAGTTTTTATTTGGAATTGGAGCCATTGATCCTTCAGATAGAGGCCATAAGACTTGGCTGGTGTTCTACATTGTAATGCTTCCATGGATAAGCTGGCCATGTATGCCAAATGAGTCTCTTTCTCCTATAGCTGCCTCCTTAGTATTTCATTCTCATTCTCAAGGTGGCTTCTTGTGATGGCTTCTCTATCTCTGAGAGCACTCAATTCTCTACCCATTTACTTGGGTTTGTTTTCCATGTGGCCAATATCCTCAACTCCTTTGGACTTGGCTATCTGCATCCACCTATGTGTTCTCACTCTCTCTTTCTCCAATTAGAAAAATAGTGGAATTGCAAATTTCTATGGGATTATCTTGCCTCCCTCAAGTAGATTGTAATAGGAGGTAAGACTAGGCTGGGGGTTAGGTTCTTGTAGCTCTTGTGCTTCCTCTTTCATATTTGGCTATCCTCCTACCTTTTTCACAAGCTTTTGGGTCTCCTATAGTTGGGACAGTGTCTCCTGTAGGATTGTTTCAGCTTCCTATAGGTCTGGTTTGGGGTCCTTTAGAACTACCTTTCCCTTCCATGTGGAATATCTTGGAGTCCCCCTTTCATAGGTTGTAGGTGTCTTGGAAAGAGATTCTTTCACCTTGGCAGATGGTGAATCTTCAATGGTAATGGGAATCTTTGAGGAGGGCTGAGGTTTGCCTGTTTTAATTCTTGTACTCTTCCTTGCCCTGAAATACATGGAGGTTTTTCTTATCCTCTTCTGCTTTGGCTTGACTGGTGTACCGAGGGCAGTGAGGGCAGTTTCTGCTTCTCTTTCCAAAGTTTCAGGGGACTCTTCTCCTTGCTTTGCCTTCTCTGCCTCCTTTTCTCCCTCTTTTGTCTCTTTTTCTGTCTCTTCAACTTTTCCCTCTCCTGTTTCTTTTCTTTCCTTCTTCCTTTATTGCTTTGCTATGTCACCATTGGTTTCATCTCCTCCTCCTTGCTATTCTTCCTCCTCACTGACAGCAGGACTGACATCATAGGTTAATGCCTTTATGTCATCCTCAACTGTCATATTTCGAAAAAATTCCCATGCTATAGGGAGTGTAAGTGTATGGAGGGCTTCTTCTACTAGGATTTTGATTAGGCCATGGTGAGCTAGCTACTGTGAATTTCCTGCTTGTACCTTGGTGCTGAAGTTAATGAGGGACTGAAGGAGAAAGTAAGGGATACTGAGCTTTTGAGGTGCTGGGGTATCCATGCCATATCTCAAGTCATGGAGGATTCTGAAATGATATCCATACACAATGCTGTACCTCCCCTCACAAGAAATGTATTTGATTATTTGGTAGCTAACATGTGTTTCATTATCTTGGAAAAATTTCTTCTTGGTAGCCTCGCCAATTGGTTTCTCATATTTAATCCAAGACAGCCCAAGAGGAAGGGTAGTGACTCTACTGATGAATTCATGGGTTATTTCAATGGAGAGGCCTCTAATGGTGAACCGGAGAGAGAACAAATTCTTGGGCAATTTCATCATCAAAACCTCTAAATTTTTCAAAGAAATTCATCCAGTTTTCCCTTGTAAATATGTCCACCACTTGAGGATGTGCATGGAGCCTAGTGGAGTTGGTGGGCTCCTTTCTCATAAACCCCCCTATTATACTGCCTATACTTCTTTGGAAAACCAAATATGGAGGTGGAGACAATGAATTCCTAGTGAAATAGAAAAACAGAGGAGAATGTGTTTTTTTTTTTTTTAAACAAAAATTCTTTTTATGTATTTCTACCCTCCTAAAAACTTATTTCATCCTCAAATTGAGACTAATTATTTCCCATTTCAATATTCAACAAAGGGAATTCATGAACCATACCTCTTCAGACTAGAATTCGTGCTAAAAATTGTGTTTTCTCCCTTCAAAATGACTCACCGCCCCTCTTGTAGAAGCCCGTTGTCCATCCTGTAGATTTCCTGTAGGTGCTCCTATAGATTTCCTGTAGGTTATCCTGTAGAAAATGCCGAGAGAAATAATATAGAGGAAATCGATGGAGGATGGTGGTTATGAGGCTGTGGGGGCACAAGAAGAATGCTGTGTGGCTGAGTTACGAGGAGGAAATGAAGAAAAGGTGGTGAGAATGCATGGGGAGGAGTGCTCATTACCCTTTATGGATATTTTTAGTTATGAGTGCTGAGCTGGCAAGGTGTACGTTGCCCAAATTAGGATCGTTGGTCCCCACCTGCTTGGTCATCATGGCCCCTCCTCATAATCATCCCTCATTATTGCATCAGAGTTAACTCTTCCTCCCACTACCTGTCCTTGGCATCTTATGCTTGAGTTGTCTATGCGCATGTGTGGGTGACATCTCAGTGAAGTGAAGTCAACTACATGAAGGTGGCAAAGTTAACTGGCCACCTTTTGATTCCAACCATCTCATTGCCTTTGTATGATTTCTAATTACACAAATGCAAATAGAGGAGTGATTTAGTTACTTACCTGTGATACGAGTGTATTTGCTGTGAGGCACTGTGGCTTTCTCTGCTGCATGCCTTCATTTTCCTTCATGTATGCTGTCTCTGCTTGCTGATGTGTGTGTTGTGCTTTTGCAAGTTCCTCCCTTGCTGGATCTGATCTGCATGTTCCTTTTCAACTTGCAGATGTGCACTCTTTTGTTGTTGGTGCTAGACTTCTATGGGATCAGCTGCTACAAGAATTCTTAAAAGAGCTCTTGTAGCTGCTTCTCCCATTGAAACTTCAGTTTTTTCCTGTGTTTGGAGCTCAAGAATGATGCCAGAGGTGTAGATAAAGATGGAGGGATAGTAGGTAAGCTTCAGGTAAGGTTAATGGTGCCTTTTCCTATTTTTTTTTGTTTTTTTTTTTAAACTGAAAAACTGTTTTTCTGTGTTTTTTCTTGGACAGTGAAAAAAAAATAATGATGCTTGGAGTGTGATACAGGCTTGGAAATGATGGCAAGGAGGCTTGAAGATGGTAAGAGGGATTCAAGTTTCCTCATGAAGTTATTCTTGTCCCTCAAACTGCCTCTTGTAGACACTTTTGGCTCTTTGTAATTCCTACAGGCGCCTCTTGTGGAAAACACAGTTTTGAAAGAAAATGTACAATGGGGTGAAAGAGATGCCAAAAATGATGAAGGAAGGTGTGGAGGAGATGAGATGGATGCTGGTGTGAATGTCAGGGTCCCCTTGGCACCTTCTTCTGCTCCTTGTAGTCCTCCTGCAAACTTGTAATGCAATAAAAATTCATTTTTTTTTTTTGAAAACAACTAGGGTGCCTTAGAGAGATTTTCACCCTAATTGCTTGCCCTGGGCACCCCCAAGGGAGGTTTTCACCTAAGGATCTTATTCCTTCCATTTTTTCTCTTTTTCTCTCTCTCTCTTTTTTTTGACATCACTGGGCCGCCTCAGGAGAGGTTTTCAACCCAATGATGGGACCCAAGCACCTCATGGAGGTTTTCACTTGAGTCCTTATTTTTCTTTTTTCTTCAGTGAGTGGGTGAAGTGGGAGCTAGGACATGCTCCACTACCATCACTGTTTTATTCAAATCTTCAATAAACTCTCGCTTGGAGAGGGGTTTCTTTTAGACTTTCAACCGATGTCCATTGACAAGCATGGGGATGGCTTCATCATCAATGGTTCTGATAAGAATTGAACCATTGTCATTGCATTTCTCCACAGTGTAGGGTCCCAGCCATATTGTCCTCAGCTTGCCTTTGAAATCCTTGTATCTTAAATCATAGAGTAGTTCCCAATATCCCTCTTGGAAATGCTTCTCCCTAATATTTTTTTCATGCCATATCTTTCTTTGAAGCTAAACTACCTCTGTACGGAGAAGGGCTTGCAATCTATATTCATCCAATCCATTGAGCTGAAGTAATCTCTCCTTCTGTGCATGGAGAAGTCTAGGTCCAGTTGAGCTGTCATCCTTAGGGTATTGAATTCAAACTCTATTGATAGCAAAGCCTTCTTCCCATAGACTAGTTCATAGGGTGTGAACCCGGCGGTGGTCTTCCATGTTGTGTTGTAGGCCCAAGTGGCCTCAACTAATCTGTCCGCTCAGTCTTGTTACAGGGAAAAGTGTCTATTTAGAACTGCTCTATCCCACTAAGGTGTGACAGCTGCCTTAGAAACAAACAGAGAAAACTACTTTTGTATTTCCTTTATGAATTATAGATAGAGAGGAATAGAAAGAACCAACCTGTGTCTTGCGCTAATCCTTTGATCCAATCCCTCTCTTCTTTGATAGTCTCCAGCTACCTACTCCCTTGCATACCCAGCTTCACCTGTAAGATCACAGAAGAAGAGAACTATACAAAGACATGGATCTATATTCATAAACAACTTAGGATCAGATTTAAGTTAACCATACAAATGTAACAAGCATCAATGATACAAAAGCATGGAGGAGAACTCAAATAGTTTTTATTGATAAACAAGAAAAGATCCAGGAGGAGTTACAACCAGTGGTTACAACCCAGCATCAACCTCCCAGCAAAGAAGCCCCTCTTCACCTCAAACAAAGCATAAATCACCCAACAATCTGATGTTTGTCTCTAGAAACCAACAACAATTCCTTACAATATGCAAAATTCCAGCCCCTGGATCTCTGGGATGAGGGATCCATATATAGATATCTGTAAGGAGGATGAGTCAGCTTGTGATTTTATTAGTGTCTTCTCTCTATCAGTTCTTGCTTCCACTTGGAGACTGAGGGCCTCTTACTCATCCTTGGTCGAATTCAGTGAGGCAAGTGTCACAGGAGAAGATTCTGGAAGCTTCCATTGCCTCTTCACCTCGCGGAATGACACTGCCATTTGTCATTTCTCTCCCATCGCACCCTACAGAAGGGAGTTTTGAAATGCAATGCACCCTCACAGTGCATTTGGGTGAGATGCAACGCACCTAGCCAGTGGAGCAGCTGCAATGATCCTGTTTTGACCAATTCTGAGCAGTTTCTAGTGGAGAACTTCTGGGAGAAGCTGTAATCTATTGACCTTGTTCCTTTAGGGGTTAGAAAAACACTTTTAGGGACTTAGGAGCCCTTGGTTTATGGACATTTCATGCTCGGAGTTGTAGGGCACAAAAATGTCTATAACAGTTGCCCCCTAAAGTATGAGGCCGTTAACCTTTTGGTGTTGGGTGAAATGCTTTATTATGAGGATCTGAAGTTCTTTCAATGCTGGGAGGAGACCTGTAATAAGATAAAATACAATACATTATCTTCATAATATTTTCATGATCTAGCTGAGGCGGGCATTCCCATGCTCAGCTTTATAAATTCTTTTTCATGTACATAGGACAGACAATCGTCTGAGTGTAGGCTGATGATTCTGATAAAGCCATCATCCTTTTGGTGGGATGATTATCTGTGATGTAATGCTGTACATTTAATGTCTTCATTTCCCTGAATATATATCGCAGCCCGGATGGATGAAACTAGATCCGGGGTCTTCAATCTCGTCCAATCTTCACTCGAAGTACAAGTCGATCCATGTGAGAAATGTTCTGAAGTCGAACATGGAAAGACATCGCTTGATTACCAGTCAATGATGTAAACTGTTAACAAGCGTGAGAGGAATCACCGATAATGATAATGATCCTCAAGGTACTGCAGTACAATTCACGTGGTGTGAATAAAGGACTTGGCGTCGAACACCACGCAAAATCTTTCGGTCGAAGGCCATTGATGTAAACCTGTCGCCGGAAGTGAGAAACTTGCCATTGAGGCATTCAAGCTTCAAAGTATTGAATAGGGTGTTCCTAGATCGACTTCTTGGATAATGAGCTGATGTCGACAAGAAGTGATCCGTCACAGGAGGGCCTTAATGAATCCCACATCGATGACACGGAATGGAGCAAATGATTTGATGGAGGTGAAAACGATCTGGTGATATAAGGTTCAGGGTGACGGTCATGAAAGAATGGAGTATAATGTATGGTAGTGGGTGAGACACGGGTGACTTCTCTGGATGACTTCTCTTGAACATATCGGTGACACTGATGTGATGGATTGGTAGCATTAACCCCAAATGTGGATGGTATGGCATGACCATGGTGATGTGACCGGTGAATGAAACAACCCAACCCGACTCGGACACGGAGTGGAAGTGTCATGTTCAAGAGCGACTTGCTACCAACAAAGTTTCTTTGAGTTTTCTTCCCAATTTTTCCCCAGTCATTGCTGACCAGTACCTCTTTATTTTTGTCAAGCTTGAGGAGGATAACATATGCTTGTTCTATAATTT
This sequence comes from Pinus tabuliformis, assembly GCA_031772625.1. NCBI lineage: Eukaryota > Viridiplantae > Streptophyta > Pinopsida > Pinales > Pinaceae > Pinus > Pinus tabuliformis. Next base: position 764,573,236 of record CM062815.1, read on the forward strand.
GCCCTTCGGGCAAACCCATCGCTATGTTTTAACGAGCCTATAGTGAAACTCGTTCTCATCTAAAGACAAGTTTGTCGCTATTAATCTTTTTAACGAGTTTAACGACAAAGATAACTCGGTCCTTTTCAATTTTAGAGAGTCTGAAAAGGAACATAAAGGTAACTCCAAAATTCCTTTTTCGTCATCTAATCCCTTAAGTCCGAAAAAGTATAAAACAATACAGAAGGGATGAATTTTCGATAGCTTTAACGAGCCGAACAAAACAAGCGCTCGATCTTTTTGTTTAATAATCCCTCAGGTCCAAAAAGACTAAAATCTAGAGGAGGGATAGCACTTCCTGTCCCTTTAATGAGCTGGAGAGGCCAATGGCTCGGCAATCTTTTCATATTTTACGAGTCAGTTGAAAAGAGCTTAAAGGAGACTCGTCTTTTGAGGAACGAGTGATAAAACGGGTAGCACCTGATTCCAGGTAAGGTTTGGAATTTTCCAATCACGACAGTGTCACAAGGATGGCTAGTGAAATCACTCTTCACAGCTGTTCCTCAAAATGGGTAAACAATCAAATGGAGGTGAATGATCAGCCAATGAAAAGTGGAGGTGACGGTGCAAACACGACCAAGGCTTTAACGGCTGAAGTACTACATTCACGATGGTTATTTACTGGGGAATAGTTCATTTTTGAATGAGCTTAAACGCGGGTGGAAACATTTGCTCATGTCTTATGTTTATTTTTTTAACGAGCTTGAACTATGTGCTAAAACTGCTCGATTAATCCAGTCTTGTGATAAGAATGTCTCATATAAAAACGACAAATTTTAGAGTTTTTCCCCACATCCTTTCTTTATGCAAGTTAGGAAACGACCAATCCTACGAGTTTAAAGGGGTAGAGGTCCTAAAAATTTAAAAAATAAATAGTCGCTCTTCGCTTGCATTCCAAAAGGTTTGCATGCCCCCAGGTATAAAACAGAGTTTCAAGGTTATCCCTTCTTTAGTCCATTAAAACATTTGTTTTACCGAGAGAGGCCTACCTCTTACAGGTTACCCAAAGATCATTCTATTCATAGCGCAAACAAAACACTTCTCCGGCGATGTCTACAGAAATAAACAAAGGTGATTGACGGTGCTCGCCAACTCACATAACTTTGACAAGAGAATCTTGTTATAGAATAACCCCCTCTTCCAATCACGGACTGGGGTACAGACTAGTCATATTCCCTCGCGGAAACCTACCCTATACCCGAAGTTTTCCTACCGAAGCAGACCAGGGTGCATGCCCCCTGGGTTTCAGTCATATCCCTCCGAATCACTCGCACTCATCGGGAGGACGGATTGGAGATTGAGACATTTCTTGCGTGAAAAGACCATTCAGGGATGGTATATGACTATTTGCTCTGTATGATCTGGGAAATGAAAGCTGGTCCACGAGCTTGACCACTCTTCCTTCGTGCGGAAAACACATTACTTTAAAGAGTGAGGAGACAGTTGCTCCCATGCAATAAATATAGTCTCGTCCAAGGAGTAGATTGTAATCTAGGGGTCCTTGAACTACCATTACGTTCATGTGAATGGTTTTCCCTCTCAATGTTATGGGCACATCGAGAAGGATCCCTAACGGTCGACTGGTTCCTTTATCAAAGCCTGTCAAATTTCTCATCTCAGGCAAAAGCGATGGCGAACCAAGCGCTTTCCAAGCAGTTGAGGAAAGGATACTCACAGAAGCCCCCTCATCTATGATGGTACCAGCCATAACCATTCTATATATTTGAATAATAATTCGGAATGGTACACTAGCTGGTAAACGGGGTCTGCCTAGTTGATTCCAGTTGAAGGAGACAACTAGGTTGCTTGGAGGTGGGACCGAATAGACGGCCGGGTACAACTCTGACGAACTTCCTTCCCGCGGTAAAGGAATAGGTAAATTGTCCCCATGTCCATTGGAGTCTGTGCTTATGAAAAGAATTTGGATGGTATCATCCTTGTTCTCTTCAGTGATTGTATCATCTGAAGATGGAACCTCTGAAGGCAAGACTGGGTCAACTGCCGCCTCGACCTTTTGACTTTCGTCTGGCATGGATTCAGATGGTTCATCTTCAATGACAGATGCATCGGCCGACCACCTGAGCGGGTCAGTCGGATTTTCAACTAGTGACGGACTCAGCAAGAGTTTTTTATATCCAGGAGGAAGTCGTAACGGTGAAACCGGACGATCATCCAAAACTCTTTTAGCTTTGTTTAAGAAGGGACAACGGTGGACGGCATGATTGCCTTCACACAGTTTACAAGGAAATCTATATTTTCCTTTTTGTCCTGGGGCTTCACTTTCACTAGTTGATGGTGTGTTTTCAACATGATCATCAGAGGTTGACGACACCGGGTTGTGCAAATGAGGAGACCAGTCCCTTAAGATCCGAGGGATGCAAGGACAATCTCTGTGAAAATGGTCTCCTTTGCAAATGACACATGGCGATTTAGGCCTGGTCGGTGCAGTGTGTGGATTTTCATTAGACGACACTCGTTTGGCCCCATTTGCTTTTGGCTCCTTCTTCTTCTTTTCCTTCTTCTCCTTAGGAACTTGAATTTTGGCTTTACCAGCCCCATCAAGTGAAGAGGAAGGAGGAGAGGAAGAATTAGAGGAAGTAGAAGGTTGGTGGGTAACTCTGGACTCGTCTAATTACTGATTCGATTGTTCAGGAATAGTGGTGTTCTGAACGACAGAGGTTGAGAAGAGCCATACAGGCAAACCAATTGTCAGTCCTGGAAGCGACAATGTGGCCATATGGGGTGCACCAACATCTCCCCAAGAGGAGAAGGGACTAGGATTTCCTCTAAGGGGAATTCCTTGGTTGGTGGACTCCATTTTCTCAACCCAAGATCAACGTAGGAAAGGGGTAATGAATATTCCGTTTAAAATAAATTCTTAGACGCTTTGACACAACTTGTTTTTTCAGTTTTTAAGAGTCGAGAAAAAACAAAAGATGACTCTAGTCACCTTCAATTTTTAATGAGCCTAAAGTGACAAGTGCTCAGATGGACCTTTTCCATTAAGGAGTCTGAAAAGGAACGAAAGGGACTACTCTGGAGATCTAGGTAGAGGGAGTACCAAACCAATTGCAAAACTGCAGAATACTTTTTATGGTACGGCATTCAATCTTCCCAAATGCTGTGTTCAGTGCATTGCGATCGATAGGGCCGCAGACACAGCTTCCTAAGGATAAAGGATTTAAGCCTATAGGGGTCTCCCAAAATATACTCGACGGTACGTGGGAGCACAAGTCCATACTGGCACTTATCGTCTCAAAGTGGAGGAATCACCCAACCATCAGTGAGGACAACAGTTACCAGGCTTTATGACGCCGGAATACGTCTCTAGCCTAGACCTCTAAATGTTGTGCGTTAAGTTCCAAAGCGTTGTTAGATTCATTGAATTTATTTTAATTTGATCTTGTTTATGAAGTTTGCCTTTCGGGTTCACCACGAGATGTAGATGTAATTCCTAAAATGCAATCTAAAGATGATAAACAAACTTTTATATCTTTTGTGCAATGAAAATCCTAGCTACTAGGGGAAAAGAAAGACAAAATCTTTTCATAAAGAGCAAAGAGCACACTGTAAATGCACTTTCCTAAATCAAGCAAAACAGACTGTCTATATGCAAATGCACATGCATGTATTTGTTTTCGACTTTCTTAGTATTGATGCTAAAAAGAAAGTTGATGTACAAATCTAAATTTCTTTTCAAGCGACAAATATAAACAAGCTCTTTTTCGAAATAAAAAACAGAGATGATTACGACACCTTACGATTTTGAAATGAACACTCGTTCTTGACACTAGAAAATTACAAATTCAGAACAAAGGTAATAGTAACAGTATAATTGACCATCAACAGCAATCAAACTTTCTCCTATGATCGAAATCGACTCTTGCGACAGATTCAAATCAAAGGACGACAGTATGACTATTCTACTTTTGCAATGGAAAACTGTAAACGACTCAACAAACACACAAAAACATCTACAGTTATTTTGTACAAAAGAGGCGGAATAACAACAAGGAAAAGAGGTTTCAAACAGACATATACTGATCACAGGCAGCAAAATTCAGGGATAGAACTGGAAAGAATGAAGCACAGGAACCACAGCTGCACAGAGCTAGTCTGATCAGCGCACCTGTAACACAGAGAATCTGAAATGCAACGCAGGTTGCCCCTTCGGGAAGTGCGCTGAAATTCAGGATCTCTGAATAGTACCTGCGCTGGGCCAGAAACGAAACTCTGTCCGGGTTCCGGGTCACAGTTTGTAGTTCAGTCCTTGGTTTTTGGCCGAGTAAAAAGCAATCAATAATGCAACAATTAGGGGTAGATTTAAGGAGGATCTAAGAGCTATCACAAGGGCAATCAAATAGTTTGTGAATCAGCTGTTTAAATCATAAACAGATCCAGTGAATGGATTGAAGTAGTAGTTATCTACTTTGCATTTGTTATGGCAACTGCAGTTCGAAAGCTACTTATAAGTTTATGAAACAAACAACAAATAATGATACACAAACAAACTAATTAGACATTCCCCAGCGGAGTCGCCATTTTGTTACAGGGAAAAGTGTCTATTTAGAACTTCTCTATCCCACTAAGGTGTGACAACTGCCTTAGAAACAAACAGAGAAAAACTACTTTTGTATTTCCTTTATGAATTATAGATAGAGAGGAATAGAAAGAACCAACCTGTGTCTTGCACTAATCCTTTGATCCAATCCCTCTCTTCTTTGATAGTCTCCAGCTACCTGCTCCTTTGCATACCCAGCTTCACCTGTAAGATCACAGAAGAAGAGCACTATACAAAGACATGGATCTATATTCATAAACAACTTAGGATCAGATTTAAGTTAACCATACAAATGTAACAAGCATCAATGATACAAAAGCATGGAGGAGAACTCAAATAGTTTTTATTGATAAACAAGAAAAGATCCAGGAGGAGTTACAACCAGTGGTTCTGACCCAGCATCAACCTCCCAGCAAAGAAGCCCCTCTTCACCTCAAACAAAGCATAAATCACCCAACAATCTGATGTTTGTCTCTAGAAACCAACATCAATTCCTTACAATATGCAAAATTCCAGCCCTTGGATCTCTGGGATGAGGGATCCATATATAGATATCTATAAGGAGGATGAGTCAGCTTGTGATTTGATTAGTGTCTTCTCTCTGTCAGTTCTTGCTTCCACTTGGAGACTGAGGGCCTCTTACTCATCCTTGGTCGAATTCAGTGAGGCAAGTGTCACAGGAGAAGATTTTGGAAGCTTCCATTGCCTCTCCACCTCGCGGAATGACACTGCCATTTGTCATTTCTCTCCCATCACACCCTACAGAAGGGAGTTTTGAAATGCAACGCATCCTCACAGTGCATTTGGGTGAGATGAAACACACCTAGCCAGTGGAGCAGCTGCAATGATCCTGTTTTGACCAATTCTGAGCAGTTTCTGGTGGAGAACTTCTGGGAGAAGCTGTAATCTGTTGACCTTGTTCCTTTAGGGGTTAGAACAACACTTTTAGGGACTTAGGAGCCCTTGGTTTATGGACATTTCATGCTCAGAGTTGTAGGGCACAAAAATGTCTATAACAAGTCTTTTCTGCTGCTGCTCACTACCTTAGTTAGGATCCCTTCTAATGCTCTGTTAGTGACTTCCACTTGCCCATTGGGTTGTGGATGGTAAGGGGTGGAAGTCCTGTGCTTGATCTTATGATGTGTGAGCAGGTCTTCAATCAGGTTGGAAGTGAACTGACTACCTTGGTCTATGACCAACTCTCTTAGATACCTGAACTTGTAAAATATGTTTTCCCTAAAAAACTCAGCTACTTTTTCCTTTATTGTTGCTTTGATTGGTTTTGTCTCCACCCACTTTGTCAGGTAGTCGGTGTACGCAATGATGTACTACTTTTGCTTTGAAGGCGGGTTGATAGGCCCCACAAAGTCCATGCCCCACTTCTCAAATGGCTCAAAGGTCACCTGAGGTTGCATGGGCATTTCATCCTTTGGAGTGGGTTTCCCCATCCTCTGACACCGATCACACTGGCTTGTGTATCTCCTCACATCCTGATGAAGAGTGGGTTGGTAGTAGCATGCTTGCAATATCTTGAAGGCGGTTCATTTTGCTGCAAAATGGCCTCCACAAGGCCCATCATGATAGGTCAGGAGGATGTCAAAGACTTCCTCCTCCCTGATACATCTTCTCAAGATCTGATCTGGGCCAAGTTTGAAGAGATTGCCTCCAATCCAGGTGAAAGGGGCACTTTTCCTTACTATCTTGCTTTTCTCTTTTGAGGATAGATGTGGTGGGAACTGTACTGAAACCAAGTAGTTTGCTATATCAATGAACCATGGAGAGAGTCCTGATATAGAAAATAGGTGTTCATCTGGAATTTGTTCATCCACCATTCCTTCTTCACCTACAGGCAAAGTTACTTTAGACAAAAATTCAGAAACAACATTTTCTTTACCAAGCCTATCAATAATGGTAAGATCAAACTGTTGCAGTAAAAGCAACCATCTAATAATGCGAGCATTTACATCTGGTTTGTTCATTAAACATCTAATTTCAGCATGATCAGTGTGCACAAAGGTTTGATAGCCTGTGATATAATGTCTGAATTTGTTTAAGGAATGCACGACAGCTAGGAGTTCCTTCTCGGTCACTGTATAGTTTAGCTCTACCTTTGACAAGTTTTTGCTTATAAAGTATATGGCATAAGGTAACTTTCCATCAATTTGTCCTAAGGCTACTCCTATCACTTTTTTCGAGGCATCTGTGTGAATGTGAAAGGGTAGGGCTCAGTTTGGGCCTCTGAGAATTGGGGTAGTCACTAGCTTGCTCTTCAAGGTATCTAAGGCTTCTTGACAATTTTCCAACCATATGAACTCAACATCTTTACCTAGGAGGCCAAAAAGAGGAGAGGCTATCTTGCTAAAGTCTTTAATGAATCTCGTGTAATATCCAGCTAAGCCTAGGAAACTTCTGACATCTCTCACCTTTTGAGGAGATGGGACCCTTTGGATGATGGCAATTTTGTTGGGGTCCACCTGTAGTCCTTGTTGAGATATTGCATGATCTAGCATGGTCCCTTCAGTCATAAAAAATTCACATTTTTATAGACTGAGGAACAGGTTCATCTCAATACACTTATCTAGAACTTTTCCTAGGTTAGATAAATCTTTCTAAAAGTTAGAGCCACAAGGAGTAAAAACATCCATGTATATTTCTACTGCATCATGAACCAGTTCAAAAAATATACTCAATACTGCTCTTTAAAAAGTGGCTAGAGCATTGAAAAAACCAAAAGGAAGGACCTGGTATGCAAAGGCACCCCAAGTACAAGTGAAAGTGGTCTTATCTTGGTCTTTCGGGCTGATTTGAATATGGTTGTACCCGCTAAACCCATCTAGGAAAGAAAAAACTTTTTCCCTGCTAGACCGTCTAACACTTGATCTATGAAAGGTAAAGGAAAATGGTCCTTTTTAGTGGCTTTGTTCAATTCACGATAGTCGATACAGATTCTCCACCTACCATTTTTCTTTGGCACTAGCACCAAAGGAGAGACCCATTCACTGTCAGAGATGGGATAGATGAATCCTGCATTAAGCAATTTCTGCAGTTCTTCCTTAACAATATCTTTAAGTGTTGGATTCATCCTCCTTTGAGGTTGCCTGACTGGTTTGAAATCTTCCTTGATGTATATACGATGAGTACATACTAAAGGGTGCACTCCCTTCATCTCCTTCTAACTCCAGGCGAAGGCATCTAGATGTTTTCTTAATAGGCTGCATAGCTCCTTCTCCTGGGAAGTAGATAAGGATGGATTGATTTTCAATGTTCTTTCTCGGCCGAACTCTATATTTTTGACACAGAGAGAAGTAGGGTCAGCCACATAGAGATCAGTTGAGGGGTTGTTTTGAGTTTCTCTTACTATGTCTTCTAATGGTGATACACTATGAGGTGGATTCTGAATCAAATTTTCAATCGTATCATCCTCATCTTGCAGATTTCCCCCCATGGCGATTTCTAATGCACATAGTGGTGCCGAATAAACTTCATCCTAATCCTCCTCCTCCAACCAGAGAGGTAGATCATTTTCTAGCAAGGGTTGGGCAGGAGGATATAGGGTTAATTGCTTTGACATGTGCCCATTATTTATGGTCATGTTCCTAGCTCGACAGCCAATGTAGGCATCGAGTGTAGCCAACCAGGGTCTTCCCAGGATGAGAGGATATCCAATGAGCTTTGCCTTTGGCTGGAGAACTAAGAAATCAGCAGGGTACTCCCAAGAATTAATGGAGACCATCACATCTTCCACAATCCCCTTAGGGGTCATTGTGGAGTGGTCTGCTAGCTGCAGCACTGTCGTGGTCTTCCTCAAGGAGCCTTTGAGGTTAAGTTTGAGCATTGTGTCCTTTGTCATCACATTAATGGTAGCTCCCAGATCAATCAAGGTATGTGGGACCATTGTGCCATTGATGTGGACATCAACTACTAGGATTCCAGGATCCAGATATTTTGGACAGATTATCTACCCCAACATCAGGTCGAACAATTGTCCTATGACATTGATGGTTGGGGCATCTGATGAGTCCCAGAAATGGGTAACTATATGGGCTCATTTTGCCTATTGTTTCCATTTAATCCACCATTATCCATAATTTTTTGCATTTTTTGAGTATATTTATGTTAATTGAGTGAATGGGGATAGTCACTTTACCACAAAGTCTAATGAGTGTTTATTGCAGATTTTTGGACATTTTTGGACGAAGACCAAGCACTTATGAGCAGATTGACAGCCAAAACTCGAAGAAACCAAGTTGAGAACTTATAGGAAAGGTGTCTCCTGCATTGATGACCACTTCCTTGAGTTCTCCACCAGTAGCTCGGAGTTCAAAGGCCACCACATCGATAATCACAAGGGCAGCCAAGCAGGTCTAGTGAAGTTGCTGTTATCTGCAAGTTTTGGCAGCCGAGTTCCTAAAGTTTAGGAGGACTGTTGGGAGTCCTCAACTTGTATAAATAAAAATGCCTCAGGCCTCAGTAGGTTAGCTATTGAACAATCTATTTTTTCACTTTAGTGCAGCTCTGCGTTCAGCTCATTTTCAAGCTCTTTCTATAGACAATTTTGTGATGTGACTATTATTTTTTGATCAATGAAGATGAATTCAGCCTTGAACTAGCTTTGATCTTTCTAAGGGGGCTGTAGCTCTTGGAGTTGGGCCCAACCCAAGTGCCCAATACCTCTTTCTTGTATTTATATGTGTTTTTCTTGCATTCATGAAATAATTTCTGTTGTTTAGATTAAATCTTGCTTTGTTACTTAGGTTGTTTTTGATGATTAGAATAGTTGTTCTAGTTTCAAGATTGATTAGGTAGTTTGCTGCAATAATAGAAGAAGATTTAAAAAAAGGCCACCAAGCAGGCCTTGATCTCCTTTCTCCCTCTGTGGGACCATGAATTGAGACCAAGGCACTCTTGCTGCCACCAAAACACTGTTTTTTCTTTCCAATGCAATTGCTAGTGAGAGATTTTGAGTTGGAGAAATTAATGTTAGTTGTATTTACATGATTAGATCTATTCTTGTTCAATTTCCATGGCTTTCTTGCATCATTTCCTATCCATAAAATTCTGTTTAGCACTTTTTTGGTTTTTAGGGTAGAATTAGGTTAAAATAGGTAAAATTCTGCTTTTTTAATTCTCCTTGAATCAGTTTTTAGAAGTAGGTGTGTAGCTCACTTGAATGCCATCCCAGCATATCATCCTTTCATCACCCAACCTGATCCAGTCCATTTCTCAAGGTTTTCTCCACTCATTCGCCACACTTTCCCAAACAACCCTAATTTCTACGTCTTTGTGCAAAATCACTTTCTTATCCTTTGAACCAATCCAACCATCTCCTTCATGTTTGATCTTCATTGACAGAGTCCTAGACCCTCTAACACCCTCATGCAACCTTCATTTCCTTTTTCCCATCATTTTTCCACCTCCAAACCTTCAAAAATCACTTTTGGCCTCTTCTTGTAGAACTTCCTGTAGATCCCCTACAGACTTCTTGTAGAGGTTCATGCGAGTGATTTTTCAAAGTCTGATCGCAATGGAATTCTTCAGAAGGGTGCTAGGGACTCCTTAGGTCCTCTCCACACCTTCCTCATCATCTGCAATAGACAACTCGATCTCCCTTCGCCATCAAACCTATGCACAGTCACAAATAGTTAAAAACACAAACATAATAATTCTGCATAAAATTGATCAAAAAGTACAAAAAGATGGTTCTTCCACATTTTCCTTCAAAATTAGATTGAGTACATGTATTTTACCTTGATAGTAGTCCATGGAATCCATTTCAGTAGTTTCAACTCTTTTTCTAGCAAAATTAGGGTTAGTGGGTAAAACTAGGGTTTGCTATTGTTTGCATTTCCTTTTATTTTTCATCAGACTTCTTTCTGCAAGTAGAATAGCCTCCTTTGAGTTAGCTTTCTTCCATCACAGCTGAAATATTCTTCTGAGAACTCATAGAAGTTGGCTTAATCTCCTAGCGAACTTGTGGGAGTTGATCAAGTGACAGCCTGCAGTAAGAGCTAGTACTTGTGCATACAACGCCGCCGCTTCCAAGTTATTTACGAACTACCGGGTTGATAAAAGTAAAGAAGGGAGCCCTAGGAGTTGCAACATTATTGCTGCAATACTGGAGCTCACCAACATCTCTCTTGCACCTTCGTGGATGCCTAAAGCACTTCTCTTTGATCAACCTATTGTAGATAGGCACGTCTTTTATGGCTTGGAGAAGTGGTATCTTAACACATAAGTGTTTCAATTCTCCCAGGAGTTCAATCTCTTCTAGGGTAGGCTGGATTGTCATGGATAGTCTCTCAGGAAAGGGTGGATCTACTTTAGGTTCGCTTCCCTTTTTATCTTCTTCAACCTCCCTGGGTGGAGGCTAGCTATCTAGGATAACTTTCACGGATCGAAAGTTAATTTCTTGAATCTCCATAGCATAAATTGGGCATGATGGCTCCCCATTATACACTTGTTGAGCCTGTCTGTTGTTCTGGTTTGGATTAGGCTAGATAGGGATTTGGGGTTGCCTTAGTGGAGCAGAAGGTAACGGTTGTGGTTGGGTAGGTGGTGGAGGTAGAAGAGCAGGAAGAGAGTTGTATTGGGGCCTCCACCCCTGATGAGATGCATTCCACTGAGGTTGCAGCTAAGCATAGGATTGAAATGAATGGGTGGCTGGTTGGGCATGATATTGGGATGTGAAGGACCAAGGATGAGGTGTGGACTAGGAAGGATGAGCAGGGGGGCACCAAGAAGGTATGGAGGCGACTTAGTTGGGGTTGTAGTATGCCTGAGATGTCCTTAGCATCCCCTGATGGTATGATCTAGGTCCATGCGGCCTCCTTTGGTTTATGTAATAGATCTGTTCAATGATTCCTTCGGCCCCTTGGTATACAGCTTTAAGTCTAGGCAAAGGAAGGGCACTTTTCTGTAGAATGATTTTCTTCACAGAATGAACAAACCTTTATAGAGTTCAATGGGCATTCATTCCTAGGATGCCTCCTGGTGCATCTAGGACAAAATATGGCCAAAGCCCTCTCTACTTCCTCTTGTTTTCATTTGATATGTAAGGTATCCATTTGCATGGCAAGAGTCTGCAACATCTCACTCTTGAAGTCTTCCAGCATGTTTCCAATTTCACCTTTAATGGACGAATTGGAGGAAGAGGTACTGGCTATGGATTGACTCCCCCTACCTTTTTTTCTAGCTGCTCTGGAATGGTTTCTAAAAACAATCTTTATGTCCTCATAGGATAGTTGGTAGATGTCTCCCCCGGCCAGTAGATGGAGGGTGTCTAAAAGGTCTTCCCGAATTCCCCTGAGCAGGACCAACTTTAGAGACTTAGGGTCAAGTGTACAATCGACCCTTTTGTAATTGAGCTGGAACCTCTCTTCATAGTCTTCCAGGGACTCATCACTTCCCATGGTCATTCATGTTATCGGGAAAACTAGTGTCTATTTAAAGCTGCTAGTCCCACTAAGATGGGTAGCTATCTTAGAAATGAACAAACTAAAGTCACTTGTGTTTTCCTTTACGAGAGATAGATGAGAAAGAAGCAGAGAGTTCCAACCTCAGTCTTTTGCTTGGCTCCTTGCTTGTTTCCTTTCCCCTTTGACATAATCTTGTCACTCCTTCCTTACTTGTCCCACTTTAGAGAGCACCTGTAGAGTCAAAGCAGCATAATACCATCAAAGCATAGAGATCTATCACTGTAAACAATATAGGATCAGATATATATTGACCATACAAATGCATATATCAACACAATATTAAGAGATACACAAGAATATGGAGGAAAACTCAAATAGCTTTATTGATAGAAGCAGTAGAAGAGATAATTACAACCACTTGGTCTGACCCAACGCCATCCTCCCAGCTATAGAGCTATAAAAAGGGTCTCTTTCACCTCTAGTTACCTCACATTAATATGTCAATCCGGGATCGTCTGGTTATTTCAAAGTGCGTCTCAGTCTGAGGCTAGCATTTTCCAGAGTAATGCTTGTAGTACAACTATTTACAACTACGAAAGTAAACTAATGCAAGTCTACAACTTAACTACTTCAAAGGACTAAATCACACCAAGTATTGCATCAGCCAAAGGTTCAGTAGCAATAACCCATCCTTTTCATAACTGATGAGAATAGATCAGAGGTATGGGAGCCAAATAGCAGATGCTGGGCTCGCTACAGCCTAGGATTGTTCTTAATGATTAGAAATGAAACAACAGATAAAAGAAGTGATAATGAAATGGAACAGCACATCAGCCAAGGGCTTGGTAGCAATAACACATCCCTTTCATAGCTGATGGTAGCAGATCAAAGGTTTGGGGACCAAGTAGTAGATGCTGGGGTCCTCTACAGCCTAAGTCCGTCCTCAAGAAACAGCAAATTAACAATCTGGAAATGGAACAACAAATTGAAATGAAACAGCAAATAAATGGAACAACAACTAAATGGAACAACAAATAAATGGAATAGCAAATAAATGGAACAACAAATAAATGGAACAACAAGTAAATGGAACAACAGTTCAAGAATCGAACAGTAATCGAAATAAGTAATAATTTTGAGTTCTTCAAGCTGCAACTCTATTTAACCATGCCAATCAAAACACCAATCCCTCAATCTTATATGATGGAACAATATTATAGAACCTTAGAAACACACCATACTTAATCTGCTTTTGTTAAAACACATACGACTGTATCTCATAATAAAGAATAGTCACATTCGATACCCATGTAAAACAGATCTTTCCAGATGACTTGTTATAATGCAAAACACAATCGTGAAGAATTCTGTAATAAAGTAATAGTGTCCTGTAGAGATTAATCAATGCTTAAAGAATTGGTAAAATAACATAGCAGCAATATAAAGTTCAAGAACACGAAATGACTTGATCACAATAGAGCATGTAATAGAATATTCTCAAAACACAGCAGATTACCAGAGTATGTCTATGAACAAACCACACGGAAACCACGCGTAATAATACAAGAGCAAGTGTCCTCCAGGGCCGGGCCCTTAGCCTCCAGGGGTACACCGCTTAAGATGGATCCAGGCTCAAAGATAAAAGAGTGAACAAGTCTGTATTAAAGCATGCAATAAAATTACAGAAACTCAAGTCTTCAACCGAACATAAAGATCATAGTCCTGATCTTCCTTAAAAGAAATTACACTCTCCCAAAAGATCCTCTCTGAAGCCAACAGTGCTACCCCTTTTATAGGGAAGATGGCGGAGATATCTAGGTATAGAAAATAGGCAAAATAGCGATCCCTCAGGAACTCGGATCCTGAGGGATTCGCAGAATCATTAATACTACGTTACTTCTTTCTTTTTCTGTTTCGTGCTGGTATCTCCGCTTCCTTTCTTGGGTTGATTCGTTGTGATCTGGTTCGTTTCCGGTCTTCCGTCAAAGGGACAGCAGTTAGCTCAGCTTTGTCTTTACTTTTGGAATGGCCTCCTCCCTTATTTCCTCCCTCCTGCACATAGAAATGACGACTATCAGTGCTTTTCATTAATCTCTCGTGTTTCGTTATAAATTATTGTCATTATCTAGATTCCTCATGCAAAAGGATTTTGAGTTCTATTGAAAAGATACCAAAATGACCATCGAAACATACCTTCCTTGGTACTCCACACACCCCCCAGGTTACCCTTTTTCATGGCCTCATGAAAACATTGTAGTTGACATGCAGAGCAGTGAGGGAGTAGGCTGGAGATGGAATTTCGTGTGGGGGCCTACACCCATGATGCGAAACTAGATAATCAAGGAAATGGCTTGTCTGGCCCTCGGGCATTTCATACAGGGCTTGGTATCCTGGTGCAGGATGCCAAATGATTGGACTTCGGAACATATATCCTAACTAGGATGGCCCTGCCCTCAAAACAATTTCACCATAGAGGGGGAATCGGTTAGCAGCAAGTTTAAAGTTTTCATACTTAAACGGCTCTCAGAGCTGAATATTTGGATTAGATACCCGATATCGAAATTTAGCTGCTTCAATGGCAGGGTCTTTAATAGAAGAAAAGAATTCAAGCCCCTGCCGAATGATTACTTCATGCATAGGTCCTAATGCTTCAATCACGCCTGGAGCCCTCATGAGATTTCTATGACTTTTCCATAACTGTTCCGGGTCTCTAGGCTCAGCTCTTACCCATAGGTCTAATCCATTTTCTTGTCTCTGAAATGCATTGTAGGCTTTGAGCCATTTAATCTGATTAACTGCAAATGAAATGAATGCTTGTAATTGAATATCTCCGACAAAAGGGCCAGGGTTCAGCTCGGTCTCTTGTTCTAGTACAAGGTTATGCAGGAAAAATTCACACAATAACCTTTGTACTTTTACCCCATAATGCTTACAGCAGTTTATAAAATCGTCTATAGTGTTAATTTCTATGGGAGCACCTGCCCTAACGGCTTTAATTCTCAATTGTAAGTATCTTTCCATTAGAAACAGGGCATAATTTTTGGCAGGAGCTCTACATGCTAGGGCATCATTGTACAAACCACACAAGGTATCCATTTTTTTAATAACTACATCTAATCTACGGGTTACCTTGGCAGCTTTCTCTTGCTCCTTTCGCCATCCCTCGAAGGCTTGGCTTTCTGACAGGTTGACGCTCCTTAACTGCTGCTGTAATTCCTCATATTTTTCACAGGGGACCGTTTGTTCCCTGAGCTTTTCTGCTTCTTGCTGAGCCTGCTTCAATTGATGGTGGAGGGTTCTTGTTTTTGGGTCCTTTTTCCATGCATCTGTGGAGGCTGGGAGCTTTACTTGGAGTTTCTTATTATGCTACTTTGAATTCATAACCCTTATTACTCCCGAAGGTGATGCCTCCGTCTGAACCTCCTTATCATCTTTTTAAATTTTAACACGAAATCCAGCCCACTGCTGTTCCTTTTCAAATGGAACAACAGTCTGTTCTTCTGTTTTAATTGGAACAATAGTTTGTCTTTCTGCTTCATTAGGGACAGCAGTTTGTCTTTCTGCTTCATTAGGGACAGCAGTTTGTCTTTCTGCTTCATTAGGGACAGCAGTTTGGCTTCTGTTAGGATTTTGAGTAGTGGAACGGCTCCCGGTTCTTCGTCTTTTATTCTTACAGGGTCTCATTGGCATGGCCGAATTTTTTCTTGTTGAGGTCCCTACCCCCCTTTATCTTGCTTTTAGAAGCCTAATCTGCTGGCGAAGCCTGACTATCATGTTTAACAGTGTCCCTTTTTCCTTTTGCAATTCCCTTATTTTCATCAATTTCTCAGAAAGAATAGCTGACTGTTTGCCGTGGGTTGGAGTGTGACTAATTTCCGGATTTTCTTCTTGAGGTGGCTGATTCGGGGTAAGAACCTTTCTTGGCTCTGTTGTTTCTTGGGCCAATTCTTCCTCTGCCCTTATTTCCTCCGGATTCTCCTCTGGTGCCTTCTGACTAGGGGCGGGTCGTTCCTGCCTGATATTTTCTGTTTCCGTCTCATCATGGACGGGTGAAATTTCTACTTCTGCTTCTTCCGTATGCACTTCCTTGGGTGCATCTTTTTCCTGGGTTTTTTCTTCGGCCTGGAGGTTGGATGGACTCAGGGGCTGGCCATACTCGCCCATATTGGCCAAAATGTTGGCCAATTCATCTTCCCCCATCGGGTTTTTTACTGGGCTTCTTCCCTGCTGTTCCATTTCTTCCTCCTGCTCGGGCTACTCAACTTCTTCTTTCTCGTCCCCTTCTTCTTCTTCATCCCGTTCTTCTTCTCCTCCTGTTTCTGTTTCCGATGACTGTTCTTCGTCTTCCTCTTCTGTTTCTGCCTCGGCGGACTGCTCTGTTTCTCTGCTATTTTCTTCTTCCGCCTCTGTCCCTGTGGATTGTTCTGCGTCCTCCTTACTTTCTTCTTCTGTATCTGTCTCTGCCGATTGCTCATCTATAATTTCTATTGCTTGGCTCGTGTGAGCCCTAGGTTTCTTCAGCTCTGCTTGTAACCCTGCAAGCCGTGCCGACTTTCTACGTTTTGCTAGTTGCTCAGATGTACCAGAGTCGGGTTGTTTCTCAAGTTGCTTTTCTGCTTGTTTCTTGGCTTGTATTTCAGCTTGCACTTCTGTGCAAGCGTCCTTCTTTCTCTTCTCTGGGCGTTGGGGTGTGCTATCAATTTGTTTTCGTTTTTCTAGGCGTCCAGACGTGGGCGTCTTTTTATTAATAATATCAATTAATTCTTTCCAGCTTCTCTGCTGCTGGGTAAGACTATGGTTTACTATCAAACGAATTAATCCGTGGTGGCTAACCACAGATTCTTTGTGCTGTGCCTTTTTCATGCTTCGTGCCACATCATGCAATAGCGAATTAAGCAATGCAGGTAAATTCACAGAACATTTTTGTTTTAAGACAGCTAGGAGTTTTAGATGTCGTTGTCTTACCACGTCTTTTCTGCCCTCGCAAGTAATGTAGCTCTGGACAATTTTCGCCAATTCCGCCCATGGCTCTCCTAGCGTTGCTGGCAGCACCCCTTTTCCTCGAACTGTTAAGCTCTGGCCCTCGTCCTGAAAGGTTTCCACAATCTTCTGCAGCCTTTCCTTCTTCATTGTCCACACAGGCCCTGTGGCCGGTAGTCCTGTGACTTTTGTTATTATATCATCCGTGACCTCTATTCATTTTCCTTTGATTGTAGAGTGTTCTTCCCGCAGGTTTTGTAAAAATTCCTTCACCACAGTTTCATTAGATTCCTTCAGGCGGTTGAGGTAGGTCAACCATCCTACTTTGTTCAGAATTCTTTGGGCTGCAGCTGAAGCAGTCAATGTCTGAGGTTCTCTGCGGACTGACCTTCCACCCATGGCTTCACTTGCAAATTCTCAAAGGAACAGCAGCTGTTCGTTAAGACGCAGCGAAGCTGGTGGCGAGTTTCTCGCTCAAATTTAAATACAACGGCGTATGCAATGGAAATAACTTCAAACAATGATTCATGCAGAAGAAACAAAAATGGAAAATGATCATACCGTTGAGCCGTGCTGTGCTCAAGTACAAGATCTTTTCGAATAACGGGTTGACACGTATTCTGGGGAATAATGAGGTTACTCCCCCCCCGCAATATGATAGGCTGTCCCAGCCGTCAAATAAGGAGCAGCGTCTGCTTCATGCGCGAGGCCTTTATGGAGCAACTTATAAAAATATGCCATGTCCGCAAAAACAACGTATTACTGGAATCGAGGTGAAAAGTTAAATCGCTTTTAATACGTAAGCGACTGCAGTGAGTGGATGGAAGTTTGGGAATAGACATTTGCCATAATTAGCGAGCCCCATGCGGTCACTGTCACTAGCTCCGTAATGATTGGCGGTAATAAATAGTCATGCGGGATATGGCTGGGTAATTAAATTATCACGCTATAAGATACGAAGGTTATAATTTCCTTACCCATTGGTGTAAAGATTACGACTTCAATGCCATTAACAGAGCTCTGCTGCCAACAGGTGTCCATAACCTTGGCAGAGTTGTTTATTTCACCCCGGGAACCATAGTCCTTTGTGTATGCGAGGAAGTGTTATGTGATGTCAAACTGTAGGCCACTATGCAGGCTTGGTAACCAGTTAGTCATAGTGCCATTCACGAGGAAGGAGCGAATAGTGGGCAGGCCGGCTCGTGGTGAGACCTCCTGTTCCAAGGGTTATTTATTTATTTTGATATACCTTTTGGACCATTTCACGGGTGTGGTGGCCCTAATGGGAATGCCACTTCACTTCCATCCTGATGATCATGGTAGGCCAGCTCGTAATGAGA
The DNA here is from genome assembly GCA_031772625.1 of Pinus tabuliformis. Taxonomy (NCBI): domain Eukaryota; kingdom Viridiplantae; phylum Streptophyta; class Pinopsida; order Pinales; family Pinaceae; genus Pinus; species Pinus tabuliformis. The sequence continues at coordinate 764,591,571 of CM062815.1, forward strand.
CTCCCTATCCTGCAATTTGACAAAACTGCTTTGCTTGCTTGCTTTTTTTTTTTCTTTGGTTTTAATAGAGAACCTTTCCTGTTTATACACAAAGGGTGGTTCCACACTCCTTAAGAGTAGGAATGGTGGAAGAAGTCTTAAAATCCCAATAGGACGATATAAACTCTTCGATCTCATTGGCGAATGATAATTAAAATAGAAAAAAAAATCAGCATGATAGAGATTACCAATCAGAATAGAGCTAGTAGAACAATGGCAACAAAAGGTGATAAGTAAGCATGTCTTTTCCTTACATCCTTTCATCAATTCAGGGCAATTGCTTATAAGGATAGCGATTTATGATTTACCGATTTTCGTATACTGTGCTTTTGTTTTCATCACATAAGTAGATAGCTGTATTCTAAAGACCATTAGCACTCTGCATCCTTGAGAAGGGACAAGCTGTAGTGCAGTTTCAAGGAAAGATACAACAACGGTTGTTCGTTTAGAGAAAGGAGCAGTGGAAATCAATGGTGCAGTTCAATAAAATCAAACAAATGCCATTCGTTTGAAAAAAAACCGGCAGAAATCAAACCGTGTTGTTTCTTTCAGAGACAACAAAAACACAAAAATGCTGTTCTTTTTGAGAAAGGAACAGCAAAAACACTCAAGTGTTGTTCATTTTTAGAAAAGGAAAAGCAAAAATCACAAGTGCTGTTCCTTTTGAAAAAGGAACAACAAAAATCACAAGTACAAAAATCAGAAGTGCTGTTCCTTTTGGAAAAGGAACAACAAAAATCACAAGTGATGTTCCTTTTGGAAAAGGAACAACAAAAATCACAAGTGCTGTTCCTTTTTGAAAAAGGAACAACAAAAATCACAAGTTTTGTTCCTTTTGAAAAAGGAACAACAAAGAAATCACAAGTGTTGTTCCTTTTGGAAAAGGAACAACAAAAATCACAAGTGTTGTTCCTTTTGGAAAAGGAACAACAAAAATCACAAGTGCTGTTCCTTTTTGAAAAAGGAACAACAAAAATCACAAGTGTTGTTCCTTTTGGAAAAGGAACAACAAAAATCACAAGTGCTGTTCCTTTTTGAAAAAGGAACAACAAAAATCACAAGTGCTGTTCCTTTTGAAAAAGGAACAGCAAAAATCGCAAGTGCTGTTCCTTTTGGAAAAGGAACATCAAAAATCACAAGTGCTGTTCCTTTTTGAAAAAGGAACAACAAAAATCATAACATGCTGTAAAAAATATGTACAAAAATAATTCAAAGAATTATATACAAATTGTAAAGAGAAATAAACTTCTTAGCGAGTTACAGGTGGAGGTGACTTGTCTTCCTCCCTTAAGATCTCCATATCTGAATCTTGGCATACTTGCTGGCAAAAGGACTCCCGAGTAAGTGGTTTGCGATAGAGACGGACTCGATGGCCGTTTGCCTTAAAGGTATACCCAAAACCATCAACAGTAATTAGTGTGAGGGTACCATTGTCATGTACTTTCTGAATTTCATATGGTCCCAACCAACGAGTCTGAAGTTTCCCGGGGAAGTCCTGAAATCTAGAGTCATATAAAAGAGCCCAGTCTCCTTCATGGAAGACTCTGTTTTTGATGAGAGCATCATGCCACTCAGCTCTTTGCTGCTGTATCAGGGCAGTATGTTGAAGTGCAGAGAGTCTAATTTCATCCAGCTCATTAATCTGTTGCAATCGATTAGCTTGCGCCTCGGTTAAGTCTAACCCTACTTCTTGTGCTGTTCGTAATGTCTGGATTTCAAATTCTATAGGAAAGATAGGTTGTTTTCCAAACATAAGCTGGTACGGTGAGTGGCCAGTGGTGCTTCTCCATGTTGTTCTATAAGCCCATAGTGCTTCTGGTAGTCTGGCTGACCAATCGCGTCTATGTGATGCAACTGTTTTGGTTAGAATTGTTTCTATTATCTTGTTGCTGCTTTCTACTTGCCCATTTGCCTGTGGGTGATATGGGGTGGTCATTTTATGCTGAACATGATAATTGTTGAGTGTTGCCACTATTCTGTTTCCAGCAAATTGTGGCCCTCCATTTGTGATTATCTCTCTAGGGAGGCCATAGCGCACAAATAGATGGAGCAGGAACTGTATAACAGATTCTTCTGTAGCCCTGGGCAAGGCTTCTGCTTCAACCCATTTAGTGACATATTTTGTTGCCACTAGAATGTATGTTTTCTGGTTTGATGGTGGGTTGATTGGCCCCACGAAATCAAGGGCCCATCGCTCAAATGGTTCGATGACTAGCTGTGGTTTCAAGGGCATCTCATCTGAGTGACTAGGCCGTCCCGTCCTTTGGCAACTATCACATGCTTGGACAAATTTCTTTGCATCTTTAAAAATTGTGGGCCAATAATACCCTGTATGTAATACTTTATGTGCAGTCCTGCGATCAGCAAAATGTCCACCACATGGTTGGTCGTGGCATGCTTTTAATATATCAAAGATTTCATCTTGTCGAATGCACCTCCTGATTTGCATGTCTGCCCTTGTGTGAAACAGATAGCCTCCAATCCAGGAAAATCTGGTACTTCGCTGGACAATCTGTTTTCGCTCATTAGGGGTTAGATGTTTTGGTAACTTACCTACTGCTAGGTAATTGGCGACATCGGCATACCAGGGTGTTTGAACAGCAACAACAAAGAGATGCTCATCTGGAAACTGATCTTCAACTGTTGCTGCATCGACTGGTTTGGGCATTCTTGAGAGGAAATCAGCTACCGGGTTCTCTTTGCCAGGTCGATCCTTGATTGTAATGTCAAACTCCTGCAATAAAATCAGCCATTTGGTTATTCTGCCATTTGTGACAGGTTTATTTGCTAGATACTTTATAGGAGAATGATCTGTGTACAAGATAACGGGATATCCAGTGATGTAATGTCTGAATTTATTGATAGCATGTATAACAGCTAGAAATTCCTTTTCAGTTACAATATAATTTAATTCATCAGGGGATAGATTTTTGCTAATGTAATAAATGGCGTATGGTTTTCTATCCTCCTCCTGACCAAGGACCGCTCCAATGGCTGTATCTGAGGCATCAGATGATATCTGAAATGACAAATCCCAGTTTGGTCCGCGAAGGACTGGGCTATAGATAGAAGCTTTTTCAGGTCATTGAAAGCACGTTCACATTTCTCTGTCCAAAAGAAATCAATATTACCAGTTAGTGCATACAATGGTGCAGCAATACGTGAATAATGTTCTATAAATCTTCTGTAATAACCAGAGAATCCAAGAAAGCTACATACCTCTGTTTGAGTAGTAGGAGTAGGAATAAGCAAAAGTATTTGGATTTTGGCTGGGTCTACCTATATGCCAGCTGCTGAAATATAGTGCCCTAGAATAAGTCCTTCTGTCATCATCATGTAGCACTTTTCATGGCTTAGACAAAGCCTGGTAGCTATACAGCGTTGTAGGACTTTTTCTAGTGTTTTCAATGCTGGATCAAACTCTTCTCCGTATGGAGTGAAATCATCCATATATACTTCCAATCCTTCATTTATTAGATCTGCAAATATGCTAAGAATAGCCCTTTGGAATGTGGCAAGGGCATTACATAAACCAAAAGGTAAAACTCGGTAGGCAAATGTTCCCCAAGGACAAGTAAAAGTAGTTTTATCTTGATCTTCAGGGGCAATCTGTATTTAGTTATACCCACTGAAGCCATCAAGAAAAGAAAAGAATTTCTTGCCTGCCAAAGTGTCCAATACTTGATCGATGAATGGGAGAGGAAAGTGATCTTTCTGCGTTGCCTTATTTAGTTCTCTATAGTCCACGCATATTCTCCACTTCCCATTATTTTTCGGTACCACCACAAGCGGGGAGACCCACTTACTATCAGAGATAGGGTAGATAAAGTTAACATCTAAAAGTTTTTGGAGCTCAGCTTTTACTACTTCTTTTAGATGAGGATTTAATCTTCTCTGAGGTTGTCTAACAGGTTTTGCATCATTTTCTATGTGGATGTGGTGTGTACACAATTGAGGATCAATTCCTTTCATATCGGGGTAATCCCATGCAAATGCATTTTTATATTTTGTTAAAACATGGATGAGTTTTGTTTCTTGTTCCGGTGTAAGGCTAGCGTTAATGTTTAAGGTCTTCCCAGGTTCAATTTCCACCATTTTACTATGTGCAACTGACGTGACAGGGATTGTATGGTCATGCACATCTTTCAGAGGTTCCTCCTCTACTTCGTTATCAAATGCTGCTTTTATCATATGACACTGGGTACGAGATGTGAGTTCAGTTTTACTAATAAAATTACTGATGGCATCATCTTCTGTTTGATTTTTGAACTCTAGCGCTTCTTGTATAGTTAACAGAGATCTAATGTTGTCAGTAAGATATGATACAAGGTGCCTATTAGTTTTGACTATTGTGATGCTTGGCTGGGCTGGGGGATATAGTACTAAATTCTTAATATCTGCCCCCTTAGTTATGATCATGTTTCCTTGCTGACAGCCGATGTAAGCATCAGCGGTAGCGAGCCAAGGCCTTCCTAAGATCAATGGATGTCCATCTAGTCAGGTTTTAGGATTTATTATCAGGAAATCAGTTGGGTATTCCCAGGAATCAACTGAGACCATCACATCATGCAATATGCCTTCTGGCCTGACCACAGATCGATCAACCAATTCCAGCAAAGTTGAAGTAGGTTCTGCAGATGTAATTCCTAACTTTTGGCAGGTGGAGGTGGTCAATATATTGATTGCAGCTCCAAGATCAACTAAGGCATTGGTTAAGGTTTGGCCATAAATTTGAACAATTACTATTGGGTTTCCTGGGTCTTCATACTTAATAGGTGTTTCCTTTCCTGATAATAGGTCAGATAAAGTGCCGACTACTTGAACTCTTGGATTATCTATTACATTCCTTCTTGGTCTTTTTATGCACAGTTCCTTAATAGTTTTAGCGTATATTGGGATGTCCTGAATGGCCTGAAGGAACGAGATTTTTATGTACAAATTTTGTAATTCTCCCAGAATGTCAAAATTAGGTTGCTGTATAGGTCGAGGTATGACTAAACGTTCTGGGAACGGGGGAGAGGATGTAGTTGCTTGATTCTGAGTTTGTTGCCTGTTTTCATCCTCTTCTTGTGACAACTGTTCTCTAGGTAACTGGTCTTCAATGTGAACTATTTTGTTTCCCTCTGTTTGAATGATACGCCCAGATCTTAACTGCAGATCATTGCACTCCCTCAGATCGGGTCCTTCTTCTAGTGTTTCTAGAATTTGGAGTGCTTGGACCGGTCTGTTATTTGGATTGGGATTGGGCTGGGCTGGGAGTTGGGGTCTGAGATTAGATTGGGGGTTTTGTTGTAAAGCTGGTAGTGTAGGTTGAGGGAAAGGAATGTTTCCTACTGGCTGCTGTGTTGGTCTCTGCCAGTTATTCTGCCAGCTTGAACTTTGTGAAGTGGGGGGAGTCCATTGCGGTGGATAAGGGTTGTTTTGCCAGTATGGTGGGGGATAAGGAGGATTCGACCAGCCAGATTGGCTTGTCTGATTTAGCCACGGGTTTGCAGAAGGGTATGACTGTGATGACCAATTTGGAAATGGGGGTTGAAACTGACTTTGCCATGTATTATACTGTTGAGTATTGTATTGCGGATACTGAAAAGAAGAAGTTGGGTCTGAAAACATACCAGTTTGTTGCGGCTGCCACTGACGACGCTGGTTAAGTAGATACACTGCTTCTGGTTCTTCTTCCGCTTCCTTATATACCACTTTCAGTCCAGGTAATGAGGGACAATTTTCTGTAGAGTGATCCCTTGTACAAATGGCGCATGTCTGAACTGTATTTAGTGGGCATTCCTTATGGCTATGCTTCTTCCTGCATTTGGGGCAGAAAATTACTAAATTCTGTTCTGCCTCCATTTGTTTCTGCTTAGCCTGCAAAACGTCCAATTGTGTAGTCAGTGTTCCTAGTATATCAGTTTTAAAATTTTCAAGTAAATTCCCAATTTCTACACGTGTTACTCCTTCTGATGAAATTTTATTTTCCCGTGCAAATCGATCATGTTCTGCTGGTTTGATTCGTGTACTGCCTCTCGAACTCTTGATACATAAATCAATTATGTCAGCAAAACTTTCCTGACATATATCCCCTTTCCCCATAATGTTTAATGTTTCAATCCATGGTTCTTTCATGCCCCTTATTAATGCTGTTTTCAACACGTTATCAGGCAAGGGCAACGATGCATAAGGGGATCTTTGCAGATTATACTGAAAACGTTCCACGTATTCTTCTAATGTTTCATTTGGTCTAGCTATCATCTGAAATATTTCATCTTTCAGTTCTCTAGACCTACAGTAATCTTGATATTTCTTTAGGAAAGATTCTTTCATTTGTTCCCAGTTATTTATAACTCCACCACCTAAACCCATAAACCATCTTAAAGCTGCCCCTTTCAAAGTGGAGGGGAACAATTTTAATTTCTAGGGGTCAGTGGTGTAATCATATCCCCTGCATAGCACATCAAATTCAAATAAAAATGCATTGGGGTCCTTTGATGTAAGTCCATGAAATGTAGGAATGTGTTGAAGGGGGATTGCTTTCATAGGAGCATTTGCTGCGGAATCCACTATGGGGTATTGTAATGTAGAGGTTTGGGTGTTTGGCGGATTTTGAGCCATTGGGTCAAATATATGCCAATAACCTTCTGGAAGATCTAAGAGGGTATTCCTAGGTTGAGGAGGAATATTTTCAACAGGAACAGTTTTAATAGCACTTCCTCTATCTGGAATTTTTATCTGAGGAAATAGGGTGTTTTCAATAATAATTTTTACCGCGCTCCCTTTGTCTGGGCTATTTAATGGCTGAATTATCCTAGGAGGAGATCTTGGCTCCCCAAATTCCCCTGTTTCTCCTTCTCCTTCACAAAGATTGCTTAGATTCCCTTCCTGCAGTCGTTCTGGAATAGAATTTTCAATTTCTTGAAAGTCCTGTTCATCAGTCTAACTATGCACCTCAGCAAAGGCTTCAGATGGTGAACCTGAGGCCTGAAGGGAACTAGTAGGTTGTTTGGAAGTAACTTTCCTGGGTCCTACTGAAGGCTGAGATTCGACTTTCTTATAGATTTCGTCTATGTATGTCGATCGACCAAGGGTCACTGGTCCCTTAGCTTTTTCTGGTTTCGCTAACGGTTTGGGATTTTTCTCTAGCTTTATCTGCTTAGTCATGCACTCAATTTAACTGCTCAATTTTAAGCAGATAACAACAAATCTGCAGGAAAGCGGGCAAAGGAGTAGGGCTTTTACATGCTCCGTACGTAGGTTCTTACCTTCCGTTTTCAAAACCCAATTCTTCCCTAGCAGGTTCGTACACTACTTTGAAAAAGACAAATGGCTACACTCCTTCCCCGGCAACGACGCCAAAACGTAGAGCTATAAAAAGGGTCTCTTTCACCTCTAGTTACCTCACATTAATATGTCAATCCGGGATCGTCTGGTTATTTCAAAGGGTGTCTCAGTCTGAGGCTAGCATTTGCGAGAGTAATGCTTGTAGTACAGCTATTTACAACTACGAAAGTAAACTAATGCAAGTCTACAACTTAACTACTTCAAAGGACTAAATCACACCAAGTATTGCATCAGCCAAAGGTTCGGTAGCAATAACCCATCCTTTTCATAACTGATGAGAATAGATCAGAGGTATGGGAGCCAAATAGCAGATGCTGGGCTCGCTACAGCCTAGGATCGTTCTTAATGATTAGAAATGAAACATCAGATAAAAGAAGTGATAATGAAATGGAACAGCACATCAGCCAAGGGCTTGGTAGCAATAACACATCCCTTTCATAGCTGACGGGAGCAGATCAAAGATCTGGGGACCAAGTAGCAGATGCTGGGGTCCTCTACAGCCTAAGTCCATCCTCAAGAAACAACAAATTAACAATCTGGAAATGGAACAGCAAATTGAAATGAAACAACAAATAAATGGAACAACAACTAAATGGAATAGCAAATAAATGGAACAACAAATAAATGGAACAACAAATGAATGGAATAGCAAGTAAATGGAACAGCAGTTCAAGAATCGAACAGTAATCGAAATAAGTAATAATTGAGTTCTTCAAGCTGCAACTCTATTCAACCATGCCAATCAAAACACCAATCCCTCAATCTTATATGATGGAACAATACTATAGAACCTTAGAAACACACCATACTTAATCTACTTCTGTTAAAACACATACGACTGTATCTCATAATAAAGAATAGTCACATTCGATACCCATGTAAAACAGATCTTTCCAGATGACTTGTTATAATGCAAAACACAATCGTGAAGAATTCTGTAATAAAGTAACAGTGTCCTATAGAGATTAATCAATGCTTAAAGAATTGGTAAAATAACATAACATCAATATAAAGTTCAAGAACACGAAATGACTTGATCACAACAGAGCATGTAATAGAATATTCTCAAAACACGACAGATTACCAGAGTACGTCTATGAACAAACCACACGGAAACCACACATAATAATACAAGAGCAAGTGTCCTCCAGGGCCGGGCCCTTAGCCTCCAGGGGTACACCGCTTAAGATGGATCCAGGCTCAAAGATAAAAGAGTGAACAAGTTTGTATTAAAGCATGCAATAAAATTACAGAAACTCAAGTCTTCAACCGAACATAAAGATCATAGTCCTGATCTTCCTTAAAAGAAATTACACTCTCCCAAAAGATCCTCTCTGAAGCCAACAGTGCTACCCCTTTTATAGGGAAGATGGTGGAGATATCTAGGTACAAAAAATAGGCAAAATAGCGATCCCTCAGGATCTCGGATCCTGAGGGATTCGCAGAATCATTAATACTACGTTACTTCTTTCTTTTTCTGTTTCGTGCTGGTATCTCTGCGTCCTTTCTTGGGTTGATTCGTTGTGATCTAGTTCGTTTCCAGTCTTTCGTCAAAGGGACAACAGTTAGCTCAGCTTTGTCTTTAGTTTTGGAATGGCCTCCTCCCGTATTTCCTCCCTCCTGCACATAGAAATGACGACTATCAGTGCTTTTCATTAATCTCTCGTGTTTTGTTATAAATTCTTATCATTATCTAGATTCCTCAATCAAAAGGCTTTTGAGTTCTGTTGAAAAGATAACAAAATGACCATCGAAACATACCTTCCTTGGTACTTCACACCAGCATGAAAGCCCTCTTCACCTCATACAAAGCAAGATCACCCAACAATGTATTCAAAGAGAAACCAACAACACTTCCTTGAAAATTACAAAATTCCTTCCTTTGGATCTCTGGGAGGAGGGATCCATATATAGATGTTTGCAGGGGGTGAGTCAGCTTCTGGGATTTTGATTAGTGTCATCTCTTTGATAGTTATTGGTTCCACTTGTAGATTTCATGATCTCTTACTCATCCTTGGGCGAATTCAGAGAGGCAAGTGTCAAATGAGCAGCTTCTAGAAGATTCTTAGGGTCTCCACCTAGCAAACTGCTTGTGCCATTTGTCTGCTCTCGCTCATCACACCCTACAGAAGGGCTTTCCAGTATGCATCACACTTTTTGCATGTGGTAGGTGAGATGCATCGCACCCTTAGCACTGGGCAGTCTGTATGGTCCTGCTTTGACCAGTTTTGACTAGTTTTTCATGGAGAACTTCTGGGAGATGATGTAATCAGCTGACCTTGCTCCTTTAGGGTATGAAACAACACTTTTAGGGGCTTAGAAGCCTTTGATTTATGGACATATATGATTGGGGTTGCAGTTCCCAAATATGTCGATAACAGTTGCCCCCTAAAGCATGAGGTCATAAATCTTTTGATGTTGGGTGAAATGCTTTATAATGAGGATCCGAGGTTTTTTGAATTGGAAGGTGACCGGTAATAAGATACAATACAATACGTTATCTTCATAATATTTTCATGATCTAGCTAAGGCATGCATTCCCATGCTTAGCTTTATAAATTCATTTTCATGTACATAGGACAGACAATCATCTGTGTAGCAGACTGATGATTTTGGTAGAGCCATCATCCTTTGGTTTGGATGATTATCTGTGCAGCAATGATGTTCATTTGATGTCTTTATTTTCCTAAATATATTGCAGCCTGGATGGATGAAACTAGATCCGGGGTCTTCAAAACTCGTTCAATCTTCGCCCGAAAGTACAAGTCGGTCCATGTGAAAAGATGTTCTGAGGTCGAACATGTAAAGACATCGCCTAATTACCAGCCAATGATTAAGTTGTTAACATGCGCGAGAGGAATCGTCGATGATGATGATGACCCTCAAGGTACTATAGTACAATTCATGTGGTGCGAATACATGAGTCGATGTCGAACACCACGCAAAATCTTTCGGTCAAAGACCATTAATGTAAACATGTTGCTGGAAGTGAGAAACTTGCCATTGAGGCATGTAAGCTTCAAAGTACTAAAAAGGTTGTTCCTAGGTCGACTTCTTAGATAATGAGCTGATGTCGACAAGAAGTGACTCGTCATAGGAGGGCCTTAATGAATCCCACATCTACGACACGAAACGGAGCAAATTATTTTGTGGAGGTGAAAATGGTCTGATGATACAAGGTTCAGGGTGGCGGTCATGAAAGAATGAAGCGTAAAGGTATTGCAGCGGATGAGACACAAGCTAGGTAGGTGAATTCTCTGAGCGACTTCTCTTGAACATATCGGCGACACTGAAATGGATTGGTAGCGTTAACCCCAAAAGTGGATGGTACGGCGTACCAATGGTGATATGACCGGTGAATGGAATAACCCAACTCGACTCAATCATGGTGATGGAGTGAAAGTGTCATGTTCAAGAGCGACCTACTACCAATAAAGTTTCTTCAAGTTTTCTTCCCAATTTTCCCCAGTCATTTATGACTAATACCTCTTTATTTTTGTCAAGCTTGAGGAGGATAACATATGCTTGTTCTATAATTTTCCCTTTGGGCAAACCCGTCGCTATGTTTTGATGAGCCTAGCGACAGTGAGACTCGCTCTTGTTTGAATGGAAAAGTTTGTCGCTATTGTTTTAACGAGTTTAACGACAAGGATAACTCAGTTCTTTTCAATTTTAGAGAGTCTGAAAAGAGATGGAAAGGAAACTCCAATATTCCTTTTTCATAATATAATCCCTTAAGTCTGAAAAAGTATAAAACAATGTGAAAGGGATGACTTTTCGATAGTTTTAACGAGCCGAACAAGACAAACGCTCGATATTTTTGTGTAATAATCCCTCAGGTCCAAAAAGATTAAAATATAGAGGAGGGATGGCACTTCCAATCATTTTAATGAGCTGGAGAGGCCAATTGCTCGACAATCTTTTCATATTTTATGAGTCAGATGAAAAGAGCTTAAAGGAGACTCGTTTTTTGAGGAACGAGTGATTTCCTCAGATAGTAGCTGGTTCCAGGTAATGTTTGGAACTTTTCAATCATGACAGTGTAAAGAAGGTGGCTAATAGGATCACTCGTCGCAGCTGTTCCTCAAAAGGGGTAAACAATCAAATGGAGGCGTATGATCGGCTAAAAAAAGAGTGGAGGTGATGGTAAGAACACGACCAAGGCTCAAAAGCTGATAATAATGCGATCGCACTGGTTATTTACCGAAGGTGGGTTCATTTTTTAACAAGCTTAAACTATGGTGGAACATATGCTCATTGCTAGGTTTATTTTTTAACGAGCTTGAACTTCGTGTAAAACTGCTCGTGATAATGGTCATTGATATTTGATTCACCGATAACACTATGTTCTTTCGACGGTCATACTACCTATTCAATTGCTCCATCAAACTGATTAGAAATGAGGACTTATGCTTGAAAAATGAGTTAAAAAACTAATACCCTACTTAAATTACGTGAAAGTTAACTTAAAAATAGTTTTTTACCCCTCGTTTTACCATTTCATTTGGAGTTGTGATTATTGGAGCTCTGGAGGTGTTTTCCCCCTTGATTTTCATCAGTTGATTTTGGGAGATTCTGTGGACGATTTTTGGTGCCGTCTGGACCAGGTAGGAGCTAAACCTGAGCTCTTCAATTACTTTCTTTCCTTTTTGAATTCTGAGCATGTTTTCCTGCTTTTCTGGGCCCCTAGGGTTTGAACATTTCGTTCTGCCCCCGTCGTACCTAGTATACATCGAAAGGTGCGATGCATCCTAGGCTGGCCATTGGCCAGTCAGTATACATCTCACCTAGTACACAGCTAGGGTGTGATGGGCGCAAGGAGGAAAACTTTTGCACTGATTTTTCATGGAAATTTTCCCTGTTTTTTGCCAAATCAGGATCCTAATTCTTCTCTTGTTTGTTTTTCAGAGATTCATCAAAGAAAAAATGTTTGTTACATGGTGTGAACGTGAGCATGAGAAAGAGGACATGGTTGACCTACATGATCTGGGTACGGTAACTGCATTTCGGAACTGTGGCTTGCTTAAGTTCTTCCGCATATCTAGCATGAGGCAACAAATCAACTTGTTGCAATATTTCCTCGATGCATGGGATCCTACCAATCAAGTGTTCCAGATAAGAGGCAAATCCATCCCCATGACTGTTGAGGAAATATACTTTTTGACCAGTTTATCGAGGCGTGGTGCCCCTCTCTCCTTTCAGGTTCTGCCCGTGGGGGAGAATCCGTGAGGGATTATACTCGCCGATACTGTAGAGAAGGATCTCAGCCACGCCGGGACGACAAGATCAGTATCCGAGATGTCATAGACCAGTCCTTGAGGACTATTTTATTTACCTTTGTTAGATTGGTTGGTAGCGTGGCCCTTCACTTGGCCAACAGGTCCTATATGCAGTACGCCTTGGAATGCCTCGAACCCAAGGTATTCTACTGGTGTGATGCAGTACCTCTAGTGATAAAAGAACAACTTACCAAGGTGAAAAACGAAAGATCCAAGAACTTTGGCTATGGTTCTATTTTGACCGCTTTTGACTTGGAGAAGATCCCACTGATGCAGCGACAGTACATTTCACTCGGACCATTAGCACCAATGGAACCACCGATGCAGAGATGGGTCGATCTTATGGCCAGACATGCTGGCTAGTTGTATATTTCATTCTCTGATGCCTTCTTTGAGTGGTTCGACCGTCAGGAGATGGTCTTTGTTGAGTATCCATATGCTGGGATGGATTTCCGGGGTGACCCAGATTTGGTGCTGCTGGCCGGCGAGCAGTGGGGTGTCATAGGTAAAAATCTCTGACCATATCTCTGTTTATTGCTTTTATAATGTTCTTGTGCTTTTCAAATGTTTATCAAGACTAATCAAAACTCATGTGCTCATGCAGATGTCGGGCCAGTGCGACCAACAGTGCACCCAAGAGCAGCAGCTGCTGTTCCAGCAGGAGAGGCTGTAGGGAGGGCCATCCTTCGTGATCTGGATGTATCTGAGACCCTTGCAGTGTTGCAGGATCAGATCAAGGGTCTCACCCTCGGTATTCCGGACGTGAGGACCGATGAGCTGCCTCTGATATTACAACACCATACCACTGGCATGCCGAGCCGATGGACTAGGCTCTTGCGCATGATTGCACAGGAGGTGACCAATTATCACCAGCACCATTAGACTAGGGTGCCCCCTTGCATTTTGAGTTTCTGGGTCATATGACCGATTTTGTCCTGGACACAGAACACTATGTACAAACTATAAACAGTTATATATAATTTTGATTTTCAGAGCATTATTTTGGTTAAGTTATATGATCCTGATGCAGATATTGATGAAATGATTTTCTTTTACAAATGCTGCAAATATCTATCTAACACATAATTTGCTAATGAATCAGTTAATGTGTTTAAGTTTCTGGAAATATGTTGATATTGAATAGAATCAAATTGCCTTTCCAAAATCTTGACCTTTAGAAACATATGATAGATAGCTAGATTCTGAATGGAATAGATGCCAGTAAGCTGTAGAATGACGAGTTGTGAGTCTAGCCTGACAAAAAGTCGGCGTATGCCATGCGCGATGGCAACAGCGAGGAGCTCTATCAATGCGCTATATTCAACGATGTTGTTCGTTGATCGACCAATACACACCCCTCTGAAACTCACTAACTCACCGCTTGGATCGAAGATGGCCCAAGCTGCAGAAGATAGGTTCCATGTACTACGACTCGCCCCGTCGGCGTATCCAACAAATGATTCCAATAGGTTCGACATCTGCAACAAAAAGCAAAAGTGGATCACCTAACCAAAACAATCACTCTTAACGAAAACAAAAATGTAACAAAAACATATGAAGAGGTTACCATGCCGAGTCAAGCATAGTAACGCTTAAGGTACAACCCGTTTCAGGGTTGCGACAGTGGAATCCCGTCATAATCCACTAGCTCATAGGCTCCTTTTGATAATACATTCTTAAAAATATAGGGACCCATCCAAAAAGACTAGAACTTACCTGCTCCCAATTTATCAGATTCCTGATCGTAAAGCAAGACCAGGTCACCTTTTGAGAAAACGCGGGGTTTGACATTCTTGTCAAATTGTGCTTTGACTCGATTCTTATGTGCTTCGTTAACCAAGGTGGCATCACGATGGGTTTCATTCAGTCATATTAACTCTAAAAAACGAGCCTCTTCCTCTCAAGTTCCGGGGAGGAGGTCAATTGCGAGGTTGAGAGATGAAATTCCGCACTGAACTGGTAAGATCGCTTCCAGGCCATACACCAGCTGAAAGGGCGTAAACTCGGTCGCATTTCTCACCGATGTCCGGTATGCCCACAAGGCTGAGTACAGGATTAGGTTCCAACTCCATTTATGGACTCCAATCATCCTTTGCAGCATGCGTTTTAGGACTTTGTTGATCGCCTCAACTTGCCCGTTAGCTTGCGGATAATATGGAGTAGAGATGTCATGGGACAGTCCTAATTTGGCAGCCAATTCAACCATCATGTGATTGCGGAAATGCGATCCATGATTTGTGACTATAGCTTGTGGAACACTGAACCTGGAGACTACATGATTAAAAAAGAAAAGAGCGGCCGTTTCGCTGCTGTTGTTTAATGTAGGCATTGCCTCGGCCCATTTCATAAAATAGTCAACTGTGACTATGATATACCCATGCCCCCTGGCTGAGGTGGGGTTACATTACATGAAATCTATGCCCCATTTGGAAAATGGCCCAATAACAACTATTGGCTACAGAGGTGTAGGTGGTATTCTTGTTTTGCGGTCGAAGATTTGACAAGCATGGCAACTTCTGACTGCGGTTATGAAATCTTTCAACATTGTTGGCCAGAAGTATCCCGCTCGTAAAATATTTTGTGCCGTAGCATAACCAGATTGATGCCCCCCACATGCGCCTGAATGACAATCATTCATGACTTTTTCGGCCTCCTCATGGGTGAGGCACCTTCACAGAACTGTATCGACACCACAATGGTATAGTGTATCATCGACGATCATGTAGTCTTTTGCTTGGTATCGAGTACGTCGCTGTTCTGAGTGAGTGGTGTTAGACCTATACGTTTGGGTTTGGAGATAAATGATTATATCTCCATACCACGGATTGCTTGAAGATATCAGAAACAAAGATTCATCCACGATTGTTTCTTTGGATGTTGAATCGTTGGACGACAATGGGAAATCACATAATAACTCCACGAAAACTATAGCTTTCTTTGATTTGGATTTTACGAATTCCAGATCAAACTCTTGCAAAATTTCTATCCACTTTGAATATTTGCCCCTAAGCAACTGTGGTGACAAGATGTAAGTCATGGGTTTTCACTCTGATAAAATGATAGTTTTTCGAAAGAGAACATAGTGTTGAAATCTCTGTATTGCTTGAACAGCTGCAAGAGCCAGATTTTCAACATAGGAGTACTTGCTTTCTATATCATTTAAGTTTCTAATTAAATAATAAACAGGATGTTCGATTCCATTGTCTTCTTGAACTAAAACCATTGCGATGGTTGTATCTGTTACAGCCAGATACAGGTTAAAGTCTTTTTGATAATCAGGAGCGTACATTAATGATGCTTTTATTAGGAATTCCTTTAGAGCATCAAAGGAATCTTGAGCAACCTGATCCCAGTTGAAGGGTACTTCTTTTTTCAACAGATGCGTATAACCTTTAGCAAGTTCGGCATAATTTGGAATGAACCTCCTCAAAAAGTTTGCTTTCCCTTGGAGTTTCTGAATCTGAAGCAAATTTTAAGGTGGAGGCAAATCGATGATTGCCTGAACCTTGCACAGGTCGAGATGAATTCCATCCTTTGAAACTACAAAGCCAAGTAATCGACTAGAATTGACACAAAACAGACACTTGTGCGGATTGAGTCTTACTTTTGTAGTGTCGGCAACGTAGAAATATTTCTCTCAAATGTTGCAGATGATCAGTCTGCTTTCGCAAATGAGCCAGAAGATCGTCGAGGTATGGTTGAACGATGTTCTTGATGTCATGGAAGGCATAATTCATTGCCCTCTGAAAAGTTGCCCTTGCGTTCTTTAAACTGAAAGGTAGCTTACGGTACGCGAATGTTCCCCACGGACAAATAAATGCAGTCTTTGATTGGTCCTATGGGCGGATATTTATTTGATTATACTTGGAAAATCCATCCATAAATCAAAAGATTTCACATCTGGTGCATTCATCAATTATCTGGTCGATTAAGGGTGTAATATAGTTGTCTTTTGGACAAGCTTGATTTAAATCCATGTAATCAAGGCACACCCTAATCGTTCCCTGCTTTTTCATCACAGGAATAATGTTTGATACCCAATCAGTTAGAGGAACCGGAAATGAAACCAGCATGGAGAAGTTTTTCAACTTCTGCCTTGATGGCAGCGACTTTCTTTGGGTGCACTTGCTGAAGCCGTTGTCTTACCGGTTTGACATCTGGATACATCTTAATTTTGTGTTCAACTATGCTCAAGTCAATGCCTGGCGTTTCTTCATATGACCATGCAAAGACATCTCTGAACTCGCGAAAGAGAGCCTAATATACTTCCAGTTTTGAAGAAGAACAAGATTTGCTGACATGAATATTCTCTACAACATCTGGTTTGGTCGAGATATTTATGGCGTTAGTTTCTTCAATATTGGACAGATTTCACTCGGAATCCACTGTATTTACAGTATTTGATAGAAAATAAAAAACTAATGGATGATTAAGGTCGGTAGAGTAATCTTCGTTGTAATTCGGAAGATGGGAACAATGGTGGTAATCTTCCCATGGTGCCCCCTCGATGATCATTGACTGAACGATTCCTTCATCTGTAGGATGTACATGCGACCAAGGATCCGAAGAGGTACGATACTCTTTTGAACTATCTACCCAAACGCTTGATGCGCATTGATTTGGGTTTGCCTCCCATGCTGAGAACATTGATTGCTACAATATTTCTATTGGGCTTAGAGGTAGTACCTGGTAATGATCCATGCTAGCATTGTGTTCGAACATCTTCTGAATGGAAGGTACCATATTGTAGGTTCCTACCGTGGCCACTTCCACCAGGTTGCTTGGAGGCGGTAGGGAAAAAGTACCCATCAATGTAGGGTCTTTTAGCAGGCCTACTCCGATATTTTGAAGCAACTGAGAGCTTCCGTGGATCATCAGGATGCTTCCCGTAACTTGTGAACTGTTGGGGAGAAAAGTTTGCTGGTCAACGATTATAATTCCTCCTTGAAAAGGAAATACAATCTTTCAAAAGTACGTTGAAACAACAGCGGCCATAGCATAAATCCAAGGCCTTCCCAGTAGGATGTTATAATCGAGATTTCCATCAATAACCTCAACATCAATTTCTACTGTTTTGGCCCCTAGTTCAACTTGTAAGTTACTCAAAATCCCGTATGGAGTGTATGTTCATCCATCGAATGCTTTTAACGTTGTTGACGATTGCGACAAGGGTGGTGATCCTAAAGTTTTCCAGCAACTCATTGACATAATATGTAGATGCCTCCTCATCAATAATTGTTCGATGAATAGTTTTGTTGAGGGCTTTCACTTGAATGAGGAAAGCGAGTTGAGCTGGTAACTGAGGTTCATATCCTTTATGATTAAAGGCCACAAGATTGGAATCGGCTGGGTAAATCCCACCTATTGCTGATAATAGAGCCTGCTTTTGGGAGGGGCAATTTTTCAGTACTTCAAGTGTTGACATAGCGGACGACGATTGGGCCAGGTCCTCTACTATATTATAATTCTGTGCTGCTCTAGCACGAGGATTAAATGTCGATTTGTGTACTACTCCCTTTGGCAGCTTTATCATTAGCTTAGGAATGATGGGTGGCACAACTTCGGTCGAGGTTGTTGTCGAACTACTAGGTTGATCAGTAGCCTTATTGTTCGACAGCTGTGGATTCCCATAATCTTTATCCCTTGTCGATATCAAAGCATCATTTTGCTGTTTTGAAATGGACAACATAAGTACTTGGGATGGGGAAGCATTGTCTCTAGCAACTAGATTGGTTCCTGGGTTTAGAAATGGGTCAGTCAATACTGCTGAAGTTCTTGAATTCTTAAAGATTTTCTTAACTTCAGCTTTGCATGGACAATCTCTCATCCAGTGATCCTCATCGCATATGAGGCATGGCTGACTGGGTTTCTTTTGCCCAGAAGGGTTTGCAGAAGATTTTTCAGGAGACAAATCATCCTATTTCTTCTTTTTTCTCTTCCCTTTCTTCTTGCCCCCTGGTTGCTTCGGTTCTTTGCCTTTGTTGGTCAACACGACATTAACCTCCGAGGCTAGAAGTTCTTCATTTGAATTTTGACCATAAACCTTACGGGCTTTCTTAGATGTAGCCTTTGTCGATTTCATGCTTGTCGTACCTATCATGCCATCGCCAGCATGAGAGTCCTTGTTTGATTTAGGAGGAGGAATGGAAAATTCTGGTCTGGGAGCATCAGGGATTTTGTCATAGAGTGTGCCAGACTGAGTATAGATCAAGTCTAGATATTGCGCACGAGCAATGACTTGCTCTTCAGTGACGACTCCTCCTTTTGCCACATCTTCTGTAATAGAAGGTAACAATGACTTAATAAACCATTCAGCTAGTAGCTGATTAGGAACATATGTTTTTACCATTCTATGATGACGTCGCCACTCATGAATATGATCAAATATGTGAGTGGCCGTCGTCTGCTTGAAATTGGTAAGAAGCTCTGTTCTTGTTTCGTACCTTATTGGTAACTGAAAATGGGTTAAAAAGGTGGTGGCAAGGGTGCCGAAGTTATCAAATGAAGCTATAGGCAATTCAATGTACCATTTTGCTGCCAGACCAGTTAACGTTCGCTGAAAAAGGTGAAGCCTAATCGAATCATCATTTAGAGTGTTGGAGGAACACCATAGATGAAAGGTCATCACATGATTCGATAGATCTTCACCCGGATTTCCATTAAATTTAGGAAACTCTGACGGAAGTTTATGAGGAATCGCTGGCCACCAAGGGGCATAAGAAATTGGATAATTTGTTAGTCGATTTAGATCTGGTAACTCTAAACTCACCACGAAGGGCAACTGTTGATTCAGGTTTGGCGAAGCATACCTAGGATAAGATGGGATTGCCTGAGTAGTGGGTCTTTGCATACCAGCATAATGCATTTGATGCTAATAACTTTGATAGGGTTGCTGGGCATAACATTTTTGGGATGATTGATGATAACCGTTTTGAATATATGGCTACCCATTACTTGCAAAGTTTTGTTGCTCAGGTCCTTGGTACACTTGTTGGAATTGCGGTTGTTGATGTTGCACCAACCATGGTTGTGAAACCATTTGTTGTTGCTCAATACTAGATGTTTGACCAAGATGAGGGGTAATAGTACCTGTTTGAGCCTGAGTTGCTCCAGTTAAGGAGCCAATAACCAGCGATTGCAGTTGGATTGTGGATACAAGAGGCTATTGTATTATGACATGAGAAACTTGAGGTTGGCATACAACAGGAAACGCTTGTACTTGCAACACTGTCACAATAGTTGGTGTAGTGGGGATATTCAACACAGGTAGACTCGGTTGCATTGAGTATACAACTCTTGGTTTTTGAGGTAGTATTGGCACCCAACCACTGGATGTGATTCCATTTTGACCTGAATTCGGTTGAGAACTCTCATATGGTTGTTCTCCTGGAGGGAACATCGAAAGGGCATATTGCCCTCCATACGTCGACAATCCAGTGCTGACAGGAAAGATTGGCCTTTGGAGACCGGACTGCCCAAATTGATATTGTTGTGAAGGATCAATTTTCTGAGACTCAACATAAGAAATTCCAGATATCATTCTGGATGAACAAACGAGAACAGACCATACTGTCGAAACAGTCCCTGGGTGGACTCCCTCTAGTGGTTGAGAGCTAGTTGGGACAAATGGTATTCCAGCGAACATCGTTGGAGTGGTGGCAGGAGGTTCTGCCACTGCTGTATCAAATGACACAGTCCTAGATGTTCATGGTTGTCCAGACATATTGAGTCTATCCAAAAGACTTCCTAGCGATTCTACATGAACTTGCGATGAAGGGGTATTAACTTCTGAATCAAAAGGATATAGGTGGATCCCAATTCCAAAATGCGATGGAGTACTGGATGGAAGATCCTCCGTAATATCTTCTATAGCAATCAATCCAGGTGGAAGAGGTAGATTCTCAAGTCCGTAAAATATTTCTGGTGCCGAAGAAGGTATAAATTCTACAGTGACAGATGCTGAAGGGGTAACACCTTCTGAATCGACTCTAGATGGAGCTGGTTCAGGAATATAAGTGTTTATTGTTACACTAGGATCAGTTCTAATGTCCTCTTGTAACTGCGGAACTTCTTTTGTAGAGGTAGGGATACCAGAAATGGTTGGAGTAACTGGAGTCTCAGAGGATGTTGAAACACAAGTTGCACACAAAACAAGAGACTTGGACCCAGTTAAACGAGTTCGCTTGGCCCGAAATGGTTTTGTTTCTAGAGTCAAAGATGGTTGACTTGTCAGTCTCCACGAACGATGGGGTTTTGATTGACTTTCTTCCACGATTGCAGATTGTTTTATCAACTCAAAATAGGATGGGAAAATGTTATTTCGAATTAAATGAATTTTAGACGCTTTGACACAACTTGCTTTTTCAATTTTTAAGAGTCAAGAAAAAGCTAAAGATGACTCTAGTCGCCTTCGATTTTTAATGAGCCTGAAGTGAAAAGTGATTAGATGGACGTTTTCCTTTAAGTAGTCTGAAAAGGAACGAAAGAGACTACTCTGGAAATCTAGACAGAGGGATTACCAAACCAATCGCAAAACTGTAGAATAATTTTTACAGTACGGCAGCCAATCTTCCCGAATGATGTGTTCAGTGCATTTCGATCTATAGGGCGGTAGACACAACTTCCTAAGGATAAAGGATATAGCCTATTGTGGTCTCCTAATATATACTCGACGGTATGTGGGTGCACAAGTCCATACTAGCACTTGTCGTCTCAAAGAGGAGGAATCACCCAACCTACGATGAAAGCGAAAATTACCAGAATTTACGACGCCAGAATACATCTCTAGCCTAGACTTCTAGATGTTGTGTGTTAGGTTCCAAAGCGTTTTTATGTTCATTGAATTTATTTTACAGTTGATCTTTCTTAAGAAGTTTTCCTTTAAGGTTCACCGCGTGATGTAGATATACAACTCCTAAATATGCAATCTAAGATGATAAACAGTCGTTTACTCTTCTTTTTGCAATGAAAATCCTAGCTACTAAAGAAAGACAAGCGAAATTCTTTCAACATAGAGCAGAGAGCACACACTAGATGCAATGTCCTAAATCAAAATCAACAAGTAGTCTAAATGCAAATGCACATGCATGTATTTGTTTTCCGCTTTCTTAATGTGTGAATGACAAAAAGAATGCTTAATACAAATCTGAATTATTTTCTTCCAAAGCGACAATACTAACGATTTTCTTTAAAAAAAAAAACGAAAGGGAGGCAAGACGACACTTTGCGATTTTGAATTGAAAACTGCTTTCGGCACTTGAAATACTACAAATTCAGATCAAATACAAGAGTAACAGTGTACTCGACTATCAAAAGAGGAGGATTCTTTTCTTTGACTGAAAACGACACTTGTGACAATTTCAAATCAAAAGACGACAGTTCGATTAAGTTACTATTTTGTAAAGGAGAACTGTAAATGGAGAAAAATACATAAAAACATTCACAATTGTTTGTACAATGGAGGCTGAATAATGTAAAGGAAGGGGGTTTCCACAGTGGTAGACTGATCACAGACAGAAAAACTCTTGAATAAAGCTAAAGACAGTGAAGAAAAAACCAAAATATGGAGGCAGAAACAGTCTTACCTGATCATCGCACCTGTAACACAAGGAAATAGGGATGCATCCCACCTACTGCACACGGGAGGTGCGATATATCCAGTCTGCCAAAAGGAGACAGTGTGATGGTCCAGGAATGAGACTTTAACTTGGTTTTTGGTCACAGTTTGTAGCTTAGTTCAGGGATTTAGGCCGAGCTAATGATAGTCAGTAAATACAAAGTATAGGGGCTGATCTAATGAGGTTACTTGAGCTACCACTAGGGCACTAAGGATGTTTTCAAGTCAGTTGTTCAGTTCATAAACAAACCCGGAGATTGACTGAAGCAGCATTGATCTACTTTGCACTTGCATAGAAAATGCAGTTCGAAGGCTAGCTGGCTTAACTCAGGCTCCGTCTGTAGTTTATGAAGCAAAAAAATAGAGACAAGCAATCAAACTATTCGTTCTCCAGCGGAGTCGCCATTTGGTTATTGGGAAAACTAGTGTCTATTCAGAGCTGCTAGTCCCACTAAGACGGGTAGCTATCTTAGAAACAAACAAACTAAAGTCACTTGTGTTTTCCTTTACGAGAGAGACATGAGAAAGAAGCAGAGAGTTCCAACCTCCGTCTTTCGTTTGGCTCCTTGCTTGTTTCCATTCCCCTTTGGCAGAATATCACCACTCCTTCCTTACTTGTCCCGCTTCAGAGAGCACCTGTAGAGTCAAAGCAGCATAATACCATCAAAGCATAGAGATCTATCACTGTAAACAATATAGGATCAGATATGTATTGACCATACAAATGCATATATCAACACAATATTCATAGATACACAAGAATATGGAGGAAAAATCAAATAGCTTTATTGATAGTAGTAGAAGAGAGAATTACAACCACTTGGTTTGACCCAGTGCCATCCTCCCAACATGAAAGCTATCTTCACCTCACAAAGAAAAATCACCCAACAATGTCTTCAAAGAGAAACCAACAACACTTCCTTGCAAATTAAAAATTCCAGCTTTTGGATCTCTGGGATGAGGGATCCATATATAGATGTTTGTAGGGGGGTGAGTCAACTTCTGGGATTTTGATTAGTGTCATCTCTCTTATAGTTCTTGGTTCCACTTGGATATTTCATGATCTCTTACTCCTCCTTCGATGAATTCAGAGAGGCGAGTGTCAAATGAGCAGCTTCTAGAAGATTCTCAGGGTCTCCACCTAGAAAACTGCTTGTGCCATTTGTCTGCTCTCACTCATCGCACCCTACAAAAGGGCTTTCCAGTATGCATCACACTTTTTGCACATGGCAAGTGAGATGCATCACACCCTTAGCACCGGGTAGTCTGTATGGTCCTGCTTTGACCAGTTCTGAGTAGCTTTTCATGGAGAACTTCTAGGAGATAATGTAATCAGCTGACCTTGCTCCTTTAGGGTATGAAACAACACTTTTAGGCACTTAGAAGCCCTTTGTTTATGGACATATATGATTGGGGTTACAGTGCCCAAATATGTCAATAACAATTCAAAAGATTTCTTCTTCAATATCTTTTGACCTACAATAGTCTCAGTACTTGTTGTTAAAGGCCTACTGCATCAGAGCCCAAGTTGTGATGCTATTTCCAGGTAATCCCATGGACCAGCGCAGTGCTGCGTCCTTGAGAGTAGAAGGGAACAATTTCAACTTTTGCTCGTCTTCTGCATAGTCATAAGTTTGACAGATGACAACAAACTCAAACAAGAAGGTGTCAAGATCTTCTGTAGTCAGACCATGGAAGTGAGGTAGGGCTGAAGGGCTTATATTCTTCATTTTGGTGTCCCCATTGGTCTCCCAAATGGGGAAGGTACCCTCTATTCTCTCTCCATTTCCCCTAGCATTTCTG
Source organism: Pinus tabuliformis (assembly GCA_031772625.1). Taxonomy (NCBI): domain Eukaryota; kingdom Viridiplantae; phylum Streptophyta; class Pinopsida; order Pinales; family Pinaceae; genus Pinus; species Pinus tabuliformis. The sequence goes on from CM062815.1 coordinate 764,615,640, forward strand.
TTTTCAGCCATTGGCTCCAGAGGAATGTTTTCTTATTCTTCTTCCCATATAGGTTCTTCAAATATGTCTAGCTATTCACCTAAGGGTTCTTCTTGATTGCAGCCACCGAAGAAGAGAGAAGGTTGGCTGTGTGAAGCAGTGGGGGTGTTGGGAAATTTTTTTCTTGAGTTATCTCTATTCCTATGAGGAATGAAAGGAAATCTTTTTGGTTGGTTTTTGTTTCTTTTTCCCAGCCACTGAAGAAGAGAGAAGGTTGGCTGTGTGAAGTAGTGGGGGTGTTGGGAAAAATTTCTCTTGAGTTCTCTATTCCTACGAGGCATGAAAGGAAATATTTTTGGTTGGTTTTTATTTCTTTTTCCCCACATTGATGGTACCTGCAGAAGCTGAAATTGTGATTGAACGAAAAAGTTGCAACTAGCTAAAATGAACTTGCTAAATGGAAATTTGTAGAATTGAAAAGGAAAGCAAGGAAATGCAAAACTGGAAGGAAAGAAATGACTAGTCTACTTTTACTGAAATAAACTATTAGCATAATGTTGCAATAGGAAATAGAAGAAAGCAGTAATCACAAAATACTCTGATGCTTCCCCAAAAACGGTGCCAAAAAGTGGTGAGCGCCAGTATTGCAGCAAGAATTATGCAACTCCTGGGCTGCCAACTTTACTTTTATGAACTCGGTAGTTCGTAACAAACTTGGAAGTTTCTGTGTTATATGCACAAGTACTAGTTCTCACTAAAGGTTTTCACTTGGTCAGCCAGTGCAAGATCACTAGGAGCTCAAGCCAACTTCTATAGATTTCAGAAGAAGCTCTATGTGTGATGAAAGGAAAAAAGGATTACTCTACAAATGCTATTCTAACTGTAGAAAGGAGAAAGACTGGAATGTAAAGAAAAAACTAGTAAAGCCTAATTAACAAGCCAATTCTACTTCTGCCAAAAACACTATGGAAACCATGAAAGAAATGCCATTACCTACTCAAGGAAGTAAACAACATCTAAACATGCTATTTCTGGAATTAAATAAGCAGGAAAACATATTTTTGGATTTTTATGTGAATTTAATCATGCATCTAATTTATTGTGTGTGAGTGTGGCACTAAACAGGTGGCGTTAAAGGGAGGTTTGGAGCTTGGGAGGATGTAGGATGGTGTGGATGGGTCCTAGGAGGTCTTAGGTGGCCTTCTGGAGGCTTTTCCCACACTCGGCCTTCAAAAGAAATCCTACATGAAAAACTACAGGAGGACACAAGGAAACTACAGGAGGAAAACAAAAAAACTACAGGAGGCCTATAAGAGGAGGCCGAGAGCAATTTTCGCTGTTTTGAGGCTGTGAGAGTGGGTGGAAAAGGTGGTTGAAGGTTGGGATGAAGTGTTAGGGTGCCTAAGGTCTACTATGAACCAACAGGAGAGAGAAAGATGATTGGTTTTGCTCAAGGAGAGAGGAAGAAGTTATATGGAAAATAAAGGAAACTAGGGAAGAATTGAGGTGAGGTTTGGGAGACCTATAGGGCATGGATCAGATGGAGGGTTTTAATACTGGTAAGCCAGCCTACTACTGGAAGAGATATGCTGCATAGAAACTGACAGTCAACCAAGAAAATCAAGCAACAAAGGAAATGAGTGCATCCTAGGAAAAACAAAGTTTTGCATAAAAATGGTCTAAACTATGATGTATGAAAGGAAATGTTGAGAAATTCTGCAAGAAAGGAAAGCATGAAAGAGGACTATTGCAAATCAGGGAGTGAACATGATAAACGAGATCTAAAGCAAAGAAAAACTGTATTATCAATCTACTAGAGAGCTTCAAGCACTAGAAGTCTTATGAATGAGGAAAATCTATGTTTTTGGGGCAACAAGAGAGTCTTTGCCTCAAATCATGGTCCCAAAGGGAGGAAGAGAGGCCAAGGAACTATTGCTAGCCTTTCGAATATTTTTTGATCACTGCTTAACCTGCTACAGAAAGCACCAATGGAAGTGAACTACTAAATCATCAAAAGCAACCTATTCTTAACCATAAGGAAAATACATCTAACAAAAAATTAATCTACAAACTGAAGTAAAGCATACAAATACAAGTAGAGAGAAGCTTGGTTGCTTGGATTGGTCCCTAACCCAAGAGCTTCTACCCTCTAAGGTAACTCAGTGCTATCTCAAAAAGGATTCCATCTTCATTATCAAAAAAATAACAAGATTACATGAAACTGTCACAAAATAATAAGCTCGAAATTTGAGCAGAGTTTACACAAGAAACAAATCTGACCCTAGTGAGGCCCTAGGCCTCTCTACTTATACATCTGAAGCTACCAACAACTTCCTTAAAATCAGGGAGTCTTGGCTCCTAAAACTCGAGATAACTCTCAATCATCTTCCACTTGCTCAGCTACCTTCTAGTGCATGATTCGACTACTTGTACTCCGAGCTGAATGAAGGGGAATTCGAAGTGAGGAGAAATAAATGAGGGGGATTCCCTCCTATAAGTCCTCTCCTCTATCTACTTCGAGTTATTGCTATATTTTGGCCACTAGATCCTTGACTTTGACCTTGGAATCCATCAATAATTTTCATTAAATACATGTTAGACCACATGGCATAATAACTAACTCAACTCACCCTATAAGCATAAATATAATCAGAAAATCATACAATAAGCTAATATAATGGTTGATTTGACTAGGTTAGGAGGTAAAATGAGCCCATTTAATTACCCATTTATGAGGCTCATCACAAGGGGCGCTCTCATCTCACCCCCCATGTGTTAGAACCTCTCATTCACCTTCCTTGACTCACTGCAGCGGTTACACCCTTGCTACTGAAAGAGTTATCTTACTTGCCTCTGTGACATCGTGGTCAAGGCATTACCTTACGAACCACTATTGGGACTCCTACACCAAATGGTTTGAGGTCTAATTGGGACTTCTTATCGGGGAGATCCCCTTGACATGTTGGTGGGTCCAGCACCGTCAACATTTTTGGCGCTAGAAGGAGGACCTGATGACAAGCTGTGTCCTCTCATCCAATTTTGAACCTCTGCATACCTTTCATGGATTCTTGCACTATTCCCCCCCCATGATGCTTTTCAAATCATGAGCATGTCTCCATCACAAGGGAGTTTTTGGATCTATTTTCCAATTACACGTATGAAGGTGAAGGTGAAGTGGCATGGCTTGAGTACTTACATGAATTTCTTTCCATGCTTAATGAGGAAGATGTGTTTTCTAACAAACAAGCTAGCTTGCTGGTTGCACACACACTTCGCAAATCTCCACGTTGTTGGCTACTCAACCTACCAAATGACAACGTGAACTCACTTGAGCATTTATGTGATCTCATTGAAGACACTTTCTATCATTTTGATACAGACCATCTTGAACAAAAACTGTTACAACAACAAAAGGCTCCACATGAATCGATTATCAATTATTGGCAGCGCATCTATGACTTGCAGTTTCAAGCTCCGAGGAGCTAGATGAAATTTGCCTATCTTTAGGACCAGTTTGAGTATTTCCTTAAGAAATCTGATCGTCCCAAGAAGAAGCTTGAGATCAAGCCTCACTCAACATTCTTTAGTGAGGGAGCTGCGAAATCTCATGTGGATGCGGTCACTGTCTCGACTGACTATCCACCTTCCTCTCATTCAATAGCTCCACCACTGCTGAGTGATGTTGAATATCATTCTCAAACACCTATTTAGCTTTCACATCCTCCCAATATCACTTCACTCAAATTTCGCACAGATTTGTTTGTGACTCCTTCGAGTTCCCATATGCATTTTTGTTCTACGAACTCCATCTTCGCACTCGGGTGTTCCTTTAGATGATACTGTCTTGTATTCATCCATTCCAGACTCTTTACTTGTTGTGAATGAAGAACAACCCATCGACGGAGTTGGTGTTGCAAAAATAACATGCGTTGTCATTCATGAAGAGTATGAGTGGGATATTGAGCATTAACACTCGGTGAAGGAGGACTCCCTTCCGTTCGAGTCCCCTCTATTCTTTCCTAACATCTTTGGTAAACCAACCATCAATGATTTCGCATGTATGTCTTCATCCACAAATGCACCTATTTTTTTATCACTCACAGGACTCACCGGATGTTGGTCCATCATTCGAAAACAGAGAGGATAAGCTATTCATTGAAAATCCACTTGATCTTTCATCTATGTTTTCTAGAAACACAGAGGATGAGCTTGTCCACTTTTCATCTACCCCTCTATTTGATTCATTTGATCATGAGGATGCCGATGAAATCATTGATTTTTTTGATCATGGCAGTGATGATCCATTTGTTTCCGTATTTGATCACGATCATGACTCTATCATAGTTTATCTTTCGAAGCCACTGGTTTATGATGATATATTTGATGATGAAGTTGAAACACCCAAGACTGCTGACACACTTCAGCCTGAGCTGATGGTTATTTCAGGTCCTCGCTCTATTGGGGTTAGTCTCAATTTCAGTTAGGAAACTATTCAATCACCTAAGGCTCCTCATCACTCATCTGTATACAAAGAAGATCCATCTCACACACATATCACATCTCCTCCACTCGAACTTCATGATCCCATCGCTTATGAATTGGAGGAATCTTACATTGTAAGCACACGTGTATGACGTAAGTTATCTTTTTTTCTTTTATTTTCTTGCATGTCTCAGTCAAGAGTGTGATTATGCTTCAAAGTTGCACGAAGTGTCACACAACACCATGATAAGTCCACAGATTGTTCATCATGCACTTTCACTCACTTATGTCTTGTGGGCACTGTCAGACACAAAGTGTGGTTTTCTTCATTGTTATATATTTCTTGTTTGTTGGTTCACACAATTGGGTTGCTCGCGGACCAAGCCTTAGCCAACATGGGTATACCAATGCGCTAGTGACTGCATTGGAAATATCAATTCACGTGATCAGGCCCATGCACCATTAGTGTAGGAGTAGAAGTAGTGTTTGCTTTTAGTCAGTTTTCTTGCATGCTTGTTTGCTTATTCACTTTATTTTCTTGTTTGTTTTCTTACTTGCTTTTCTTTCACTGTTTCTTCTACTTTTGCTTTGCTTTGATGTTTGTTAGTTCGTTTGTTTCGTTCGTAGGTTAGTTTTTCATGAAACCATGTATGACTCTTGAAACACATTGGGTGAAGTAAAAGAGGGTTTGTACAACTATCGCTACTTGGTTATATGTCATCTTGCCTATGTATGAAGAACTTGTTACTTTCAGTCCATGATATGTCGAAGGAAAATACGTATTGTTCAAATTGAATCTTGGTGAAAACACAATGCTTGCATGCTAACTAGTGTCACCTTCTCTAGTTGGTTGTTTTTGGGTTAACCCTTGTAAGCTCAGTCAAGTAGAGTAAGGTGAGGGGGAAAACCTTAACAGGAACGTCAGAGATACAATAAACTACTTCTCTACTAGAACAACCTCTTCCACTCTCAATAAGCTGGGATCCCTATTTCACCTCTGAAATGAATAAGTGCTATGCACAGTTGTGAAAAATGAAAAATGAAAAAATGAAAAGTAAAAAAATTTCAAAATTTCAAAATGAATAAGGCAAAAGAAGAGAAAGGCTTCCTACGCAGGGAGGTGATGCAAGTAAATCCTCCAGGGTAATGACCAGGCTCACTGGTAGTGGAGCCATGCTTGTGTTCCTATGTGATTCCACTAGGGTATTGTCTAGGTCGGCTGGCAGTGGAGAAACACCGGAGATGAAACTAAGACTTTGACAACTATACTTCTTATGCACCTATATACCCCTCAACCCTAATCGAAACAACTATGTTGCCTTGGCTTGGAATGTGTGTGGTCGAGTTTGGCAGATGATACAACTTACAATCAAGATAGTGTGAGTCCAAGATGAGCTAAGAACTGAACATACCTCCAGAGGTGTTAAACTTTCTTTTCACTAGCAAGGTCCATTCAAAGAGCTATAGTTCGACCAGTGTGTTACCAAGTGTTGTAGCGGCTACAATCACCATCCAAAATTTTTCCTTAGCTTCATTTTGGAGCCTCCCTACCAAATTTTCACAGCAACTTGCCTTGCTTTGTCAAGTTCACAAGCTTCAATGTTTTTCTTGCACAAAGGCAGCTTGTTGATCACAACTTGATGCATCCCCCTCACAAGCTTTTCACCCGAACTTGGTCCAACTGTAGGCTGAGAAACTTCCCCAATAAAATTGTGCATTTCTGGAGGGTAACTAGCCTTCCCTCCAGAAATTGTGCAATCCTGTCTGGCAACCTACTGGGCTCTAGAATTGTGCAATTCTGCTAGTCAACAGTCCCAACAGGAATTGCACACTTTTCCCTAGTAGGGTTGCTCAGCCCAGAATTTGTGAAATTTGGGCAGCAGTTAGCTGCTTTGCCTAGAAATTACAAAAATCTCTTGGGTAGTTAGTCCAACTCCCAGCCAGAAAAGTGCATTTACTTCAAGCAGTCAAACAACCTCTTGCATGTACAACTGAGTTGACCAGTTCCCTCCGGGACCGAGCAAAATAGACTTGCATGCATGGGCTACTTCTCCCAAGGAAACATGCAAAGGCATCCCTTGTTTTAGGGATCTATGTTTAGCAGTTGGAGGTTACATGCAAGGATCATTTCAGAAACCTCCCACCAAGTGTCTCTTTCCCTAGATTTGTGGCATGCGCGTCACAACCTCGATGTTATTAAAACTCATCAACTGGATGCTGCAGAGCTCATTCCTCACATCAACCTTGTAGCTATGACATCCCACATCACATCTAGGAGCTGTCGGCACATTCAGTTCAGTTGTTTTGGGGTAAGCCCGCTTTCCATGACTTGTGTTGCATTTCTATCACTTTTTGTGTTTTCACTTGTATTAGTATTGTTTTCTTGTTTTCTTTAAGCACTTCCTGTCATTTACATGTATGTTAGCTTGTCCTATCACTTTTTCAGTTCTCGTTGCTATCTCACTGCTTTCGCATGCACGAAACTATTTTTCACAAACGATCATTGATTCGGCGACTCACCTCATCCAAATGCATGTTGCTCCATTTTCTAAATCTGTCATTCACCATTTGCATGCATGATCATTCACTTATTCTTACACTCAGTATCACCATGCATTCACATTCACATTTGCGTTCAATTGCCCGTCGGCAAGCCTAACCAAACTTGGCCTAGACTCTGCCTCACCAGACAACATTGCACAATCCTGGGAGGGAAGGCTCTGCCTTCCTCTCTAGGAATGTGAATTTCTGCCCAATAACTGTTCCCTAGGCCTGCTTTGCACAATCCTTAGGGACAATGACTTCTGGCCAAGAAAATTGCGCAATGCAGTCACTGAGCCTGCAGCCATTGCCAGCTAAGATTCATTACGCAATTCTAGTAGTCACCAACCAGAATGGATTGTGCATTGCACTGTTCCAATAGTCAGTTAGTATTCCAGTAGCCCAGAATGTGCCTTGTGCAGTCTTGGCAGTTAGTCTCTCGACCTCCTGGCCAAAATCGTACAACCTTCATGATCAATCACACATGTATGTTGCAAGTCATTTCTCAAGTTCAGTTTGGTTTTCTATTGACATATTGCTTGCCATGAGTGTTTCTATGTCTCTAAGTATTTCAGGTGTTCATCTGCATCTCAACAGTGTAGGTACAATTGTTTCCAAGAGGGCAGAGTCAAAGACACCATTCAAAGAACGCCCGGAGATGCAGCCAATCAAATTTCTTTGAGCTTGCCTGTTCATGAAGATATCAAGCTGTTCGTAGGAAAGAACATCAAGATATCACAGCAAGCAACATCATGAACAATAGCTAAAGGTAGCATACCAAACACAATGAATACATCGAATGTAGCAAACACAACGAATGAAAAAATACAACGAACACAACGAATGCAGTGAATGTAATGAATGCAAGAGGAAGGTTGTTGACAACACAGAGGTGGAACAAGTTGCAAGATCAAGCAGATCCACTGATAATGAAAGCAACTTTAGAGACTCAGGCTATGAGGTGATATCGCGACATGAATATCGTGTGAAGACAGATAATGGAAGAGAGAAGGAGTTGCATGTGCTGAAGCGGCAACTCAGGAAGAACATGCAGCTGCACAGATAGACGAATGAGTTACAACAGGAACATGAACAACAGTGGGTGCAGCATGCAATGACAGACGAAACTACGCCCATACAAGTTAAAGAATCATCCCAGCAGCTGGCACGAAGAAAACATGGTGAGCAGTGTTGTTGATCACATGCAAGGGATTCAACAACATGCATGTCATTATGTGCACACATGCAATCCAACCCATTCAGCACACTCACCAAGGTGAAGACAAGAAGCATGTCCAACTGGAGCTGAACATGTACTTCGGAAAGTTGATGCACTTGACCACTAGCACACACTTGAAGATTAGCACAGACACTATGTATTAGTGTGTTGCCAGTTCAGACGTACCCAAGAAGACCATGCACATTTTAGTAGACGAGTTGGATGAAGGAGATGAAATTGTAGGTTTAACCTCGTACAAAAATTACCTGCATATGAATTCTAAAACACAGAAAATAAACAATGCGAGAGCATAATACATAAAACACATACACATAGAGATTTTCCCTTGGATCCCAAAACCGGGACTACCAGATTGATTTTTCATTATGTTCCTTTCAATGTTACAATACATATATATACATGCCGAAGCATCCAATAACATGGACCAAAAACCACCGCGCCCAAAACCATGTGCGAAAACCATGCACACAAACATAGGTAGGTTTGCCCCACCTAATATAGGGTCCAATTTTTTTTCCCTGGGGTGCTACCCTAGACCCCATAGAGGGGGACTACCTGCCCCCCCTGTGACCCCACCGCTACACAATCGGTGCAACGAAGGGGGGGCTTCACCTCCCCCTAACCCCCCGGTTGACTAGGGTAGCTAGTCGTGGAAAGAATATAACACAACCCAACATTCTCCACTTGTTGTTTTCTTTCCACAGGGGGCCACAAGAGAGCTTAGTCATTTATCTAGCCTTGCAATGCCCATTTTTTCTCTACACCAAGAGAACTTCTTAAAGCTCACAAATTTTTTCAATGCATCTACAGTATTCTTCAAAGTGTCCACCTTTACCAACAAATTTTTTTTGTCTTCTATCATATCCCTCACAAAGTGATACTGGAAATCAATGTGCTTTGTCTTTAAATGATAAGAAGGGTTCTTTGCTAATAAAATTGCACTTTGGCTGTCACAGTATATCCTTATAGCTCCCTATACTAACCCCATACTTGAACACAATCTATGCAACCAAACTGCTTCCTTGCTTGCATGAGTGGTTGCCATGTATTCTGCCTCTGTAGTTGATAGTGCCACTATAGATTGTTTCTTATTCATACAACTGACTACACCTCGAAATAGTTTAAACACATACCCACTTGCAGATCTTGTTTGATCTAGATCTCTAGCCCAGTCTACATCAACAAAGCCACGAATATCTAAAACTCTATCCAATCCTGGTCTTCCTTGGTAGCACAAACCATAATCACTAGTGCCATGCAAATACCTAAAAACTCACTTCACTGCTGTCCAATGCTCCTTCCTTGGTTTTGACATAAACCTGCTCAATACTCCCACTGCATGTGCAATGTCTGGTCTAGTACAGACCATCGCATACATCAGGCTATAGACTGCACTTGCATATGGAACACAACAAATGTCCTCTTCCTCTTCTTGTGTCTTGGGATATTGTTCAGTAGATAAATTTACACCTACAGGAATAGGAACCTTCACCGGTTTACTATCCTTCATATTAAAGCTCCCCAATATTGTCTCAACATACTTCCTCTGGTTCAACTAGAGCTTCCTCTTTGCCTGATCTCCTTTAATTTCCATGCGCAAAATATAATTTGCAACACCAAGATCTTTCATGTCGAATTTAGAGGACAATTGGGTGTTCAAATCCTAGATAATTTCTTTGTCATTTCCAACCAGAAACATGTCATCCACATACAAGACTAGATAAATAACATGGTCACCAATTAATTTAAAATACACACAGTGATCTGCTTTGCTTCTCGTGAAGCCAAGTCCCCGTATAAATGTATCAAATTTCTGATACCACATCCTTGGTGACTGTTTTAACCCATACAAAGACTTATTTAACTTGCATACTAGTTCTTTCTTACCCTTCACCACAAAGCCTTAAGGTTTCTTCATGTAGATCTCCTCTTCTCGATCCTCATGAAGAAATGTTGTCTTCACATCCATTTGTTCTACCTCAAAATCAAAAGCATCAGCAACATATAAAAGTAATATAATAGAAGCCACCTTGGCAACAGAAGAAAAAATATCATCAAAATCAATTCCCGACACTTGGGAATAACCTTTTGCTACCAACCGAGCTTTGTATTTCTCCACCTTTCCTTCTGCATTTGTCTTCTTCTTGAACACCCATTTTCTGCCAATGGGTTTCCTTCTAGCTGGCAACTCCCCTAGATCCCAAGCCTCATTTTTGTGCAAAGATGCCATTTCATCAACCATTGCCTCTTTCCAAAGTTTTCCATCCTCTGAATCTATTGCTTCCTTCACAGCTCTGGGATCATCATTAGTAATAGATAAAGAAAAATTTGAACAGAAAGCAGATGTACTATACCTTTTTGGTTGCTTTCTTTCTCGAACTGATATTCTCACACCCGGATTTTGTGGCTCTTAATCTTCTGATTCCTCTTCTGCTTTAGAGCCTGATTCTTCCTCCTTAAGCTCAAACTCTATCTTCTCAGGTTCCTTTGGTTGGACTTCATGTTTAATAACATCTTTCACCTCTCTGAACACCACATCTCGACTTCACACAACCTTCCTTGTTACTAGGTTCCAAAGTTTATAACCCTTTAAACCATCCTTATACCCAATAAAGATGCACTTTTCAGATTTACTATCCAAATTTGTTCTTTTCTCCTTTGGAACATGCACATATGCATCACATCCAAATACCCTCAGATGTGAAAGAGAGGGTTTCTTACCCGTCCATACCTCTTGTGGAGTCTTATCCTCCAACGCTGATGAAGGTGATATGTTGACTAGGTAACATGCTGTCTCCACCACCTCTGCCCAGAATTCCTGTCCTAACGTGACATCACTGAGCTTGCTTCTTGCCCTTTCCATCAATGTCTTGTTCATTATTTCTGCAACTTCATTTTTCTTAGGTGTGTATGGAGTAGTCTTTTGTCATGCTATACCACAATTCTTACATCATTCTTCAAATTCCTTGTTGCAAAACTTTGCACCGTTATCTGTCCTCAACACCTTTATATTCTTCTCTATCTGGTTTTCCACCAGAGCCTTAAATTCTTTAAACCTGTCAAAGACTTCAGATTTCTTCTTGAGGAAATATATCCATGTATTCCTTGATAAGTCATCTATAAATGATACATAGTACATAGACTTACCCAGTGATGGAACCTTCACAGGTCCAAACACATCATTGTGCACAAGCACTAATATCTGTTTCGCCCTCTTACCACTAGAGGGGAAACTCACTCGATTCTACTTCCCGTAAACACAATTTTCAAAGAAATAAAAATCTAGAGAGCTATTAGTCATAACTTCTACCATACCTTTACTATGAAGTATTCAGAGGCCCTTCCCTCCAATATGTCCAAGCCTTTGATGCCATAGCATGGTCATTTATCCAGAGACCACTAGATTTTCTGCTCCACTTTCAGGAACGAAAAAACTGTTGCACCCATTAATAACAGTTCTATCTTGCAGCTTGTATAGAGTTCCAATCCAAACTCCCTGCATCAATACCAGTGCTCCCCAAACCATCTTGCAGGTATCTTTCTCGAACACTGTTTTTACACCTGCATCATCCAACTTGCTTATAGAAATTAGATTTATGGATAATGTAGGAATATGTAGAACACTCGGAAGTGTTCTAATCCTTCCACCTTGCAAATTCAACTTGACTTTTCAGCGACCACCGATTCTAGCCTTCCTATCATACCCCAAAAAGACATCACCACCATCATATTTCTCATACCCGCAGAACCACTCTCTATAGGGTGAGAAGTGAAAGGATGCACCTGAGTCAATCAACCATGCCTCATGATCTACATATGTACTTGAAGAAGCCAAGTACACATCCCCTCCTTCGTTTGAGTTGAGAATGCAACAAGATGATGGAGCTTAGTGGAAAGGAGTCGCCTTCACTAAGTGGGCCCGCAGGCAAATTATGGCGCAAAGTCTATTTTTAGACCATGTCTATTTTTAGACATATGGATCATGGTCTATGAGTTGTAGGATGTTGTTTATGGATGATTGGTCATGTTGGGAAAAATAGATGGACTTCTATTTTTGGTTCACAGCGGAGTGATCGGAGTCAATGTTTAGACTGCCAGGCTAAAAATGGAAAGTCAAATATTATTGTCTCATAATAATATTTAGACTATAAACATTATCTTATCCTCTTGGAGCACTTCAGTTTGAGCTACAGATGTGGCACATGCAGCTGTCAGAAGGAAATATGCTTTCTTTGTGGGTCAGTTGAGCTATTGCATGCAAGACTTCAGTTAGAACTCAAGCAGTTGAGTTTGGTGGAGTTGGATGTGGAGTTGATGGAGTTGTGTTTAGTTTGACTTGGTTGAACTAGTTGTAATTAGTCTAACTGCAAATAGACTAGTGATGAGTTGTGTGAATTAATTATTAATTAATTCAATAATTATTAAGTCATAAAGAAACTAAAGAATACATCAGTTAACTTAGTTGCATGTCAGTGCATGTACAGTTCAGTGGAGATAGGTGTTAGAGGCTGAGATTGCTATCAGTTGTGACTATAGTTGTGCATGAGATCTTGCACAATCAATGGGATTGAGTTATGCCAATGAGGATTGTGCAGTGTGGGCCAATACCAAGGGAATTATAGCCTATTCTCATGTGATTTTTAGTGTGGGTGATTCTCTTGAGGCATTGTGCAGTGGAGGTAGGCAAAGCAGTGGAGGAGATTTGAACCTGTGACTTGTTCGGATCCGAGCTAGTTTTGTGTGTAATAGGTGGAGATAGTACTAAGTACTTGTGAGGAGTATTGTACTATGTATTGTTACATGTTCTCAATCATTATAATATACAGATAGTGTGGGGTTTTCAGCTGTATGCTTTCCCCGGGTTACATACTGTGTTAATGTGTGCATGCGATTGATGTTTCATTGTTTTTGATGCTGCTAAATTGATGATCAACGTAGAGGAGGTTATGTATTATGCATGTATTCCGCAACAATGTATAATCGGGATAATATCTGTGAATAAGTGTTTATTATTCAAAATTTCTACATGGTATCAAAGCTGTTGATCATCAGATCTATTATTCAGAAAGTGTTTACATTTTATTTCTTCAGGAAGAGTCTGTAATCGGGCTAGGTATCCTCTAGATTCATCCTTCCTTTGGAAGGTGAGATATCTGGTAAAAGCCCATACAGTCAATCTCTATACAAGAAATACTTTGTTCTCACGAATTCTAGATCAGAGGCAGTTGAGTTTGGAGCTGGTGGAATTTGAATTTGCAGTATTGTTTTCTTGGTATCAATGTGGCAATGTCTTTCAACGGATTGCGATTGGAGTATGCTCTTGAGGTTAGCTTGAACTATATTGCATGGAAGGAAAGGATGGAGGCAGTGTTGGATGATAATGGGCTGAAGGAGTTCATAGAGGTTGAGGTCCCAAAGCCTACTGATACTGTGTAGGTTGATGCTTCGCAAAAGAAGACAACAAAGTGTCGAAGGATTCTGTTGGAGGGCATGAAGGATCACATTGTGTCCAACCTGCATGGAAAGGCTTCTCCATACTTGATGTGGAAAGCCCTGATAGATCTATTCCAAAGCAAGAGCGATCAGAGGAAGTTGGCGCTCAAAGATAAACTCAGAAACATCAAATGCGAGAAGGGAGACAGTATGCCCAAGTATCTCATGAAGTTCACTCAGTGTCGGGATGAGTTGGGAAGTGTGGGGGTGACTGTTGATGATGAGGACTTGGTGAGCTTGGCTCTCCTTGGTCTTCCTAAGAGTTGGCATTCTTATCAGAACTCTGTCAATGGTCGGGAGAAATTGCCAGGATGGGAGAGACTTTGGTGAGATCTTGTGCAGGAGGAGATCAGGCGGAATACCAGGGACAAATCTTCATCAAAGGGAACTGATGAAGAAAATTGTGCTTTGGCTGCCGAAGAAAAGAAGGGGAAGAGCAAGAAATCTTCTCAGTCTGGTGCAAAAGGCAAGAAGCAGGACATGTCCAAGGTGAAGTGTTTTCACTGTCACCAACATGGACACTATGCCACTAATTGTCCGTAGAAGAAGAAGAACAAGCAAGCTGCTGGATCCGCAGCAGGAGGGCTTTAGCCTCGTAGTTTGAGCTTGATTTTTCATTGATCACATGCTTGGTATCAAGTGTGATGGGATCGGTATGGTTCTTGGACAATGGTGCGTATTTTCACATGACAGGAGATTGAGATTTGTTTTCTGATCTAGAGGACAAAGATCTTGGAGTGCACATCGAGATGGGTGATGATGGTAGATACAGTGCGACTGGTATCGGTACCATTTCCTTTGAGAGGGATTCTGGTAAACCCTTCATATTGAAGGAAGTGATGCATGTTCCAGGATTGAAGAAGAATCTTATCTCTGTGGCGATGTTAGAAGACAAGGGATATGATGTTGTTTTCAGCAAGGGAAAGGCTTTCCTGCGTAGTAAGACAATTGGAGAAACTTGGAAGATAGGGGTTCGAGTGAGGAACCTTTATCAGTTGCATGTAGATGGCTACGCAACAATGGCATGCAAGGCAGAAGGATTGGTGAGCCAGGATGATGGCAAGCTGTGGCACAGGAGATTGGGTCACCTTCACCATGGAGCCTTGAAGATATTGCAGCAGATCACTACTGGGCTTCCTAAAGGCACTCTTGCGCAGTCAGATCAGTGCAAGGGGTGTACTTTGGGAAAGTTTGTGAAAGCCACCTTTCATGAGAAGGAGAGTCGCGCCACGACAATCCTTGAGAGAATTCACACAGACGTGTGTGGACCTTTCTCAGTTGCTTCGACAACAAAGCACATGTATTATGTGATATTTGTTGATGATTTCTCTCGTAAGTGCTGGATCTTCTTCATGTAGAAGAAGAGCGAGACATACTCAAAGTTCTGTGAGTTCAAAGCACTAGTCGAAAAGGAGTCGGGGAAGAAGGTGAAGGCTCTTAGGAGCGATAATGGTGGTGAATACATCTCTGGCGAGTTCAAGGATTTTTGCAGTGCAGAAGGGATTCGAAGAGAGCTCATAGCTCCCCATAACCCACAACAGAACGGGGTTGTTGAGCAGAAGAACAGAACGATCGTGGGTACTGCATGGGCGATGTTGCATGATCAGGGCCTACCCCTTCACTCGTGGGCAGAAGCATGCAATACAGCAGTATATGTGCAAAACCATTGTCCTCATAGGATACTTGGCATGAGTACACCCGAGGAAGCTTATTCTGGTAAGAGGCCTGATATTTCTCATTTGAGGATTTTTGGTGCTAACATTTACATGCATGTGACGAAGGATGCTAGGAAGAAGTGTGAGCCGATCGCAGAGGTTGGGATATTTTTGGGGTACACTGATATGCCCCACAACTATCATGTGTATTTGCCAGACAGTGGCAAGACTATTGTGCGACGGGATATAAAATTTCAGGAGGAGAAAGCCATGAAGTGTTTGCTTGAGAGGGAGCCACACTTGCATGCAGATGAGGAGCTATTAGTTCCTAAAGATGAGCTTCAGGACGTGGATCAGCCACAGGACAAAGTTCATGGAGTGGAAGAGACCACTCATGCAGCGCCAACCATCAGAGGGCGAAAGCACTTGACAGAAGCTGAGCGACTGGCTCAAGATGCAGAGAAAGTTGTAGGACCACCTATAGCCCAATGCAGGTAGAGACAGTCACTTGATCAGTACACTAGATACATGGCTCTTGTGAGAAAATGTGTTGTGACTGAGCCATCCTCTTTCGAGGAAGCTGTGGAGGATCCTGCATGGGTAGACGCCATGGTGGAAGAGTATGATTCGATTGTCAGAAACAATGCATGGGAGATTGTTCCTAGACTGGAAGGGAAATCAGTGGTGGGTTCGAGATGGATCTACAAAGTTAAGAAGGCAGCTGACGGGAGTGTGGAGAAGTACAAGGCAAGATTTGTTGCCCGATGCTTTTAACAGATAGAGGGGATCGATTATGCGGAGACCTTTGCACCTGTCGCAAGGTATTCTTCCATATGGACGATTCTTGCTCTTTCAGCGCAGATGGGATGGCACATTCATCAGATGGATGTGAAGACTGTGTTCCTCAACGGAGTCATTGAGGAGGAGGTGTACATAGAACAACCCGAAGGTTTTGAGATCTTCAGCAGCGAGTCGCATGTGTGCATGCTTAAGAGAGCGTTGTATGAGTTGAAGCAAGCACCACGTGCTTGGTACACACGGATAAATAGCTATTTCACTGGACTTGGATTCTTCAAGAGTGAGGTGGATCCTAACCTATACCAGATTGTGGTGGAGGGTAAGTTGCTTATCATTGTACTTTATGTAGATGATTTGATTCTAACGAGTGATGAGCTGTTGATACTTTCATGCAAGGATGATCTTGCTAAGGAATTTGAGATGAAGGACTTGGGCCTCCTTCATTATTTCCTGGGATTGGAAATTTGGCAGCGCAGTGATGGACTATTTGTTTCTCAAGGTAAGTATGCTCGGGAGATAGTGGAGAAGTTCAACATGCATGGCTGCAAGCCTGTTGATACTCCTCTTCCTGGAGGTTGGAGGAAGGAGGATGCCACTTCATCAGAAGAAGTGGATGCCACTATTTATCGACAGTTGGTGGGGTCGCTTATGTATCTGGTCAATACACGACCCGATATATGATATGCTGTTAACCAGCTTTCACAAGCTATGGTTAAGCCAACCAAGCTCTTCTGGAAGGTAGGCAAGCATGTATTGCGTTATTTTAGAGGCACATCGGGATATGGATTGTGGTACAGATAGGAGGATGAGGTGAAGCTATGTGGCTTCACGGATGCAGATTGGGCAGGGAGCCCAACTGATAGAAAGAGCACATCAGGAGGGGTTTTCAATATCGGGTCGATAGCAGTTTCTTGGTACAGCAGGAAGTAGAGATCCATGGCACTCAGTTCAGCAGAGGCTGAGAATATGGCAACAAGTTTGGCTGCATGTGAGGCTATATGGATGAGGAAGATTCTGGTCGGGTTGTTCAGTTCTTACTTGGAGTCTACTGTGATTTACTGTGATAACCAGAGTTGCATTAAACTCTCGGCTAATCCTGTATTTCATGATAGATCTAAGCACATTGACATCAGGTACCATCATATCAGAGATTGTGTGCAACGGAGAATCATGTTACTTTCATACATTCCAACGGAGGATCAGGATGTTGATATCTTGACGAAGGCGCTCACCAGGAGCAAATTCGAATACCACCGAGGCAGGATAGGGGTTGCTGATAATCCATATCTTGTTGAGAGGGAGTGTTGAGAATGCAACAAGATGATGAAGCTTAGTGGAAAGGAGTCGCCTTCACTAAGTGGGCCCGTAGGCAAATTATGGCGCAAAGTCTATTTTTAGACATATGGATCATGGTCTATGAGTTGCAGGATGCTATTTATGGATGATTGGTCATGTTGGGAAAAATAGATGGACTTCTATTTTTGGTTCATAGCAGAGTGAGCGAAGTCTATTTTTAGACTGCCAGGCTAAAAGTAGAAAAGTCAAATATTATTGTCTCATAATAATATTTAGACTATAAACATTATCTTATCCTCTTGGAGCACTTCAGTTTGAGCTACAGATGTGGCACATGTAGCTGTTAGAAGGAAATACACTTTATTTGTGGGTCAGTTGAGCTATTGCATGCAGGACTTCAGTTAGAACTCAAGCAGTTGAGTTTGGTGGAGTTGGATATGGAGTTGATGGAGTTGTGTTCAGTTTGACTTGGTTGAACTAGTTGTAATTAGTCTAACTGCAAATAGACTAGTGATGAGTTGTGTGAATTAATTATTAATTAATTCAATAATTATTAAGTCATAAAGCAACTAAAGAATACATCAGTTAACTCAGTTGCATGTCAGTGCATGTACAGTTCAGTGGAGATAGGTGTTAGAGGTTGAGATTGCTATCAGTTGTGACTACAGTTGTGCATGAGATCTTGCACAATCAATGGGATTGAGTTATGCCAATGAGGATTGCGCAGTGTGGGCCAATACCAAGGGAATTATAGCCTGTGCTCACGTGATTTTTAGTGTGGGTGATTCTCTTGAGGCATTGTGCAGTGGAGGCAAGCAAAGCAGCGGAGGAGATTTGAACCTGTGACTTGTTCGGATCTGAGCTAGTTTTGTGTGTAACAGGTGGAGATAGTACTGAGTACTTGTGAGGAGTATTGTACTATGTATTGTTACATGTTCTCAATCATTATAATATACAGATAGTGTGGGGTTTTCAACTGTATTCTTTCCCCGGGTTACATACTGTGTTAATGTGTGCATGCAATTAATGTTTCATTGTTTTTGATGCTGCTAAATTGATGATCAACGTAGAGGAGGTTATGTATTATGCATGTATTCCACAATAGTGTATAATCGGGATAATCTCTGTGAATAAGTGTTTATTATTCAAAATTTCTACATTTTGAGGTGGTTTTCACCTTTGCAGGAGAAGCATCATCAGATCCCTTTCATTTGTCAGGAGCTTTATATTTACAGTCTCTTTTGTAGTTCCCTTCCTTTCCGCATTTCTAGCACACCACCTTTACAGATTTTCTTGGAGATTTAGGTCTCCCTCTAGATTTAGATCTCCCATTCAATGACTTATTTTTGTTTCTGTTCTGGGACCATCCTCGTATAGACAAGGAATCACCATTCTGGCTCTCCATATTTTTTCATCTCATCTCCTCCGTCAGCAAGGATGAGACTATTTCATCAAACTACAAGGCAGTTGCATTGCTACCTATTGCAATAACTAGACTATCCCACGAATCTGGTAGAGAACACAACAAACTAATCCAATTATCTTCATTTGAAATTTTAATATCAACAGATAATTACTGACTTACCACAGTATTTGTTCAGATTCTTTGTCACCGAGTCGCCATCTTTCATCCTTAGGTTATACAACTTTTTCCATAGGAAAATTTTATTCACCAGAGACTTAAATTGGTACAAATTCCCTAACTTGTCCCACAAAGCCTTCGTCATAACTTCCCATGATACATTCAATAATACCGAATCTGAGACATACAATTGTATTGTGCTCTTTGCCTTCCGATCCAACTTCTTCCATTCTTCATTGGACACTCCCATTGGTTTAGTACCCGGATCTACCATGATCCACTGATCTTTATCCACCAACAGATCCTCCATATTGAGTTTCCATAACTCAAAACACTGACCATTAAATTTCTTGATCTTTATATTTCCACTACTCACCATCTTTTTTCACCACCAGAATCGATCTCGCAGATCTCCCACTAAATAGGGTCTTCCACAAGCCCGAGCGAAACCCCTCAGCAACAAAGGCATCCCTTTGAAGCCAAAACAACTCTGATACCAAATGTAGGTTTTAACCATGTACAGAAATTACCTTCATATGAATTCTAAAACAAAGAAAATAAACAATGCGAGAGCATAACACATAAAACAAATATACATAGAGATTTTCCCGTAGATCCCAAAACCAAGACTACCAGATTGATTTTTCTTTATGTTCCTTTCAATGTTACAATACATATATATACATGCCAAATAATCTAATACCATGGACCGAAAACCATCGCACCCAAAACCATGCACAAAACCATAGGTCGGTTCACCCCACCTAATATAGGGTCCAAAAAAAATTTCCCCGGGGTGTTGCCCCAGATCTCGTAGAGGGGGGCAAAGTGTTGCCCCAGATCTCGTAGAGGGGGGCTACTTTCCCCCCTATGACCCCCCCGCTACGCAATCGAAACAATGAAGGGAGGGCTCTGCCCCCCCTCTAACCCCCCAGTTGACTAGGGGAGCTAGTCTTGGAAAGAATATAACACAACCTAGCAGAAACAATGCACTGGTTGCAACAAAGGCAAGAGTTTGCTTCAGCAAGATGTCACCATGAGGTGCATGCACACCATCATGGACGACCAAGCTTGGCATCGACTCAACACCTTTATCATCACAATAATGCCAAAGAGTTGGTCTCATCACAACGGACTGAGTGTCAGTGATTTCTTGCATAGCTTACTCAAGCCATGTTGTTTGACATGAGTACATGTTCATTTTAATGCAATGTCATGTCAAGTGTAAGTCAAGTGTTAATAGTCAGATGTAACAATCATAGAGTAGGTGAAGAGTCATGAGGGTAGTTGAATTGTCACAAAGGGGAATGTCAAGGGTCACCCCATCCTTTGCTATAAATAGTACCTCATAACTCATTGTAGAGGCTTTTGGTCAGCCAAGCTTCTAATAAGAATATCTTGGAGAAATCTTGGAAAATATTGTAACGTGTCTTGGTTTCTCCACTGCATGGAGCTAGTTCATCTCTTTGGAGGAGCAAACAGATGTGGCTGTAACGTTCCACTATTGGGGCTAGCAGGTTTACATGGATGTATTGTATGATTGGGACTTACACTTCTTTATATAATAAGAGACAACACATTTTCATGCATATGTTGTTATTGTAGTTGGACTGTTCCAATTGCTTAGCAATGTATGTTGTTTAACTTACGTAGTTATGTATGAACTGATTCATATGCGATTATATGAATCTTGTTGCATATGTGTTGTTGGTTTAACCATCACTTTGGATTTCCGACTGATATACTTTGCAACTTGTGATGCATCTTCGCTCGTGTGTTCCCTTCTCAGCTGAGTACTGCTACAAGTTTCCAAGGGGCACACTCATTTTACCCCCCATTTGTTAGAACCTCTCATTCACCTTCCTTGACTCACTGCAGCGGTCACACCCTTTCTACTGACAGAGTTATCTTACTTGCTTCTATGCGCCATCGTGGTCAAGGCATTACCTTACAACCTACTGCTGGGACTCCTACACCAAACAGTCTGAGGTCTAATTGGGACATCTTATCGGGGAGATCCCCTTGACATGTTGGCGGGTCTAGAACCATCAACAAGTTCAAACTTTGATATCGGGGATTCTCAAAAGCATTCTTCCGATGTCAAATCTTCAATATTAGATTTGATATATGAATTCTTTTCAATAGATATTTCTCTACTTTTATCAATAAGCCAATTCATAATATAAAAATCACTTTGTAATATAAGACTTGGTCTTGTTCTTGGGGGCTATGTAATGCATAAAATAAATATTTCAAAAATAAAAATAAATATTTACAAATAACTATAACTTATGAAACAAAAATATAATATACATTTTAATAGTCCAAGGCAGTGAAAAATATCCAATCTTCAATTAGGCGCCATTTACAAACCAAACAACCAAATGAGATCAAACGAGTTTTGATAGGAATTAAAAAAACAAATCAAACTCATTAAAGTCATCCAAACTTGGAAAAACAGAAAGAGACATGACCAAGATTCAATCAAAGGGTCCCCATAATGATAATTAAGTGAATAATGGGGGGGTTGTGTTTTTTACCCCAACAATGGCGACACACTGGGACAGACCAGTTATCTTTGGTTTATTATTAATGAAATCCTAAAAGGAAAAGGAGAAAGGTTGAATACAATCAAAATGCTAAGATTCAGAATCTATAAAATCCCTCAAAACAAAGTTTAATCATTTTGAACATCTCTTGTAGAAATCATAAGAGTAAGACCATGTTTACAATAACCATTAATTAATGAAAGCATAAACTAAAGGACAAAAGTTTAGTATTGTGTTTAGTAAGAAACATGAACTCTCATTGTCACAAGTAGAGCCAATACTACCATCAAGTGTCCATAGCCTTGACAGGGTTACCTTTTTAACCTAAAGGAATGTCATTATCCCATCTACTATTTAGTATTTCAGAGAAGACATATTTCATTAATAATTCTGAAAACCATTGTCCTGGCTTGGTGACCAGATGTGACAATTCCATTCACAAGTGTTGATAGTCATGAAAAATCTGGCTCGTGATGAGACCTCTTGCCTTACAATGAAGTTTTGTGAGCCATTATCCTTTCTTGGTGACTAGATATGATAATGTCATAACAATCAAAGCCCATGATCATGGTAATATGGCTCATTACGAAGACCCCCTATCTTTCAGGTCTTTTCACACAAATTTTAATTTATACTCTGATAATTTGTGCTAATAGATGGAGAGATAATTCCTCTCCTTAAGAGATTGGGATGACATGGAAGAGTTATAAAATACTAAACTGATGTGTTGCTTTTGTAATCTTAGGATATGGCTTATTGTAAAGTGGTTTTCTTATGTGTATTAAGGTAAGAGAGAATTCAAATACTAATAGAAGATAACAATGTCAGAACTTCAATATGAGCCTAAAAAATAGTAGTTTAATGATATTTCTTTTATTCTTCCTTTTACTAATGGATTCCATTATATAAGAGTAAAAATTTTCCATGTATCATACCAAAGGTGGGTGGAAAAGTCCCTCCAACTAAAAGGTTCATAATATCATTTAAATCAATCCGAGGCAAAGGTCAAATTGGCACTCAAGGGATTGTAGAGGGAAGAAGTGAGATGTTATTAATTCAAACCCAAAGTCAAGAGCCAAGAGAAACTAGCAAAACCCAAAAACAATCAACCACAAAAAGAAAATCATAAGATAAACAATACTCAACTTAAACAAGTAAAAATAATGATCTTGACATAAGAAATTATGTTTCTTGTTAAGAAGAATGCCAAGCATGTTAATGTTGTCTTGCTTAGTAAGTTAGTTATTCATTAAATAAGTTTCTAATCTAATGGGGAGTTGTGAAAGAAAATTGCTTATAAAAGTTCAAACAAGGCTAATTTCCTTTTATAACTTTGGGTTCCAAACAAATATAATTACTTCGTAATCAATCTTTCATAATAAATAAAAGATTTGTAAATGAGAAAGAAAATCACCCTGAATGCATTTTGGAAATTGTCCTCATTAAAATTTTCACAACTACTTTATTGATCTTCCAAATTATTCCAAAGAAAACCTGCAGGAAGACAAACAAACATAAGGAAGAAACAACTAAAGGAAAATAAGAACAATCTGGAATAAAACAATTAGACGATACATACCTGGAAGAATTTGGTAATAAGTTTAAACCTCATTTATCTTCATCTTCTTCCATGTATTTCTTAAGAATGTTTAAAATCATCCTTTTAGTTCAATATACAAAACATTTAAAAAAAGAAATCTAATCTATCCCTAATCCTAATCTAAAAAGTAGATTAAGACTAGGTAAAATCAAACTTCCAGTGTAACCTTGCTCTCAGCTTTATTTCTGCATGAATGTGTAACTCAAACATCAATAACAAAATCATAAATATACCGAGAAAAATAAAATTTAATATAATATGTGAATGTAATGCTAATGTATGTACAAGAAGAAAATTATTTACAAAATCCCTTCCCTGAAATTCTTCCAAACATATTGTTAGAGTCGGTCTTATCAGTCCTCCATCATAAAGATCAAAACTCTTTCTGCATTTCATTTTTAGGTGTCTCACTCCATTCACTCAGCTGCATTCTGCTAGGGGCATGCCATAACCTAACGGAAGGGCCTTGCCATTCATTCCCCTCATGTCTTGCACCTGCTGGCTTAGGTCTTTTCACCAATGTGTATTAAAGTCCATGACAGTCAATGTTCGATCTTTGAATGAGCAGGAGTCATTTCGGTCATTAAGTCTAGGGATTGGTCATTTGGTCTTCAAACAAAGTCCAATAAAGCCAGTAAGGCTAGAGGGAGGCTCTTATAAAGTTTTGATTCAAAGATTTTCATCGTCATGTTGATAGAATACGACTGTTCTTCAAAACTCTGTTTTGAAGAAAAGTCAACAGTTTGACATTTGTAAAAAATTTCAAAAGTTTCTCAGTGGATTTCTCCAAGCATAGCCCTGGTCTCCTTTCCAAATTCCATGTCAACAACCCCTGCAAAAAGTGCCAAAAATTGCATCATTTTAGCTAAAAATTCAAAGGGAAAAGTGAAATACAGAGTTGAATTAAATCAGGAAAAAGTGCTAAAATAAAACATTATCAAAGGGGGTTTTGAAGAAACAAAAATTAAAGCCATGACTCCAGAGTATTTATATAAGATTCCCACAAGAAACAAAGTCATTATGCATACCAAGGTTATAGAGAAAGCATTGCAAAGTCATTGTGAAGAGTTAGCACGCGTTTTAGGAGAGGTTGGAGGTGTTTTCTAGAGTGCGGTGCACACACAGAGGGGTGCGGTGCACATAGAGAGCGCGGCGCACAGGGCGTGACCCCACAGTGGTGAAACTACACGGGCACGACGCACACACAGAGCGCAGCGCACTGGGTTTGCTGCACGGCGCACACCCACAAAGGCCCGAAATTGTGCCAAACTTGCAACAAATCACTTTGACACCCTTCAAATTGACAGGTAGGGTCTACATCTTGCTTTCTCATCAAATTTTATGGATATGATGATGGTTTATGGCTGTGTATAGTTGCAATAAAAATGCCTAAACCATACCTCTTGAAATCATCAAAGCCATTGCTCTTAGGGTTGCAAATTTGTTGTGTTGAGGCCAAGGTTCCTCCTCCCTTTCATTTTTCCCCTTCTTTCCATTTTTCCCTTTCCCCCTATTCCATTTTTCCCATCTTTCCCTACCCTAAAACAATACTAAACCTCTATTCCCTATCCCCTCCATTCATTTGTCAATATAAAACCCCAAAACCCTTCCTTATAAAATCCCCAAACCCTCGTACATGTCCCTAAAACAAAACTTCTCCCCATAATCCCTAATCCCATCATATTAATCCCCTTCCTAACATTCCCTTTTTTCATTGTTCCCCTTGGTGGCAGAGTTCATAACAACACATAGTTTCACTACCATCATCAAAGGGCAGTCCAAGCACAGTCCATATACAGCAGTCATGGCATCTGAGCATTCATCAGAGTATGAGGTGGAAACTCAAAGTGATTCATCCTCAGAAGAACAAGCTCCCCGGAGACATCATAAAAGTGGAAAACATGTTAGGGATGAGCCAACCACCCTCACAGAATTGCAGGCATGCCCTCTTGCTATGTCATGTTTCTAGCATCTATCAGGTTTTGAGTTTTTTCAAAGAGTGACTAATGTTCGAGTTCATCATGAGTTGGCCCGTCTTTTTGTGCTTCACCTACATGGAGATCACTCTATCTTGGCCGGTGTCACCTTCACACTGACACCTGAAACTGTCTCATTAGCAACCGACATACCGAATGTTGGAGAACCATGGCACAAGAAATAGAAGGTTGATCGGCAGCATCATGAGCCTTACATTAAGGCCACTTTCTTGAGGCAACTCACAAGAGTCTTTCCATTCTGATATTTTAAAGATGAATATGCTCCAGTCATGAAGTTGATCATGAAGTACTTCAGCTGTGAGGGGAGGTTCTCTCATTTATATGCCTATCACATCAAGTTGCTCATGCACTTTACCAGGGTACGGATGATGAACATCCCATATTTCATTTGCAGGAACATAGAGAGGATGAACACCTTCATGCAGCACAAGACCCCTCAGCAGCAACTTAACAGTGTTTATCACTTTGCTCTTATTAAGATTTTGGTGGTTCATTAGCTGGGATTGTAGGGCATTAATTGGGATGATTTCATCTCCCATGACCTCTTTAGAACTTCATAGGTATTATCAGAGGTTAAGCATGAGGGTGAACCTTCTCGTCGGTATGAGCGCCATGAGACTGCCAGTGTGCCGGTTTTCATCACATATCAGAAAGGCACCAGACGTTTGTTTGCAGCGGCAAAGCGAGTGTTATCTCCACCCGGGGTGGAAGGGGCCTCGCTTCCTCCATCAGCATCACAAGAACAGGACAAAGGCAAAGAGCCAATACAGGATGAGGGGCCTTCATGTGAGCCATCAGGTGAACGAGAGATCGAATTCGTTCTCCTTCATGATGATGATACAGATACAGAACCGATAAGTGCACAACCTAAAGAGATCATCCAGGAGCAGCAAGCAAAGATTCAAGCCTTATCCCTTGATTTGGAAAGAGCCAAATGGAACATGAAATATCTGGAGCAGAGGAACAAATAGCTGGAGGATCAACAAGCGATCATGGAGCTACAAAACATTCGTGAGCATCACCAAGCTGCACAAAGGACAAGAGTTGAGCTCACGTCATTGGAGCAAGAGATTAATGAGGATCAGGAGGCAAATCTTGAGAGAGTTAACATGCACTTGGAGAGGCTACTGGACAAGGCCGACAAGGACCATGCATTTCTGAGACACATGGCTTTCCACTACATGGCGCGAAACAAAGTGTGCAAGGCCCGAATCAAGAATTTGAAGGCGAAATTAAGGAAGGCAATCAAGAAGAAAAAGAGGCAAAGGGAGCTCGATCAACTTCAGATATTGGCCAAAGCCTCTTTGGCCTAGCATAACACTTGATAAGGAAGGTCCAGCCCAAATTTCAAGAAATTTGGGGTGTTTTTGGTGTTTTTGGAAATTTTTGTGCAAAAAACAGGGTTTTTCTCCCTGTGTGCCGCGCCAGCTTAGGATTGGGAGCTCCAAATCACAAATGGTTTGCATTTTTGGATTCAACATGAAAAATCATGACTGCTGGTGCATGGACAAGAAGTTTGGGCAAGTTTTGAGTCCCCAGGAGGTCAAAAACACTCAAAAAATGACCTCTCTGCCCCTATTTTGACACACAGGAAGCAGTCTTGGGAGAATGAAATTTTGGAGGGGAAAATGAGAACCAAATTCAGAAATTCTACTTGGGTTAGAAAGTAGACAAGCAGGGCTTTCTAACAAGCACACTTGGGCACAATTTGGACTCCAGCAAGTACCTCAAAATCGCCTCCAAAGTGGCACGACGCATATAGCTTTTGGCGTGGCGCATAGGGACCCAAAGGCCAAAATCACTTTTGCTACGCGACATTTCAATTTGCGACTTTCTCCAAGTGGGCCCACTCATTTACGCTATATTTTTCTCGGCAACTAAGGCAATGTTTAAAAATTATTTTCACTAAAGGTGGGCTCCTATCCAAGTGGCAAAGGAAGGCGAGCAGTCACCCAAGCCATTTGTCATTGCTGTAACACTGCACCTGTAACTAATGGTTGGCTTTCCATTTCCAGTTTGTAATCATTTGAAAAACTCCCCAACTATGGGTCGTTCTATTTCCCAATGGCATAGTCTATTTATTGTATGCAACACTATTTTCAAAGGGTTGGCATTTCTGGGAACTGTGGGAGAGAAACCCAGTCACTCATTGTATATTTTGACAGAGAATTAATGAAAGATTGCAGCTTTGGTTCATGAGATTCCTGTGGCGTGAGTTTAGCAAATGTATCTTCTTTATGTTTCATATGTTCATTCATATTCATTTCCAGTGAAAGCTTTCTAAGTAAAAAGGTAGAATTCAGTGTACTGCTCTGCCTGGGGATAATTTTCACGTTCTATGTTTTCTTCTATTGAAAGGATTCATGTATTTATGCCCTTTTCACACTCTCAAACAATCTCTCCACCTCACATTTTTTCAAATCTAATTGCTAGACTTTCTGCCTGTCTTGCCTCACGAAATAACCTGCGTCTTTGAGTTAAATTCTTTGCTCATGCTGTTCCTTGGGCCCCACACATCCCAGAAAACTCAGTCATTCATCAAAATACCTCTATCACATTTATTTATCTAGCCTAAGATCAGTATTCATTTTCGAGTCATCTCAGACCCTATCGTTTATTTTCCTGAGTGTGACCTGGAGAGAGCCCTCTCCTGTTCTAGTAAGGCTAGTTACCAGACTGAGCGTGGTTTGTGGTTACCCTAAATTTTGCCCTCCTTTAGCCTAAGGCAAATTTAGGTGATAACACATATGTCTATAGGATCATCAAGATAATGATGTGATTCATGTTTGAAAAGAATTCAAACAAAGAGGAAACAAGAAACCAATATTAAATGTTAAATATTTGCAAATGAAAGGTTGCTGTAAAGAAAAAGAAAAATAAAAAATCTTCTTTTCAAAAGAATCGAGTGGATAGAAATGAGGAAGATTTTTGAAAGGAATGCATGGCTGGTAAAAATGTATGGATGTACTCTCAAGTGTTATCATTCACGTAGAATGCATTTAGAAATATGAAACCATCTGTCCAATCATAAGATAGAACCTCAACCTAAGAAGAAATTGAAATAGATGACTAAAATTTTGAAAATAATTATTGCATGTACTAATTAATGAATTTGACGAGAGTGTGGAACTTTGTTGCTCAAGATGCTAGCGTAGTATGTAAAAAAAATTAAAAATAAAATTGAACAAAGAAAGAAATTGAAAAGAATGAGAGAAAGGTAATTTGTAATATACATCTATGTTACAAATTATGTTACAACATAATGGAAGTTTGCTTACAAAGATTTCCTTTTTACAAATGATTATGAATTTAAAATCATTATTATCCTCAAGATTAAAACTGCAAGAAGGTATATTATCATTGTAGGATTGAGAAATCATTGTTGATTTATAATCATTGAAAACATTATGACTATGAGAGGAAGTGTTTTGACTGCTAACTTTTTCACTTTCAAAAACAGATTCAATTGAGGATTG
Organism: Pinus tabuliformis; assembly: GCA_031772625.1. Lineage (NCBI taxonomy): Eukaryota > Viridiplantae > Streptophyta > Pinopsida > Pinales > Pinaceae > Pinus > Pinus tabuliformis. The sequence continues at coordinate 764,644,328 of CM062815.1, forward strand.
GGAATCAATTAAAACAATTTTTGAAGATGAAGAAGAACCAAGTTCAATATTTTCATTTTCATAATAACTTTATTAGTGTCTTCCTTGGTATTTGATTCTTCAATAGAATAACAAGGAAGATAAAATAAATACTTAAACCAAATTGTTAATTGATGTTCAGGAGGCAAGTCATTGGATTTAAAGAGCATTAATGTCAATTTAAATTTAACTGAAAATTGATCCAAGGGCTCACCTTCTATCCTACACAATTCAAGTAGTTGTTTGCACACCTTTTTGTAGTTGTATTGTTGAAAATATTGAAGGAACATCGCTGCAAACTCATCCTAGCTATGTACTAAGGCAACTCGAAGTGAAAGAAACCAACCTTTTGCTTGACCTATCAAAGTATATGTAAAAATCCTGCCAAGATCAACCTCATCAATATTAAATTTTTGAGAATTTGAAATGAATTGAAAAAGGTGATTGAAGGCGGAAGACTTACCATTTAACTTTACCTTTGAAATTTTTTTAAATCCCTTGATTGGAGTAGTGTTTGATTGTGATACACTAAAGCATCTCCAAGGAGGTTTTTTGGAGGAACCCATAATTTAAAGTTTAAAATTCTGCAATAAACTTTAGCAAACAATTTAAAACAGGCCCTCCTTATAGTGCCAAAAATGTTGATCGACAGAAATGAGCTTTCAACATTTTAAGGGAGACCACCTAGTCGGGAAATTAAAATAGTTCATTTTCTGTTGAAATGGTGGTTCCGACTGGTTCAATTGGGTGCAATTACCCTCTCTCTATATCTACTAGATTAAGGTATGAATTTCACCTACCAATAGATAAGAGACATAAGATCGACTCTTCTTGCTGACCAGACAAGAAAGTGATCCTTAAGCTGACTCTGTCACTCAGCCAAACCACTCTAAACTTTGCCTCTTTGGGAAGAGGGCTTCTAAGATGTAAAAAGTAGAACTACATGAAATGTATAATCTAAGATGCATCTAATCTTAGACCTATCTTTATTGAATGAAGGATTAGTCCATCTCTCAAGTAAGAGCAAGCTAAAAGGATGGGAAAAGAAGCATGTAGGAATTGAAATAAAATGAAGGAACTAGACCAAGGATGATCCAGATTTAAACAAGAACACAAAAAATTATGTAGATAACCATAAAAACAAAGATGCAGCAGAAATAATACTTCATTTCATTAATGTAAAATACTGAAATATGATTACAAATAGAAATGGAAATAAACTAGCTAGGGCAAAGGTAGCTTATCTCTGAGAAGAGATGTGGCAGCTACATGACTCTGAAATGTGTTACAATGAGGATCGAAGGCCTATTCATTGTTGAGAAATAATGGAAAACCCTAAACATCCAAAAACCTAACCCTAGAATAAGAAACGCCAAACTGTGGGCCCCATTTGGGTAAATTGGCACATCAACTTCCCGGGGTCGTAACTTTGGCATATGATCTCCATTTGACGTGCACAATATCTCGTTAGAAAAATATATCCGAGAACTACAACTTTGGGAAGAGAAACATTGGTCCATGGACCCATGTTGCTCCCAGGTTTCCCAAAAAATGTCATTTAGGGCCTCAGAACAACTCCAGAAGTATAGGACTCGAAAAACTACTAAAAATAGTAAACTATGATACAATTAAGGAAACTGAAAAGCTAAAAGAAAAAATGGTGGGGGTCTAAGTGGACTTGGTAGGTGGCCACCAATATCCACCTGGATCATTCCTCCCCCTTAGTAAGCAATGGTCCTCATTGCGTTGAGTTCCTCCATGAGATGAGGAAATTTCTGCTGAACTTGGTCCTTAGTGAGCCACTTTCCTTGGTGAAGGAGTTGGCCTGCTTTGACAACTTGATACAGTTGGATATTCTGCTAGAAAGTGTGCTTGATCTATGTGTCCATGATCCAATCAGTTGTATCTTGTTCCATTTAATCTGGATTTAACTATGTGGCTGTGAGCTGTTCTGCAATGTCGGATGTGTCTAGTAATGGTGGAAAGCATGGCCGAAGGCGGTCCACATTGAACACTGGGTGTAGGCCAAGGAATGGGGGAATGCTGAGCTCAAATGCATTGTCTCCCACAGCCTTGGTAATGGTGTAAGGACCATATTAGAGTGGTCTGAGTTTCTAATAGGCTCCGGTAAGGCGTTCCTTTTGCAAATGCAACCAGACTTTGTCACCGACCTGAAACTTGTGTGGCACCCGATGTTGATCATGTTGCTGCTTGTACTTGGAATTTTATTTCTCTAGAATGTCATGGACCTGCTGGCGAATATGTTGGATGTGCTCAATGAAGCTATTTGCCTTATCTGTTTCGGACTGGACATGAGCCGAATCTGTGTGAGTAGCTACAAATGGCATGGCCACATCAATGGGACATAGTGGCTAGAATCCCAATCCCACCTGAAAAGGGTTGTGGCCAATCGAGCTGTGGAGAGCCCGGTTATAGCTGTGCTGAACATAGGGGAGGCTCTCATCCCATTTGCGTGGATGCTTTAAGTTTTACATGTGCAGAATACGTACAATCATCTTGTTGACAACCTCTGTCTAGCCGTCAGTTTGAGGATGGAAGGCTATGGATTTAGTGAGTTTGGTGGCCAGCATCTACCAGAGATTGGACCAAAATGTACTAAGGAACCTGTTGTCTCGATTTGAGATGGTAGACTGTGGGATCCCAAAGTGTACCCACACTCATTCAAAGAAGAGTTTAACAGTGGCTTCTGCTGTGATATTCTTCTTGCAGGGTACCATAATGGCCATCTTCGAGAACCTATCGATGGCCACAAAAACACAGTCATTTCCATGCTTAGTGGAAGGAAGGCCTGACATGTAATCCATGGAGATGGATTCCCAAGGTCGACTAGGGGTTAGAAGCCGGGTATAGAGGCCTTGCTTCTTGATGGTCGATTTGGCAATGGCATAGGTAGTGCATGATCTGATGTACTTCTTGACATAATGTCGAAGATTCGGCCAATAGAAATACTTCTATAGTATTGCCACCATTTTCTCAACCTCGAAATGCCCAGCAACTCGACTGTAGTGTGCTTCCTAAATCATCTTGGCACGCTCACTTGAAGGAACAAAAAGGTGACCCAAGTCGCATAACAGGGCATCCTAGAGGTGAAAATCTAGAACACGCTGACCCTCCAAGAGTGTTTGGTATGTGTGGCTGAATTCTGGGTCGCTTTTATAGAGAAGTGGCCAATCAGAAGTCTCCTGCCCACAAGAGTTGAGCATGGTGGTTAACGCCATGATCAGTGGTCGACTGAGGCAATCTGCAACATTATTGGTGCTGCCCTTCTTATACTTGATATTCAAATGGAACTGTTGCAGGTATGTGGACCACTTCTGATGGTGATCATTCTATAATTTCCCTTGGGTCTGTATGAACTACAAGGGTTGGTGGTCTATGTGGATGACTGTTTCCTTCCACAAAATGTAATGCTTCCATTGTCGGTAGGCTTGCACAATGGAATACATCTCTTTGTCATAAGTGGGATACTTCCGGACTGTGTCTGAAAGTGTCTCATTGTGATATTCCAATCGATGCGCACGTTGAGTAAGGACTGCCCCAATAGCATAGTCATAGGCATCTGTCTCGACCTCAAATGGTTGTTGTAAGTCTAGTAATGCGAGCACTGGTGCCGAGCAGAGGTGATCTTTCAACTCTGTGAATGCCTTTTGTTGAGATTCAGACCAAAAGAATTTGATTTTGCTCCTCCCTTGGTGACTTGACTCAAGGGCCAATTGATATGAGGAAACCCCAACATGAACCTGTTGTATAAGTTGGCAAGACCTAGAAAGCTATGGAGCTCTGTTAGAGTGGTTGGAGATGGCCAATCCCGAATGATTTGAATCTTGGCTAGATCCACATGCACCCCCTATTCATCAATAATGTACCCTAGATACTGAACCTGGGTCATGCCAAAAGTGCATTTCTCCAAATTGGCACATAACTTGTGTTGTCACAGTGTTTGGAGAACTTGTTGGATGTGGTGGAAGTGCTATTCCCAACTCTAGCTGAAGCTTAGGATGTCATCCAAGTATACCACTACAAATGAGTTGGTGAATGGCCACAATATGTCATCCATTAGCCTCATGAAGGTTGCAGGAGCATTCGTCAATCTGAAAGGCATAACCAACCATTCGAAAAGGCCCTCCTTGGATTTGAAGGCAGTGTTCCACACATTGAAGGGTTTGATTGGTACCTGGTGATATCCTGACTTCAAATCGATCTTGCTGAAATATTTTCCCCCCTTCAGTTGGTCCACGAGGTCATCAATTCATGGGATCGAGTACCTATTACGGACAATGATCTTGTTCAGTACCCGATAGTCAATACAGAGTCTCCAAGTCCCATCCTTCTTCTGTACCAACATGATTGGGCTCCCATAGGGCGATGAAATCAGACGGGTGTGACCTTTCTATATCAGTTCCTGAATCTGCTTCTTGATTTCATCGTTCTCCAGAATGGAGCGTCGATAGATTGGTCCATTGGGTAGCGGTGCACCTGGGGTTAGATCGATGGAGTGCTTGACCTAATAGTGTAGAGGAACCCCTGCGGGGGAGGTGAATATGTCCTCGTACTCCTCCACGACCTTGTCCATCTATAGTGTTCGTGCAGAGGGGCCTTGTCTGGAGGTTGTGGCCACCGTCTTCTTCTTTCCTTGAGGGTGTATCATCAGGAAAACAAATTTTCTAGTTTTGGAAATGATCTTACTGCATTATTTGCAGTAACCAAAGAGATGGTAGTAGGCGGTTCTACCTCTGGTATCATGTACAAATTATTTCCCAAAGAAACAATAACAACATGGGGCCTTGATTCATACACAAAATGCCACTTCCACAAGTATGGTTGTCCTAATAATACATCAAAAACTTCAAGGGGAGCAATGGCACACAATACCTCATTCGTGAAGGGCTTGATGTTGTATGGAAGGCGACACTGCTGGCTCACGCGAAGATCCCGTCCTTGGTGAAGCCACCTGATAGTGTACGGTTATGGATGTGCTGTGGTCAATAAGCCCAGCTGCTTCACGACCTTTGCCGAAATGAGGCTCTTTTGGCTCCTACTGTCGACAATGAACTGTAGCAGGGAGCCCTTTACCCACATTTGGGAGTGGAAGAGACGCTCCTCCTCCTCTGGATCTTTGGGTTCCTCCTTTTGGATATTCATGCTGGCAATGGTGGTGTTGGGCTCCACATCGATAATCTGCTTCCCTTTGTCATTACCCTTGTCAGGTTCTGACTCAGAGTCGGAACATGCATCTGATTCTGAAACCTTTAGCTCGGCCACTAGTGACTGCTTGGCCCGACACTCACTTGTGTTGTGAGTGGAGCTCTTATGGAACTCACACCACTTTCCTGTGTCCTTTTTTGGCTTCACGACACTTTTCTTTGCTTACAAATTTGGCAGGTTGTCTTGGGCTGCCCCGACTTGGCTTTGTCCTTTGTTCTGCAGTTTGGGGGCACCTTTCCCTTGCTTCAGATTCATAGATGCAAAGTCTCGTTTCTTATGTTTAAACTTTTGCTCGACCTTAACACCATATCGGTATGTTGTGCCGAGCGAGGAGATGTTTAGGAATTATATTTCTTCCTCAATGTACTTGTGCAGGTAGCCACGGTATTTTAGTATCAAATTTTTCTCCAAATCCTTTACACCCAACTTTGTACGAAGGGTATGGAAAATATTGGTAAACTCTGGCACATCTTGGTCCCTTCCCTGCTGCAGCATGGTCCACTTTATGTATTGATCCTCATAGCTTCCGACAGGGTAGTACTGCCCCTTGATGGCTTCCCAGAATGAATCCCAAGTGGGTGCGACTGAAAATAGTGAGTCTGTACTTTCATCCTTCTGCTCGTAGTAGGTTTCCCACCAGTCTTTAACATGGGGTGCTGCTTTGAGAAGAGCGAAAATAATATTTTCCCGAATGGAAAAATCATGAACAAAGAAAATAACCCTCTAGCAGATTTAACCATTTATTGATGACATTTGTGTCTATTTGACCCTCGAATATGGGTATTTCAAAATTAACTTGTACCTTAAATTGTGTGGCGTTTCCCGAGTAGCTGTTGGAAGCCGATGTGTCGCCTTTGGTAGCCATTGAAGGATCTGGGAAAAGCTGTCCATCATCACATTCCTTTGTCGCTTGAGGGCTTCTTCGAGCACGATTTTGATAGGATCTCCTGCCCCTTCATCTTTCTTTTCATATGCCATGGGAGGCCATTGGGATTTGTGAGGCTGGTCTTGCAAAAGTTCGACCAGTTCAAGCCCTAACTCCTTATCCCCGACCTCGTTGGGGACATGCAAAGAAAAACAAAGAAAGAGCAGACTGCACCGATACCACTGATCTGGATTTAAACAGGAACGCAAAAAATTATAGAGATAACCATAAACACAAAGATGCAGTGGAAATAATACTTCATGTCATTATTGTAAAATACTGAAATATGCTTACAAACAGAAATGGAAATAAACCAGCTAGGGCGATGGTAGCTTATCTCTGAGAAGAGATGTGGCATCTACATGCCTCTGAATTGTGTTAAAATGAGGCTCGAAGGCCTATTTATTGTTGAGAAACAATGGAAAACCCTAAACATCCAAAAACCTAACCCTAGAAGATGAAATGCCAAACTGTGGGCCTTGTTTGGGTAAATTGGTACATCAACTTCTCGGGGTTGTAACTTTGGCATACGATCTCCCTTTGACGTGCACAATATCTCGTTAGAAATATCTATCTAAGAACTACAACTTTGGGGAGAGAAACATCAATCCATGGACCCATGTTGCTCCCAATTTTCCCAAAAAACGTCGTTTAGGGCCTCAAAACGGCTCCAGAAGTTTAGGACATGAAAAACTACTAAAAATAGTAAATTGTGCTACAATTAAGGAAACTGAAAAGATGAAAGAAACAATGGTGGGGATCCAAGTGGAGTTGGCGGGTGGCCACCAATATCCATCTGGATCAAGGGAAATATTTCACAAGATCTAATCCTTGTTCGAGCAAATGTATACAAATAAATGCCCATTAAATAGTTAACCGACATCTAACTACAAACATCTCCAATTCCAAATAAAACATATGCATAAGGACAAAAAGATTCATGCCACAATGCCGAAGTAGTTCAAATACATGACATGTAGAAAACATGACATCTATAAGATTAAATTATTATATCACTAGGAGCTCAAGGAGATAAAGGTTTGTCCTTATACAAGTTCTAGTTTCAAATCTCATTTCTGATTAACCCTGTAAGATAGCTTGACCAGATTCTAAATGAGCATTTCAATAAACAATCAACAGTAGTGTTGAAAAACCACATACATACTCATACTCCATAAGTGAATTTGAAATCTGAAGAATTTATTTTCAATAATAGACCAAGAAATAGTGTTTTACATATGATTAAAAAAATACATCTTATTATAAAAATGAATCAATTACATAAAACATCAGAGAATTACAATAGTGTAGGTCCTCTACTGTCTCTAAATTGATTCCTTGTCTCCACTGATGGATCATATCTCACTACAATAGTGCAATGAGTCTTAACTCCTTCTATACAAACATACTGTAAGATCTAGTAATACTCTTCTTCTTTTCTCTCGGATTCGAACCCCCCCTAAACTCAACCCATCGATGAATTTTTATACATAGTGGAAATATTAATAGTCCCAAAAGGAGTCCTTCGGTTGGGGTTCTAACTAAATGTAGATGGTCACAGTGGAACGAATTTCCTAGTTTGGTTTGCATAGATAAATATGAACTCGCTTATCTCTCGCTTTTTTGGAACCGATAGGTGAAATTACATGCGAGGAACAACCAATTCAACAACTTTCTTCTATTACAATATGCCTTTACCATCTGGAGGAATTTTGTTGGTGATAGACTGGATCTGTTTCAATACTGGCCTTGATCAGAAATATCTGTTATAATAGAAAACAACATTAGTCATGGCGTAAAAAACTCTAATTATTACCAAATTCAATAGAAAAGTAAAGTGGCTTTTTCAATTAATATGATAGTGGACCTCGGAAGTGACAAATGGCAAGAACTGAGTGGTTTTGTAGGTAAGCTCATCAGAACTTTTTAAAATGTGCACAAAATGAAATATCTGCAATATTGGTCAGCTTCGATATGGAGCAGATGCGATATCATATTCAACTCTTTTTAATAACTATATCATATCCATAATATCGGAGGTTAGGGTGGAAATCAGACGTGATATTATATTAATTATTGTTAATACGCACATCGGGTTTGGATATCGAAGCTTGGTAGATCTTGGAAGTCGGAGGGGGAGGCACATTGGAAAATCGGTGACGAAGAGATTATTGGATATCAGAGGGAGTGTTGTATCAGAGGTCAAATATTGGAGGTTACATCCCAATCATATTATCGGCGGAATGCCATATCAAATCTTTTTAAACATGTCTCGAAAGGAAATCTCCGATATGCATTACCTCCGATATGCGGGAGCAGAACAATGACGTGGAATGTGGGTGAAAATATATGTCAGAGATTTTGGTTTTATGAACCAAAGTTTTCATATTAAAGGGTCTTATATCAGAGATCTTTAATGTTACAATCCATGGATTTCGATATGTGTAATGCAAAGAATTACAACCAATTTATTAAATGGGTTCGAAACTTTGGATAAATGTTTTATTAAGCCTCTTCATAATATAGTTTGGACTTTGATATCAGATATTCTCAAAAGGATTCTTCCAATGTCAAAGCTCCAATATCAAAGCTCTGATATTAGATTTGAGATATGCATTCTTTTCAATAGGTCTTTCTCTACTTTTATCAATAATCCAATTCATAATATAAAAGCCACTTTGTAATATAATACTTGGTCTTGTCCTTATGGGAAATGTAATGAATTAAATAAATATTTAAAAATAAAAATAAATATTTACAAAGAACTATAACTTGTAAAACAAAAATATAATATGTATATTTTAATAGGCCAAGGCATTGAAAAATATTCAATTTTCAATTAGGCGCCATCTAAAAACCAAACAACCAAATGAGATTAAACGAGTTTTTATAGGAAGAAAAAAACATATCAAACTCATTAAAGCCATCCAAACTCATAAAATCAGAAAGCGACATGACAAAGATTCCATCAAAGGGTCCCCATAATGAGAATTAAGTGAATAATTGGGCAGGGGGGGGTTGTGTTTTTTACCACAACATGCCTTTACTTAGACTTACAACTGATAGTCCTAGTCTAGTCATGATACATGAAGAATATGATGTCTAACATCACTCCATCTCAACAAGAGAGGATATCCTCATTCCCTCTTTATTAGAGAATATATCCTTGCTCCTTCTTAAACATTTAAGGAGGCTTCTTACTCCCAATAAAGCATAGAGGATATTTCTTACTTCGGAAGTCACAATCACGTGTCTTCATCTATACTTCAGCTACTAGTTCTTTATGGAGATATTCAATTAGCTACATGGATCCTCCTTTCCTTTTTATCTCATCATATTGAGATTTTATATTTCTGGATATAATGTAGCCAACCCTTTTCTTCAATCTGTGTCAAGGTTCAATCCATCAATATTTCATATCACTTTCTTCTAGTCATCATCAACAAAGGCATTATATTGAGCCAATCAAGGTAGAGCTAGTCACATCTTCCTCTAATCATGAAAGTGATCTTCATTGTCATCAAAACATAAACATCAAGTTATCTTTTTGTACTACTACCTTTCAATCCCAAGATGATGTAGACATCTTGAACATGAAATCCTACAAGGATTGTTAAAACCATCCATTCAATTCAAGTATTCTTTGAATTGAGTTTTAAACAATTGTACTTTACTTAACTTTCATTATGCATTTCTACAACATTCTTATAGCATATAGAAACACCATATATCAACCAACTAACCAATACATAATTACTTCAACATGATGGCCTTTTGTCAGATTCTACTTACTTGTTTCCTTTGAGTTCAACATCCTTCTGCATGGTCTATCTCCAAAAATCCTTCTCCATGCTTTCGATTTTAATCAAAGTTCCTATGGAACAAGCTGCAATATCTTCTCCCTTGTATTTGTCATTATTAACTCTATTTCTTTATTTAGAAGACCATATTTGATGTCGATCAATATAATAATTTCTAAGTCATGCTATCTCATGGAAGAGGCTTGATATTTAGCCATTCCAAAGCATACCAAAATCCTTCTTTCAAGCATCGAGTAACCACATGGAAGACTTCTCATGCTCATGTTACTGAGCACATTCAACTCTTTTTGCAAGTAGACATGAATTCTAACTTCTAGAGAAGAGTTACTAAAGACATGTATACCTTTAACCATCTAGCCATCCTTCATTTGAATGAGCTTGCTTATTACCCTTAGCGAAGATAATTTTCCTTATCTAAGAGGGTAAAAAATTCAATTATGCCTCTCAAACTGCAACTCAACCATCTACATGCCTTCATCATTTAAGACTATTGTTTCCACATGAAGTGGAATATACTAATCAAGTCATACTGCTTCTTCAAAATATTAAAGAACCTTTCCTAAATGATGCTTTTTATTGGAGGATCTTGGTGATCCTTGTTGCAAGATGATTACCTCTAACATTATATTAGAAAGTTCTTGGATGAACTATGATGTGAAAGATTTTCCAAATATCCTCATTCTTTCCAACTAGATGACTTCTTCCAAAGCAATTTGATCATGTAGACTCTAAATATTCTACTATCACATGCTTCCTTCTATAATGCCATGCTTTATAAAAACAAAGACTCTTCTAGAGAATGCAAAAATGTATTCTTACTCTAATTTCTACTTTCTAATAAAAGAAAGACCAACAACAAATAAACCTGATAAAGGTGGAGCTTCCTTCAATAGTATAGATCCTTGGGAACTTCACCTTTCAACTTCTTCTCTGGTTCTTCCTTTTATTCAACTATGTGGGCTCCACTTATTTACTTCCTTTTGTTTTTTTTATTGTTTGGAAAACCCCTCTTAAAATTCCAATACTCATTGCATCTAAAGAATTGTATCTTGGACATATCTTCCAAACTTTCCTTTCTTCTTCTTGGATTTTATAACAAAGGTTTGAGATTTTTCATTTGGTTTAGTGTCATCCTTTACCTTTATCCTTGTTTCTTCCAAGATACATTGAGCCCATGCTTCAACAAAGGGAGTAATATATTTTCTTGAGTAGACACTACTCACAAAATTGCTCTATTCATATGGGAAAGCATTTAGTACACAGGTAGTCATCTTTGAATTAGAGATGACTTCTGTAAGCCCTTACAACTAGTCCATCAATTGTGATATCTTCATAAGATATGTGGACATGTATTCATTATTTGACATACTTTTTTTAGATAGTTGATTTCTCAAGGATATTTTTTGACTTGATGTACTCATAGAGTAGAATTTCACCAACTTATCATAAATTGCTTTAGATGTACTCAAACCAACAAAAAAGGGAATGCGATTATCCTTTATGGATTCAATAAGAATCCTCTGTGCCCTCACATCCACCTTATTATATCTTGCTAATTCTTGAGTCTTCCCTTTTTCCAGTTGAGTAATTTATCCAAGAAGATATTCCATGACTTCATTTTCTATGAGAACCAAATCAATCCTCTTCTTCCATGCTAGGAAGTTTGCTAATCCAACGAGCTTGTTGATTTCCTTGTAAAATGGAGCCATTTGATTTGTATACTGAGACATGGAGAACAATATGGTACTTACTTTTCAAATACATGTTCTTCTTGATAATGCCTTCAAATATTGTGATGCTTTCAAGACCTTTAAGGAGACTTCAAAGATGCCTCAGAGTGATGATTTCTAGGATGCCTTCAACAATAATGTCTTAAAATTACTTCAAAGAGTGGATGATGTTCCCAGGATTATTTATGTTTCCTTGTCCTTTTTGTCCTTCTATGATGCTTCCTATAAAGATGTCTTCTAACGAGCCTTCAGAATGATAGCCTTCCAAGAGAGAGAGATAAAAAAGAATTCAATGGAGGAGTAGAAACCTTCCTTCGAGATGTTCCTTTTGATTCCTCTTTCTTGAAGCCTTCTTTGTATCCTTCTCTTATCTCAATCATTAAATTCTTCTTAGAGTCTTTCCTTGTGTCATTCTTGCAAATGATGTTCTTCCTAGTATTTTTGATAAAAGTATTCACCTTGTGCAAACAAGAGTGATATTCAAGTAGCCTTCTTCTTCACCTTTACTCTGATAATGATGTTGGAGAATATAGTATGGAAGCTATTAAAACAATTCTCCTATGTTTAATAATTTCTTGTGAACTTTAGTTAGCTTCTTACTATTCTTTATTAAATTATTTTCATCAAACAATTTACAAGAGCATAAACCATGAAGATCATAAAAGACAATGGACAAAAAATATAGGCTCCAAGCTAGGGGAAAACCCCTCCAAGGGGAAAACCTCTCCAAGGGGAAAACCTAGAAATAATCTCTTCTCTTATTATAGAATTAGATCAAATGAGAAATCCAAGACCCAAAGACCAAAGCCAAGACCTCCTCTAAGCACCAAGTCAACCCTCCAAAAATCTATTTGAAACAAGTCAAAGATCAACCAAGTGAATAAAGGTCAAGCTTACTCCAATCTTCTCCAAATCACAATTTTAGCCCTCTACTTCAAGTCTGAAACTCACACCTGCAATTTGGGCCCCAACACACTATAGAAACCCTAGCTTTCTCTCACGTGTGAGTAGAAATGTGTACAAAAGTAATTTTTTTGGTTTCTTCTTGAGATTGTTCCTTCTCCTATACCTTCACTTCCTTTTCTTCTTGCTTCTTATTGCAAATAGAAGAAGATATAATTGTGTGTTGATATCAAAGTTCCTTCTATATATATTCTTCTCATAAGGTTGACTTGGTCTTAGAGGTTACAAATGAATTTCTAGACCCAAAATAATATCTTTTACATGTTGCAACTTGCCCAAATGGGTCTTATAAAAATGATAATGACTCTTTTGACTCATGAAAACTATTATTTTGACTTGAAAAACCATAGAAGCATAAAATGTATACTTGACCTAATTGTACAATCAAATGGAGCATGAAACCATGCATGAAACCCATGCTTGAAAATAATATTTGTCTTTCTTCTTTTTCTTGTTACATAAGATATACATAATGACATGAGTAAAAAGCCAATTATGATGTCCAAAACTAGTTACATTTTTGTTACAGGGAAAAGTGTCTATTTAGAACTACTCTATCCCACTAAGGTGTGACAGTTGCCTTAGAAAAAAACAGAGAAAAACTACTTTTGTTTTTCCTTTATGAATTATAGATAGAGAGGAACAGAAAGACCAATCTCTGTCTTGCGCTAGTCCTTTGATTCGATCCCTCTCTTCTTTGATAGTCCTCAGCTACCTTCTCCCTTGCACGCCCAGCTTCACAAAGTACCTGTAAGATCACAAAAGCATAGAAATATACAAAGACATGGATCTATAATCATAAACAATCTAGGATCAGATGTAAATTGACCATACAAATGTAACAAGCATCAATGATACAAAAGCATGAAGGAAAACTCAAATAGTTTTTATTGATAAACAAGAAAAGATTCAGGAGGAGTTACAACCAGTTGTTCCGACCCAGCATCAACCTCCCAGCAAAGAAGCCCCTCTTCACCTCAAACAAAGCTTAGATCACCCAACAATCTGATGTTTGTCTCTAGAAACCAACAACAATTCCTTACAATATGCAAAATTCCAGCCTCTGGATCTCTGGGATGAGGGATCCATATATAGATATCTATAAGGGGGATGAGTCAGCTTGTGATTTGATTAGTGTCTTCTCTCTGACAGTTCTTGCTTCCACTTGGAGACTGAGGGCCTCTTACTCATCCTTGGTCGAATTCAGTGAGGCAAGTGTCACAGGAGAAGATTCTGGAAGCTTCCATTGCCTCTCCACCTCACAGAATGACACTGCCATTTGTCATTTTTCGCCCATCGCACCCCACATAAGGGACTTTTGAAATGCAACGCACCCTCACAGTGTATTTAGGTGAGATGCAACGCACTTAGCCAGTGGAGCAGCTGCAATGATCCTATTTTGACCAATTCTGAGTAGTTTCTCATGGAGAACTTCTGGGAGAAGCTGTAATCTGTTGACCTTGTTCCTTTAGGTGTTAGAACAACACTTTTAGGGACTTAGGAGCCCTTGGTTTATGGACATTTCATGCTTGGGGTTGTAGGGCACAAAAATGTCTATAACAGTTGCCCCCTAAAGTATGAGGCCGTTAACCTTTTGGTGTCGGGTGAAATGCTTTATTATGAGGATCCGAAGTTCTTTCAATGATGGGAGGAGACCTGTAATAAGATACAATACAATACATTATCTTCATAATATTTTCATGATCTAGCTGAGGCGGGCATTCCCATGCTCAGCGTTATAAATTCATTTTCATGTACATAGGATAGACAATCGTCTGAGTGTAGACTGATGATTTTGGTAGAGCCATCATCCTTTTGATAGGATGATTATCTGTGCTGCAATGATGTACATTTAATGTCTTTATTTCCCTGAATATATATCGCAGCCCGGATGGATGAAACTAGATCCAGGGTCTTCAATCTCGTCCGATCTTCACTCGAAGTACAAGTCGATCCATGTGAGAAATGTTCTGAAGTCGAACATGGAAAGACATCGCTTGATTACCAGTCAATGATGTAAACTGTTAACAAGCGCGAGAGGAATCACCGATAATGATAATGACCCTCAAGGTACTGCAGTACAATTCACGTGGTGTGAATAAAGGACTTGGCGTCGAACACCACGCAAAATCTTTTGGTCGAAGGCCATTGATGTAAACCTGTCGCTGGAAGTGAGAAACTTGCCATTGAGGCATGCAAGCTTCAAAGTACTGAATGGGGTGTTCCTAGATCAACTTCTTGGATAATGAGCTGATGTCGACAAGAAGTGATCCGTCACAGGAGGGCCTTAATGAATCCCACATCAATGACACGGAACAGAGCAAATGATTTTAATGGAGGTGAAAACGATCTAGTGATATAAGGTTCAGGGTGGCGGTCATGAAAGAATGGAGTATAATGTATGGTAGTGGGTGAGACACAAGTGAATTCTCTGAATGGCTTCTCTTGAACATATCGGCGACACTGATGTGATGGATCGGTAGCATTAAACACAAATGTGGATGGTATGGCATGACCATGGTGATGTGATCGGTGAATGAAACAACCCAACCCGACTTGGACACGGAGTGGAAGTGTCATGTTCAAGAGTGACTTGCTACCAACAAAGTTTCTTTGAGTTTTCTTCCCAATTTTTCCCTAGTCATTGCTGACCAGTACCTCTTTATTTTTGTCAAGCTTGAGGAGGATAACATATGCTTGTCCTATAATTTGCCCTTAAGGCAAACCCATCGCTATGTTTTAACGAGCCCAGCGATAGTGAAACTCGTTCTCGTCTATAGACAAGTTTGTCGCTATTAATCTTTTTAACGAGTTTAATGACAAAGATAACTCGGTCCTTTTCAATTTTAGAGAGTCTGAAAAGGAACGTAAAGGTAACTCCAAAATTCCTTTTTCGTCATCTAATCCCTTAAGTTCGAAAAAGTATAAAACAATACAGAAGGGATGAATTTTCGATACTTTTAATGAGCCGAACAAAACAAGCGCTCGATCTTTTTGTGTAATAATCCCTCAGGTCCAAAAAGATTAAAATCTAGAGGAGGGATAGCACTTCCTGTCCCTTTAACGAGCTGGAGAGGCCAATGGCTCGGCAATCTTTTCATATTTTACGAGTCAGTTGAAAAGAGCTTAAAGGAGACTCATCTTTTGAGGAACGAGTGATAAAACGGGTAGCAGCTGATTCCAGGTAAGGTTTGGAATTTTCCAATCATGGCAGTGTCACAAGGATGGCTAGTGAAATCACTCTTCGCAGTTGTTCCTCAAAATGGGTAAACAATCAAATGGAGGTGAATGATCGGCCAATGAAAAGTGGAGGTGACGGTGCAAACACGACAAAGGCTTTAACGGCTGAAGTACTACATTCACGATGGTTATTTACCGGGGAATAGTTCATTTTTTAATGAGCTTAAATGCGGGGGGAAACATTTTCTCATGTCTTATGTTTATTTTTTAACGAGCTTGAACTATGTGCTAAAACTGCTCGATGCGGGTTTATTTTTTAACGAGCTTGAACCTTGCGGTAACACTGCTCGATTGAATGGTCCCTTTTTTATTTTACCATAAATAGCTTTGTTCTATCAAGACTTTAATCAAACTCATGTGTACATGCAGATGTTGGTCCTGTTCATCCAGTAGTTCGCCTGAGAGTATCGGCTGCTGCCCCAGCAGGAGAGGCCGTCGGAAGGGCTATCCTTCGCAACCTCGATGTGGCCGAGACTCTCACAGCATTACAGGAGCAGGTTGAGGGCCTCACTCTTGGTATTCCAGATGTGAGGACTGACGAGCTACCTTTGAGGTTACAACGGCATACTACTGGTGTGCCCAGACGATGGACTCGTCTCTTACGTATGATCGCACAGGCTATGACTTGCTATCACGAGCATCATTAGACTAGGGTGCCCCCTAGCATTTTGAGTTTTTTGGTCATTTGACCGATTTTGTCTTGGTCACAGAACATTATGTGTAAACCATAAACAATTATATATATTTTTGATTTTCAGAGTTTTATTTTGGTTAAGTTACATGATCCAAATGCAAACATTGATGATATGTTTCTTTTTATAAATGTTGCAAATGTCTATCTAACACATAATTTGCTAATGAGTCAGTTAATGTGTTTAAGTTTCTGGAAATGTGTTGATATTGAATAAAATCAAATTGTCTTTCCAAAATCTTAACCCTTAGGAACATGCGATAAATAGCTGGGTTTCGGACGGAATATATACCCGTGAGTTGTAGTATTACGAGTTGTGAGTCTAGCCTGACAATTAGTCGGCGCATACCATGTGTGATGGCATCAGAGAGAAGTTCTATCAACGCGCTATATTTAGCGATGTTATTTGTTGATCGACCAATACATACCCCTCTGAAACTTACTAACTCGCCGCTTGGATCAAAAATAGCCCAGGCTGCGGAAGATAGGTTCCGCAAATTACGACTTGCTCCGTCGGCATATCCAACACATGACTCCAATAGGTTCGACATCTGCAATAAATATAAAAAGTGGATTACTTGACCAAAATAAACACTTTAGCGAAAACAAAAACATAACAAAAGCATACAGGTTACCATTACGCATAGTAATGCTTGAGGTACAACCCATTACGAGGTTGCGCCAGTGGAATTTCGTCATAATCCATTAACTCGTAGGCTCCTTTTGCTAACACTCGTTTAACAATATAGGGGCCCATCCATAAAGACTTAAATTTACCTGCTCCAAATTTATCGGATTCTTGGTTGTAAAGCAAGACCAAGTCACCTTCTGAGAAGACACGGGGTTTGACATTTTTGTCGAACTGCGCCTTGACTCGTTTCTTATGGGCTTCGTTAGCCAAAGCGGCATCACGACGGGTTTCATCCAATTGGATTAATTCCAATAAATGAGCTTCTTCTTCTGAAGTTCTGGGGAGGAGATCAATTGCGAGTTTGAGAGACGAGATTTCACACTGGATTGGTAAGACTGCTTCCAGGCCATATACCAGTTGGAAAGATGTAAACCCGATTGCATTCCTTACCGATGTTTGGTAAGCCCACAAAGCTGAGTACAGGATTAGGTGCCATCTTCTTTTGTGAACTCCAATCATCCTTTGCAGCATGCGCTTTAGGACTTTGTTGATTTCTTCAACTTGTCCGTTGGCTTGCGGATAATATGGAGTAGAGTTGTCGTGAGACAACCCTAGTTTGGCAACTAATTCGACCATCATGTGATTGTGAAAATGCGATCCATGATCTGTGACTATAGCCTGTGGTACGCCGAATCTGGTGACTACATGATTAAAAAAGAAGAGGGTAGCTGTTTCACCAGTATTATCTAATGTAGGCATCGCCTCAGCCCATTTGGTAAAACAGTCAACTGCGACTATGATATACCCATGCCCCCCGGTCGAGGTGGGGTTACATGTCATGAAATCGATGCCCCATTTTGCGAATGGCCCAATAGCCACTATTGGCTGCAGAGGTGCGGGTGGTTTTTTGGTTTTGCTATCGAAAATTTGACAAGCATGGCAACTTCTGACTGCGGTTATGCAATCTTTGAACATTGTTGGCCAGAAGTATCCTGCTCGTAAGATTTTTTGCGTTGTAGCATATCCAAATTGATGCCCCCCACATGCGCTTGAATGACAATCATTCAGGACTTTTTCGGCCTCCTCATGGGTGAGGCACCTTCTTAGAACTGTATCGATACCACGACGGTAAAGTGTATCACCGACGATCATGTAGTCTTTTGCTTGGTATCGAATACGTTTTTGTTCGAAGTGGGAGGTGTTTGGCCTATATTTTTGGGTTTGGATATAAATGATTATATCTCCATACCACTCATTGCTTGCAGATATCAGAGACAAATTTTCGTCCACGATTGTTTCTTTAGATGTGTCATCGTTGGACGACGATGGGAGATCGCACAATAATTCTGTGAAAACTAGAGCTTTCTTTGACTTGGATTTTACAAATTCCAGATCAAACTCTTGTAGGATTGCTATCCATTTTGAATATTTGCCCCCCAGCAACTGTCGCGACAATATATAAGTCATGGGGTTGCAATATGATAGAATGGTAGTTTTTCGAAAGAGGACATAGTGCTGAAATCTCTGTATCGCTTGAACAGCTGCAAGTGCTAGCTTTTCAACATAAGAATATTTGCTTTCTGTATCATTTAAGTTTTTACTTAAATAATATATAGGATGTTCAATTCCATCGACTTCTTGAACTAAAACCATTGCGATGGTCGTATCCGCTGTAGCCAGATACAGGTTAAAATCTTTTTGATAATCAGGAGCGTACATTAATGATGCTTTCATTAGTGATTCTTTTAAAGCATCAAAGGAAGCTTGCGCAACTTGATCCCAGACAAAGGGAACTTCCTTCTTCAAAAGACGTGTATAACCTTTAGCAAGTTCGGCGTAATTTGGAATGAACCTCCTCAGAAAGTTTGCTTTCCCTTGGAGTTTTTGAATTTGAAGCAAATTCGAAGGTGGAGGCAAATTTATGATTGCCTGGACCTTACATGGGTCGAGACGAATCTCGTCCTTCGAGACTGCAAATCCAACTAAACGACCAGAACTGACGCAAAATACACATTTGTGTGGATTGAGTCGTATCTTGTAGTGTCGGCAACGTAGAAATATCGCTCTTAAATGCTGCGGATGATCAGTTCGCTTTCGCGAATGATCCGGAAGGTCATCGAGGTATGGTTGAACGATGTTTTTGATGTCATGGAAGGCATAATTCATTTCCCTCTGAAACGTCGCCCCTGCGTTCTTTAAACCAAAGGGTAATTTTCGATATGCGAATGTTCCCCATGGACAAATAAATGTAGTCTTTGACTGGTCCTGTGGGCGGATATTTATTTGATTATACCCAGAGAATCCATCCATGAATGAAAAGATTTCGCATCCGGCGCATTCATCAATTATCTGGTCAATGAAGGGTGTAGGGTAGTTGTCTTTCAGACAAGCTTGATTTACATCCTTGTAATCGACGCACACTCTAATTGTTCCTTGTTTTTCATAACGGGGACAATATTCGATACCCAATCGGTTAGAGGAACTGGGTAGATGAAACCAGCATGGAGAAATTTTTCAACTTCTGCCTTAATTGCAGCGGCTTTCTTGGGGTGCACCTGCCGTAGCCGTTTTCGTACTGGTTTGACATCTGGATACATCTTAATTTCGTGTTCAACGATACTCGAGTCAATGCCTGGCATTTCACTATATGACCAAGCAAAGACATCTCTGAATTCGCGAAAAAGAGCGTTATATATTTCCAGTTCTGAAGGAGAACAACATTTTCCAACATAAATATTCTCTACAACATCTGTTTTGGTCGAGATATTTATGGCGATAGTCTCTTCAATGTTGGACAAGTTTCGCTCGGAATCCACCGTGTTTACAGTATTTGATAGGAAATCAAAGACTGAAGGATGATAAAGGTCATCCTTAGTTTCTTCTCCACAATCCGGAAGAAGGGAACGATGGTGGGAATCATTCCATGGTGCTCCTTCAATTACCATTGATTGAAAAATTCCTTCGTCGGTGACATGCACTCGGGACCAAGGATCTGAAGGGGTACCATATTCTTTAGACCTATCTATCAAAACGCTCGATGAGCGTTGATTTGGGTTTGCCTCCCATGCTAGGAACATTGATTGCTACAATATTTCCATTGGGCTTGGGGGCAAAACCATTGCATGATCCATGTCGATATCGTTTTTTGAGATCTTTTTAGAAGATATCATGTTGCAGGTTCCTATTGACGCTACTTCTGCCAGGTTGATTGGAGGGGGAAGGGCGAAAGTTCCCATTAGTATAGGATCTTTTAATAGGCCTACCCCGATATTTTGAAGCGAATGGGGGCTTCCATGGATCATGGAAATGCTTCCTCTAACTTGAGAACCATTAGGGAGGAAGTTTTGTTGATCGACGATTGTAATCCCTCCTTGAAAGGGAAATGCAATCTTCCTAAAATAGGTCGACACAACAGCCGCCATAGCATATATCCATGGTCTTCCTAGTAGGATGTTGTAATCAAGGTTTCCATCGATTACTTCAACATCTATTTCTACCGTTTTCCCTCCTAGTTCAACTTTCAAGTTACTTAGAATACCATATGGGGTATATGTCCTTCCGTCGAATGCTTTTAATGTCATCAAAGATCGCGACAAGGTTGGAGATCCTGAATTTTTCCAGCAACTCATCGACATAATGCATGTAGATGCTCCCTCATCGATGATTGTTCGATGAACAATTTTGTTGAGGGCTTTCACTTGAACAAGGAAAGCTAGTTGAGCTGGTAATTGAGGATCGTATCCTTTATGGTCGAAGGATACAAGATTGGAATCCTTTGGGTCTACCCCTCCAATGGCTGATAATAAAGCCTGCCTTTGGGATGGGCAATTCTGCAGTACTTCAAGAGTCGACATAGCGGATGGCGATTGGGCCAAATCTTCCACTATATTATAATGTCGTGCCGCTCTAGCGCGAGGATTAAACGTCGACTTGTGTACTACTCCCTTTGGCGGTTTTATTGTCAATTCAGGAATGATGGGTGGTGCAACTTCTGTCGAAGTTGTTGTCGAACTACTAGGTTGATCTTTATCCTTGTTGTTCGAAAGCTGTGGATTCCCATAATCTTTTTTCCTTGTCGATATCAAAGCATCATTTAGCTGTTTTGAAACCGACAACATTAGCACTTGACACCGGGAAGCATCTTCACTCTCAACCAGATTTGTTCTTGGATTTGGAAACGGATCAGTTAACACTGCGAAGGTTTTTGAATTCTTGAAGAATTTTTTAAGCTCAGCTCTGTGTGGACAATCTGCGGTCCGATGATCCTCATCGCATATCATGCATGGAAATTTTAGTTTCCTATCTCCAAGAGGGTTTGAAGAAGATTTTTCAGGTGATGATTCCTCCTGTTTCTTCTTCTTCCCTTTGCCTTTCTTCTTGCTTCCTGGTTGTTTGGTTTCTTTGCCTTTATCTATCGATACAACATTTACTTCCGAAGCAAGAAGTTCATCTTTTGCATTTTGACTTGAAATCTTACGGGCCTTTTTGGATGTAGCCTTTGTCGATTTCATGTCTGTTGTGCCAATCACGCCATCGCCAGCATGAGAGTCATTGTTCGATTTAGGAGGGGGAGGAATTGAGAATTTCGGTCTAGGGGTGTCAGGTATTTTATCGTAGAGTGTGCCGGACTGGGTGTAAATCAAGTCCAGATATTGCGCACGAGTGATGACTTGCTCTTCTGTTACGACTCCCCCCTTTGCCACATCTTCTGTAATGGAAGGTAGTAATGACTTGATAAACCATTCAGCTAAGAGCTGATTGGAGACATACGTTTTTACCATTCTACGACGACATCGCCACTCATGTATATGATCAGATATGTGAGTGGCCATTGTCTGTTTGAAATTGGTAAGAAGTTCTGTTCCCGTTTCGTACCTTATAGGTAACTGAAAATGGGTTAAAAAGGTTGTGGCTAAGGTAGTGAAGTTGTCGAACGAAGCTCTAGGAAATTCGATGTACCATTTTGCTACCGGACCCATTAACGTCCTCTGAAAGAGGCGAAGTCTTATCGAATCATCATTTAAGGTGTTTGATGAACACCATAGATGAAAGGTCATCACGTGATTCGATGGATCTTCACTCGGATTTCCATTAAATTTAGGAATATCTGATGGAATTTTATGCGGAATCGCTGGCCACCAAGGGGCGTAAGTGATTGGATCGTTTGTTAACCGGTTTAAATCAGGTAACTCCAAAGTTGCCACAAAGGGTAACTGTTGATTCAGGTTAGGTGAAGCATACCCAGGATAAGATGGGATTGCCTGAGCAGTTGGTCTTTGCATATTGGCATAATGCATTTGATGCTAGTATGTTTGGTAAGGTTGGTGGGCATGACCATTGTAAAATGGTTGATTTTGACCGTTTTGAATGTACGGCTGTCCACTATTAGCAAAGATTTGTTGCTCAGAACCTTGGTATACTTGTTGGAATTGCAGTTGTTGGTATTGCACCAGCCATGGTTGTGAAGCCATGTGCTGTTGCCCGATACTAACAGTTTGACCAAGATGAGGGGTAATCGTACCCGTCTGAACTTGTGTCATTCCACCGGTCAGCGATTGTGGTTGAGTCGCAGGGTCAAGGGGCTGTTGCATTACAACCTGAGAAACCTGAGGTTGGCATACAACAGGCAGCGCTTGAACTTGCGACACCGTCACAATAGCTGGCGTAGTTGGGATATTTGACATAGGTAAACATTGTTGCATCGAGTATACAACTCTTGGTTATTGAGGTAGTATAGGTACCCAACCACTTGAGGTAATTCCAGTATAACCTAAATGTTGTTGTGAACTCCCGTATGGATATCCTCCCGGAGGGGATAATGAAAGGGTATACTACCCCCCATATGGTGGTAATCCAGAACTCAAGGGAATTGTTTGCCCTTGGGGACCGGACTGCCCAAATTGACCTCCAAATGGATCAATTTGTTGAGACTCGACATAAGAGTTTCTGGATGTTATTCCGGATGAACAAACAGGAACCGACCATACTGTCAAAATGGCCCCTGAGTGGTCTCCTTCTAACGGTTGAGAGCTAGTCGGGACAGATGGTATACCGGCGAACATTGTCGGAGTGATAGCAGGGAGTTCTGCCGTCGCTGTGTCAGACGACACAGTCCTAGATGTTGACGGTTGTTTAGACATTTGTAGTCTATCCAAAAGATTACCTAGCGATTCTACAGGAGCTTCCGCTGGTGGTAGACTAACTTATGATGAAGAAGGATATAGAGTGACCTCGACTCCAAATTGCGTTGGAGTACTTGTTTGAGGATCTTCTACAATTTATTCTATGGCAATCAGACTAGGTGGAAGGGGAAGACCGTCAGGTCTGTAGAATATTTCTGGTGCCGAAGAAGGTGTGAAATCGGCAGCGACAGATGTTTGAAGAGCAAGACTCTCCGAACCGGTTGTAGATGGAACTGGTTCGGTAACACAAGTGTTTACTCTCAGACTAGGATCAGTATCACTGTCCTTCTGTGGTTGCTGAACTTCTTCTGTAGAGGCAGGGATTCCAGAAATGTTTGGAGTAACCGGAGTCTCTGATGTCGTTGTAACACTTGTTCTAACTTTAATAGGAGATTTGGAACTGGTTAAACGAGTTCGCTTTGTCCGTACTGGCTTCGATTCCGGAGACAAAGACAGTTGACTCGTAAGCCTCCGTGAACGACGGGGTTTCAATTGACTTTCTTCCACGATTGCGGATTACTCGATTAACTAAAATAAAGGGGAAGTATGTTTCCGAATTAAATGAATTTTAGACGCTTTGACACAACTTGTTTTTTCAGTTTTTAAGAGTTGAGAAAAAACAAAATATGACTCTAGTCTCCTTCGATTTTTAATGAGCCTGAAGTGGCAAGTGCTCAGATGGACCTTTTCCGTTAAGGAGTCTGAAAAGGAATGAAAGGGACTACTCTGGAAGTCTAGGTAGAGGGAGTACCAAACCAATCACAAAACTGCAGAATACTTTTTACGGTACGGCAGTCAATCTTCCCGAATGTTGTGTTTAGTGCATTGCGATCGATAGGGCGACAGACACGGCTTCCTATGGATAAAGGATTAAGCCTATTGGGGTCTCCCAAAATATACTCGACGGTACATGGGAGCACAAATCCGTACTGGCACTTATCGTCTCAAAGTGGAGGAATCACCCAACCATCAGTGAGAACAACAGTTACCAGGTTTTACGACGTCGGAATACGTCTCTAGCCTAGACTTCTAAATGTTGTGTGTTAAGTTCCAAAGCATTGTTAGATTCATTGAATTTATTTTAAGTTGATCTTGTTTATGAAGTTTGCCTTTCGGGTTCAGCACAAGATATAGATGTAATTCCTAAAATGCAATCTAAGATGATAAACAAACTTTTTATCTTCTTTATGCAATGAAAATCCTAGCTACTAGGGAAAAGAAAGACAGAATATTTTCACAAAGAGCAAAGAGCACACTATAAATGCACTTTCCTAAATCAAGCCAAACAGACTGTCTATATGCAGATGCACATGCATGTATTTGTTTTCGACTTTCTTAGTATATGGATGCTAAAAATAAAGTTGATAAAAAAATCTGAATTTCTTTTCAAGCGACGAATATAAACAAGCTTCTTTTCGAAATCAAAAAATGGAGACGATTACGACACCTTACGATTTTGAAATGAATACTTGTTTTTGACACTAGAAAATTACAAATTCAGACCAAAAGCAATAGTAACAGGATAATCGACCATCAACAGCAATCAAACTCTTTCCTAGGACTGAAATCGACACTTGCGACAGTTTCAAATCAAAGGGCGATAGTACGATTATGCTACTTTTGCAAAGGAGAACTGTAAACGACTCAACAAACACACAAAAACATCTACAGTTATTTTGTACAAAGGAGGCGGAATAACAGTAAGGAAAAGGGGTTTCAAACAGACATATACTGATCACAGGCAGCAAAATTCAGGAATAGAACTGGAAAGAATGAATCACAGAAGCCACAGCTGCACAGAGCTAATCTGATCAGCGCACCTGTAACACAGAGAATCTGAAATGCAGCGCAGGTTGTCCACTGGGGAAGTGCGCTGAAATTTAGAATCTCTGAACAGTACCTGTGCTGGGCCAGAAACGAGACTCTGTTCGGGTTCCGGGTCACAGTTTGTAGTTCAGTTCTTAGGTTTTGGCCGAGTAAAAAGCAATTAGTAATGCAACAATCAGGGCTAGATCTAAGGAGGATCTAAGAGCTATCACAAGGGCAATCAGATAGTTTGTGAATCAGTTGTTTAAATCATAAACAGATCCAGTAGACGGATTGAAGTAGGAGTTGTCTACTTTGCATTTGTTATGGCAAATGCAGTTCGAATGCTACTTGTAAGTTTATGAAACAAACAACAAAGAATGATAAACAAACAAAATAATTAGTTCCCCAGTGGAGTCGCCATTTTGTTACAGGGAAAAGTGTCTATTTAGAACTGCTCTATCCCACTAAGGTGTGACAGCTGCCTTAGAAACAAACAGAGAAAAACTACTTTTGTTTTTCCTTTATGAATTATAGATAGAGAGGAACAGAAAGACCAATCTCTGTCTTGCGCTAGTCCTTCGATTCAATCCTTCTCTTCTTTGATAGTCCTCAGCTACCTGCTCCCTTGCACGCCCAGCTTCACAAACTACCTGTAAGATCACAGAAGCATAGCACTATACAAAGACATGGATCTATAATCATAAAAAATCTAGGATCAGATGTAAATTGACCATACAAATGTAACAAGCATCAATGATACAAAAGCATGGAGGAAAACTCAAATAGTTTTTATTGATAAACAAGAAAAGATCCAGGAGGAGTTACAACCAGTTGTTCTAACCTAGCATCAACCTCCCAGCAAAGAAGCCCCTCTTCACCTCAAACAAAGCTTAGATCACCCAACAATCTGATGTTTGTCTCTAGAAACCAACAGAAATTCCTTACAATATGCAAAATTCCAGCCTCTGGATCTCTGGGATGAGGGATCCATATATAGATATCTGTAAGGGGGATGAGTCAGCTTGTGATTTGATTAGTGTCTTCTCTCTGACAGTTCTTGCTTCCACTTGGAGATTGAGGGCCTCTTACTCATCCTTGGTCGAATTCAGTGAGGCAAGTGTCACAGGAGAAGATTCTGGAAGCTTCCATTGCCTCTCCACCTCGCGGAATGACACTGCCATTTGTCATTTTTCACCCATCGCACCCCACAGAAGGGACTTTTGAAATGCAATGCACTTAGCCAGTGGAGCAACTGCAATGATCCTGTTTTGACCAATTCTGAGTAGTTTCTCATGGAGAACTTTTGGGAGAAGCTGTAATCTGTTGACCTTGTTCCTTTAGGGGTTAGAACAACACTTTTAGGGACTTAGGAGCCCTTGGTTTATGGACATTTCATGCTTGGGTTTGTAGGTCACAAAAATGTCTATAACAATTTTCCAACAATTATCCTACCAGTGCCACTTGAAAATTATTTGTTGGTTGCCAACCTATTCGTGGGTTTGGGGTCCACATCTCCTGTTATGCCTAAATGCAAACATTATATATATATGCACTATATATAAATATTTATACATATGATACCAACCACTTGACGAGCCGTTAGCTGTTAGCAACATTCCTATATCCCAAGATCTGTTACACGACCTTTGCAATCATGCACTCATTGTTTTTCTCTAGGGTTGACCCGTATGTGGTTTCATGAAACTCCAATGGATGGAATTCCAGGTGAATGTGTATGCCACTGCAACTTGGCTCACATCATCTCACTCCTCTTTAAAGTTAACTCCTTTGGATTCCCTCCAAGGAGAGTCTCCTGGGATGAGCTATTCTATGCGGACCTCCTGCTTTGATCCTCCACCAATCACCACATCCTACATTGCCAACTACTCACGGGATTTGGTGTAATGTGGTTCCACCCTTATCTACATTCCCTTCTTGGGATTGGTCCCATGATTTTCATCATGCTTGTGACTTTGGTGGTCCCACTCATGCCATGCTAGCCTGAACCTCATCAACCTGCCTCTTCCCTTTGAGAAATTTATTATGGGATTTTGGGATATGACCACTCTAGGATTACATCATCCTCAGCCCTTGCTCAACTGTCGATCACCTCCCTTTCATTCTTGGTCACTCATTCATTGGTATTCCATTGGGTTAAGCCTGTAGTCTTATGACTAGCAATATAGCCTAGAAGGTAGCCCTTTCCTGACTTGATACATCCCCCCACGACCATGGAAAAAAGGTTTAAATGGGCTAAGCATAAGGCCTCCACCTGGGCCATTGTGAAGGGACTCAACCAAGGCTTGGATACAATGGTTATGAAATTATTTATAATCATGCTAGCACTCAACATCACTTATTAAGATTATGAAGCACACACTGGTGCTATCCTTGATGAGATTATAACTATTTCATCTCTTGAAGGTATTTAATGGTAGAAGACATAGAATGTGAATCAAGGACTTGCCCATTTAGCCCTTGATAGATCTACGGTCTCCCTCGATGATCAAGTAACCACACTAGAAACTATGCATGTGAATAACATGACATAAAAGAGGAAAATTCCATAAGGATAGACTTCCATCATGCCCATGGCTTAGAGGAAATTTTCATGCCCATCCAAAAGTATAAAACCAATTCCTCCAACTCCTGAGGCAGTATCATCCTCAACAAAGGGAACAAAGATATCTCGGCTCTATGCTTTGGAAAGAGTGAAGACACCGATCCAAAATGATGGTCTACATTATGGGAAGACTGAGAGAAACATGCGTATGAAAACTGAACAAGTTATAGGCCAGCGAGGTGAGATGGATCTCCAATATGCTACCACAGACTGTGTGCAGTGACAATGATCTTATTATCAAACACGTTTTTGCTCTACCATGCAAGAAGGAGCTTCCATCTCTCTCTCTCTCTCTCTCTCTCTCTCTCTCTCTCTCTCTCCAATATGCTACCACAGACTGTGTGCAGTGACAATGATCTTATTATCAAACAAGTTTTTGCTCTACCATGCAAGAAGGAGCTTCCATCTCTCTCTCTCTCTCTCTCTCTCTCTCTCTCTCTCTCTCTCTCATACATACATACATACATACATATCTATATAGATATGTATGTATGTATGTATTCACCTTAATAGAGTACAAGTCCATTTGAAAACCATGACTGTAATTAGCCATTCAAAACATGAATTTACTACGTCATTCTAGCATAGAAACAACATACAAAATATAACATCCAACCTTGAGGGATTCAACAACAATACATACATAGAAAATATGCAACTTGGTACGAAGTTCAGGAATATAGAATCAAATTAAAGCTCATGGAACAATGTCATCCATAGCACCGAATGCAAGGTTCACTCTAGCTTGAACTCCTGTTAGCATGGAATTATAAACCTAGAACCAGAAACTCAAAACCAAGGTATACAATACTAAAGACATGGAGGATACCACCATGCAAGTTACAGGCCAACAAGGATAAAAGAGGAAGCATCCTCAATCTCACCACATTGCAAAATAATTAATGCTAATGTAAGATTGAAATCAATGTAGTCATCATATTACAATAATGAAAAATTCTCATGCTAAACATTGTTGTAACATAGTAAATATTATTTATACACTATTCCAATGCATTCAAGCATTACCACAACACATTAGTCACTCCTTTAAATAATAATAATAATAATGCAGACATGACTCTTGTAGTAATAACACCATATCAACCAAGAATGCAAACATGTTTTATTGTGGATAACAAACATAAGAGAACTTATCTTAAGCAATGCATAAATGTTCCAACTAAGAGTGGGACTCTAACTCTCCACCCAACCATAGACAAGCTACAACCATTATTACTTGTAGCTATCACCCCTGAGCCAAATTCCAAAGCTTGAGGTGGAGTGCTTTCAGAGGGAAACCTTTATTGAATGCACAATTGAACTAGAACACAACCAGGCCACCTTGCCTTCATCCCCAAGGCAAGCCATTGTTTTTTCTTTTAATTTTGTTATGCTTATGCCCAACACATTACAATAGAGCCCTTAAGTTTGTTTATGGCTCTCTTCATCGTCCAACAACACAATTTGAGCTGCTACTTTTTTGCCTTTTCTTCTATATTTCTAAAAATGCCACTTTCTCTGCCTCATTTGCAACTTCTGCATACTAGGGGGTCTTATCCCTCTACGTATGTTACATTTTTTTTTTCTCCTCGATCCCCCTTCCGAGAACATGTATCATGGTTTCCATGACCTCCCCCTTTTCTCGGCCAACTTCTTTCTTTTCCACGATGTCATAATAGTCCCTCCTCGTGGACAACACAAACCATGTTGCCTTAATATTTTATGTCATGTTCTTACTTGCTATGGGAGTCAAAGGATACCTACCCCTGTCCTTTTGTGTCAGTTAATTTATGGCATATTTAGCCACTCAACCAACCAGGACTAATATTTAAAACAACAATTCCCTCAAGAAATCTCCTACCTCAAGTAATGGAATCCATGTCCCTCTCTCAGCCTTTAATTTATAACAATATTTACATTATGTACACGAGGATAAGAAATTGGGTTGTTATAGTTGTAACTAGAGCACTTTAACCCATTTCATTGTTGAGATCCACAAGAGAAAGAGGGAACCAAATGGAACAAACCAAGAAACCACAATGCTTTTCAAACCCTAATTCTAGAATAGACGAACCAACAATACCTAATGTTGAAAGATGCATGTCAGCATTCTGAGAAGACTAATTACATTTTATAAGCATTGGTCTCATTATAAAGTAGTATGTTAGTTAGGTTAATATGTTATGTTATGTTGAATAGTGATTGGTCCCATCAATAGGTATGTTTTGAGGCCCATTGTGCTATACTCTAGCCTTTAAAACCCTATGTTTCTCACATTAATTTGAATTTTTAGCCATAATATGCTTAATAGGAAGAATAAAGGGTGTTTTCCATATTTCATGGCATAATGTGATTAATATGTAGACAAAAGAAGCATTTTTTTTAGATATTTACTATGAAGGGGCTTGTTGGAGGCATCTAGAGAGAATATAGGAGGCTTGTCCACTACATGAACTCTCCAACTCGGTTTGAGACCAAAGAGTCCTCACCAAAACTCAAATCCACTGGTAGTCGAGGAACTCAAGTGCATGTGAAGATCCAAGGGAATCAAATCCACCAATTTCGAGATTTTGGAGGGCAGTAGGGAAAATTTTAAGAACCACCATAAATTTATATGTATAATAAATGGGCGAACCCCCATGATACATAGGAAAAATGGGAGGCGATTTTATCAATAATATAATATGTATATATAATTGTTTTGGCAAATCTCTCACCGGATTGTATTATCTTGTAAAGTCATGGCAAATCTATCACTGCATTATAAAATCTTGTGAGATCTTGGAAAATCTTTCACTAAATAATAAAAAGTGAAGTCTTGGCAAATGTTTTGTTAAAGTATGAAACCATATATGATAATAGGAAAACGTATTCATTAAATTGTAATATACTAACATACATGTTTGGAAACAAGAAACATAATTTTCTCTTCCTACAAACAATGTTGCAAGTTTCAGTGGCCATGCTTGTGAAGGTTCTCACTGTACACTCTTTCATATCCTTCTATTAGTTTTGATAATATTCCACAATAAAGTTCTTGTAGGTGTTGATCTTGACCACCCGTTCTGTCAAGGTAGGAGAGATTAATCTTTTCTCTACCACTTTTGTCAATCTATCAATTTTCTTTCTTATTCCATAGAGTCCAACTACGAGATTAAAAAAAAAAGAAACATATTTTGTACCACTTTTTTCAAGCTATCAAATTTCTTTCTTATTCCATAGACTTCAACTGCGAGATTAAAAAAAACACATTTTGTTTGCCTCAACACGTCAACAAGTAGCAAGCCCCAACTATATAATATAAGAAAGTAGTAGGTATCCCAAAGGCCTGAAGGGGATCTAATGGAAATAAGTGACCGTTATCAGAAGCCTTCCAATCAATATATTAATATATACATATAGATTTATTATTATTTTAATTGGAAATCTTAAATTAAATAATAAATTTTAATTACGTCTCTCCCAATCTAAATTTCTTATTAGCATAATTCACTACCTTCATACGTCTTGCATTTTTTAACAACGTTGTAACATGTGGATTAATTTCTTTTTGGTGCACAATCTCTGCCTTTTAGGAAAATATGGTGCATTGGCCCAACCCCTACAGATCATTACGAAAAATTAAGAGAAACAGAGAAGACGAAAGGTTGTACAAACATTTTTCAAGCACTGGCCCAACCCTACAAATCATTACGACAAATTAAGAATAACAGAGAAGATTAAAGCTTGTACAAACCAACATATTTTTCAAACAACTAATCCAACATAAGTACCTTAACTTTTTCATGAAGATATCATGTTGAGAACGTTTGAAAAATGGTGGGAAATTTGGGCACTGACTATCTCTCTTCTGCGAGGGTGATGTTGAACGAGTGATAAGATTTCACTGTTTTGAATTTTTTTTTGTTAAATAAAAAAAACCAATATTAATGAAGATACTGGTATTTTTTACTAAATTTTGTGAAGTGACTAAATGTAGCTTTAACCATTCACCTTAAGATGTTTTTTATAATATAATTTCCTAAGTCTATTTAATATCTTCATTATCATAAAAACTAACCTATATCCATCTTAACTCCACTTCTACCACTCTTGGAGGGATGAAATCTATTTATCCCTATCAACACTTGGTAGACCCGGAATTAAGATGGATATAAGCTGATAGAATTTCCCCTTTAAATAGTCTATGCTCACTTTCAAGGGAGATGCTTCTCAACCACTTTTTGTATAAATAAACAAGCCTAAAGGATCATTAGGATTCAAAGTTGGAGATAAGAGTATCTACTGAGAGCCTAGTGCTTCATACTATTATTTTCATCTTTCATATGATGTATGTGACTCTTATTTTTTGTCAATGAAACACTTACCATTGGCCTACATTTGACTTAACTTTGGAGGGCTGAAACCCTTGGGTTTGGGCCCAACCCAAAGGCTTTACTCCCTCTCATGTATTATTTCCTTGTTTTTGCTCAAGTCGTTGTATTTCTTTCCTTGTTTAAGTAGGAATTATATTACAAAAATTGTAGTTGCAGGTTTGACCACCACCTCTCTTGGGGGAAGTGTGGTTTAAGGGTCTACAACAACAAGCCAAAAACATGTGTTTATGATTTATTGGAAATTTCTAGGTTTTGGATTGTAACTCTTATGCATGATTAGTATCTGCAACATAGAAGTTAGTAGCATTGATTTGAAACTAGAGTAGGAGTAGATCTTAAAGAAATAAAATTCAACTCATCCTTTCCACTTTGATTTATTTTGCTACAATATTGATCATTTAATGCATATACTTGATTAGTCTGCAGGAGTTTTTGTTGACTTCCAGGGGTTGGCACACTCATCCACATTCACCTATAAATTCCACCTTCCTCGTGTACACCTCATACTTCTCTCAAACTTTACCACGAAGATCACCCTTTCAGGGCCAATGAAGGACACCGTGGGTATGAGATTTTGTGCAAGATAGGCCTTTGAGGGGTACTAAGATTGAAAAAAGGGCTCCCACATCCTTCATTCACCTTCCTCTACCTTCAAGACACCATCATTTCCCTCAGAAATCTCACAGACCCAATCTCGTATCAAAACAAGGCCTCTTGTAGCACTTTATGTAGCAGTCTTGTAGTACTGCTTAAATCCAACTAGATTTTCCCTAGGTGTTGGCCAGATAAGTCGTTCTTGCGGACAAGACCGACCTCCCTAGTATCTAATGATATCTAGTGACAAGCAAACCAAACAAATTCTATCTTTCTCTAAATATGCAATTTATAAATAAAGGCAAACAGGTGTTTTAGGCCTACCTCGGGTCCAGTGCTAGTTTGTGGAAGCCACGCTCTGTTGATCCAAATGAGCTCCCTTGTAAAGAATCTGCAAACACAAACAAGCACACACATTAAATAGCACCTGAAAAGCCAATATAATAAAGCATATTTATCATGATGATCAAGGAATTCATGAAATAAATCATATAAGACAATTTATTGAGAAAAATGAATCTGATTGTATTAACTTTAATCAAAGAAGAACTTTACAACCTTGGTGCCTTGATGCTGTACAAGCTCCTCCCAGGGTCCAACAAGAATCTCCTCTACTTTGACAAGTTTCACTCTCTTCCCAATGAAGCCAAAAGGTATGTAATCTCTCCTCTCAAGCTTAACTAGGAAGTCTCAATTCCAACAGCATTTACCCTCAAAAATGTTCAGCTTCTAACCTCTCTAGCAACCAACCCAATGCCTTAATTTATAGTGCAATGGAGGGAAGTTACTAGGTCCACCTTCAAAGGGATAAAGCCCTCCTTCAAAGGGATAAGCTCCTCTCATCAAGGGATTAGCTCCTTTAGTTATCGGATGCATGAACCACCTAGGAGCGAACCATCCACGTCAAGATTCCTTTTGGAAGCATCCAAAATTAACCACAACTGAGTTTTTAAGAATAAACTTGTGCCTTTTTTACTTTCACAGGGGTCCGCACCCACTCCTTTAGAGACAGAGTGGGCAAGTCTGCAAGTAACATGACCAAGGGGTGCGGGACCGCAGGTAACAGTAAGAGAAAGTGCGGAACCAGAGATTTATTGATTTTCAAGGACTTTCTCTCATTTTTAAAGCTTGACATGAAGAGCTGAGGTTTGAGACTTGCAAAGGAGGATAGTATGGATGATGATAGACCCATACTGACTGCAAATAGTCATGGTGACAATATTTTGTGTAACAGATTGCCCCCTAAAGTGCGAAGTCTGTAGTAGATGAGGATTTCATTTATCATCTAAGAAGAGTGAAGTACTTTATCATTTCGAGGATCATCTTGTGGAGAGCTCGGTTGGAACCTGTAAAAACATTCAATAAAAAATATATATATATGAGACCATATCATCTCTGAGGTAGGCATTCCCATACTCAGATAAAAACTGACTAGAAAACTAACTACTGCTCTGATATAGGATGATCTTGTAATACATCACAAGTATAGACACATGTAGACGCAGCCATCTGTTTATGAATAGTCCATTGTATAATGAATACAAAATTCCTCGCAGCCTGGATGGTGGAAACTAGATCCAGGGTCTTGATTTCTACTTCCTGAAATAGTACGATTCTATCCATGTGAATAAATGTGTCGAAGTCGAACATGGTAGAAACCACTTGATTACCAGTCAATGATGTAAACTGTTAACAAGTGTGAGAGAAACCACCATTAATGTCAATGGCTCTCAAAGTACTCAGTACAATCCATGAAATGTGAATAGATGTGTTGATGTCGAACATGTCACGAAATCCTTTGATCGAAGGTCAATGATGCAACCTATCATCGAAGGCGAGAAACCTGTCATTGAGGCACGCAAATCCCAAGGTACTGACGATTTCTAGATCATCTTTCTAGATAATAAGCTGAAGTCGATAGAAAGCGATCCGTCGTGGGCAAGCCCTCAACACGAAATCATAGATCAAGTCTGAAGAAATATAGATGCAAGGACTGACTTAGGGATGGTCAAGATGGATGACAGATATTTTGCAGATGAATGGTTTATTTGCACTGACCTCTTGAACACATAACGACACAACAAATGGTTTGGTGACAATTGACCCAAAGTTAATACCCAGAAACCGGCTGAAGACTTTCAATATGGTTTGATCAACTGTTAGGCAAAGGATTTCCCAACCCAGGTGAATAAAAAGTGTTGTGTTCAAGAGTGGTTAAATGTTTTTCTGAGACACAAAGTAGGACAAACAGGCTCATTTTTCTCTCTTTTCCCCCACCATTTCTGGCAAGTACCTCTTTATTTTTAAC
This sequence comes from Pinus tabuliformis, assembly GCA_031772625.1. NCBI lineage: Eukaryota > Viridiplantae > Streptophyta > Pinopsida > Pinales > Pinaceae > Pinus > Pinus tabuliformis. The sequence goes on from CM062815.1 coordinate 764,679,465, forward strand.
AAGCTTGAGGAGGATAACATTTTCTTGATTATAAGCTCATCCTTCGGATGAGTCCAACTTAGTTTAAATTCAAACCCTAAGAAGGAGTGGTCCATTTCTGTTTGTAATTGAACAGATCATTTACTGTTAAATTTTAACAAGTCCAGTATAGGAGAAACTCGACGTTTTTCAATTTTAGGGAGTCTGAAAAACCTTAAGAAAACTCCATGGTTGTCCTTTTTTGTAAATTTGTGTCTCCCAAGCCCGAAAAAAGTATAAAATAATACTTGAGAGAACCGCTTGATCATTGCGATCAAGGAGTACTTTTCATAATTAGTGTCTCTGATCCGAAAAAGTAAAAAAGTGACCAATGACATGTCGTTTTATAACCAATATCGAATTTGAAACGACAAAAATCCGGCAATCTTTTCATGTTTTTACGGTCAAAAAAGGGCTGTAAGTGGACCGTCTTTTTAGTTCCATTTTAACAAGCTTAAAAAGAAAAACTCGGCAATATTTTCATATTTTGGGAGTCAGAAAAGAGCTTAAAGGTGACTCTAATGTTTTTCATAAAAAATGACCAATTTTGCCTGAAAAATCCGTTATCCTGCACAAAAACTCAAACATTACTCATACCTGTTTAAAATAGATAAAAATGCTTCAAAAGCTATCTCTTTAAAGTGAAAAATAAACAAATTAAAAATTCATTTATTCAAAAAAGCTTATAAAAAGGGCTTTTGTAAATTCATTTTTACCGTTTGACTTTAGAGTGAGAAAAGAGAGCTTTTAGTTAGAAACTTCCCGTGAAGATTGCGGAAAATCCATCTGTTGGAATCGAACGCCGTCACCTCCAGGTAATCCACATCATCTTACTCTTGCATTTCATCCATTTGAAAATTTTTTTTAGGGTTTTATTTTGTTTTTTAGGAAATTTTTAGGTTAAAAACCCGCGCGTGGGGGTTTGCAGGCATAGCGTAGGAAATCTGCGGACCCCGACCTTTTCGTAAAAGGAAAAAAGTCAGGGTCCCGCACTTGCCGTTAAGGCAGAGTACAGACCTACGCACTATCTCTAACATAGAGGGTGCGGTCCCCGTAGCAAAGGTTTTCAAACTTAAATTTTTCAAATTCCACCCAAAAATTTTGATTTTAAATATTCTAATCTGCCTTTTTATTGAACATAGGGTATATATCATGCTTGAATGGCGGGAAGGGGAGCACGAGGATGTGGATATCACCATGATTAATCATCAACCTTCGATTGATGCATTGAAGGCATGCGGTTTATTCAAATTCTAGGCCATACCTAGCATGAGGGCCCAGGTGGACTTTTTGTAGTGGTTGGTAGATAGGTGGAATATATAGGACCAATGTTTCTTTATTGGTGGCCACCAACTTGAAATAGAGCCGGAAGACATTTAGTTTTTGACTGGTTTGCCTAAGAGAGGTGAACATTTGACTCTATTCGGGACTAGGCCAGGTGGTCAGTCTGTCGATAGCCTCCGGCTAGAGTTTTGTAACGATCAAACTAGAGACAAAGGGATTGATATCAAAACCATCTCCCATCCTGAACTCAAAGTGATTGCATTTACTGTTACCAGGCTCTGCGGAAGCGTAGCAATACATGTGGCCACTAGATCCCAAATGCGGATGGCAATAGACTGCTTTCGAGGCACCATCTTCAACTGGTGCAAGGCTGTGTTGGCTAATGTAAAAGGCCAACTGACTAGAGCAAAGAACGGACAACTGAAGAACTTTGGATAAAGTGCTTTAGTTGTGAGCTTTGGTCTAGAGAGGGTCCCAATGTTGGTCCCATAGCATCTTAATGTTGGAGTTGGACTTCCCCGAGAGCCCAAACTGATGCGTTGGGTTGCAGTTATGGCCCGTCATCCTGAGGAGGGTTCAGAAGTTGTTCGATTTCCTCCTGAGTATTTTCATTGGTTGGAGAACCAAGTTTTTGCTATTCAGGATTTTCCTTATGCTGGGATAGATTATCGTGGTGACCCAGACATGGCTCTTCCACCAGGAGAGCAATGGGATGACTCAGGTAAAATCATTTTCAACATTTTCTAATTTTTTAATTTTTTTTTGTTTTTAAACCATCCAAAAATTGATAGTAAAAAGTTTCAAATGCAGATGTAGGTCCACAGCGACCAGCCACTCTCCGGACCTATGAGAGGAAATAGCCAGCTGCAGCAGCACCAGCCCCACAGGACGAATCTACAGAGACCTTGGCCGAATTGGAAAACCATCTAGAGCGTTTGACAGCAGAAGTTCCAGAGACCAGCATATATGGCATTCCTTTTAGGCTACAACGCTATGTGATTGGGGTCCCAGGACCTTTCAGGAGTTTTCTTTGTAGGGTGGCCCGTACAGTGGTTTCTTATCATGATCATCACTAGTGATAGGATGATCGCCTGTTGTAGACTCATATGACATTTTTGCTTTTTGTACTATCTTTTTTTGCCGATCATAAGGTGTTTTTCAACCTATGATCGAGGATGATGTATATATGACACACTTCTATGCTATGCTATATCACTATTACCGGCTTATCTTGTAAAACATATTATGGAATGTTTTTAAATTTACTTGTATGACTATTGCAAATGTCTACTTAACATTCGAGAAGAAATTGCATCTGCTAATGTATTTAAATATCTTGGAATATGATGATATTCAATATAGTCAAATTCATGTTCCAAGAGACGAACTCTCAAAAATAATCTCAATAATACTGGATTTCTAATGGCATATACTCTATTAAGCTGTAACACAACGAGTTTAGAATCTAACCTCACAATCAAACTCCGAATCCCAAATGAGATGGATTCAGATAATAACTCAATCACTGCACTATACTCTGCAATGTTGTTCATTGTTTGTCTGAGGCTTACCCCATGCATAGATACCAACTCATCAGAGGGTGAATAGATAACCCAAGCTGCGGAAGAAATGTTCCGTGTATAAAGACAAGCACCATCAGCATAACCGATGTATGTTTGGAGAGACGTCGACATCTGCAATATCAGGAGTAAAATCAAGATAGGTAGGAATAATGACAAAAACACTCTCTAAGCTAAGCACACTTTTTAATCTAAAACACACTAGCTAGAAAGAAAACTAATCTAACTAAAAATCTCCACACCCAAATTTAAGCATAATATCTCTTCAGGTAAAGACCATTTCTGGGTTTACCTAAAGAGACCCCGTCAAAGTCTACCAATTCATAGGCCCCCTTTTCCAGCTTTCGCTTAACAACATAAGGACCATGCCACATGGGTACGAATTTTCCAGCGCCTAATTTATCATTTGCTTGATCGTACAATAAGACTAGGTCCCCTTCTGAAAAATTATGAGGGGTAACATTTTGATCATACTGAGCTTTAATACGTTTGGCATGAGCTTCGATTGCTAGTGCAACATCACGTCGATTCTCATCTAGCTGAGCCAAGTACAACAAATGTTTTTCCTCTTCAAAAGTGGCTGGAAGTAATTCTATGGCCATTTGCAATGACGGGATTTCGCATTCAATGGGTAACACAGCTTCCAAACCGTAAACTAGTTGGAAAGGAGTGAAACCGGTTGATGTTTTTACTGAGGTTCGATACGCCCAAAGCGCTGAAAATAGCATGTTATGCCAATTCGACCTATGAATCCCAATGATTCATCAGATCATGATGACTAGAACTTTGTTGATGGCTTCAACCAGACCATTAGCCTGTGGATAATATGGAGTTGAACTATCGTGATGCAAGCCAAGTTGGTATGTTAGTTCAGTCATCATAATGTTTTGAAAATGACACCCATGATCGGTGATAATCGCTCGTGGAACACAAAACCTAGCAATTATATGATTGAACACGAAAATCGCAGCAGTTTTGCCGTCTGCCTCAAATTTAGGCATCGCCTCGGCCCACTTGGTAAAATAATCTACCACAAGGATGATATACGAATGCCCCTCGACCGAGTGTGGGTTACATGTAATAAAATCGATACCCCATTTCGCAAAAGGACCAATGGCAATTATAGGGTGGAGAGGAGCAGGTGGAGCATGCATCTTTCGATCAAAAATTTGGCAGTTGTGGCATTTTCGGACCGCGTTAATATAGTCTTTAGACAAAGACAACCAGAAATAGCCAGCGCACAATATCTTTTGGGCTGTGGAAAACCCAGACATATGACCGCCACACGCTCCAGAGCGACATTCATTTAGGACCCTTTCAGCTTCCTCATGAATTAAACAACGTCGAAAAATAGATTCTGCCCCACGACGATAAAGTGTATCTCCAATAATTTTGAATTGTTGGGACTGGAATCATATTTTTCGACTCTCTGATCTTGAAATTTCAGGCCAAAATGATTGGGTTTGGAGATAAACTATGATATCCCCATACCATGGATCTAAAGTGCTGATTAGAAACAAGGATTCGCCCGCAATGGGCTCCTCCGCCACAGTTTTAGTGTCAGCACGCGGGAAGTCACACATCAACTCTACAAAAACTAAAGATTTCTTTGACTTAGACTTTTCAAATTCCAAGTCAAACTCCTGTAGGATCACAATCCATTTGGAGTACTTTCCCCCTAGAAATTGTTTGGTCAAAATATAGATCATAGGGTTGAAATCAGAAATTACTATAGTTTTGCGTAGTAAAATGTAATGACGAAAACGCTGGACAGCTTGAACAGCTAGCTGCCAGAGCCAATTTCTCCACATGTGAATATTTTAGATAAGTTGGATTTAAGGTTCGACTAAGGTAATATATCACATGTTCACTACCGAATTCATCTTCCTGAACTAACACCACTCCAATGGTGGAATGCGAGGTGGCGAGATATAAGAAGTAGTCCTGGTTGTAGTTGGGAGGATGCAATAACGGTGCATGGGTCAACGCGTGTTTTAGTGCATCAAAAGATTTGTCAGCTATCTCATCCCAAAAGAACGAAGTATTCTATTTCAACAACCGGGTGAAACCCTTTGTGATCTCGACGTAGTTAGGAATGAATCGACGTAAAAAGTTTGCTTTCCCTTGCAAACTTTGGAGTTGGCGAAGACTCGAAGGAGGAGGCAATTTGACAATAGCTTCAACCTTTGAGGGATTGATGCGAATGTCGGATTTCGAAACAACAAACCCAGTAACTGACCCGTTTCTATACAGAAAACACACTTATGTGGATTCAACCTAATTCGATAATTCCTACACCTCATAAAGATTGCTCGTAAATGGATGAGATGATCGGCTCGATGTAATGAATGAGCATGTAAATCATCGAGATAGGGTTGCACAATGTGCTTGATGTCATGAAACGCGTAAGACATGGCTCTTTGAAAAGTTGCCCCAGCGTTCTTGAGCCCAAAAGGTAATTTGCAATAAGCAAATGTCCCCCATGGACAAATGAAAGCCGTTTTTGGTTGATCAGCAGGTAGAATATTTATTTGATTGTATCTGGAAAAACCATCCATGAAGGAGAATATTTCACTGCTGGCACAATCATCAATGATTTGATCGATATAGGGAGTTGGGTAATTGTTTTTTGGACAAGCTCGATTAATATCCCTATAATCGATACATATTCTTATTGTTCCTTGCTTTTTGTTAACAAGAATAATATTCGATACCCAGTCTGTTAACAGAATTGGATAAATGAAACCTGCTTTAAGTAAATTTTCAACTTCTGCTTTAATAGCAACAGCTTTTCGCGGGTGGATCTGACGCAAACGTTGCCGGACGGGTTTAGCATCCGGGTAAGTTTTGATTTTATGAACAACAATTGTTGGGTCAATTCCTGGCATTTCCTCATATGACCAGGCAAACACGTCACGAAATTCTTGAAATAGGGACTTATATGTTTGAATTTCATCTTCCGTACAAGAGGCACCTATATGAATGTTTTCAAGAATTCCAGGCTTAACCGAAATGTCAATAGGAATAGTTCGAGAAATATTTCCCAAATTTAACTCAGAAATCATGATTTTTCATTGGATTCTGAGGTTCCTTGACATAATCAGTCATAAAAATAGATGAAAAATCATTTTGAAAGCGATCAATCTCAGGTAAAAACGAAGATCTATGATGAAGATCTTCCCATGGTAAATCATCAACAGATAGGATTTCATGAATTTGCTCATCAGTGTGAACAAGTTCGGAAAACATTGTTGAATCTGAGTTTGATGTTGAAAATGATGCTTCATGGACCACATTCATTAAGTCAATTTTGGTTGAAGAAGGGTCGGAAAATGACTATACGGCCTGATACGCGATTTCATATGGACTCAAAGGCATAGCATCACCAAATGAATCTATCTCAGATTCGGAAGGTACGATCTAAGGATCATCATAAACAATAGTGTCTGATGAAATCATATGAATGGTTGCAGTAGAAGGCGATACGTTAGGAGGAGGAAAGTAAAAAGTTCCCAGTAAACCAGAATCTTTAACTAGTCCTACTCCAACATCCTTATAAGGGATAGTTGTTTTGCCAACATGCTGGATACTTTCAGAAGAGGCTGGGTCGGATGAAAAGTAAGTTAGCTAGTATATAGTTACGATCTTTCCATTATGAGGAAACTTTATAAGCCAAAAGACCGATGAAACAACAACTGTCATAGCGTAAGACCAACTACAACCCAAGAGAAGGTTGTAATCTAGAGGGGCATCAACCACCTCCACATCTAGATTAACAGTTTTGCCTTCAACCCCTATAGGTAAATCATGTAGAATGCCAAAAGGATGGAACCCATGGCCATCAAAGGCCTTTAGAATCGCCGAGGATTGATTAAGTGTAGGAGAACCAAGCGATCTCCAACACTGAATCGACATAATACACATTGAGGCTCCCTCATCAATCACAGTCCTATAGCAAGGTCTGTTTTTGAATAACACTGGAATCTGGAAAGCCATTTGATGAGGTAAGCGAGGTGTACTATTTTCTAGATCGAAAATTATAAGGTTCGAGTCCTGAATGTCAACAGCTCCTATAGCCGACAATAGCAATTTACGCTGTGCTGGACATGATTGCAGCACCTCCAAAGCCGACATTGCTGAAGGTGAAATAGCCAAATCTTCAATAATGTTATAGTTCTGAGCAGCTCTCGCATGTGGATTGAAAGCTGACTTTCGAAGTATACCCTTGGTGGGCGGTTTGATTACTAAGTCTGGGTTAGGTTTCTTGATCTGTAGTGGATCAGAAACGGGAGTTGAAGTTGATGGGTTTGAATTAGAAGATTCTACTTCCTTACCACCAACAACACTTTTACTTCCATAATCTTGCGATCGTGTCGCAATCCTAACATGGGACATCATCATTATGGGTTCTTCGGAGGCATTTGAGGAAGAACCTATCATCTTACTGTCTTGACTAGGAAAAGGATCCTTCAAAACAACAGGCGTTTGGGAACCTTTGACGATTTTCGCAACCTCAGCACGATGAGGGCAGTCTCTTGTAAAATGCTCTTCATCACAAATGAGACAAGGATAATGAGGTTTGCACTTCTCATCAGTAGATTCCATTTTTTCTTGTTTCTCTTTCAAATTTTTATCTGTTTTATTTTTCTTCTTCCGTTTCTTTTTACCGTCAGATTTTGATTTGGCTATAGATGACTCTACAACATGAATATCAGCAGAAATTTATTTGGAAGAATCTCCTGTCGGGGAATCTAGTAAAGTTATGATAGGAGAAGAATTCTTGGAAGATTTCTTCTTACTTTTGGTATTAATCGTACCAGTCATACCATCAGCGGCATGAGACCCAGAAGGAGTTGTAGTTATTTGATTTTGTTTAGGAAGGTCAGGGATTTTCTCGTGTAACGTACCTGACTACGTATAAACTAAGTCAAGGTACTGAGCTTGAGCAATTACTTGCTCTTCAATAACAACTCCTGCCTTAGTTACATCCTCAGTGATTTTTGGTAATAAAGATTTAACAACCCATTCCGCTAAGATTTGATTTGGAATAAAAACTTTCACTAAATGTCGTCGACGTCTCCATTCATGAATGTGATCTGAAATGTAAGTGGACGTGGACTGCTTTAATGAATTTAATAATTCCGTGCCATTGTCATATCTGACTGGCAACTGAAAATGAGTTAAAAACGAAGTAGCTAACTGACTAAAATTATAAAAAGTGGCTCGCGGTAACTCAATATACCACTTGGCTGCAAGACCAATTAGAGTGCGTTGAAAAATCCTTAAACTGATTGAATCATCTAAAATGGAGTTAGACGCACACCAGAGGTGATAAGTCATCACATGGTTCTGCGGATCCTCTCCTGATTTACCTTCAAACTTAGGAATATCACTAGGAAACTTATTCGGCATTGGCGGCCAAAACGAAAGGTAATTAATTGGATCGTTCGTAAGGCGCAACAAGTCAGGCAAGTCCAAAGTTGCAATGAACGGTAACTGATGATTAGGGTCCCTGAAACCCTAGGTCATGAGATCAGCCCCAGGAGGAGGATATCCAGGATAACTAGGAATTGGAATTGCATTTGGGATATTATATCCTCCCAGAAAACTAGGATTAACCGGACCGTACTAGGGTTGTTGAGGTTGCTGATAAGTATATCCAGGGTACGGTTGATACTGATAAACTGGCTGCTACACAGCAGGACCGAATTGGTACTGTCCCTGGTACGGTTGATAAGTAAATTGAGGTTGACTTGTGACAACCGTACTTGGACCAGGTTGTCCTACAGGCATTTGAACTGAAGTCTAAATTGTGGGTCCAGACTGAGGTAAAGATGCTTGAGGAGTTGATACGAGAATAGTAGAAACTAGAGTTGTAGATACTCCGGAAGTAGGTGGGGTAGATTGAACAGATGTTGCAGCAGTCGTTTGAGGTGGAGTTCGAGGCGAACTGGGCCCAAGCTGAGAAACTACAGAATGTGCAGAAGTTTGAATAGTAGGTTGGACAGGTTGTCGAGTTGAACCAGAAACTAAAGGTTGTCCAGATTGAGATGACAACTGCACATTCAGTTGCAAGATCTATTGAGATTGAGATGGATCCCACACTAAGTTCATTCCGGGGTATGGACCCATAGCAGGTTGAGCATATTGGGGACCATAACCGGGTTGAGGGTAGGGTTGATGATTCAAAGGTACATTTCCAGTTCCTTGGACAAATGATTGACTGAAAGGTGGTTGGAAACCTTGGGTTGGGTACTGACCTTGAGGTTGATAACTTTGAGGCATGTACTGATACTGGGGTTGACCTTGAGGTACATATTGATACTAGGGTTGACCCTGAGGTACATACTGAGTCTGGGGTTGACCTTGAGGAATGTATTGTCCCGTAGGTATGTACTGTCCTTGAGGTTGCCCCCTAGGCGGTCATTGAGTACCTTGAGGTTGCCCCCCAGGCGATAATTGAGGACCTTGAGGCTGCCCCCCAGGTGGTAACTGGCCACCTTGAGGTTGTGGATTTGGAATGGTACCTGACATCATAAGAATATCTTCTATACTCAACGGCTTAGTTCCATTATTACCAGTTAATAACCCTTGTTCAACAAGTTGAGGAGATGCTCCCAAAAAAGTACCAGTAAATGACTGATACCCAAAGGGAACAAAAGGACCGCCATATAAAAAGGTTTCTGGAGATTGAGAAAACATGGACGACTGTCTTGACATATTTAACTGAGGATAATAACCCCTAGGTGTTGGATGAAAAGGAATGCGAGGTGGTGAAAAACTTAGTCCCGGGTTTTCCAAAAAATTGGTCAATGAAAGATACCAAGCATCCCTCCTAGGTGGACTGTAAAAGATCGATTCACGCTCCCTAAGTTTTATAGCTGGTTGATTTTCAGGGATAGGTATACCTTCTTCCGGAGTAACAAGTTCTTCAATAGCAATAAGTCCAGAAGGAAGATTTTGGGTAATTACTCTTTCTACCCTGGGTGAACCAGGACCATTGGAAGTTGGAGAGGCAAACCCTGATGTTGGAGTAGCAACAGGTTCAGTTTCAGGTTCAGATATTTCAAGTTCCTCGGCTAATTCACTAGTAGAAGAAAAACTACCAGTAACTTCAGAAAAAGAAACAGGTTCTAAAATATACTCTGGTTCTTGCACTTGATAATCATGATGTAAAACCAAAGAAGACTCTCCTTCTTCAGGTGACCCAACTCTACTGTCACTAGGAGTTACAAGGGCTCATAGCCCTTCAAGTTGGCTCAATGAAAACTCAGGAGGTTGGCCCCGAAGTCTATGGGACTTCCTCAGTAATTCAGCCACGATTAAATATTTTAACTACTTCACACGCAAACAAAGAAAAATCTCAATGAAAACCACCTAAAGTCTCTAAAGAACCAAACAATTTTGAATCACACGCCTAAAGAATCTAGGAGGTCAAACCACACACAAGCAGTAACTTTCCGTACCGAAAACACTAGTTGGTGATGAAATCCAACGTCACAGAATTCAATACAGAAATGGTGGTTGGAATAGTTACTCCGGCAACCTGCTTAATGAATAGACTGGCACAAGTCTCTTCACTAAACCGTCTCGAGTGAAGAGAACCCCACAGAAAATCCAAGTGAGTCTAGCCGACGTCTGCTCCAGGTACAATGGGATCTTCCCTCCACTGTCACCTTAGGAAAGAATCCTATAGAATATGGTCACTATGGTTACCAATGGAAACAAATATACCTGGGGGAACAATCTGTGATCCGATACACATGCAAGGGCAGAGTAACAAGCTCAATGCCCTTGAAGGCTCCTTGACATAATCCAAGGTTTACCAACAAGTGACCCCAGGCTCCTCGACAATGGTTAATCTGGGGTTTACCGTTTTTAATACGTGTATATCTTGTATCGTTCCCAACGAGGAAGGATTGATTACCCCATTGGTTCGGACACGATCTCGTGCTTGACTCCTATAAGAGGAGCTTCCCAGAGCATAGATGTAGCAATTGGAATTTATCTCCTACCATAAGATACAGCTACTTGTTTGTTTTACTATCTTGGAGAGTTAATTACTCCCTACTCCAAGATACTAGCCTAAGCTATGTTGGTGATAAAGAGCCCTAGCAATAAAAGATTACTAGATAGATTTTACTTTAAGCGTTATTTTTATTGGTTTTTTCTTAAGTCAAAAGGTGTGGAGATGAAACTTATGGTGTGAAGACTTGACTCCAAATCACTGAAAATGCACTTAAGATGAAAAACAATCCTTTTTCTTCAATGAATTTCTAGCTAAAGAAAGAGTTGAGAATGCAAATGTTTATAAAAACAAATCTTTCCTTAACAAACAAATCAAAAGAAGAACTTTTTGTCTTCAATAAACTCAAAAACGAGACAACTAGTTATGCTCACGAAAATTTCCCTTTCTTTTCAAACACTCAAATACTACAAAAACAGACTTTTTCAAAAAGAGATTTTTTTTTTTTTTAATTTTATAAAACACTCAAAACTATTGAAAAATCTAATCTTGAGATCTATAAATTCTAAAAAACTAATTGAAGTAAAAGCTTACAAGATTTCTTTTCAAGGATGTTTTACTTAGTTATGAGCAAACTAAGGACTAATTTGTCCATAATCACAAATTAATCAAAAAACAAATAGCTTTTGTTTTCTTTTCTAAAAATGAAATCCAAAACTTTCAACACAAGTTCTTTCGAAGTTTCGCAAAGAGAAAAACAAGATGGATTCCTCAACAAAGGCGGATTTTATAAAACAGTCAGACTCATAAGAAGGCCAGCAAAAACCAAGGTGATCTGAGGTTTCTAAGGCTTCTAAGCTTTGAGTTACTACAAAGACCAAAACGAAAATCAAGCCCGGCACACAAAACTTCTAGGAATTTCACCTAAAACCCTAATGCCAATGGAATTAACCTACAAAACGTTTCTAACAAGTCACGTGCAGATCTGGGCAGAGGCTAAAAACACATAAACAAATCCTAAGCTGACTGAATGAGAAAATTTTAAGTTTTTCAAAATTTTGACAGGGTCCGCAGGCCCCCAGTATACCTAGGTGCGGTACCGCTTTTTGTGTAAAACAAAAGTGCGGGGATGTCCGCACTGTGTTACAAGAAGAGGATGCGGTCCCCTTCCAAAAGTACAAAAAACAAAAGATAATTCAAGATCTACTGAACCTACCCAATCCCACACACATCAAGTTAAAAACCAGAAACAGAGACACAGTTTCTCAAGTCAAAGTAAAAGCAAAGGAAAAAATCAAAAATTCAAGTCCCCAGCAGAGTCGCCATTTTGTCGGCCGGATAAGGCGCTCTTGCGGATAAGACCATCCTCCCTAGTATCTAATGATATCTAGCATCAAGCAAACCAAACAAATTCTATCTTTCCCTAAATATGCAATTTATAAATAAAGGCAAACAGTTTTTTTAGGCCTACCTCGGGTCCAGTGCTAGTTTGTGGAAGCCATGCTCCGTTGATCCAAATGAGCTCCCTTGTAAAGAATCTGCAAACACAAACAAGCACACACATTAAATAGCACCTGAAAAGCCAATATAATAAAGCATATTTATCATGATGATCAAGGAATTCATGAAATAAATCATATAAGACAATTTATTGAGAAAAATGAATCTGATTGTATTAAATTTAATCAAAGAAGAACTTTACAACCTTGGTGCCTTGATGTTGTACAAGCTCCTCCCAGGGTCCAACAAGAATCTCCTCTACTTTGACAAGTTTCACTCTCTTCCCAATGAAGCCAAAAGGTATGTAATCTCTCCTCTCAAGCTTAACTAGGAAGTCTCAATTCCAATAGCATTTACCCTAAAAAATGTTCAGCTTCTAACCTCTCTAGCAACCAGCCCAATGCCTTAATTTATAGTGCAATGGAGGGAAGTTACTAGGTCCACCTTCAAAGGGATAAAGCCCTCCTTCAAAGGGATAAGCTCCTCTCATCAAGGGATTAGCTCCTTTAGTTATGGGATGCATGAACCACCTAGGAGCGAACCATCCATGTCAAGGTTCCTTCTAGAAGCATCCATAATTAACCACAAGTGAGTTTTTAAGAATAAACTTGCACCTTTTTGACTTTCACAGGGGTCCGCACCCACTCCTTTAGAGACAGAGCGGGCAGGTCCGCAAGTAACATGACCAAGGGGTGTGGGACCGCTAATAACAATAAGAGAAAGTGCAGAACTAGAGCTTTATTGATTTTCAAGGACTTTGTCTCATTTTTAAAGCTTGACATGAAGAGCTGAGGTTTGAGACTTGCAAATGAGGACAGTATGAATGATGATAGACCCATACTGACTGGAAATAGTCATGGTGAAAATATTTTGTGTAACACTAGGACCTTGACTCTTACATTTTGAAGTTAAATAATGGCTCCCAGGCTTTGGTTTCATGATTAAGGAGACTCCAATACAACTCCAATCCTATCTTTTCTCCACTACAAACACAAAACTACAAGTAGATTAAACTTAGTTTTTTTGAATTCCATAGTTGTGTTGAAGATTGAATTCCTCCTTCTTAAGAAAGTTGCAATTAGATATAAGATTCATGCAAGTAAAATATTGCTTTGATTAGTGTGAAAATAGAGTAGCATTTTTTATTTCTACAACTAGAATAGTATATTCCTTTCATGCAATTACATTTAGCCTTTACATTTAATGAATGGTATTTTCATTTATGTAGTTAAAATCATTTTCATTCCCTTGCAATCATGATATGCTTTCATAGAAATTCTCTTTGTAGTTAGATGAAGGAGTGGTTTATGTATACCTTGATCTTATCTAATGGTTGAGGGTGACATGAGTATAAATTAACCTACTGTGAATATAACACTGTCACCTCTAAGTATGTACGAACATCAGGTTGATAATTTAAGTTGAGAGCCTTCGAAGTTGCAACATCCTTGATGCAATACCAGGGCTCACAAACTAGGTTTCAATATCTTATGGAATAATAGGTTATACTTGTTACATGATTTATATTGATTAAGGTGGTTAGTTTGGGTGGGTTTCACTCATTATGAGATTGTTAGGTTAATGTGTGTTAGGTAAACTTGACTCAGGGAAAGAGTCAATGTTGACTAGGTCATTATTGGGAGTTTTGAGCCAATGGTTTTTGATTTCCCATTGTAATTTTCCCATGGAATTCATGTGATGGAGCCTTTAAAAGGATTGGAAGACTTCATTTTGAGGTGATTGGTGAAGAATCACTTGTTTGGCTTGGGCAGGCTTTTGGCCAAGGACTAATGGAATTTTGTTAATTACGTTTTTCCCTAGAGTTGGGGTTTTCCCATGGTAAAATTGTGTTTATGTTTTCTAATTATTGCTGGTTTAATTTTATCTCCAATTTATTTTAATATTTGGTATGAGAGATAGATATTGGCTTCAGAAGGACACTTCTATTTCCAAGGGCTTAATTTATCTAGTGAATGGAAAGATCTAATCACAACATGACTGACCTGAAGTGTGGAAGGAAACGTTGAGTTCATGGTTCTGATTTTGTATAGAATCAAATATGAAGTTAGAGAGACAGTCTATATTGGTACTTTCACCTCCAGAAGTTGAATACATGACAACCACTTATGCAATCAAGGAATCCGTTTGGTTACAAATATTGTGTTAAGGTATGGGGCTTGTACAAAGAGCTATAAGGATAGATTGTGATAGCCAAAGTGCATTTTTCTTGGCAAAGAACCATGCTTATCATTTGAAGACAAAGCATATAGATGTTTAGTATCACTTTGTGAGGGATATGGTTGAATACAAAAATCTGTTGCTGGAAAAGGTGGAAACTTTGAAGAATGTTGCAGATGCATTAAAAAAATCTGTGAGCACTAAAACTTTCTATTAGTGTAGATAAACACTAGGCATTATTGCCCTAAACTGTTGACTATATACTTCTCTAGACCCTTGTGTTGAAATAAAACACTAAGTGGGAGAGTGTTGGGTGTGTGTTATATTCTTTGCTCGACTTATATGCACCACAAATAAAGGGGGGTTCGAGGTAGTGCCCCAAAAGAAATTTTTTGGATGGCTTTGCCCATGGTTTTGTGTATGGATTTATGATTGATGGTTTTTTAGATCTAGTCAAAGGATCTACAATTATGTTATAATAAGGTTTAATAGATTGGGGATTACGAATGCTTCAACATGTATATAAGGTATTGTAACACTGAAAAAAATATAATGAAAAGTCAATATGGTTTTCCCAGTTTTGGGTTTTGGGAAAATTTGTTTGCATGTATTATCTGTATAGGATTAAACCTTGAATGTGCATTATTTGGGTTAGTAAGCTAAGTTGGTTTATGCACTAAAAATTTAAGCAGGTTAGTTGGATACGTTAAGGTTTAGGTGGGCTAGGTAGGTTAGTGCATTCGATGGGTTAGGTATGCTAGTGGGTTACATAGGTTAGTGGTGTATGTTATGGGAAAACTTGCAATTTAGTTAGTTAGGTGGGATACTTATGTTACATTGGTGGGTTAATTTAGTAAGCTAAGTAGGTTAGGTTTATAGATTGGGAAATTTATTGGGTTATGTAGGTTATGTTGGAGAATCTAGTAAGGAAACTATTTAAACCAATTGTCCTTAACCTTAATAATTGCTTGTGAACTTTAGTTATCTTCTTATGTTTCTTTTTTAGATATTTTCATCAAAAAATTATCAAGAGAAAAAACAATAAAGATAATAGACACAAGAGGTAGGCTCCAATCCAGGGAAAAAGCCCTCCTAGAGGAAAACCAAGAAATAATATCTTCTCTTCTTATATAACCTGCTTCAAATGAGAAATATAAGACCCAAACTCCTAGACCAAGTCCTCCTCCAAGCACCAAGTCAACCCTTAAAGAATATCTTCCAAGTATGTCAAAGATCAACCAAGTCAACAAGGGTCAATCCTCCTTCAACCTGATTTAAATCTCAGCTTCAACCCTTGATCTCGACATGCAATTATTGGCCCTACAATAACTGCAGAAACCATAATTTCTTCACACGTGTGAGAGAATAAGGCTCAAAATCAGATCTTTCTTACTCTTCTTGCTTTCTTCTTGCTTCCTTGATCTTCACTCTTGCTTGCTTCTTTCTCCTTACTTCAGATCAAACTCATTTCTAGTGTAGATGTAATATGCGTCAAATGAGGTCAAAACTACTTCTATATATACACATATGTGGACGTCGAATAGTCTCTTCTAGGCTGACTTGTCATTGGTAAATCTGACTTGTGCTTCAAAATATTTATTTTTTTCAAGTTACAACCTGCCCAATAGGGTCTTATACAAACTATATTGAATCTCTTAAATCATGACAATATTTTTTATGACATGAAAAAATCTAGAAGCATGAAGAACATGATTAACATAGTTGTCCAATCAAAATAAGCATGAAACCCATGCTTGAAAATAATATTTTTTCCTTCTTCTTTTGCTTGTTACATAAGATATACATAATGACATTAGTACAAGGACAATTATGAAGACTGAAACTAGTTACATTTTCCAACACTCCCTCTTAACTGGGGAGATATTCATAATTGTACAACCAATACAAGGATATTCTCAAACTGAAGAGTTCTCATAAGAAGAGTCATATTGGTAAGCCATCTTTAAGCGTTAACATCATAACCAACATTGTCAACATTGTAAGGCCTTAACTTACAAATGCTTCTTGTATCAAAGCATAATGCTAGGATGCTTTACACAAGATACCACACTACCTCTCAAGGTACATACCCCATCTAGATTTTCACTAGCCTCTAGGTATTTCCTTTTAGGACTATTCTTATCTTGGATTCTCAATCCTCAAAGAATATCGATTGTCTTCAACCACTATTATCTTGGATACTTGTCGAACCATCAAAGAGTGTCAGTAACTAAGAATACTTCCTATATTGGATTCTTTATCCTCAAGGAGTATTAATCTTAGATGCTTATCCAATCCTCCATCCTCCCTACCATGGCCTTCACTAAACGTATGGTTGTTAGTCCTGACCTAGTGCATGACACATGATATAAGAGAATACAATGTTTATCATCACTCCCTCTCAACTAGGGAGGATATACTAATTCCCTCTTAATCATGGAATAAATCCGTATTCCTTCCTTCTTACTCCCTCTCAAGCATAGAGTATATTCCTTACATTATTTCAATTGGGAAGTCACAACCACAAGATCTTTAGCTTATTTTCATAAATGTATCAACTACTAGTTCTTCTTGGAGATCTTCAAGTATTAGCTACATGGATCCTTCTTACTTTTTCATCTCATCATATTGAGCTTCTGCCTTCCTGGATGTTATGGAGCCATCTTTTTCCTTTACTCTTGAGATAGGGTTTAGGCTATCAACCTCTCATATCACTTTCCTTTAGTCATCATCAATAAAGGCATTATATTTAGCCAATCAAGTTAGAGCTTAGTCATAGCTTCCTTTGGGCATGAAAGTGATCTTTATTGTCATATGAACATCAAGTTATCTCTTCGTATTTATACATCTCAATCCCAAGATGAAGTAAACATATTGACCATACATTTATTCAAGTATTATCAATACCATCCACTCAATCCATGTATTCATTAAATTGAGTTCAAAGCTAACAATTGTAGATATACTTTCCTCAATTGTCATCTACAATATCCTTTTAGGTAGCAAAACTATATCTCAACAAGATAACCAGTACTGAAATATAATATCAGACTTACCTTATCATGATGGCCCTTTCATCAAAGTATTTTCTTACTTGTATCCTTTAAGATCAACATTATTTCGCATGATCCATCTCCATATTGTACGAGTATCCTTCTCCATGCATTCACTTTTAATCAAGGTTCCCATGTATCGAACTTATCGACAAGTTGCAATATCTTCCTTAGAGTTGTCATTATTAACTCTCTTTTATTCTTTCGGAGACCATACTTGATTTTGATCAATATCATTGAGTTTACATCATGCTATCTTGTGGAAGAGTCTTGATATTTATCCATTCTAAAGCATACAAACTTCTTCTTTCAAGAATCGAGTAATCTTGTAGAAGACTTATCAGCAAATTCTTATAACCAACTCTTTCTACAAGGTTCTTGTAGATATGAATTCTACCTTCTAGAGAATAGTTACTTAAAAACATGCATACCTTTGCTTCCGTACCATCATCTAGCCATCCTTTGAGCTTGCATCCAACCTTATTGAAGATAAAATTTCCTTTCTTAAGAGTAAAAAGAATTTAATTCAACCATCTGTATGCTTACATCCTTCAAGACTACTATTTCCATACTAGATGGAATACATACTAGTCATAATGCTTCTTCCAAGAACCTTCCTAGATGATGGTTCTTATAGGATGATTTTTAATGATCCTTTTGGCAAAATGACTGCCTCTAACAATATATTAGAAATTGCTTGGATGAAATATAATATGTAATATGATCTCAATCCTCTTATTATTGTAAGCTAGATGATTCTTATCAAAGCAACTTGATCACGTAGACTCTAATTTCTCTACTATCGCATGCTTCTTTCCACGATGTTATGCTTTATAAAAATCAATACCCTTCTAGGGAATGCAATGATGTATGTTAATTTACTTTATAATTTCTAATAAAAAGAAATAAAAATTGAAAATGAACCTGATAAGGATGGAGCTTCCTTCATTAGTAAAGATATTCTCCTTTTGGTTTCTTCTCAGGTTCTCTTTTTTCCTCAGCTATGTGAGCTTCACTTCTTTCCTTCCTTTTGTTGTTCTTCTTGTTTGGAAAATCCCTCTTAAAATGTCCATACTCATTGCATCCAAAGCATTGAATCTTATACATATTTTTCTTTCCTTTGGACTTTCCAAACTTCCATTTCTTCTTCTTCTTGGATTTCACAAAAAAAAATTGAGACTTCTCATTTGATTCAGTGTCATCCTTTGCCTTTATCCTAGTTTCTTCTAAGATACATTGAGCCCATAATTGTTACGGGTGAAACCACCCTAGGGCTTTGGGTTGAGAACCCTAATAGAGCATATGGCAAACCTCAACAAGAAATGCTCAAACGCATCAAAAATACTTATTATACTAAATCGTGTAGGAGTGTCCTTACCTAGATGTCCTTCATTTGGGTAGATCCAGCAGGGTGAAAACCCTCAGCTTCTCCCGATGTTCTTGAAACCTAAAAATTATTCAAATGGAACATACATGAAAGTAGAAACATAAAGCATATACATGATGTTAACTTTAAATCATATAAATGAATGACTAGTTATACATCAATATAAGATTAATAAATGAATTACAACATAATTTTGATGCATAAACACATTTCATATTAGAAACAAAGCAACATTCCTTTTATTGAAGTAAGCTATAAATGAGGTGGAGAAATATGACCTGAGTCCTTCTCCAGATCCAAGTGGAACCGTCCTCCAGATTCGTCCTTTCCCGAACTTCAACAATCTTCCTCCATCACTAATACAAGGATATCTCAAGAAAGATGGAGGATATCTATAATCAAGGAAACAAGGGTTTCCTGGAGCTTTGGGGAGTGCAGCAGGCACAAGGATTCTTTAGAATTGATCAGGGATAATCTCACTATAGTATCAATATGTCATCCTTTCTCCCTTAAGGCCTTCCCATGGAGTTTTATTTATACCTCTCCAAATTTATTTATTTATTTTTATTCCATTCTATTTATTTATTTATTTTTAGTTGGGCCACGAGCAATAGGAGGTGAGTAACATGTAAATCCCATGAACTCCGCCCGAAATTAAGGAAATTTAATATTTTTAAGTGTTTTAACATATGTACATGAGTTGGATATATGTTGACCCATGTGTACACACTTTTATCACAAGGAAAAGTAGTGCATAGGGAATAAAACACATTTTTGAAGATTTTGGACCAAGTCTTGAAGGAAGGGTTTCCCTAGGCCATAATCAGAGCATCAGATCTACCAAGAGTGGTAAATGGTGCTCTAACAAATGCCCTCTAATATATGAGGTCATAAGGGGTACACGATGGCCGAAATGTATTAAGTGTATGGAAGGAATCATGTTGAGACCAAGGAAGAGTTCACCATAATTCAACTTTCCAAGCCATCGAAAGTGATAAGAAAGAAACTGCTATCTGAGGCGGGCATACCCATGTTCATAAATAGTAAAGCATGTATGCATGTCAAGTACAAAAGCGGATCCAATATGCATACAAGTATAAAAGAACTAGAAATACATAATGGATCATCTGATCATAATCAAGAAAGTACATGTCTGAATATCACATATAAAGAGTTGATCAATGATGCTGAAGTATGAAGCTGATCACTAAAGCCAAGAAACTGATCCAAATAGTACTAAGTGAACATGATGCAATAAATGGTACTACACCGCAACTCGGGTATGTCACTGTAAGGAGCTGGAACATATAATATGGATGGTGTCAACTAGCAGAAACATGAGCAATTGACAAGTGAACTAGGACATGTTGATGCAAACCCAAGGTCTTCACCGACTGTCGTGGTACATTTCTAAACAATGGGAATGAATGATATAAAGTCGACCACGTGAGAAAGTGTTTGATTATCGGTCATTGATGTATACTGTTAACAAATGCGATACTACTCACTGGTAATGATGTTGAGAGTCAAGGTACTCAGTACAATCTAATAAGTGCAAATAAATGAGTTGTAGTCGAACAGTTGAAAGAATTTATCAATCAGGAGACAATGATGTTTTCCCACTGTCGATAGCGAAGGAATCTGCCATTGATGACTGCAAACCCTAAGGTACTACCAAATGGACTCTAGATCCCTTTCCCAGAGAAATGAGTTGAAGTTGATGGGAAAAGATCTGCTAGAAGGAAGGAATTAAGACATCCTTCATCAATCTAGCACGAGTGTAACCTGTAGGCCAATAATGTGGAAGGAATTAGATGAACAAAGATGTAGTAACCCAACCAAACCATGTTCCAGCATACACAAGATGTGGCTAGCACATGATAGAAACCCTTTGAACCAACCAATAATGAAAACTAACATAAAGGCAAGGAATCCACCAATAGGGTCAAATGGAAACCAAGGCACTGCACGAATCCCAATGTGTGATAATGAACGTTGATGTCGAACACAATGGGAACCACCTAGTCAAAGACCCATGATAATGATCGATGTTGAGCACAAGGTGACCTATCAATAATGAAAATAGGGCTAGGGTGTGGCTCTAGATCTACCCTAAGAGCAATTTTTCATACTTGATAAGGACAAGACCTGCCAGCAAGAAGTCAATGGAGACCTTCTCAAACTGGCATGAGCAAAGGACTGATAAAATTGATGTGATAACGAACATGACGCTAACAACTAGGGATGGTCGACTAAAAAATAGGTCAAGAGACATCGCAAAGAGGCCGACTCAGGTTTACTTCCCTTGAACAAAAGCATGACTCAACTATGACTAAAAGGCTGATATGATAACTTTGTATGAGTTTGTCATGCAAGAGGCATAAGAAAACTCTCCATATGATTGGAAGAGGTAACCAATCAGAGGAGCATTGACTTGATAACAAGGTTAAGGCTCTCCTAAGTCAAACTAAAGCCCACCCCAATGGAGGAAATATTTTATTTTGAGTGCTTTGTTCAAGGGCAACATGACTAACTCTAGCTGCCATCAAAATATGGAAATAATGTCCCTTTCTCGCTCTTTTTTTTGGAATATATAATTTTTTGTCTTTTCTTTTATATGAAGCTTGAAAAAGAATAAAATAATGCTATAGTACAGTGGAAATAACGGGTGTCGAAAAAGCATATGCTCTAGTTCCTGGGATGGGAACATTCTTATGCTCAATGCAAGGTGGCAAAACTGGTCAATGACACTCAAAGGGATGTTCTTTCCACGAGTATAAGGGTGTGTCAAGTTGCAGAGGCTAAGAATTGATTGCAACATTGATTTTGCATAAGACATGGTCGATAAGTGGCTTAAACACGAGTCCAAGTGAAGCTAGCTCAAGGCCAAAAGGTGCAAGTAGTCAATATCCAATGCAGCAGTACAACTCAACACCAAGGAGCCTCTAGGGTATAAGGCTAGAAAATGGTGCAGAAGAATGAGAATGAGTCTTCAATGTACAAGTCATGGCAGGACTAAAGAGGACTCCCTAGCCTACTCAATATAGCAACATGGGTAGCCAATGTTAGCGAGGATCTAACTAAGACACCCATGTAAAGGTTGGATCTACCATCGCATCATGATTTTTAAAGTTGACGAGTGAAAATGGTTTGCAAATCAAGATACAATGGGGTCGACCCTATGGCTAACGAATTTAAGTATGGAGGCTAGTATGCAAAATGTAGTTGAAAGTAGAATTCTATAACCTATATGCCAGTAAGAAAACGATCCCTGCCATGACGGGTCTACGGTCATGGGACCAAAAATGATGTCTCGATGAAGTATCCAAAATTTCCTAAAAAGACAACTCATTCTCGACACTCCAAGCCACAAGATCAAAAAGTCCATAAGACAAAAATCAATTTTTGAAAAATTAATTTTTATTTTTCAACTTATATAAGGACTTTTGGACTTGTAGTTTTGTCATTTGTGTTTTGAGCAAGGAGCTGTGAGATAGACCGAAACAAGCTTCCTCCAACCAATTGAACCATTCAAATCACTCCAAAACTTCCAGGTAACCCTTATATCCTGCTTGTAATTATTTGTGATACTTTTTAAATGTTTTTTTAAAGTTTTGACCGTAGGAAAATATGTCAAAAATTTCAATTCTGCGTACACGCAGGTTGAATGTAGGTAACCCACATATACAAGGGCCCTACACACAACTGTGTTAAAAGGAAACCCACGTGTGCGCGAGTAAAAACTTTAAAACATAAATCTAATAGTTTGAAACATTTTTTTGGGCAGGATGACCATCACCTGACGAGAAAGAGAGCATAGTACTATAGATAATCAATTAATGGAGGACCAAAATGCTTTGGATGCTTTAAGAGGCTATGGCTTGCTAAAATTCTTTAAGATGCCAAATATGAAATCCAACACATGATTGCTTGAGCTTTTGATTCATTACTGGAGTGTAGAGGATGATGCATTCATGATCGATCAGATGCCCCTAAGGATCGATATCAAAGATATATACTTTATTACTGGTCTTTCTTGAAGGGGAGAGGTGGTGCATTCGACTGGCAGGATGAGGGGTAGTCTTACTGTAGAAGACTATGTCCACATATACTGTCCTAGTCATCTTGAAAAGATTGGAAGTCAGATTCCAATCAAACACGTAGAGAGCTTGTCCTTGAAGATTTTACTATTTACCATTGCCAAGGTAAATGGCTCTGCTGCTTTACATCAGGCCTCACGAGTATCTATGAGCCTAGCAGTGGAATGTCTCACCACAGTGTTTGATTGGTGCACACCTCTACTGACCAATATGAAGAACCAACTGACCTCCATTTAGAAGGGTCAAACAAAGAATTTTGGATATGGCACAATCTTATGCTCATTCTTCTTTGAGAAAGTACCTGGGCTTCGACCCAAGGTATTATTGACTATCAGCAGCCCTAGAGATCCACAAATGGGTAGGTGGGCTGACCTAATGAAATGCCTTGGGGGTGGTGATGTGCCCAGGATGAATTTTGACGACGAGTTTTTCGCATGGTGGGATCAACAGGTCATCACAATCGATGACTACCCCTATGCCGGGATGGATTTCCAAGGAGATCCAGATTTAGTGTTACCACCAAATGCAGCATGGGGTGCCATAGGTAACAATTTTTTAATTTTTAAGACTTTTTTGGTTTTTTTTTAATGAACTAAAAAATATTTTTGATGAGACAAGACACTTACAAAATATATTGATCATGCTTCAAATGTGGGACCAGTGAGACCTGATGGATTTTACCGACATAGGCGTCATGGGAAAGATGCCGAAGGGGTTGCAACTGAGACAAAGAGAGTTCTTCATGCAGTTTAGAGGAACTTGGCGAGGCTGAATCACCATGTACTCATGATAGCCATAGAGGATCTACTCGAGGAGATGCAACGTCATGTGGTAGGAGTACCACGGGACTGGGTGCGGCTATCTTGGGGTGTAGCCAATGCTGTTGTTTATTTTCTGGCCACTCATCCTGAGCCAGCTAGATAGATGATTAGATATTTTTATGATTGGACATGATGATGGGCATAAGCCTAGATTTTGTAGGGCATTTTGTCCCAAATTTTTGTATATTATTTTGGGCACAAACACTCTATCTATATACAAGCGATTTTACGATATATTCAGATGACATTTTGATTATTTTTGATGTTTTTTCATTTGATGAATGATTTATATGTCAATCTAATGCTTGATTAGCAATAGAATCTGCTAATGAATTTTCCGATCGTGGAATGTGGACATATGTGATATAAACAAATGATCGTTGCAACAATCTCACTCTCGAAAATTGGCGATATAAATAGGGATCTCATACCTGATAAGTGTTATTCAGCTGAGATACCACCAGTTGTGAGTCTAAATAAACCACTAACGAATCAATACCAAGAGATATTGCTTCAGATAGCAAATTAATAACGCCATTATATGGTGAAATATTATTTGAAGCAGGACCGATACATACTCCTCTCGAAATCATCAACTGGCCAGATGGATAATAAATCACCCAAGCTGTGGAAGAAAGGTTCCAGGTATGCCTACTTGCACCATTAATGAATCCTAGATATATTGAATCGTCCATCAATACTATCCCAAAGCAGATAAAAAATATCAACATCACTAAAACCTCTAGATAAATATGTACAAACATACAATATATACAAACAAGCAAGTGCTTGGCCAAAGCCTAAGAAAAGTACTTCTTAAGGGAGAGCCCATTTCTGGGCTTCGCCAACTTTTTTCCTTCAAAGTCAATTAATTCATAAGCCCCATTTTTCAAAATTCACTTGAATATAAAGGGACTGTACCACATAGATTTAAACTGGCCTGCCCCTAGGGTGTCTTTGTCTTGATCATAGACCAGGACATGGTCACCTTCAGAAAGATTTTGAGGGTGGATAGCTTTATCGTATTGAGTTTTTACCCTCTTTTTATGGGCTTCGTTTATTATGGCGACATCTTGATGTTGCTCATAAAGATGCTCCAAATGAACAAGGTGTTCCTCAAGACTAGAAGTCTCTAGAAGAAGTTCAACAACTAGCTTAAGAGAAGGAATTTCACATTCAATAGGAACGATAGATTCCAACCCGTAAATTAGTTGAAAAGGAGTATAACAAGTGGCATTATTAACTGACGTTTGGTATGCCCAAAGTGCCGGATACAACATGATGTGCCAATTGGATTGAGCTTTGTCAATTGTCCTTTGTAGGATGATTTTAAGGGACTTGTTCATGGCTTCCAACCTACCCATTTCATGAGGATAATATGGAGATGAATTCTCCTATCAGAAACCCAACTTGAGAGCCAATTCAGACATCAATTGATTTTGGAAATGACTGCCATGATCAATGAAAATCTCTTTAAGGATACCAAATCATGAAATAACCCGATTGAAGAGAAACAAGGCCGCTGTTTCACTTTCGTTTTTGAAAGTAGGCATGGCTTCAGCCCACTTTGTAAAGTAGTCTACGACCACAATGATGTACTTATGATTCGCATTTTGAAGGCAGATTACAAGTATTAAAATCAATGCCCCACTTCATGAAAGGATCGGTGGTGATAACAGGGAAAAGCGGAGATGGATGTGCATGCATTTTCAGAGTATAGACTTGACAAGGATGGCATCTTTTGACTGCTTCAATACAATCTTTGAAAATCGAGGGCCAAAAGTAGCCTGCTCGCAAATTTGTTTGGGCTATTGCAAGCCTCGATAGATGACCGCCACAAGCTCCACTATGGCAATCATTAAGCACTGACTCGGCTTCTTCCAAATTCAAACAACGACTAAGGATTGAATCAATCCCGTGACGATATAATGTGTCACCTATAATAACATAATTCTTAGCAAGGTGACACAACTTTCTACACTCATATTTGGAGAAAGTGGGTGGAAACTTCAAAGTCTGGAGATATATAATGATATCTCCATACCAAGGATCTTGTGAAGAAATGAGAAATAAATGTTCATCGGGGAAATTTTCCTTGTGAATAATTTCTTCCTGACAAGGTAGCTCTGATATCAACTCTGAAAATACTAAAGATTTCTTTGATTTAGCTTACATGAATTCAAGATCAAATTCTTGCAAAATGAGAATCCATCTATTATATTTGCCCCCAATCACTCACCTACTGAGGATAAACTGAAATGCATTGACAACTGCTAAGACGAACGTTTTCCGAAGTAGAATGTGCCGAAGCTACTAGATAGCATGTAAACTACCAAAGCCAATTTCTCGATGGGAGAATAGCGTAGTTTAGGGCGTACCAAGATTCAAATTAAGTAGTAGATTACATGCTCATATAAAGCATCATCTTACTGAACTAGAACCATACCAATGGTTGATTCTGCTACAATGAGATACAAAAGGAAGTCTCTGCTATAATCGGGTGGACTCAATAATGGAGTAAAAGTTAATGCTTTTTTCAAAGCATCAAAAGATCATTGCGTGAAATCATCCCATAAAAATGGAACTCCTTTCTTAAGCAAACGCATAAATCCTTTTGTAATCTTGACATAATTTGCTATGAATCTCCTCAAGAAATTTTCCTTTCCTTGGAGACTTTGAAGTTGACAAATGGAAGACGGGGGAGGAAACTAAAGTATTGCCTCAACCTTGAAGGGATCAACATGAATCCCCTCTATCGATACGATGAATCCTAACAACCGACCGGATGTGACGACGAAAACACACTTATTTGGATTCAACCAGATTTTATAAAAACGACACCGTTCAAAGATCAATCGAAGGTGTTTAGGATGATCAATTCTCTTTCGAGAATGAGCAGCTAAATCATCCAGATATGCTTCGATAACGTGTTTGATTTTGTGAAAAGCATAAGACATGGCCCACTAAAAAGTGGCTACAACATTTTTTATGCCAAAAGGCATATTTTTGTATGCAAATGTACCCCAAGGAAAAGTAAAGGTTGTCTTGTGTTGATCTTCTAGATGGATATTAATTTTGATTGTAACCAGAGAATCCATCCATGAATGAAAAAATTTCATTACCCACACATTCATTAATAATTTGATCAATAAAGGGCGCGGGGTAATTGTCTTTCAGACAAGCCTTATTTAGGTCCCTAAAGTCAATACATACTGGAATTGTTCCTTTCTTTTTATCCACGGGGATTGGATTAGAGACCCACTCAGTCAGAGGAATGGGGTATATAAAGCCCGCCTTAAGCATCTTTTCAACTTCATATTTAATAGCCGCTACTTTCCTAGGATTGACTGGTCAAAGTTTTAACGAATAGGTTTAGCGGTTTTGTATGTCTTGATCTCATGCTAGACTATAGATGGATCTATTTTAGGCATTTCCTCATAAGACCAAGCGAACACATCACGAAAATCTTTGAAGAGATCGGTGTAAATTTGAATTTATTCAGGGGAACAGTAAGCTCCAATGAAGACATTTTCGATTATGTTAGGATTCCTAGAGATGTTCACAAGTACAGTTCGTGAGATAACAGACATGTTACCTTCAGCAGAAAATTGTGCTGGTGCCAAAGGGTTTAAAACTGTATGAACATCACTAGTAGATAGACTGGACAAACTTGACTCAATTTCTCACAAATGAGGGAGGAAATATGAAAGATGATGTAAATCATCCCATGTTCTATCAACATCCATCATTTCTTCTAGAATTTCTTCCTCATAAGGTAAGACTGTATCTAAGCAATCCTGAGCTGAAGTTGAATCGAGGGTCCAGGCCAGAGCCACATATCCATCTAACTCCTATAGTGAGAAATGAGTAGGATGGGAGTCTGCAGAGTTAACAATAGACTGATAATCAATTTCTACTTAGACATAGGACATGTCATTCCACCTACCTGACCTCCATCTAATGTGGTGGTAGATGAGGGTAAAGTCCAAGGGTCCGAAAAATAATGATTTCAAAAGAACTCTCTTTAATAAGGTCCCATGGAGGATGAAATAGCGTTGATTCTAGTTGAAGGAGTAGGGAGATAAAAACTACCTATTAAATAAGAGTATATACCAACTCCTAAATTCTCAATAAGTTTCCTAGGATTATCCATTAATGGAACAGTAGAGTTAGAGTACGCGTGAGAATCACCCGGAGAATAATCCATCTGATCAACTTTTACAGTCCTTCCCTCATGAGGAAAACAAAGGATGCGAAATAATGATGAAACTATGGCATCCATCTCGTAAATCCAATTCTTGCCTAAGAGGAGTTTGTAATCCAGGTTCGCATCGACAATTTATACCTCAATATTTACCACCTTTCCCACAACACAGATGGGAAAGGCTGGAATAATCCTGTGTGGCCTATGAGAATGTCCATCAAATGCCGTCAATAGAGTCAGTGAAGGAACAACTTGAGGTGATCCAATGGCCTTCCAACATGACATGGACATCACACATGTGGAAGCTCCCTCATCTATAATTGTTCAAAAGATGTTAGTCTTTCGATCTGTAGACTTTATCTGGAAGGCCATATGATGGGGAAGTCCCTTTTTGATGTTTGACATATCAAAAGTGAGCACAGGAGAATTTTTTGGATCTACTGCTTTGATTGCTGAGAGAAAAGCACTCCTCTTAGTAGGGCATGATTGGAGTACCTCTAATGCTGACATAGCACAAGGACTCTGAGCCAGTATTCTACAATCGAGTAGTTCTGGGCTTCCCTAGCATTCAGATTAATGGTCGAGTGCTTCGCGAAGCCTTTCAACATCTGAGGTATAGACTCAACAGAGGGCCTCTCAATATGGAGTGGCTCTAAGGCATTAGAATAAGACTTAGCCTTAGATGATTTTGATTCACTGTAATCATGTGATCAAGTAGCGACATCGATATGTGAGCTCATCATATAAACATTTGATGAATTGTCCCCTTCCCGGTTTCCCCCATGCGAGGTGATGAGCCCCATAAATGGGTAATTATATGGGCTCATTTGGCCTCCTGACTTAGCTTAATTCACCATTCTCATTAGTTTATTGCATGATTTTGATTATATTTATGCTAATAGAGTGAGTTGGGTTAGTCATTATGCCATGAAGTCTAATGTGTGCTTTATGCAGATTTTTGGTCAATTTTGAGATAAATTCAAAGGTTTAATGAGCATTTGGAAGCCAATATTCGAGGAAAAAAAGGGAGAGGATTTGTAGGGGGGTGACCCCCTCATTTATGACTCCCTACTTCGAATCTTCCTTCAGAAGGCTTGGAGCACAAGCAGCCACATCAAGGCATCAAAGGGGCAGCCGAGCAAGTGAATGTTAACTGTTGTCTAGCTCAAGTCCTGGGAGCCAAGCCTCCATGATTTTAGGAGAGTTGTTGGGAGCTACAATTGTATAAATAGAGAGGCCTAGGGCCTTAGTAGGTTGGTTGGATGTTAGTCAAATTTTCGCACTTTTGTTGTAGCTTTTGCTCAGCTCATTTCGAGCTTACTTTTGTGGACAGTTTTATGTAATGTGACTATTATTTTGATAATGAAGATGAAATATTTTCTGAGCCAGCACTGAGTTCTTCTAGAGGGCTGAAGCTCTTGGGTTAGGGCCCAACCCAAGCTTCCCAACACCTCTTGTTTTGTATTTATATGTCTTGTTGCAGTTCATGAATTAGTTGTTGTTAGATAGATTTCTTCCTTAGTAGAATAGGTTGCTTTTTGGCAATTTACATAGTTGTTTCCATTTCATTTTGCTGAAGTAGGTTAAATAGTGGTAAGAGAAAGATAAAAAAATGGCCATCAATAGAGCCTTGACCTCCTTTCTTCCCTTTGGGACCATGAGCTGAGGTCAAGACCCTCGTGCTGCCACCAAAAACACAGTTTTGCCTTCTCCATGCAATTTCTAGTGTTATATTTTGATTTAGAGGTTAATTCTTTGCTTCAGATCCATTTTGCCATAATCATTTATGTTTCTGCAATAAATCTCCATTCATTCTTTCCTTTCCATGTATCATTGTTCAGCATTTTATTTTCCTAGATTATAATTTAGGTTAATATGAGGTATAGTTCTATTTTTTGGTGTAGCTAGTTTCTTTTCTTGCTCAATTTCAGTGTTTGATTTGCAGCTCTTTTGCAGTACATCTCTGCTCATAATAAGTCAATAAAACAGAAATCACCATCTCTTTTGCTACATTCTCCATAGGTCATTCACATCCCCTCATAAATTTGCCCTAATTTGCTGCGTTTTTCTCATAAACTTTCCTCTCATCCCTTGAACAAATCCAACCATCATTCTCTTTCATAATCCTTCTTGATGAACCTTGGACACCTTAATACATCCCTCTAGTCTTCAACTACTCTTTCCCACCATTTTTCCACTTTCAAAACCTCTAAAACAGCTCTTGGCATCGTCTTGTAGATCCCCTGCAGCCTCTTGTAGAAATTCTTGTAGGTGACTTTTTGAAGTTTGATTGTAGGGAAAGCCTCCAGAAGGTTACCAGAGGCCTCCTAGGACCCCTCCACAGCTTCCTACACCTCTACAAATCCCAAATTCGCCCTCCATCACCACCTAATTGCTACCACATCCATAAGCAAATCAATTATATGCATAAAAATTCCACATAAAATACATAAAAATCCAAAAAAGATGTTTTTTTCTCATTTCCTCCTAGAAATAGCTTGAATAGATGTTGTTTACTTCCTAAGTAGGTAATGGCATTCATTTTATGGTTTTTCATCCCTCTTTCTGCAAAAGTAGTGTTAGTTGATTAATTAGGGTTTGCTAGGGTTACTTCACATTTCAGTCTTATTTCACTTTCTCCAAGTAGAGTAGCCTCTGTAGAGTGAGCTTTCATTTCTTTCATCATACATAAATCTTCTTCTGGAAATCATAGAAGTTGGCTTGAGCTCCTAGTGATCTTGCGCCAGCTGACCAAGTGACATCTTGAAGTAAGAATTAGTACTTGTGCATACAACATTGTCGCTTCCAAGTTTGTTACGAACTACCGGGTTGATAAAAGTAAAGTAGGAAGCCCCAGGAGTTGCAGCATTGTTGCTGCAATACTGGTGCTCACCACTTTTTGGTGTCGTTTCCAGGGAAGCGTCAAAGTATTTTATGATTACTGCTTTTCTTCTATTTTCTACTGCAACATTCTGCTAAGTAGTTCATTTCAGCAAAAGTAGAGTATCTGTTTCTTTCAATTTCTACATTTCCTTGCTTTCATTTCAATTCTACAATTTCCATTTCAGCAAAAGTAGATTAGTCCTTTCAATTCTACAATTTCCATTTCAGCAAAGGTAGATTAGTCATTTCCTTGCTTTCATTCCAATTCTGCAATTTCCTTTCAGCATGTTCATTTCAGTAGTTGCAATTTGTTTGTTCAATCAATTTCAGTTTTACAGGTACAAGCAGGAAAAAATGAAAATCACCCAAAAAGAGATTTCCTTTCATGCCTCATAGGAACAGAGATAATTCGGGGAAATTCCTACCCAACACCCCCACCACATCACAAAGTCACCCTTCTCTCTTCTTCGGTGGCAATGATCCAGAAGAAGCTTTAGGGGAACAACCAGATATATTTGAAGAACCTATAGGAGAAGAAGAGGAAGAAAACATCCCTCCTGAGACAATGGTTGAAAACAAAAATGCTAGGGGGAATGGATAAAGAGTAGAGGGTACCTTTCCCATCCGAGAGACCAATGGGGACACTAAAATGAAGAACATAATCCCTTCAGCCCTACCTCACTTCCATGGATTGACTACAGAAGATCCTGACACCTTCCTGTTTGAGTTTTCTGTTATCTGTCGAACCTATGACTATGCAAAAGATGAGCAGAAGTTGAAACTGTTTCTTTCTACCCTCAAGGATGCAGCATTACGCTGGTTCATGGGGTTACCTGGAAACAACATCACAACTTGGGCTCAGTTGCAGCAAGCCTTTAATAACAAATATCGAGACTACTATAGGTCAAAAGATACCAAGGAAGAAATCTTCTGAATGACCATGGGAAGTGATGAATCATTGGAAGATTATGAAGAAAGGTACTAGCTTAGTTATAAAAGGGCTAGGTCCACACTTGACCCTGAATCTCTAAAGTTGGTCCTGCTCAGAGGAATTTCGGAAGACCTTCTAGACACCCTCCATTTACTGGCTGGGGGAGACATCTACCAACTACCTTATGAAGACATAAAGATTATTTTTAGAAACCATTCTAAGGTAGCCAAAAAGAGAGGTATGGGGAGTCAACCCATAGCTAGTACCTCCTCATCCAGTTCATCCCTTAAAGGTGAACTTGGAAACATGCTGGAAGACTTCAAGAGTGACATGCTGCAGAATCTTGCCATGCAAATGGATATCTTGCATATCAAAAGGAAACAAGAGGAAGCAAAGAGGGCTTTGGCTATTTTTTGTCCTAAGTGCACCAGAAGGCATCCTAGGAATGAATGTCCATTGAACCCTATAGAGGTTTGTTTAGTCTGTGAAGAAGGTCATTCTACAGATAAGTGCCCTTCCTTGCCCGGACTTAAATTTGTATACCAAGGGGCTGAAGGAGCTACTGAACCACTCTATTTCATGAACCAAAGGAGACCACATAGACCTAGACCATACCAATAGGGAATGCAAGGGACATCTCAGGCATACTACAACCCCAATAAAGCCACTTCCATACCTTCTTGGGGTCCCCCTGCTCATCCTTCCTGGTCCACACCTCCTCCTTGGTCCTATCCATCTCAATATCATGCCCAACCAGACGCTCATTCATTCCACTCATATACTCATCCACAAACTTAGTGGAATGCATCACATCAGGGGTGGAGGCCCCAATACAACTCTCCTCTCGCTCTTTTGACTCCACCACCTGCTCAATCGCAACCATTACCTCCTGCCCCACCAAGGCAACCCCAAATGCCTGCTCAACTAAACCCGAACAACAGATAGGCTAAATAAGTATATAGTGGGGAACCATCATGCCCAACCTATGATGTGGAGATCCAGGAGATTAAGCTACGATCTGGGAAGGTCCTCATAAATAGCCAGCCTCCCCCTCAGGAGCTTGAGGAAGAAAAAGAGGAAAGTGAACCAAAAGAAAATCCACCCTTTCTTGCGAGACTATCTGGGACAACACAACCCACCCCAGAAGAAATTGAACTTTTGGGAGAATTGAAACAATTATGTGTAAAGATAACACTTCTCCAAGCCATAAAGGATGTTCCTATATACAATAAGATGATCAAAGGGAAGTGCTTCAGGCATCCAGGTAGGTGCTAGAGAGATGCCCCAACCATCAATTTCATAGGACAACTGTCCAACTTGAAATTGGGGCAGGTAATTTGTTCGAAGTATCTAGACCCTGGAATCCCAGCAGTTGATGTCCACATCAATGGAACCATGATCCCACATACCATGATTGATCTGGGAGCTACCATTAATGTGATGACAAAGGACACCATGCTCAAGCTCAAACTCCAGGGCTCCTTGAGAAAAACCACGACAGTACTGTAGCTAGCAGACCACTCCACTGTGACCCCTGAGGGGATTGTGGAGGATGTGATGGTGTCCATTGATTCTTGGGAGTACCCTACTGA
The DNA here is from genome assembly GCA_031772625.1 of Pinus tabuliformis. NCBI lineage: Eukaryota > Viridiplantae > Streptophyta > Pinopsida > Pinales > Pinaceae > Pinus > Pinus tabuliformis. The sequence goes on from CM062815.1 coordinate 764,712,962, forward strand.
TTTCTTGGTTCTCCAGCCAAAACCAAAGCTCACTGGGTATCCTCTCATCCTGGGAAGACCCTAGTTGGCCACTGCCGATGCTTACATCAGTTGTTGAGCTGGGAACATGACTATCAAGAACGGGTATATGTCCAAGCAACTAATCCTATACCCTCCTGCCCAACCCTTGTTAGAACATGATCTACCTCTCTGGTTGGAGGAGGAGGATGAGGATGAAGTCTATTCTGGACCACTATGTGTAGTAGAAACTGCCATGGGGGGGAACCACAAAATGAGGATGATATCATTGAAAATTTAATTCAGAATCCACCCCCTAATATTTTTCCATTAGAAGATCTAGTGAAAGAAACCCAAGATAATCCCTTAACTGATCTCTGTTGGGCCAACTAGACTTCTCTCCATGTTAAGAATACAGAGTTCAACCCAGAAAGAACCTTGAAAATCAACTCATCCCTATCCACCTCCCAGGAGAGGGAACTGTGTAGTTTATTGAGAAACCATTTAGATGCCTTCGCCTGGAGTTATAAGGAGATGAAGGGAGTGTACCCTTCAGTTTGTACTCATCACATATACATTAAGTAATATTTCAAACTAGTCAGGCAGCCTCAAAGGAGGATGAATCCAACCCTCAAAGACATTGTCAAGGAAGAATTGCAAAAGTTACTGGATGTAGGATTCATCTACCCCATCTCTGACAGTGAATGGGTCTCTCCTTTGGTGCTAGTACCAAAGAAAAATGGTAAGTGGAGGATCTATGTCAATTATCAAGAACTGAACAAGGCCACTAAAAAGGACCATTTTCCTTTGCATTCCATAGATCAAGTGTTAGATGGTCTAGTGGGGAAAAAGTTTTTCTCTTTCCTAGATGGGTTCAATGAGTATAATCAGATCCAAATCAGCCCAGAAGACCAAGATAAGACCACTTTCACTTATCCTTGGGGTACCTTTGCTATCGGGTCCTTCCTTTTGGTTTGTCCAATGCTCTCGCCACTTTCCAGAGAGTAGTATTGATTGAGTATATTTTTTGAACTAGTTCATGACGCAGTGGAAATATATATGGATGATTTTACTCCTTATGGTTCTAACTTCCAGGAAGCTTTATCTAACTTAGGAAAAGTTTTGGACAAGTGTATTGAAATGAACCTATCCCTCAATGTGGAAAAATGCAAATTCTTAATGACTAAAGGGACCATTCTAGGTCATGCAATATCTCGACAAATATTTCAGGTGGACCCTAACAAAATTGCCATCATCCAAAGGGTCCCACCTCCTCAAAAGGTGAGAGATGTCCGAAGTTTCCTAGGTTTGGCTGGATATTACAGAAGATTCATTAAATATTTCAATAAGTTAGCCTCTCCATTGTTTGGTCTTTTGGGAAAAGATGTCGAGTTCATATGGACTGACAACTGTCAAGAAGCCCTAGATACCTTGAAAAGTAAACTTGTGACTGCCCCAATTTTGAGAGGCCCAGACTGGGACCTACCTTTCCACATTCACACAGATGCCTCAAACAAAAAAATAGGAGCAGCCTTAGGGAAAGTTGATGAAAAGTTACCTTATGCCATATACTTTATAAGTAAAAATTTGTCAAAGGCAGAGTTAAACTACACAGTGACCGAGAAGGAACTCCTAGCTATAGTACATTCCTTAAATAAATTCAAACATTACATCACAGGCTATCAAACCTTTGTACACACTGATCATGCCAAAATTATGTATTTAATGAACAAAGTAGATGTAAATGCTCGCATTATTAGATGTTTGCTTTTACTACAGCAGTTTTATTTAACCATTATTGATAAGCCTGGTAAGGAAAATGTTGTTGCTAGCTTTTTGTCTAGAGTAAATCTGCCTGTAGGTGAGGAAGGAATGGTGGATGATCAAATGCCAGATGAACACCTATTTTCTATCTCAGTACTCTCTACATGGTTTGCTGATATAGCAAATTACTTGGTTTCAGCACAGTTCCCACCACACTTGTCCTCGAAAGAGAAGAGCAAGATCATGAGGAAAATCGCCCCTTTCACCTGGATTGGGGGCAATCTCTTTAAACTTGGCCCAGATCATATCTTGAGAAGATGTGTCAGGAAGGAGGAAGTTTTTGACATTCTCCTGACCTGTCATGATGGGCCTTGTGGAGGCCATTTTGTAGCAAAGAGGACTGCCTTCAAAATTCAGCAAGCAGGTTACTATTGGCCTACTCTTCATCAAGATGTGAATAGATATATCAGCCAATGTGATCGGTGCCAAAGGATGGGGAAACCTACCCCAAAGGATGAGATGCCCATGCAACCTCAAGTGACTTTTGAGCCATTTTAGAAGTGGGGCATGGACTTTGTGGGTCCTATTAACCCTCCTTCAAAACAAAGGAAATACATCATTGTGTGCACTGATTACTTGACAAAATGGGCAGAGACAAAAGCAATCAATGCAACAACAGAGGAAAAAGTAGCTGAGTTTTTAAGAGAGAACATCTTCTATAAGTTCGGGTATCCAAGAGAACTGGTCACAGATCAAGGCGGCCAATTCACTTCCAATTTGATTGAAGACCTGCTCACAGATCATAAAATCAAACACAGGACTTCCACCCCTTACCATCCACAAGCCAATGGGCAAGTGGAAGTCACTAATAGAGCTTTGGAAGAAATTCTGACCAAGGTAGTGAGCAGCAGCAGAAAATATTGGGCAGATAGATTGGTTGGGTCCACGTGGGCCTACAACACCACATGGAAGACCACCACTAGGTTCACACCCTATGAACTGGTCTATGGGAAGAAGGCTTTGCTGTCAATACAAATTGAATACAATACACTAAGGATGACAGCTCAACTGGACCTAAACCTCAGCTATGCACAAAGGGAAAGGTTACTCCAGCTCAGTGGGTTGGATGAACAAAGATTGTAGGCCCTTCTCCACATAGAGGTAGTCCAGCTTCAGAGGAAGATATGGCACGACAAAAATATCAAGGAGAAGCAATTCCAAGAAGGAGATTTGGTGCTTCTCTATGACTCAAGGTATAAATATTTCAAAGGCAAGATGAGGACAAGATGGTTGGGACCCTACACTATAGAAAAATGCAATGACAATGGTTTAGTTCTTATCAGAACCATTGATGAGGAAGCCATCCCCATGCTTGTCAATGGACATAGGTTGAAAATTTACAAGAAGCCCCTCTCCAAGCGAGAGTTCATTGAAGATCTAAATAAGACAGTGCTGGTAGTGGAGCAGGTCTCAGCCTCCACTCCACCCACTCACTGAGAAAAAAGAAAAAATAATAAGGACTCAAGTGAAAACCTCTATGAGGCGCTTGAGTCCCATCATTGGGTTGAAAACCTCTTTTGAGGCGGCCCAGTGATGACAAAAACAAAAAGAGAGAGAGAGAATAAGATCCTTGGGTGAAAACCTCCCTTGGAGGCGCCCAGGGCAGGCAAGTAGGGTGAAAACCTCCTGGAGGCGCCCTAGTTGTCTTTTAAAAAAAAAAAATAGAGAAAAAAGGAAGAGAAAATTGACTTTTAAAATGCATTGCAGGTTACAGGTGGACCACAGGAAGCAAGAGGAAATGCCACAAAGCCTATTACTCATCCTCTATCCTCTTCTCCATCATTTCTGACCTTTTTTTCCACCTCTCTGTGTTTTTTTTTTGAAGATTGTGTATCCTATAGGAGGCCCTGTGTATTCTACAGGAGGCTCCTATAGAAATCACAGAGAGTCTGAAATAGCTTCTAAAAAACAATTTGAGGAGCTGGAGATTTTCATAGAGAGCATGTAGGCCATCCTAGATCTATCCACCATCCTAACCATCCATCCCACACCTGCACCAGCTCATTTCCATTGATTTCTTTCCTTCTTGCAGACAAAACACATAAACCATTTAAAAAAAAAAAGGAAATAAAAAAAACAACACCTCCACAAGTCACCTACATCTTACCAAATCCATTTCCATTGCCATCAGGATCTTCAGTAGCATCCTCATAGCTCCCAGCACAAGAATCAACTAAAATTTTTAGAGGGAGAAGCAGCTACAGGAGCTCCTGTAGGATTTCCTGTAGCAGTTGATCCCCTTAAAATCAAGCTCTAGTAGCAAAATAGGTGCAGCCACAGGAATGCAGAGGATGTCCAAAGCAAGATTCAACTAAAGGGTACTTGTACAAAACAAACGACCGACATATCAATGAGTAAAAAGCATAACAGTAGAAATGATACAGGCATGCAGCCACTAAAATCCGAGCATGCAGCAGCAATAGAACCACACAGCACCACAACACGAACATTCGACTTGCAGGTAAGTGTCTAACCCTTTCCTCTATTGCATCTGTATAATTCAAAAAAAGTGCATTAACAAATGAGATGGTTAAGGTTAAACTATAAAGGTGGCCAGTTAACTGGCCACCCTCATCCAGTTTGACTGCGCTCATCCGAAGATCCCACACACATGTGCCTAGTCAACTCACAGAAAATCCAAAAAGACAGGTAGTGGCAGGTGTATAAACTTCGATGCAAATGATGGGAAGTGATTGTGGGCAGAAGTCATGAGGAGTCATGATGACACAACAATGGGGACCAGTGGTCTGAATAATGGCAATGTACCCTTTTTTCCACCTCACATCATCGCCAGAAATATCTCAAGTAAACATAAGTACTCCTCCTCGAACTTATTCACCACCTTTGTTTTCATTTTATCATCGTCCCCATGGTTGCAGCAAGCTCCATACCACCTCCATAGCCTTGAAACTATCGTTCTCTATCATTTTCATTCCTCCTCATCCTATCAGGGCTCTATAGGAGCATTATTGAGTTCTACAAGAGCAGTAACAGGTTCTACAGGAGAACCTACAGCCATTTCTACAGGAGGGGCAGTAAGTAGTTTTACAGGAGAACATACGAGGTTTTCACTCAAATTTGGATCTGAAGAGGTAGGTTCTGCACAAACCCACATTGGATATTCATATGTACAAGGAATGATGCAATTTTAAGGACGAATTAAGCCTGAAAAGAAGAGGAATTGTATTAAAAAATTCTGCCTATTTCTTAAAAAAAAACACAGTTTTTTCTCTGTTTCCTATTTCTGCAAAACTTGTTGTCTCCTTCTCCACTTGGGGTGTTCCAAAAGATTATAAACATAATTACAGGGGGATTCATGAGGAAGGAACCCATAAATTCAGTCAGGCTCCATGAACATCCCGAGGCAGTAGCCATTTTTACCAGAGCCAATTGGATGCCATTTTTTGAAAAATTTAGAGGGTATGATGAAGAAGTGACTCAGGAGTTTTCCCTTTCCTTGGTAACCCACTCAAAGACCCATGTCGTTGTTACTTTCAGAGGTCTCACCATGGAAATCATCCCATAATTTATCAGTAGGGTTACCAGTCTTCCACTTGGACTACCCTGGAGCAAAGATGAAAAGCCATTGGGTCAAGTTGCCAAGAAAACCTTCTTCCAACCAAATGAGCATCCTGTAGAGGACAAAAATGGCATAAGAAGAACAAGCATACCTTTCCCTTGGGATGAGGTCAGTTACTGAATTATCAAGTACAAGGGAGGTATGACATAGTTTATAGTTATCATTTTAGACTTATGCATGAGCTGAGATATGGCATGGATATTCCCACACCCCAAAAACTCAACATTCCCTATTTTCTCCTATAGTCCCTTATAGATTCCAGCATTAAATTGAAGGTAGGAGGTACAGATCAATTGGCTCACCATGGACTAATTAAACTGCTGGTGGAAGAAGCCCTCCACACTTTAACAATCCCCATAGCTTGGGAGATCTTCAGAAATATGACAGGAGAAGATGATATAAAAGCCCTCACATATGACCTCGGTCCTTCTGAAAGTGAGGGGGAAGAACAAAAAGGGGAATATGAGGAGGAAACCAACACAGAGAAGGAAGAAACCAAAACAAAGAAGGAAGAACCTAAAACAGAGACAAAATAACCTAAAACAGGGAAGGAAGAGACTAAAACAGAGGAGAAAAAGACCAAAGCAGAGAAGAAGGAACCTAGGATAGAAGAGAAAAAGACTAAAACAGAAAAGAAAAAGACTAAACCAGAGAAGAAAAAGACTAAAGCAGAGAAGGAAAAAACTAAACAAGATGAGAAGGAAACCAAAACAGAGCTAGAGGAAACAAAGCTAGCAGAGGCAGAAAAGACAAAAGAAGAGGAAAAAGGGGCAAAGAAGATAGAAGTGTCTCCTAAGACACTAGAAAGGGAAGCAACAGCTATTCTTGCTACCCTTAGCACCCCAGTTAAATCCAAACAAAAGAGGAAAAGACAACCATCAATGTATTTTAGGGCTCGAAAAAGCACAAGAATAAAAATAGGGAAGCCACAACCATCCTCAAAAGAGCCTATCATAATTGAAGATTCCCCTACTGTCAAAAGGGAAGAATCTCCATCCAAAATCCCCATTACTTATGAAAGAGGATGTCCTAGATCTTCCACTTGGAAGGAAAAAATAAAACTACAGGACTCAAAAACAGTCCTACAGGAGGCACAGACTGCTCTACAGGAGACCCTAACAAAGCTACAGGAGATTGAGAAACTTGAGAAAAGGGCAGAAGAGTAGACCAAGGGGAAGGATGAAACAATAGAGATTCAAGAACCTAACCCCCAGCCTAGTTTGGGCTCTTATTACAATATCCTTAAGGGGGGGAAATCATCCCACAGAAGTTTGCAGTCCCACTTTTCTTTGAGCTGGAGAAAGAAAGAGTAAGTAGCCATAGATGGATGCAAATTGCTAATTCCAAAGGGGTGGAAGACATTGGCCACATGGAGAACAAGCTGAGAGAAATGGGTAAGGAATTGAGCACTGTAAGACATACATAAGCAATCAGAAGATCTCACTTGGAAGCAGAAAATGAAATGTTAAGAAAACAGCTGCAAGAAAAGGACACACAATTGGCATGCATGGCCAACTGGTCTATGGAGGCACTACAGTGTAGGCAACCAACAAAATCATATGGAGTATACCTCAAAGACCAGTGGCTACAGTTTCAGATCAGGACCTTGGCATAGACAGGCACCATACCTTTTCAGGATGATAAACAATTTACAGACCTATGTGACCAAAGTTCAGTAGAAGACAAGGCAAAGATAGCTGAGTTTTATTTGCATAACTTGGCCCTCACTGATATGAACCTATGGGACCCCAATGCTAGGCTAGGGGACTTTCAACTGATGGCCATGGCATCATGGATGAATCATGAGGAGAAAAGGGCAACAGAAATACAAAAGTTGATGGCAAAAGAGCAAAATGAACCCTTAATGATCCAAGCTGAGCCAGCAGACCCCATGGCTCTCATTAATGTCCACCAGCTGCTTGAAAATAATCCTCAAATTGCCCCTAAGTATATCAATGAGCAGGCCCAAGCCATTGGAAATTTTGAAGACATGGAAAGATTACTTGGGGAAGACTCTATTCATGCTTGTATGAGGAGGCAGAACACTCTCCCACACAGTCTGCAAATCAGGGAGTATCACTCCTCCTGTAGATCCTCTTCTAGATCCCTTGCAGCCTCCTGTAGAAATTCCTGTAAGTGACTTTTTGAAGTCCGATTGTAGGGAAAGCCTCCAGAAGGTTACAGAGGCCTCCTAAGGCCCCTACATACCTTCCTACACCTCTGCAAATGCCAAAGTTTCCCTCCATTGCCACCTAATCACTGCCACATCCACAAGCAAATAAATTACATGCATAACAAATCCACATAAAATACATAAAAATCCAAAAAAGATGTTTTTTTCTCATTTCCCCCTAGAAATAGATTGAATAGATTTTGTTCAATTCCAAAGTAGTTAATGGCATTCATTTTATGGTTTTTCATCTCTCTTTCTGCAAAATTAGGGTTAGTTGGTTAATTAAGTTTTGCTAGGGTTACTTCGCATTTCAGTCTTCTTTCACTTTCTGCAAGTAGAGTAGCCTTTGTAGACTAAGCTTTCCTTTCTTTCATAACACATAAAGCTTCTTCTGGAAATCATAGAAGTTGGCTTGAGCTCTTAGTGATCTTGCGCCAGCTGACCAAGTGACAGCCTGCAGTAAGAACTAGTACTTGTGCATACAACACTGTCGCTTCCAAGTTTGTTACGAACTACCAGGTTGATAAAATAAAGTAGGAAGCCCCAGGAGTTGTAGCATTATTGCTGCAATATTGGTGCTCACCGCTCCTACTTTACTTTTGTCAACCCGGTAATTCGTAACAAACTTGGAAGTGACAGTGTTGTATGCACAAGTATTAGTTCTTACTGCAGGATGTCACTTGGTCAGCTAGCGCAAGATCACTAGGAGCTCAAACCAACTTCTATGATTTCCAGAAGAAGCTTTATGTGTGATGAAAGAAAGGAAAGCTCACTCTACAAAGGCTACTAGGCTTGCAGAAAGTGAAAGAAGACTGAAATATGAAGTAACCCTAGCAAACCATAATTAACCAACTAACCCTACTTTTGTAGAAAGAGAGATGAAAAACCATAAAATGAATGCCATTACCTACTTAGGAAGTAAACAACATTTATTCAAGCTACTTCTGGGAGGAAATGAGAAAAAATCATCTTTTTTGGATTTTTATGTATTTTATGTGGAATTGTTATGCATGTAATTTATTTTCTTGTGGCAGCGATTAGGTGGCGATGGAGGGTGACTTTGGGATTTGCAGAGGTGTAGGAAGGTGTGGAGGGGTCTTGGGAGGCCTATGGTAATCTTCTGGAGGCTTTCCCTACAATTGGACTTCAAAAAGTCACCTACAGGGATTTCTACAGGAGGATGCAGGGAATCTATAGGAGGATCTACTGGAGGGTGTCGGGAGTTGTTTTAGAGGTTTTGAAGGTGGAAAAATGGTGGGAAAGGGTGGTTGCATACTAGAGGGATGTGTTAAGGTGTCCAAGGTTCATCAAGAAGGATTAGGAAAGAGAATGATGGTTGGATTTTTTCAAGGGATGAGAGGAAAGTTTATGAGAAAAACGCAGCAAATTAGGGAAGATTTATGAGGGGCTGTGAATGACCTGTGGAGCATGTAGCAAAAGAGATGGTGATGGATAATTTATTGACTTATTATGAGCAGAGATGTACTACAAAAGAGCTACAAATCAAACACTGAAATTGAGCAAGAAAAGAAACTCACTGCACCAAAAAACAGAACTGTACCTCATATTAACCTAAATTGTAATCTAGGAAAATAAAATGCTGAACAATGCAACATGGAAAGGAAAGCATGAATGGTGGTTTATTTCAGAACCAGAAATGAGTATGGAAAAATGGATCTGAAGCAAAGCATTAACCTCTAAATCAAACTATAACACTAGAAATTGCATGGAGAAGGCAAAACTGTGTTTTTGGTGGTAACATAAGGGTCTTGACCTTAGCTCATGGTCCTGAAGGGAAGAAAGGAGCTCAAGGATTTGTTGATGGCCATTTTATATCTTTCTCTTACCACTATTTAACCTACTTCAGCGAACTGAAATGGAAACAGCTATGTAAATCTCCAAAAAAAACCTATTCTATTAAGGAAGAAATCTATCTAACAACAACTAATTCATGAACTGCAACAAGACATATAGATACAAAACAAGAGTTGTTGGGTAGCTTGGGTTGGGCCCTAACCCAAGAGCTTTAGCCCTCTGGAAGAACTCAGTTCTGGCTCAAAAAATATTTCATCTTCATTATCAAAATAATAGTCACATTACATAAAATTGTCCACAAAAGTAAGCTCGAAATGAGCTGAGAAAAAGCTACAACAAAAGTGCGAAAATTTGACTAACATCCAACGAACCTACTGAGGCCCTATGCCTCTCTATTTATACAACTAGAGCTCCCAACAGCTCTCCTAAAATCAGGGAGGCTTGGCTTCCAGGACTTGAGATAGACAACAATTAACATTCACTTGCTCGGCTGCCTCTTTGATGCATTGATGTGGTTGCTTGTGCTCCGAGCCTGTTGAAGGAAGATTTGAACTAGGGAGTCATAAATGAGGGTGTCACCCCCCTACAAATCCTCTCCCTTGTTTTCCTTGAATATTGGCTGCCAAACTCTCATTAAACCTTTGACTTTGTCTCAAAATTGACCAAAAATCTGCATAAAGCACAGACTTCATGGCATAATGACTAACCCAACTCACTCTATTAGCATAAATATAATCAAAATCATGCAATAAACTAATGAGAATGGTGGATTAAGCTAAGTTAGGAGGCAAAATGAGCCCATATAATTACCCATTTATGGGGCTCATCATGAGGGTACCGACATTAGAAATTATGCCAACAAGTAATTGTTGCCCTTGGGGAAAAGGGTTAGTGAGAACAGCCTGGGAGCTAGAAGACCCCTGCTGCGCTAATAAGCACTTAGAATCCTGGATCTTAGGGAAGAGATGAGTCAAATGTTCCCCATTTCATAACTTGCATGGAGATTTTACCTTTTTCTTGGACTCTTTCTTACCCTCTCCGACATCATTGTCGAGTTTGTTCGCATTGCCATTCCCATTTTGGTTCTTCTTACTACCTCATCCTTTCTTCTTTCCATTGGATTGTTGATTTCCTTTGGGGTTAGAAGTTTGGACAACATTTATAGACGTAGGTTGAGAAGGTGTAGATGTGGATGGTGATTCTTGCATAGATGAAGTAGTTTGTAAAGACAACTACTGCAATTGATTTAACATGTTAACCGTGTTTACATCAATTGATCCGACTAGCCCGTCTGCATGGGGACCTGGCTTCAGTTTGGCTATATCCACCTATTGTGGCCAACAACAACCACCCCTTTTTCTATTTAGTATTAGTAATAAAACTAAATAAATGGGGACCCTTCTAAAATAAAAATATAAAAACTAGCACTTATATTTCCCTTTGAATCAAACACACCATCATAAACTTAGGAAAACACCCGCAAAACCTAAAAAACTTAAGTTTTATGATAAGTTCCTAATAAAATCGTTCTCTTAACAATAAAACATCACATCGCAAAGGGTAATGGAGGACATCATATAAAAAAGATTATGAAATTGCGAAAATGCGATGTGAGATTGCGTGCCTTAAAGACTCATCGCATATCGCAGATTTCATATGCCGCAAATATCACTTATCATGAAATATCCCGATCCAGCGATATGCGATAAGGCATCTTGTGAATCGAATCTTGCAGCCACCTAACGAAATAAATGATTGTTAATGAAAAGGATTAACGATATTGCGATCTGTGATATTGCGAAGCAAATCGCAAAATCGCTTTATCGCAGATTAGCAGGGCTCATTGTTCAATAAAGTATTTCTCGTAATTCGATACCAAGTTATGGGAATTAATGTCAATTTAGTGGTTAGTTGATGGTCATTTATGAGATAAGATTTAGATTTGATCGAAAGGTTGTTTCATGTAGGGTGATATATATGATATGATTTCAGAATTAAAGAGCTTTCCCGTCACCACATCTCTTACCATTATTCTTTCATTACTTGTAAACTTGCAGGAGTGGCAAGCATAATAATATACGCAGCAGTGTTTAGAGCGTAATTGATCTAATAATCACCCTATGAGTGACCTTAGTTAAATATTTATTAAATGAAGGTATTACAGACTCATATGTTGGTGTGTGTGTCTATGTTATTTAAGCAACGGATTGATCAGATTGCAAATACACAGACACTTGAAATGGAAAACAACAGAGAAATACAGTAAGAAAATACAAGAACACAAGAAATTAATAAGGAGTTCACCCTATCCTCTAGGGCTACATCTCCGGTCCATCTTTCAGTGGTGGCCTTCTTTTATTATGTCTTGAAGCAGAGAATTACAAAGAAGGAGCTCAATAAGAGTCTCATGTAATAGAATGGCTTGGCAGGGTGGTTCTTGGATTCCCAAAACCACTAGAGTACACAGACTCTTCTCCTTGCCAGCTCTTTGACCACTCTGGTCTAACAGATCCTCTTAGGGATGGCTTGAATCTCTCAAGCTCTCTGGTGCTCGACACTACCTTTGGTTAGCTCGGCCCTTTGTCCTCTTTCTGCTTTTTGCCTTACTGGTTCTTCTCTTCTCTGTCTTCTGTCTTTGGTGTTCCTTCTTTCAGTTCCCGACTCATGCTCTTTGTCTGGTCTATACATGGATTTAAAGCCATTCGAGATCATGGCGGTTCGCTTCCTCTTCCACCTCCATTGGATCATCTGCTTACAGTTGCACTTGGAGTTCCCTATTTCGGTGCCATCATCAGGCTCTCAGGGATGGCCGCTTGTCCTCCTGCGAACTGCGCCAACCTGCTTTGTCGGTTCAATTCTTCGATTATGTCGTGGAATGAGTCTTCCACCACCTTGGTGGTCAAAGCGGACCTCAAGTTCTTCTAAATCGTGGCTTAACCTTCCGTCAATTCCATCTTCTCCATCGAGCGTGATCTCAGCCGTTAGATTTGGAGCCCCCAGATTCGATGCCATTCGCTCGTCTTGCGCAGTTTACTAGCTCGACCATTAGCATTCGATGAGCATTGGTTTTTGCTCTCCTCCGCTTGCCACGTGTTGGGCACTGAGTGGAATCGCTCCTTTTTCATCAAAACTGCTTACAGCCCATGGATGCCCCCAATCAATACCGTCAGTTTTGGAGCGGGTCTCGCCTTTAGCACTTAGCCTTTTGTCCTACGGTTTTCCCGGCTCCCACGCGACCGAGTGCTCAGGGCTTCTCCATTTTGAGGGTTTTCGAATTGTGCATCAAAAAATCCCTCTATTTCCCGATCCCGGCCTCCCAAGAGCTAATTTCGCCTCCCATGTAGTCTCCATGGGCCTCGGTCAGCGCACTTTGACCGAGGTCCTCATCATTCCACGCTGGCTTCCACTACCACTAGTTTAGAGGTGTTTTTGATCGCTGTTTAAAATTATTTGAAGTTTGTCTTGACCTGGTACAGCCATGGCTCTGTTAATCATTCTTTATGGATCCAATTTGGATCACAACCTTTTCTTTCAAGCATCGACTAAGTGAGGGTACTGTTGTCTCACTTGCCCAATATCAATCCACTTTTCACTGCTTGGCTTCGAACCTTTGAGTCCAATTCTGAGGTACTCAACATTTCCTCTACACGTTGTCCTCACCTTCCTATCCAAGACTGTGTCTTCCTACAATTCATTCAGATATTCAGGTAGTAGGTCATCAATAGAAGGAAATTGACTTTGCTCTTCAGGATCCTCAATCATTGAAGGTCCAAACAATCTCAAGCAATCTACATTTACGACTGAGTAGATGTGCATGTAAGCTAGTAGATCAAGGCGAAAAGCATTTTCACCAATCTTCTCAAGTATCCTAAAAGGTCCATACCTGATAGGCTTTAGCTTTTTAACTTCACCTTGCATCCTGTCCTTGCTGATATACAGCCAGACCTAGTCACCAACTTGAAAACTATGCTCCACCCGATGCTTGTCATGCATTGCCTTATATTTGGCTTGGCTCTTTTCTAGTTGTTCCTGTACTACCTGGTGGATCTCCTGGATCTATTCAATGAACCTAGTTGCCTTGTCCACATCACTGTGTCCATCAACGGTGGTATCTTTACCAAAGACAAAATCCAAAGGAGACCTTGGTGTGAAACCAAAACAAGTCTCAAAAGGAGATCTCTGTGTAGAAGAGTGTTTTTCTCTATTGTAAGCATGCTACACATAACACAAGTGTTCATCTCAAAGCTTAGGATGTTTGCTGCAATATCCTCTGAGTAGCTGGATCACTATCTTGTTAACTACTTCTCTCTGGCCATCGATTTGTGGATGAAAAGTTGTGTTTTTCTTTAGTTGGGTGTCCATCATCTCCCACAGACTTGACCAAAAATTCCCCACAAATCGACTGTCTTGATCAGATATAATAGAAGTGGGTAACCCAAAATGAACCCATACATGTTCAAAGAATAGTTTTGGAGTTTGTTCAACTGTAATCTATTTATTACAAGGTATCAAAATGCACATTTTGCTGAACCTTTCCACAACCACATATAGATAATCATGACCTTTTCTAGACTTAGGCAGTCCCCCAACAAAATCCATGGAAACACTTTCCCAAGGGTGAGAAGGAACTGGTATGGAGTGTACAAGCCTAATTTTCTATTGTTGGGCTTGCTTTTGGCACACATAGTACACCCTCTTACATATCTAGAAATTGTCTCATTCATTTTCAAGCCAATAGCAAAATCTTTGTAGCTGTGCAACTGTTTTACTTACCCCAAAGTGACCTGATATCAGAGAAGTGTGTGCCTCTCTAATTATCTTTACTCTCTTTGTTTGTGAAATGCAGAGTTTCCCACAGTGATATAAGAGTCAGTCCTTCACATGATAATCCAATTCTTCTACCTTTTTGCCTTGACTCAAAGTTGCATATACATCTTTAAAGTCTATATCTTGAGCATATGGTTCAATGTAGCTTTCATGTAGTACAGAATTATGCTTAAGTATAGTAGATGCATTTATAATGGGTCTAGATAACATGTCTGCAACTTTGTTATGTATGCCCTTTTTATATCCGAAGACCAAATGAAACTGTTGTAGAAAACCAATCCACCTGTAATGTCTTTGTTACACAAAAATATCGTCACCATGATTATTTGCAGTCAGTATGGGTCTATCATCACTTGTACTGTCCTCCTAAGCAAGTCTCAGACCTCAGCTCTTCAAGTCAAGCTTTGAAAATGAGAGAAAGACATTAAAAATCAATGTAACTCTGGTTCCGCACTTTCTCTCACTGTCACCTGCGGTCCCGCACCTTCTGTGTACAAAAACTGCGGACCTGCCCGCTCTGTCCCTAACGGTGTAGGTGCGAACCCCTGTGAAAGTCAAAAGGCGCAAGTTTTATCTTAAAAAACTCACTTTGGGTTAATTCTAGAGGTTTCTAGAAGGAATTTTGACGTGGATTGTTCGCTCTGAGGTGGTTCATGCATCCCAAAAGAGAAGGAGCTAATCCCTTGATGAGAGGAGCTATCCCTTTGAAGGAGGGCTTTATCCCTTTGAAGGAGGACCTAGTAACCTCCCTCCATTGCACTATAATACAGGCATTGGGCTGGTTGATAAGGAGGTTAGAAGCTGAACATTTTTGAGGGTAAATGCTAGTGAAATCAAGACTTCCTAGTTGAGCTTAAGAGGAGAGATCACATACCTTTTTGGCTTCATTGGGGAGTGAGTGAAACTTGTCAAAGTAGAGGAGACTTCTTGCTGGACCTTGGGAGGAGCTTGTACAGCATCAAGGCAAAGGTTGTAAATTTCTTCTTCTTTTGAATTAATACAATCAAACTCATTTTTCTCAACAAGTATCTCATGTTATTTGTTTCATGGACTCCTTGACTTTCATGTTAAATATGTTTTATGCAATTGGCTTTTCAGGTGCTATTTAATTTGTTTGCCTTGTTTGTGTTTGCAGATTCGCGACAAAGGAACTCATTCGGATCGAAGGAGCGAGGGCATCCACAAGCTTGCGTTGGACCTAAGGTAGGCCCTAAAAACACTTGTTTTCTATTGTTTATCAAAGCATATTTAGAGAAAGATAGTGTCTGGTTGGTTTGCTTGTCATTAAGTCTTCTTTAGATTCTAGGAGGGTCTATCTTGTCTGCAAGATCGACTTATTCTGTGTGACAAAATGGCGACTCCACTGGGGACTTGATTGTTTTCCTTGTTTTTACTTTGACCTGAGAAACTGTGTTTTTGTTTCTGTTTTTGGCTTATTGTATGTAAAATTGGGTAGAGTTTGTAGATCCAGGGTTATTTGTTTTCATAGTTTTGGGAGAGGACCGCACCCTAGCCATTTCACACAGTGCGTACCTACCCGCAGCTTGGCTTTTAGCACAAAGCGGGACCGCACCTGTGTCAACTGTGGGCCTGCGGACCCTGTCAAAATTTTGAAAAACCCTAAGATTTCCTCTGTTAGTCAGCTTAGTTTTGTTTAGAAATTGTTATCAACTGCCCAGACCTACATATAACTTGTCAGAGGCTCTCCTTAGATTGATTTCATTAGTGTTAGGCTTTTAAGTGAAATTCCTAGGAGTTTTGCTTGTTGGGTTTGTTTTTGATTTTGGTTGTGTAGTGGATCTGAGCTTAGAAGCTGTAGGGACTTCAGATCACCTTAGTGTCTACCAACCTTCTTATGAGTCTGACCATTTATGAAATCTCCCCTTGTTGAGGAATCCGCTTTGAGTTTTCTCTTTACAAAACTTCGAAAAGCTTGTGTTTGAGAGTTTGGATTTTCATTTTCAAAAAGAAAACAAAATTGGTTGTTCTTGACTTATTTGTGATTCTGCATAAATTGGTCCTTAGCTTACATCTAGCTAAGTAAAACATCCTTAAAAAGGCTTTTAGTAGGCTTTGACTTCAAATAGGTTTTTATAATTTGTAGATCTCAAAGTTAGTCATTTTCATAGTTTTGAGTGTTTTATTTAAAAATATAAAAATCTCTTTTGGAAAAAAGTTTGTTTTGTAGTGATTGAGTGCTTTGAAACGAAAAAGGAAATTTTTGTGGAATGACTAGTTGTCTCGTTTTGAGTGCATTAGAAAAGGACAAAAAACTCTTCTTCTAATTTGTTGAATTGAGAAAGATTTGTGTTTACAAAGTATTTGCATTCTCAAACTCTTTCTTAGTTTAGACGTTCATCGAAGAGAAAAAGATTGTTTAAATCATCTTAGGTGCATTTTTAGTGATTTTGAGTCGAGTCTTCATACCACGAGTTTCATCTCCGCACCTTTGGACTTAAAAAAAAACCACTAAAATTAATGCTTAAAGTAAAATTCACCTAGTAACGTTTTTATTTCTAGGGCTCTGATACACCAACTTAGCTTAGGCTAGTGTCTTGGAGTAGGAGAGTAATTAACTCTCCAAGACAGTAAAAACAAACAAGTAGCTGTATCTTGTGGTAGGGAAGAAATCCAATTGTTGCATTTATGCTCTGGGAAAGCTCCTCTTAAAGGAGAAGCACGAGATCGTGTCCGAACCAATGTGGGAATCAATCCTTCCTCATTGGGAACGACACCAGATATTCACATATTAAAAATGGTAAACCTCGGATTAACCATTGTCGAGGAGCCTGGGGTCACTTGTTGGTAAACCTTGGATTATGTCAAGGAGCCTTCAAGGGGATTGAGCTTGCTACTTTGCCCTTGCGTGTGTATCGGATTGTAGACTGTTCCCCCAGGTATATGTGTCTCAGTTGGTAACCTTAGTGGCCATATTCTTTAGGACTCTTCCCGAGGTGACAGTGGTGGGAAGATCCCACTGTACCTGGAGCAGACGTCGGCTAGACTCACTTGGATTTTCTGGGGGGTTCTCTTCACTCGAGACGGTTAAGTGGAGAAACTTGTGCCAGTCTATTCATTAAGCAGGTTGCCGGGGTAACTGTGCCAACCGCCATTTCTGTATTGAACTCTGCGACGTTGGATTTCATCACCAACTAGTGTTTTCAGTACGGAAAGTTACTGTTTGTGTGTGTTTGATCTCTTAGATTCTTTAGGCGTGTGATTCAAATTTGTTTGGTTCTCTAGAGACTTTAGGTGCTTTTCATTGAGATTTTACTTTGTTTGTGTGTGAAGTAGTTAAAAGTTTTCAACTGTGGCTGAATTACCAAGGCAGTCCCGTAGACTTCGGGGCCAGTCTCCTGAGTTTGTAAACGTGGCTAAGTTACTAAGGAAGTCCCGTAGACTTCGAGGCCAACCTCTTGAGGAAGTACCGAGCCAGATTGAAGGCTTGAAAGTCCTCGTAACTCCTAGAGACAATAGAGTTGGGTCACCTGAGGAAGGAGAATCTTCTCTGATAGTACATCCTGATTTTCAATCATTAGTAGCAGATTATAATCCACAATCAGTGTCTGTTTCCGAAATTGCTGGTAGCTTTTCATCTACTAGTGATATAGGTGAAGAACCTGAAATATCCGAGCCTGAAAGTGAATTTGCTGCTACTCCGACATCGGGGTTTGTTTCTCCAACTTCTAGTGGTCCTGGTTCACCTAGGGTAGAAAGAGTAATCACCCAAGATCTTCCTTCTGGACTTATTGCTATTGAAGAACTTGCTCTGGAAGAAGAAGTAGGAATCCATATCCTTGAAAATCAACCTGTTATTGAACTAAGGGAGCGTGAATCAATTTTTTACAATCCACCTAGGAGTAGTTCTTGGTATCTTTCTTTGACTAATTTTTTAGAAAACTCAGGGTTAAGTTTTTCACCACCTCGTGCTCCTTATCACCCAACACCTAGAGGTTTTTATACTCCCGTAAATATGTCAGGATAGTCATCCATGTTTACTCAATCAACTGAATCTCTTTTGTACGGCGGTCCTTCTGTTCCCTCCGGGTATCAGTCACTTTCTGGTACTTTTTCGGGAGCATCTCCTCAACCCATTGAGCAAGGATTATTAACTGGAAACAATGGTACTAAGTCATTGAGCGTAGAAGACATTCTCATGATGTTAGGTTCTATTCCCAATCCTCAACCTAAAGGTGGCCAGTTACCGCCTAGGGGGCAGCCTCAATTAACGCCTGGGGGGCAACCTCAAGGTACACAGTTTGCATCTGGGGGGCAACCTCAAGGACAGTACATACCTATGGGACAATACGTTCCTCAAGGTCAACCCCAGACTCAATATGTACCCCAAGGTCAACCCCAGTATCAATTTATACCTCAAGGTCAACCCCAGTATTAGTATGTGCCTCAAGGGTATCAACCCCAAGGACAATACTCGAACCAAGGTTTCCAACCACCCTCCGGTCAAACGTATGTTCAAGGAACGAGAAATGTACCTTTCAATTATCAATCTTACCCTCAACCCGGTTATGGTCCTCAGTATTCTCAACCAGTTGTGGGTCAGTACCCCGGAATGAATATAGTGTGGGATCCATCGCAAGCTCAACAGGTATTGCAACCAAGTGTACAGTTGTCATCTCAAACTGGACAACCCTTAGTTTCTGGTTCACCCCAGCAACCAATCCAGTCTAACATTCAAACTTCTGTACCTTCAGTAGTTTCTCAGCCTGGGCCTAGTACACCTCATACTCCGCCTCAAACGACTGCTACAACTGCCGCAACATCTGTTCAATCTACCCCACCTACTTCTGGATTATCGACAGCTCCGGTTTCTACTGTTCCTGTATCTACTCCTCAGACATCTTTACCACCGTCTAGATCTACGATTCAAGCTTCGGTTTAGATGCCTGTAGGACAACCTGGTTTAAGTACGGTTGTCACAAGTCAACCACAATTCACTTATCAACCGTACCAGGGACAGTACCAATTCGATCATGTTGTGCAACAGCCAGTCTATCAGTATCAACCGTACCCTGGGTACACTTATCAACAACCTCAACAACCCCAGTACGGTCCGGTTAATCCTGGTTTTCCGTGAGGATACAATATCCCGAACGCGATTCCCGTTCCTAGTTATCCTGGATATCCTCCTCCTGGGGCTTGTCTTATGACCCAGAGTTTTAGGGATCCTAATCGGCAGTTACCGTTTATCGCAACTTTGGACTTACTTGACTTGTCGCGCCTAACGAACGATCCCATTAATTATCTTCAGTTTTGGCCGCCAATGCCGAATAAGTTGCCCAGTGACATTCCCAAGTTCGAAGGTAAATCAGGAGAGGACCTGTCGAACCATGTGATGACTTACCACCTCTGGTGTGCATCTAACTCCATTACAGATGATTCAATCCGTCTTATACTTTTCCAGCGCACTCTAATTGGTCTCGCGGCCAGGTGGTATATTGAGTTACCGCGAGGCACTTTTTATAATTTTAGTCAGTTAGCTACCTCGTTTTTAACTCATTTTCAGTTGCCAGTCCGATATGACAATGGCACGGAATTGTTAACTTCGCTAAAACAATCAATATCCACTTACATTTCAGATCATATTCATGAGTGGAGACGTCGACGACATTTAGTGAAGGTATTTATTCCGAATCAGATCTTGGCTGAGTGATTTGTAAAATCTTTGTTGCCAAAGATCACTGAAGATGTTGCTAAAGCCGGAGTTGTTACTGAGGAGCAAGTAATTGCTCAAGCATAGTACCTTGACTTGGTCTATACTCAGTCAGGTACGTTACATGAAAAAATCCCCGATCTTCCCAAGCAAAATCAAATCACTGCAGCTCCTTCGGGATCTGATGTCGGCGATGGTATGATTGGCATGGTTAACACTAAAAGTAAGAAGAAGTCTTCCAAGAATTATTCCCCTATCATAACCTTGCCTGATTCACCAACAGGAGATTCTTCTGCAGAGATCTCTGCCAATATTCATGTTGTAGAGTCATCTATAGCCAAATAAAAATCCGGTGGGAAGAAGAAAGGAAAGAAGAAGAATAAAACAGACAAAAGTTCAAAGGAGAAACTTGAAAAGGCGGAATCCAATGATGAAAAGTGCAAGCCTTGTTATCCTTGTCTCATTTGTGACGATGAACATTTTACAAGAGACTGCCCTCATCGTGCAGAGGTTGCAAAGATTGTTAAGGGTTCCCAAACTCCTGCTGTTTTGAAGGATCGTTTTCCGGCTCAAGATAGTAAGATGATAGGTTCATCCTCGAATGCCAATGAAGAACCCATACTGATGATGTCCCATGTTAGGATTGCGACTCGATCGCAAGATTATGGTAGTAAAAGTCCTGTTGATTGTAAAGAAGCAGAATCTTTTCTTTCTAATCCATCAACCTCAGCTCCCGGTTCTGATCCACTACAGATCGAGAAACCTAATCCAGACTTGGTAATCAAACCGCCCGCCAAGGGTATACTTCGAAAGTCAGCTTTCAATCCACATGCGAGAGCGGCTCATAATTATAACATTGTTGAGGATTTAGCTGTTTCACCCTCAACAATGTCAGCTTTGGAAGTGATGCAATCATGTCCAGCACAACGTAAATTACTTTTGTCGACTATAGGAGCTGTTGATGTTCAGGACTCGAACCTAATGATTTTCGATCTAGAAAATAGTACACCGCGTTTGCCTCATCAAATGGCTTTCCAGATACCAGTGATAGTCAAAAACAGGCCTATTCATCGGACTGTAATTGATGAAGGAGCCTCAATGTGTATTATGTCGATACAGTGTTGGAGATCGCTTGGTTCTCCTTCACTAAATCAATCCCCGACGATTCTAAAGGCCTTTGATGGCCGTGGGTTTCATCCTTTTGGCATTCTACAGGATTTGCCTATAGGGGTTGAAGGAAAAACTGTTAGTCTAGATGTGGAGGTGGTTGATGCCCCTCTAGATTACGACCTTCTCTTGGGTCGAAGTTGGTCTTACGCTATGACAGCGGTCGTTTCATCGATCTTTCGAGTAATAAAGTTTCCACAAAATGGAAAGATCGTAACAATAGACCAGCTGGCTTACTTTTCATCCGACCCAGCCTCTTCGGAGAGTATTCAGCATCTTGGTAAAACGACTATCCCATATAAGGATGTTGGAGTAGGACTAGTTAAAGATGCCGGTTTACTGGGAACTTTTCCTTTTCCTCCAATCAATGCATCGTCTTCATTTGCAACTATTCATATGATTACATCAGACAACATTGTTTATGATGATCCTTGGATCATTCCTTCTGAATCTGAGATAGACTCATTTGGTAATGTCGTGCCTTTGAGTCCATATGAAATTGCCTATGAAGCCATGCAGTCGTTTGCCGACCCATCTTCAACCGAAAATGACTTAATGAATGTGGTCCGTGAGGAATCACTTTTCACATCAACCTCGGATTTAACCACGTTTTCCGAACTTGTTCACTCTGATGAGAAAATTCGTGAAATTCTATGTGTAGATGATTTACCATGGGAAGATCTCCATCACAGATCTTCGTTTTTACCTGAGGATGATCGTTTTGAAAATGATTTCTCATCAATTTTTACAACTGAATATGTCAAGGAACCTCAGAATCCAATGAAACATCCTAATTTAGAGTTAAATTTGGGAAACATCTCTCGAACTATTCCTATTGACATTTCGGTTAAGCCCGGAATTATTGAGAACATTCATATAGGTGCCTCGTGTACAGATGACGAAATTCAACTATATAAGGCCCTATGTCAAGAATTTCGCGACGTGTTTGCCTGGTCCTATGAGGAAATGCCAGGAATTGATCCCGCGATTGTTGTTCATGAGATCAAGACTTACCCAGATGCTAAACCTGTCCGGCAACGTTTGCGTCAGATTCACCCACGAAAAGTTGTTGCAATTAAAGCAGAAATTGAAAAATTATTGAAAGCAGGTTTCATTTATCCGATCCCGTTAACGGATTGGGTATCGAATATTGTTTTGGTTAACAAAAAGCAGGGAACAATAAGAATATGCATCGACTATAGTGACATTAATCAAGCCTGTCCAAAGGACAATTACCCAACTCCCTATATCAATCAAATCATTGATGATTGTGCCGGCAGTGAAATATTCTCCTTCATGGACGGTTTTTCCGGATACAATCAAATCAATATTCTACCTGCTGATCAACCAAAAACGGCTTTCATTTGTCCATGGGGGACATTTGCTTATTGAAAGTTACCTTTTGGGCTTAAGAATGCTAGAGCAACTTTTCAAAGGGCAATGTCTTATGCATTTCATGACATCAAGCACATTGTGCAACCCTATCTCGATGACTTGCCTGCTCATTCATTACATCTAGCTGATCACCTCGTCCATTTACGAGCAATCTTTATGAGGTGTAGGCATTATCGTATTCGGTTGAACCCACACAAATGTGTTTTCTATATAGAAATGGGTCGATTGCTGGGGTTTGTAGTTTCAAAAGCTGGCATTCGCGTTGATCCCTCGAAGGTCGAAGCTATCATCAAATTGCCTCCTCCTTCGAGTCTTCGCCAACTCCAAAGTTTGCAAGGGAAAGCAAACTTTTTACGATGATTCATTCCTAACTACGCCGAGGTTACAAAGGGTTTTACCCGGTTGTTGAAGCAAAATACTTCATTCTATTGGGATGAGATAGCTCAGAAATCTTTTGATGCACTTAAACACACGTTGACCCATGCACCGTTGTTGCATCCTCCCAACTACAACCAGGATTACTTCTTGTATCTTGCCGCCTTTCATTCCACCATTGGAATGGTCTTAGTTCAGGAAGATGAATTTGGAACTGAACATGTGATATATTACCTTAGTCGAACTTTAAATCCAACTGAGCTAAAATACTCACATGTGGAGAAATTGGCATTGGCAGCTGTTCAAGATATCCAACGTTTTCGTCACTACATTCTACTACATAAAACTACGATAATTTCGGATTGCAACCCTATGATCTACATTTTGACCAAGAAATTGCTAGGGGGCAAGTACTCTAAATGGATCGTTATCCTGCAGGAGTTCGACTTGGAATTTGAGAAATCTAAGTCTAAGAAATCTTTAGTTTTTGCGGAGTTAATGTGTGACTTCCCGCGTGCTGACACGGAAATTGTGGCGGAGGAGCCCATTGCAGATGAATCCTTGTTTCTAATTAGCACTTTAGATCTGTGGTATGGGGATATCATCGTTTATCTCCATACCCAATCCTTTCGGCCAGAAATTTCAAGGATAGAACGTCGAAAAATTCAATTCCAGTCCCAACAATTCAGGATTATTAGAGATACTCTTTATCGCCGTGGGGCGGATTCCATTTTTCGACGTTGCTTAACTCACGAGGATGCTGAAAGCGTTCTAAATGACTGTCACTCTGGAGTGTGTGGCGGTCATATGTATGGGTTTGCCACAGCCCAAAAGATATTGCGCGCTAGCTACTTCTGGCCGTCTTTATTTAAAGATTGTATTACGACGGTCTGAAAATGCCACAACTGCAAAAAAAATTATCGTAAGATGCGCGCTCCACCTGCTCCTCTCCACCCTATAATTGTCGTTGGTCCTTTTGCCAAATGGGGTATCGATTTTATTACATGTAACCCTCACTCGGTTGGGGGGCATGCGTATATCATCCTTGCGGTAGATTATTTTACTAAGTGGGCCGAGGTGATGCCTACAATTGAGGCAGAAGGCAAGACAGCTGCAATTTTCGTGTTCAATCATATAATTGCTAGGTTTGGTGTCCCGCAAGAAATCATCACTGATCATGGACGTCATTTTCGAAACGTTATGATGACCGAACTTACAGGCCAGCTTGGTTTACGTCACAATAGTTCAACCCCTTCTTATCCACAAGCGAATGGTCTGGTTGAATCCATCAACAAAGTTTTAGTTATCATGATCCGACGAATCATTGGGATTCATCGGTCGAATTGGCACAACATGCTATTTTCAGCACTTTGGGCGTACCGAACTTCAGTAAAAACATCAACAGGGTTCACTCCTTTCCAACTAGTCTATGGATTGGAAGCTGTGTTACCCATTGAATGCGAAATCCCGTCACTACAAATGGCCATCGAGTTACTTCCAGCCACTTCCGAAGAGGAAAAGCGTTTGTTATACTTGGCTCAATTAGATGAGAATCGACGTGATGCTGCATTGGCAATCGAGACTCACGCAAAACGAATGAAAGCTCAGTATGATCGAAAGGTGACCCCTCGAAATTTTTCGGAAGGAGATCTAGTCTTAGTTTATGATCAAGCTAATGATAAATTAGGCGCTGGAAAATTCGTTCCTATGTGGCATGGTCCCTATGTTGTCAAGCGAAAGCTAGCCAAAGGGGCCTATGAATTGGTAGACTTTGACAGGGACTCTTTGGGTAAACCCAGAAATGGCCTTTACTTGAAGAGGTATTATTCTTATAAGAATGGGTATGGAGATTTTTAGTTAGGATAGTTTTTCTTTCTAGCTGGTGTGTTTTAGTTTAAACAATGTGCTTAGCTTAGAGAGTGTTTTTCGTCATTATTCCTGCTTATCTTGGTTTTACTCTTGATATTGCAGATGTCTATGCCTCTCCAAACATACATTGGTTTCACTGATGGTGCTTGTCGTAATACACGGAACATCTCTTCCGCAGCTTGGGTTATCTATTCGCCCTCTGACGAGTTAGTATCTATGCATGGGGTAAGCCTCGGCCAAACAACGAACAACATTGCCGAGTATAGTGTAGTGATTGAGTTATTATCTGAATCTATTTCATTTGGGATTCAGAGTTTGATAGTGAGGTTAGATTCTGAACTCATTGTATTACAGCTTTATAGAGTGTATGCCATTAGAAATCCAGTGTTATTGAGATTATTTTTGAGAGTGCGTCTCTTGGAACGTGAATTTGATTATATTGAATATCAGCATATTCCAAGATCTTTAAATACATTAGCAGATGCAATTGCTTCTCGAATGTTAAATAGACATTTGCAATGACCATACATGTAAATTTAAAACCATTCCATAACATGATTTACAAGATAAGCCGGTAATAGTGATATATATATATATAGGAGTGTGTCAAAAAATACATCGTCCTCGATCATAGGTTGAAAAACACCTTATGATCGGCAAAAATGATAAGTACAAAAAACAAAAATGTCACATGTTCCCACAATAGGCGATCATCCTATCACTGGTGATGATCTCTATAAGAAACCACTCCACAGGCCACCTTGCAAAGGAAACTCCTAAAAGGTCCTGGGACCCCAATCACATAGCGCTGAAGTCGATGAGGAATGTCATCTATAGTGGTCTCAGGAATATCTCCTGTCAAGCGCTCGAGATGACCCTCCAACTCAGCGAAAACCTCTGCTAATTCATCCTGTGGGGCTGGCACGGATGCAACTGGTTGCTTCCTCTCGTAAGGCCAGAGAGCAGCTGGTCATTGTGGACCCACATCTACATTTGAAATTTTTTACTATCAGTTTTGAGATGATGGAAAAATAACAAAAAAATTAAAATAGAAAAAATGTTGAAAAGGATTTTACCTGACTCATCCCACTACTCTCCTGGTGGAAGAACCATGTCTGGGTCACCACGAAAATCTATCCCAGTGTAAGGGAAGTCCTGAATAGAAAAGACCTGGTTTTCCAACCATTGGAAATACTCAGATTTGAATCGAGCAACCTCTGTCCTCTCGTCCGGGTGACGGGCCATAACTGCGACCCATCGCATCAGTTTGGGCTCTCGAGGAAGCCCAGCTCCAATGGTAAGGTGTTGTGGGATGAGCATAGGAACCCTCTCCAGGCCAAAACTCACAACCAAAGCCCCATAACCAAAGGTCTTTAGTCGTCTGTTCTTGGCCCTGGTCAGTTGGCCTTTCACATTGGCCAACACGGCATCGTACCAGTTGAAGATGGTGCCTCGAAAGCAATCAACTGCCATACGCATCAGTGATCCGCTGGCAATATGTAATGCGGTAGCTCCGCAAAGTCTGGTGACAATGAACTCAATCACCATGAGCTCAGGACGGGATATGGTCTTTATGTCTATCCCTTTGTCTCTAGCCTGGCTGTTGCAGTACTCTAGCCTGAGGCTATCGACAGACTGGCCACCTGCCCTAGCCCCAAACAGAGTCAAGTCTTCGCCTCTCTTAGGCAAACCAGTCAAGAAATATATGTCCGCCAGCTCGATTTCGAGCTAGTGGCCACCATGAAGAAGCACTGGTCCTGTACGCTCCATCTGTCAACCATCCACTATAAGAAATCCACCTGAGCCCTCATGCCAGGAATGGCCCAGAATTTGTACAAGCCTCACGCCCTCAAAGCATCAAGTGAAGGCTGATGATTCCATGCAGCAGCATCCACATCCTCAGCTCTCGTTCACGCCAATCTAGCATGATGTACTCTCTGCATCAAGTATAAGGATAAATTAAATTGCTAGAAATTATTTTGATTGGTCCATTTTTGAGAATTTTTGGGTTAAAAACCCTTGCGACGGGGACCGCACCCTCTGGGTTAGACACAGTGCGTGGGACCGCACTTTGTCTACATGGAAGGTGCGGACCCCGAGCTTTTTCCCAATGGAGAAAAAGTCGGGGTCCGCAGGCCAGCAGTGGTAAACCTACGGGCCCCCGCGCGCGGGTTTTATGCCTAAAAACCCTCCCAAAAATGAAATAAATGACTAAAAAAAAAATTAAACGGTCAAAAATGAAGAGTGGGATGATGTGGATTACCTGGAGAAGATGGCGTTCGATTCCGACTGTTGAATTTTCCGCAATCTTCACGGGAAGTTTTCTGAGCAAAAGCATTATTTTCTCACCCAAACTCAAACGGTAAAAATGAATTGACAAAGGCCCTTTTTATAAGTTTTTTGAGTAAATAAATTGCAAATTTGTTTATGTTTCACTTTGAAAAGGTATTTTTGCGACATTTTTATATATTTCAAACAGGTATGAGTAATGTTTGTGTTTTTGTGCAGGATAAAATATTATTCAGGTGAAATCTATCATTTTTTATGAAAAAACATTTAGAGTCACCTTTAAGCTCTTTTCTGACTCCTGAAACATGAAAAGATTGCCGAGTGTTTCTTTTAAACTCATTAAAACAGAATTAAAAGACGGTCCACTTACAACTCTTTTCCGACCGTAAAAAAATGAAAAGATTGCCAGATTTTTGTCATTTCAAATTCGATATCAGTTATAAAAGGACGTGTCGTTGATCGTTTTTTTACTTTTTCGGATCAAGGGCACTAATGATGAAAAGTACTCCTTGGTCGTAAAAGATCAAGCGGTTCTCTCAAGTATTATTTTATACTTTTTCGGGCTTAGGAGACAAAAATTTACGAAAAAGGTCAACCCTAGAGTCTTCTTAAGCTTTTTCAGACTCTCTAAAATTGAAAAATGTCGAGTTTCTCCTATACTGGACTCGTTAAAATTTCACAGTAAAGGACCTGTTCAATTACAAACAGGAACGAACCACTCCTTCTTAGGGCTCAAATTTAAACTAAGTTGGACTCATCCGAAGGATGAGCTTATAATCAAGCAAATGTTATCCTCCTCAAGCTTGTCAAAAATAAAGAGGTACTTGCTAGAAATGGTGGGGGAAAGAGAGAAAAATGAGCCTATTTGTCATACTTTGTAACCACTCTTGAACACGACACTTTTATTCACCTGGGTTGGGAAATCCTTTGCCTAACAGTTGATCAAACCAAATTGAAAGTCTTCAACCGGTTTTTGGGTATTAACTTTGGGTCAATTGTCACCAA
This sequence comes from Pinus tabuliformis, assembly GCA_031772625.1. Taxonomy (NCBI): domain Eukaryota; kingdom Viridiplantae; phylum Streptophyta; class Pinopsida; order Pinales; family Pinaceae; genus Pinus; species Pinus tabuliformis. The sequence continues at coordinate 764,740,949 of CM062815.1, forward strand.
GCCATCTGTCATGTCGTTATGTGTTCAAGAGGTCACTGCCAATAAGCCATTAATCTGCAAAATATCTGTCATCCATCTTGACCATCCCTGAGTCAATCCTTGTAACTAAATTTCTTCAACTTGATCTATGATTTCGTGTTGTGGGCTTGCCTACGATGGATCACTTTCTATCGGCATCAGCTCATTATCTAGAAAGATGATCTAGGAATCATCAGTACCTTGAGATATGCATGCCTCAATGGCAGGTTTCTCGCCTTTGACGACAGTTTACATCATTGACTTTCGATCAAAGGATTCCGTGACATGTTCGACATCAACACATTTATTCGCATCTCATGGATTGTACTGGGTACTTTGAGAGCCATTGACATCACTGGTGGTTTCTCTCACATTTGTTAACAGTTTACATCATTGACTGGTAATCAAGTGGTTTCTACCATGTTCGACATCAACACATTCATTCGCATGGATAGAATCGTACTATTTTGGGAACTAGAAATGAAGACCCTGGATCTAGTTTCCACAATCCAGGCTGCGAGGAATTTTGTATTCATTATATAATGGACTATTCATAAACAGATGGCTGCATCCATACTGTGTCCACATGAGTCTTTACTTGTGATGTTTTACAAGATCATTCCTATATCAGAGCAGTAGTTAGTTTTTCTAGTCAGTTTTGATCTAAGTATGGGAATGCCTACCTCAATGATGATATGATCTCATATATATATCTTGCAATGAATGTTTTTACAGGTTCCAACCGGGCTCTCCACAAGATGATCATCGAAATGATAAAGTACTTCACTCTTCCTAAATGATAAGAAATCCTCATCTACTACAGACTTCGCACTTTAGGGGGAAATCTGTTACACAAAAATATCGTCACCATGATTATTTGCAGTCAGTATGGGTCTATCATCACTTGTACTGTCCTCCTAAGCAAGTCTCAGACCTCAGCTCTTCAAGTCAAGCTTTGAAAATAAGAGAAAGACATTAAAAATCAATGTAACTCTGGTTCCGCACTTTCTCTCACTGTCACCTGCGGTCCCACACCTTCTGTGTACAAAAACTGTGGACCTGCCCGCTCTGTCCCTAACGGTGTAGGTGCGGACCCCTGTGAAAGTCAAAAGGTGCAACTTTTATCTTAAAAAACTCACTTTGGGTTAATTCTAGAGATTTCTAGAAGGAATTTTGACGTGGATTGTTCGCTCTGAGGTGGTTCATGCATCCCAAAAGAGAAGGAGCTAATCCCTTGATGAGAGGAGTTATCCCTTTGAAGGAGGGATTTATCCCTTTGAAGGAGGACCTAGTAACCTCCCTCCATTGCACTATAAATACAGGCATTGGGCTGGTTGCTAAGGAGGTTAGAAGCTGAACATTTTTTAGGGTAAATGCTGGTGAAATCAAGACTTCCTAGTTGAGCTTAAGAGGAGAGATCACATACCTTTTTGGCTTCATTGGGGAGTGAGTGAAACTTGTCAAAGTAGAGGAGACTTCTTGTTGGACCTTGGGAGGAGCTTGTACAGCGTCAAGGCAAAGGTTGTAAAGTTCTTCTTCTTTTGAATTAATACAATCAAACTCATTTTTCTCAACAAGTATCTCATGTTATTTGTTTCATGGACTCCTTGACTTTCATGTTAAATATGTTTTATGCAATTGGCTTTTCAGGTGCTATTTAATTTGTTTGCCTTGTTTGTGTTTGCATATTCGCGACAAAGGAACTCATTCGGATCGAAGGAGTGAGGGCATCCACAAGCTTGCGTTGGACCTAAGGTAGGCCCTAAAAACACTTGTTTGCTATTGTTTATCAAAGCATATTTAGAGAAAGATAGTGTTTGGTTGGTTTGCTTGTCATTAGGTCTTCTTTAGATTCTAGGAAGGTCTATCTTGTCCGCAAGATCGACTTATTCCGTGTGACAGTCTTGATTGCTGCAACTTAGTTTGGGAGTGTAGATATTGAAGTGGTTGATGATCAATATGTATTACTATCTCTTTGCCCATTAAATAATGTTTCCACTTTTTCACACTCTGAACTAGTGCATACAATTCTTTATCATATGTAGGATAGTTAACTACTACAGAATTAAAAGTCTCAAAATGATAACATATGGGTTTACCGTGCTGTGTCAACACTGCTCCCATGGTGTAGTCACTGGCATCTTCCTGGATCTCAAATGGTCTTTGTAGATCAGGCAGTGCTAGTACAGGTGCTATACTAATCTTTTCTTTCAAGGTGTCGAAGGCTTTCTCATGTTTGCCTCCCCACTGAAACACCTTGTTCAATCTTGTCAAAGCATGTAAGGGAGCTGGAATTGAGGAAAAGTTAGAGATGAACTTCCTCCAATATTATGCTGCTCCTAAGAAGCTTCTCACTTCTGTAGCAGACTTGGGTTTAGGCCAGTTTACAATGACTGCCACTTTAGATGGATCTATTTTCAATTCACCACCCCCTACTATATGACCCAAATAATTTAGAGATGTTTTTCCAAATTCAAATTTTTAGAGTTTAACATAAAGTTTTTCTCTTTTCAAAACATCTAATGTCTGCTTAACATGCTTTAAGTGTTCCTCCCATGTTTTACTAAAAATCAGAATGTCATCCAGATACACAATAATGAAATCATCAATAAAAGGCCTGAGTACATCATTCATTAATCTCATGAAAGTAGTAGGGGCATTGGTCAAGCCAAAAGGCATAACCAGCCACTCATACAATCCTTTCTTTGTTTTGAAAGCAGTCTTCCATGCATCTTTCTCTGCAACTCTGACCTAATGGTATCCACTGTGCAAATCCATCTTGGTGAAATAAACAACTTCCTTTAATTGATCTAAAAGATCATCTATGCGAGGAAGGGGATAATGATTTTTTATTGTTATCTTATTCAGTGCTCGGTAGTCAATGCACATTCTCCATGAGCCATCTTTCTTTCTGAATAACTGCATCAGTCTTCTTCTTCTTGCCCTCGAACTTCTTAGGTCTTAGCTTTGGATGTAGAGTCCAACAGTGCTCATCATCATGCCCATCCTTTTCACAGTGAGTGCATGAAGATTTGCTTTTCTGTGTAGTTTTCGCCTTCCTTGCTTTCCACTTCTGCTTTCTTTTCTCCTTGCTTTCCACTTTTGCTTTCTTTTCTTCTTTCTCTTGCTTGCAGTGGGTTGGGATGGTCCCCCAACTTCTGGATTTCCATTCTTTCCTCTAGCTTCTAGATGAGTAGCTTGTACAGATACCTCATCTATACTAGTAGGATTAAACATGAGGATGGTATGCCCCATGTAGCTGTGTAGACCACCAATGTACTTCAAAAGAGTCTCCGGTGAATCTAATGAGATCCCTAGAATCAATGCTCTCTTTCTAAATTCTTAAGTGTACCCTTGCACACTTTACCCTTTCAACTACCGAAGAGTTTGCCACCTCATCATGGCTTGTTGCATGTAGGCCAATGGATAGAATTTCTTCTTGATGGCATAAACAAATTCGCTCCAAACATAGATAGTCTTACCATGTCTTTTCATGTCAGCTTGGGTTCTGCCTTCCCACCAAACCAAGGTAGTGCCTCCTAGGCATAGGCTTGTCAGCTGAATTTTGCTCTTGTCTAAGTTGATGTTCTGCACTCTGCAATACACATCAATTTGTCTAATCCAATTGTCCAACTTTTCAGCATTTAGCTCTCCATCATATATAGGAAAATCGAATTTAACATCTATCTTAATCAAAGATGCTTTCTTATTATGCACAAGGCTATTAGGAGGTGTGAGAAATTTTTCCTCTTTCCCTTTTCCTTTTGATTTGTCATGGGAGTGAGACTCATCTTCTTATTTGTCTCGTTTAGAACCTGATGAATCTTCATCCTTATGCTTTCTAAAGTCCCTATACATTTCTTCTACCATAGACTTTATAGCTAGGAAAATTTCTATGAATTGAGGGTCTGGCCCCACAGAACCTTCCTCTGACATTGTCTTTCGAGGATAGACTCTCCCAATTTCAGGATTAGTTTCGACCAACTCTCATTCTCCTAATTTGAGCTTTGATCTAGTGAGCATTCAATAGCTAAACCAACACAAGCTTGTCCAACATTACAACCTAAAGCTTTGATACCACTTGATCTGATAGTCACCCTATGAGTGACCTCAGTTAAAGATTTATTAAATGAAGGTATTACAGACTCATATGTTGGTGTGTGTGTCTATGTTATTTAAGCAACGGATCGATCAGATTGAAAATACATAGGCACTTGAAATGGAAAACAACAGAGAAATACAATAAGAAAATACAAGAACACAAGAAATTAATAAGGAGTTCACCTATCCTCCAGGGCTACATTTTCCATTCCAGCTTTCAGTGGTGGCATTTTTTTATTGTGTCTTGAAGTAGATAATTACAAAGAAGGAGCGCAATAAGAGTCTCCTATAACAGATTGGCTTGGCAGGGTGGTTCTTGGATTCCCCAAACCAGTAGAGTACACAAACTCTTTTCCTTGCCAGCTCTTTGACCACTTTGGTCTGACAGATCCTCTCAGGGATGGCTTGAATCTCTCAAGCTCTCTGGTGCTCGACGCTGCCTTTGGTCAACTTTACCCTCTGTCCTCTTTCTGCTTTTTTCCTCACTGGTTCTTCTCTTCTCTGTCTTCTGTCTTCGGCGTTCCGTCTTTCGGTTCCCAACTCATGCTCTTTGTCTGGTCTGTACATGGCTTTAAATCCATTCGAGCTCATGGTGGTTCGCTTCCTCTTTCGCCTTTGTCGGATCGCTTGCTTGCAGCTGCGCTTGGAGTTCCCTATTTCGACGCCATCATCAGGCTCTTAGGGATGGCCACTTGTCCTCTTGCGAACTGCGCCAGCCTACTTCGTCGGTTCAATTCTTTGGTTACGTCATGGAATGAGTCTTCCGCCACCTTGGCGATCAAAGCAAACCTCAAATTCTTCTAAATCACGACTTAACCCTCCATCAATTCTGTCTTCTCCATTGGGCACGATCTCAGCAGTTAGATCTGGAGCCCCCAGATCCGGTGCCATTCGCTCGTCTTGCGCGGTTTACTAGCTCGACTGTTAACACGCAATGAACAGCAATTTTCACTCTCCTCCACTTGCCACACATCGGGCGCTAAGTGGAATCGCTCCTTTTTCATCAAAACTGCTTACTGCCCATGGATGCCCCTGATTAATACCGCTAATTTTGGAGCAGGTTCCACCTTTAGCACTTAGCCTTTTGTCCTACGGTTTTCCCGGCTCCCATGCGACCGAGTGCTCGGGGCTTCTCCATTTTGAGGGTTTTCGCCCAACGCTACGTGATTGCACTAATTGTGCATCAAAAACTCCCTTTGTTTCTTGATCCGGGCCTCCCAAGGGCTAATTTCGCCTCCCGTACAGTCTCCATGGGCCTCGGTCAGTGCGCTTTGACCGAGGTCCTCGTCGTTCCATGCTGGTTGCCACTACCACTGGTTTAGAGGTGTTTTTGATCATTATTTTAAATTCTTTGAAGTTTGTCCCAACCTGGTATAGCCATGGCTTTGTTAATCATTATTTATGGATCCAATTTGGATCAGTAATGGGAAAGAAGGGAAAAGCTCTGGTTGTTGAGGACAAAGAGATGACACCCCTATTCACAGACACCACCTATACCAGGGATGCTGACATAATCACTTGGGAAGGCATGTATAGTCTGCTCGAAGAAGAAAACCCCAGAGTCACAGAAGTTAAAGCAACAACAGACTCGTGCTGGTCATTTGAGGCATCAATTACTGAACTTTCATGTTCATTCTTGCACCAAATAGCAACAAGACCTAAGATACTTCCATACACAGACATGGTCAAGTGGGTACTGGATAGTGCTGATATAACAAACAGACAATTCAAGTCTCAGAGCCAAGATCTCATTGAGTCATTCACTCCACAAGATTTAAGGCCTATGTATCATCTACTAGAGCCGCAGGCAAGCTACAATAAGCAGTTCGTGGAGAAGTTCGCCAAAGAAAACGAAGATTTGGCGGAGTGCACCAAGAACTGGTCGGAAAGGGAAGAACCATTAAAAAAGGACAAACACAGTATGTACAATACCGGTTTCCTCTCCTCCCCATATTGCTTTGCCGCTGTTGTGCTATGTAGGCTATTTGGAAGGCCTAACATCAACAAGTTTTCATCCGAGTGGCTAACCCTATTAGATGCAGCCACTAACGCCACTATTATGGATTGGGCTCAGATATTATCTAATAATTTAGCCTCAGCTATTTGGAACTACTGGTCTAAAAGAACTCCCTCTCAGAGGATTTATCCTCCTTTATTTTTAGCTGCTTATGTTATGGATGCAATCTATTTCATTTCCAGATTTCCTTTAATGGGTTAGAAGTGGACTATACAGAATCCCTTGCCCATTCACATTTATCATAAGGAATTGTGGGGTTCCAAGTTTATCCCATATTTTTACAAAATTTGTCCTGGAATTATGTTACCTCTTTACAGAATTTTGTATAATAGGGAAGCCCCAAGATTTTCCCCCAAAGCGGAAGTCGATATTCTTCCTATCGGAAGATGGTTTGCGGAAGAGTTTTTCACCTACATCAGAGTATTTGGAAGTATTGCTTCCCCTCATGTGCTACCCTTATATGTCCCTGATAATTTATTGGCTCAAGAAATTGCCTACTAGACCTGCGGGGTAGGAGGAATGAGAAAAGAGTTGAAAGACAAGAAGAAGGCCATCTGGCCAAAATTTCCTGTGGCCTGTGGGGCCTTTTCACTATTTGATTTTGGTCATGCATTCAAAGAAGTAGAAAATACGTTAAGTCTATGATTGTTCAAGTTTCCAGGAAGACAATTCGACCCCTTTGATGTCATTAAGAATTTTACTACTGTTGTCAAGATAAAGGTATTTTCTAAAGATGATGATCTTTTTGATGATATCTTCCAATAGAAAGACACACTGAAAGAAGTTTTGCATATGGCTCAAATTCAGTTTCCCCCAGCAAAATTCCAAGAATTCAAATTGTACAGAGAAAGGAGACTAGCGAACATGCCCTTGGATAAGTTGCGCTTAGAACCAATAAGGGATCCAACTCCCAGTATGAGTTTAAGTGGAAGCTTGGGTACAGATAAGTCAAGGTCTAAGTCTGGAAAGAATCACCAGAATTCTCTAAATGGTCTGAGAGTGACCATACTAAAAGTGAAGGGCCGGTTAGAGATATTGCCCAATCTAAAGAGCACCAAGAGCAACAAGTCTTGACTACACCATAGGTAAAAGTTCCCCCTCCCCTCATCCAGCCACCAAAGCCAGTAAGAACTAAGATGGAAAAAGAGTGGGAAACATTCAATGAATTGATTAATACTGAGGAGTAGAACACAAAGACACCTGAGAGTATAGTACATAAAATGAAAGATATAGTCATTAGAACAGTCAATAATGCTCCAGAAATGGAGCATATTTCCATTACCCCATCGTCTGAAATCATGCTCAAGATAGAGGAGATTCCTCCTCTAGATGTATTTTATAGTCCGCAACACAAGGCAATGGTAAGAAGGCAAAGAAAGAAAAGGAAATTGGAAAGCGTGCTCTCACCTGAGGCAAAGCAACTAGATGTCTTTTGGCGAGGCCCTACCACTGACCCTATTGAAAATCTGACTAAGTTTTCCCAGATCACAGGAGCCTATGCTTCTGTTACCATTGATAAAGGATTCGAAGTACAACAATTACTTAACGATAGAAAGGAAAAAATCCAAGTTTTGTAGCAACAGCTATAGCAGGCCAGTGCCAACTGCGAAGCAGAGGAGAAGTTAGAAAAATTACAACAGGAATTTCAATAGATGTAGCTAGGGTATCAAAGCAATTTGGCCGAAAATGAAAATCAATTACAAACTATGCTAGAATTACATAGAGATGACCCCAAAATTATATAATTTGTCTCATAAGCCCTTGCCTTAAACGACCAACTCTTGCAACAGCAAGAGGCATTATGCCAAAGAATATCGCAATGGAATTCCCATTGCGAGATGAGCGATAAAATTACAAATCAAGTCGTGGACTTGCAACTCAACTATGATTTAATTGATAAAAGAATTTCTGATTATTTGAAATGGTAGGAATCGAAAGAAGGAAATAAAGCAAGCACGCTTAAAATCAATGAAGCCCACAAAGAAATGTTGTTTCATAAGTGGCATGCATAGATTAAAAAGACAGACCAAGCAATAGAAGAACCAGCGACATCAACAAATAACGTCATTGACTGTGTCAGTGAAAACCTGCACAGAGCAAATCTCATATCAGAGACCACTCAGAGATTTCTCCCAAATGCACAACAATTGTAGACAAGCTAGAGACAAAAAGCTAAGGAAAGGGTAGAGTCCATCAAGAAGTTAACCAAGTTGAATTGGGACACTTACTGGCAGTACTTAGTTAAACCACACAGTCAATGCATGACTCTCAAATGCCTTACAAACTCTGCCAAGAAGATAGCGCCAGCACTTGCCGATTCTATTTTCGCAGGACAACTAAAATCGGAGGTCGGCCAACCGACGCTCCTCCATCCGATGCTGAATGCTTGTGATCTTAGAGAAATACATAGATAGTTAATTTCAAGATACAATTTTAGTTTTATTTTTTGATTCATTTTTTCCTTAAATGAGGACGGTCATTTAAACCTCCTCCTATATTTTTGTAATAAACTATTTTTAGTATTTAGGTAGTAGTATTTTAACCCTCTCATGCATTTAGAGAGGGGTCCTGAAATTTGTCAAAAATGTTTCCTCAGAACATGCACTTCTGCACCGTCGGAGGAGGTTTTGATGAATGAATTGAACGAAATTTATTGATATCTGTGTTTAATGTCTGCTACTGAAATGCATTTTTTTACTCTTAGTAGATATTGAATTAGGAAGAGATAAATCTATATTGCTGAAGCTCATGAGTAGAACTTGTTGTCAATGGTACTTTTATCTCTTAATAATTTTTGCTTATGTGTCAAAGTAATATTTTATGTTCAGTTATTTGTATATGAAGGCTTGAATGTTTGAGTTATCATTTGACACTTTTGTACGGTGATGACTATTCTGTTTATGCTCAATGTATGAATGACTTATTATGCGACATGCTTCTCACAATTGTTTCAGCTAATTTCTTATACTAAAAAATTCATTTTTATTGAATTCTTTTCTCATAGCGATTGAACGATCTTTATTACCAATTGCTGTTAGAAACCATTTTAGATTGCATAAGTAAAAAGTTGAATCCTGGGTTAGTTTTAGAATTAAATATTTATGTTCATTAGGATACAGTTGCATGTTTTAAATTAGACTTAGATTAAAAGCATTTTACTTAGAAACCTTTAGAAAAAAGAAATATCAATTCTTATCATCACAAACACAAATTGGGAAACTGGTCCCATTATCCCCAATCAGACCCACCATCCCAAATGGAAAAGGAGTTGCTTTTAAGGTCCGGACCAGGTGGGCATCCCCCTTTTTGTAGACCCGATTTTCGGGGCTTCAAAATATTTGGCACTAGAAGGAGGGCCCTGAACTATTAATGGCTAGTAAATCCAAATCTAAATACCATTCTAAGAGTAAATCACCCTCAACATCTCCCCCGAATTCTCCATTGAATTCTGAATCTTTAAATCCTAAGTGAGAAGTTGAGAAAACAACAGCCACAGCCACAAATCCAAACATTTCAGAGAAATCTACTATCGAACCTTTTGAACTTGAGTCTTTGATTCATAAACTTCAAGTATTTTCCATAATACCGCAAAAGTCTGAAATATCTCAAGGTAGTGTGACTTCGCAATACAATCCTTCTCATCCTTTAACCAGATTGCAAAGTGAAAAGTTTGGTATTGAACCTATTGAACTACCTCTACCAAAAAGGAAAAGAGCAAGGGAGTCACCTCAAGGGTATGATAGTGAGACTCTTTCATCATCAACATCCATTCCAACTTCCCCATTGTAAAGTCAACCATCCACCCCTCCACTTCAAGTTGTTGTCCATCGGAGTACTGGAACTTTAACATCCTCATCCCCTCCACAAGGAACTTCATCTGTGCTTTCCTCTGTTAGTAGTTCAACGATGGCCCAAAACCCATGGAATAATCTAGGGGCAGTCTCAATGCCTGCGCCCTTGAGTCAATTACTGGCCCATCCTGAAAAATGGTTGCCCAAGTTTAATCCTGAAGCAAACATGCTAGCGAAAGAACACATAAACAACTTTATGTTATCAAGAAATTTAAATGGTGTTACTAATGAAGATGTTGTTGTTAGACTTTTTCCTTACACTTTACAAGGAGCAGCCAGATCCTAGTATTTTTCATTACCATTAGGGTTCATCACTAGTTGGGACATTTTCCAAGAGAAATTCTTGACTAAGTTCGGCGATGATAGATCTACAATAACACTGATCAATGATCTATCGAATCTAAATACTGAATCAAGAGAACCCATCAAAGATTTTAACTTGCGTTTCAACAAGCTTTTGAATAAAATTCCGACCGCTTCCAAGCCTAGTGAAGAAGTTCGAAGTGAATGGTACATATCTGCTTTACCATCGAACATAGCAATCTTTGTTGATAGGGCTGCCAAGACAACATTGGCTGAAAACATGAAGTAAGTGATAGTGGTAGAAAAATGTATCTTAGCTTTAGAAAAGAAAAATGCTGTCGATGAGAGAAAATCTAAGAAGGTTATTTTTAAATATGATCATAAGAAAAAGCAATCAAAAGACCCATTTGATTTAGAAGGATTGCAGAAAGTCCTAAAAACCATGTCTAACAAAATGGTTGACATTAAGAGACAAGTAGCAGAGACTTCTTCTAAAAAACCCTACAAGCCTTATAGAAAAAATCCTTCAACTGATTCAAAGCCTCCCAATGCTATAACAAATGCAGAATCTGAAGGAGAAGAAGAGGAAGTTTCTAACGAGGAACCTACTGATGAAGATGAAGTTGTAGAGTTACAGGGAATGTGGGACTTCATCCTTCCAAACAAAGAGGATCAAGAGGCATCACCAGTTAGTACTAGAAGTAGAAATCAACTCGATCCTCCACAACCTAGTTCTAAACAGAAGAGCGCAAGCTCGACATCCAAAGATAAAGTCGTAGGTAAGAAATCATCACCAAAAGCAACTCAAACAAGCCCAGTGCAATCCGATTCACCAACTCCATCTAAAACATTGATTGTTTCTAATGAGATGGAGTATAATATTGTTGAAGACATGAAGAAGACTAGGGCTAACATTACTTTTCATGAATTGAGCAAATTGAAACATCAACAGAAGCTACTTTTGAAAGAGTTGCATGCAATACCTATTGCACCTCTTCCTGCCACTGTAATCTTGCAAGATTCTCATGAGATGGGAAGACCTCCAACTAATATGGCAAATAAAGTTGATCCGAATGATATTTCTTTAATTAGAAGTAGGCCAAAATCCCATACTCCTCCATTCCTTCTTACTTACGAAATTTTCAATAAAGACTTGAATAATTGTTTGGTAGATTCAGGAGCTTCATCTAATATCTTACCTAAAACAATATGTGCAATGCTAAACGTCCAACCTCAAAAATATGTAGTACGTATAGTTCAGTTGGACTGATTTCATGTCGAAGTAATCGGTGAACTAAATCAAGCTACCATAAGGCTCTCATCTAATCCAAAGGTATGTCAAATCATTGATATTCTAGTTGTAGAAATTCCTGAATTTTATGGCTTAATTCTTAGTAGGGATTGGTCCGAAAAGCTTCATGGATACTTTGCGACCGACTGGTCACATATGTGGCTTCCTTACAATGGTAAACCGAATCAGATAAAGGTTGAGCAAGAAAGACACCAAAAATACATAGTGACGGAATTGGAAGGATAAAATGAACCTGTGGCATACAGCAACAATATAATTGGCAACTATTCTGTTGACTCTTTCTTAGGAAATTTTAATGCTCATACTTTGCCTTACTTAGAACATTATGTTTTGTCTCAAGTAGAAAACTTTTCTCAAACAGATAGTTCTAAATGCGTTAAATTTGTAGATAATCCTGTAAATACGTCTTTATTTTGGAAATTATTTTTTGATGGTTCTAAGTCTAATGATGGAGCAGGATGTGTACTAGTTAGTCCAGAAGGAAACAAAACTATGCTAACATGTATACTCAAGTTTGATTCCACAAACAACACCGCAAAATACGAAGCTTTATTCCAAGGACTGTACAAGGCAATCGGATTAGATATCAAGAATCTACAAGTCTTTGGAGATTCTGAGATTGTTATTAAGCAGGTACGAAATACTATACATTGTCTATCAGGTCATTTAAAGCATTATCAATCTTTAGTGCAAGATTTGACTGAACATTTTATAGCATTTAATATTTCACCTATTCCCAGACTCCAAAATGCTAGTGCTGACCTCTTGGCTAATGTAGCTTCCAAGCTCATTCCCTCAGAAGACTATAGCCCAGACAGATTCTCAATCGAATTGATCTTTAGGCCCTCCATTCCTGATAATGTTACAAACTGGAGAACTTTTAACGATGATCCTGATATTGTAACTTTCTTGACATCAGAAGGATCTTACACTGATCAGATAATTGATGAGGAACAACATGACAAGCAATTACAACAAGAAAACACTAATAATTCCATACCAAAATCTGTAGTCAAGTCGGAAGACCTATATGATTTGAAAGACCGATTTAAAAGATCTACCAATTCAAAACTCTAGAGTTCAACTCTGAACTATGAATTAGTAAATCTAGGAACGAATATCAAGCCACAGAATATCAACCTAGGTCTTGGCCTAGCCCCAGATGAAAAATTAGCCTTTGTTCAACTCTTGAAACAGTATAAAAGCGTCTTTTCTTGGAACTACGATGACCTTAAGACTTACGACACTTCAATCATTCAGCATACTATCCCAATGATAGCTGATGAAAAGCCTGTCTAGCAAAAGCTGAGGAAGATCCATCCTAATCTGGAAAGTTAGATCAAATCTGAGCTCAATAAATTATTAAAAGCCAAAATCATTTTTCTCGTTCAACATTCTAGATGGGTTTCCAACTTGGTTCCAGTCAGAAAGAAAAATGGAGATATTAGAATTTGTATTGACTTTCGAAATCTTAACAAAGCCTGCCAAAAGGATAATTTTCCCCTGCCTCTATGGAACAAATATTGCCAGCGGTTACAGGATCAGAATTAATGTCCTTTTTAGATGGTTTCTCTGGCTACAACCAGGTTCTGTTCCATCCTGACGATTAGCTAAAAACTACGTTCAAAACCAAATGGGGTACTTATGCATATCAAAAGATGTATTTTGGTTTGATCAACGCTTGCGCCACATTTCAAAGGGCCATGGATATCGCATTTAAGGGATTAGTAAATAAATCAGTGGTGATTTACTTGGATGACATAACAGTATATTCTAAAAAACGCGGTAATCACTTTAGAGACTTAAAGCAAATCTTCCAACGTTGTCAAAGGTATGGGATTTCACTAAATCCAAAAAAGTCTTTTTTTGCATTAAGTGAAGGAAAACTTCTTGGATTTATAGTGTCAAAATATAGAATCCATATTGATCCCAATATAATTAAGGAGATTTCCAAAATATCCTTACCACATAATAAGAAAGCTATGCAATCCTTCCTTGGTTAGATTAATTTTGTTAAAAGATTTGTTCTAGACTTCTCAAGGATTGTGTCACCATTACAAGCAATGATCAAGACGAATTCACTCTTCAAATGGGGCCGAGAGGAATATGAAGCATTCAATCTAATTAAGCAAGCGATTGTTAATGCCCCATCCCTAGCAACTCCAAATTTTTGCAATCCTTTTATTTTGTATACATTTGCCTCTGATAAGTCATATGTTGCGATACTCACTCAAGCCAATCAAGATAAGGCAGAAGCCCCAATTGCCTTCTTTAGTTCAAATCTGCAAGGGGCTGAATTAAATTATTCTGACGTTGAGAAACAAGCTTATGCTGTTTTCAAAGCGATCAAATATTTTAGACCCTTTCTTCTTAAAACCCATACAAAAATCATAGTACCATTTCCAGCGGTAAGAAATCTCTCAGTACAGAAAGTTGTGGGTGAAAAGAGAGCAAATTGGGTCACTTCCCTACAAGAATATGACGCTAAGATCAGACCATCAAATATTGTAAAAGGTCAAGGATTTTGCAAGATGTTGGCTGAAGCATCGCTTATTTCTGAAATACCATCTCCAGATCAAGAGATACAAATGTATGAGGTAAGCCTAAACGATATTGAATCAAGATATGTTGATATCATATTTTATCTAAAGAACGGATATGCTCCTTCAAATCTGAATTATACAAAGAAAAGAGCCCTAAGATTGAAGGCTAAGTAGTATCAACTCGTAAACGATGTACTTTTTAGGATGAATTATGATTATGTTCTCCTTCGATGTCTTGAGAAATCTGAAGCTGAAAAGGTGTTGCAGGAACTCTATGATGGACCAGTAAGTGGACATTATGCAGGAAATGCTACAGCACATAAAATTTTGCGCGCAAGATACTATTGGCCTACACTATTTAAAGATGAGCATAGCTATGTAAGGAAACGTCAAGTTTGTCAAACAGTTTCTGGGAGACATAAGAAACCATCATTGCCTTAGCAACCAGTCAATATCGATGAACCCTTTGATCAATGGGGATTGGATATAATAGGTGAGATCATTCCTCACTCTTCTAAACAACATAGGTATATCCTTATAGCTACATATTATTTTACTAAATGGGTAGAAGTAGTTCCTCCCAAGACAGCTAATGCTGAACACATCATTGATTTCATAGATCAATTCAAAAATTACCAGGTTTGGTTTACCCTTTGCTTTAATGTTTGATGATGCATCATATTTTTCTGGCAATGCTATGACTGAATTTGCACTTAAAAGAGGTTTTAAGCTTAAATATTCTGCTAATTATTACCCACAAGGGAATGGATTGGTCGAATTAATGAATAAAAACTTAATCAAAATCATTAAGCGAACCATTGATCAGAATCATAAAAATTGGCACAAATGTTTGATGTATGCTCTGTGGGCAGATCGAATAACCCAAAAGGATTTTATTGGCACTTCTCCCTTTAATTTAATTTATGGGAAAGAAGTAGTTCTCCCAACTCATCTAGCCATTCCTTCTTTGGCTTTAGTTCAATTTATTGACGAAACACCAATTTCATATTTACAACTAAGACAATTGCAGATCCTTAAGCTATAAGAGCAACGAGAATAGGATAAAATCGCACACGCTCATCATCAAGCATTAGTAAAGGATTCCTTCGATTCAAGCATGGTATCTAGGAAGGATTTTCAAATTGGAGATTTAGTTTTGAAATGGGATAAGAATCATGAGGAAAAAGGCAAACATTCTAAATTCCAATGAATGTGGCTCAGCCCATTCCAAGTTGTTGAAATTATAGGCCCATCCACTTTCATGTTGCAAGATTTAGCAGGGAAAAGAGAATCTCTACTTGTTAATGGGCAGATCCTTAAAAAATACTTTCCATAGAAGATATCCTCTTCTTTTTTTGTAAATTATTTTTTATAGCTTTATTTTGATAATAAAACAAGTTGTAAATGGTTATCTTTGGAATTCATGAAAAAGATCAATGTTTCTTTTAGATTTTGTTTTTCGCTTGTATAAATAAAACTGATTTGAAAAATCGATCATTATTATTGAAAGATACAGTCAAATGCTATAAGCTTGGAAATGTTACTAGTTTTAGCCTTACGAATTTTGATGAAAAGCAACCTTTAGTGGGAATTTGTTTTATATCAGTCAATGAAAAGCATAAATAACAAAACAAAGGTTCTCTGTAGAAATGTTGTCTCCAAAAAGCCCTATGATTGTCGTCCAGATCTGTTCTTAAGGAACCAATGACTTCCTTCCCATCGAGGGAATTATGAGTTTCAAGGAGTAATCCAATGATACACTATAAACTTAAAGAATAAGAGGTTTCATCACAAGCCGACTTATCATGATCATAGATATTATAACTTGTTGACATTGCCAAAATTGCATACCAAAACAGGGCAATGACTCAAGATTGTTGCAATCAAAAGACAAGGGGTCTCATCATGAGCCAGCTTGTTCAACAAAGTTATAAATCAAGTGAATAGCACTGTCATAATTTGGATACCAAACCAAGACATTGTTCTTTAAGAATTAAAAGAAAACAAAAAGCAATAAGTGTGGGTATGGATTTATCTTCGAAAATTGTATATTTCTCCAAGTAGGATATAAGATCATTGCTGGGTAACAGGTAACCTTATCGAGGCTATGAATGCCTGCTGGCAGCAGAGGCTCTACCTACGACAAATGAGCATACTTAAAACTGATCTACATAGATTTCTTTGTTTTTATCTTTATAAAACCAAGTAGTGGCTGATATAAGTACAATGACTAGCTTCAGGAAGTAAATAATTAGAGTTAACACAGAAGAAACAAACTACCATTAATGGCTAAAAGCATGATGTACTTTATATTCCTATAATACAGTTTGATTTCCAGAAAACTTTTTTGTTTTGGAAGTTTAGAAAATTCAAAAGATAATCAGAGATAACTAGTTCTTCCTAGTGAATCGCCAATTGTTGTGGCCAGCAGCAACCCCCCCACCAACTTTTTCTATTTAGTATTAGTAATTAAACTAAATAAATGGGGACCCTTCTAAAATAAAAATATAAAAACTAGCACTTATATTTCCCTTTGAATCAAACACACCATCATAAACTTAGGAAAACACCCGCAAAACCTAAAAACCTTAAGTTTTATGATAAGTTCCTAATAAAATCGTTCTCTTAACAATAAAACATCACATCGCAAAGGGTAATGGAGGACATCATATAAAAAAGATTATGAAATTGCGAAAATGCAATGCGAGATTGCGTGCCTTAAAGACTCATCGCACATCGCAGATTTCATATGCTGCAAATATCACTTACCATGAAATATCCCGATCCAGCGATATGCGATAAGGCATCTCGCAAATCGCATCTCGCAGCCACCTAACAAAATAAATGATTGTTAACGAAAAGGATTAACGATATTGCAATCTGAGATATTGCGAAGCAAATCGCAAAATCGCTTTATCGCAGATTGGTAGGGCTCGTTGTTCAATAAAGTATTTCTCGTAATCTGATACCAAGTTATGGGCATTAATGCCAATTTAGTGGTTAGTTGATGGTCATTTATGAGATAAGATTTAGATCTGATCAAAAGGTTGTTTCGCGTAGGGTGATATATCTGATATGATTTCAGAATTAAAGAGCTTTCTCGTCACCTTATCTCTTACCATTATTCTTTCATTACTTGTAAACTTGCAAGAGCGGCAAGAAGAATAATATACACAGCAGTGTTTAGAGAGTAATGAGAAAGAAGGGAAAAGCTCCAGTTGCTGAGGACAAAGAGATGATGCCCTTATTCACAGACACCACCAGTACCAAGGATGCTGGCATAACCACTTGGGAAGGCATGTACAGTCTGCTCGAAGAAGAAAACCCTAGAGTCATGGAAGTTAAAGCAACAACAGACTCATGCAGGTCATCTGAGGAATTAATTACTAAACTTTCATGTTCATTCTTGCACCGAATAGTGGCAAGACCTAAGATACTTCCATACACAGACATGGTCAAGTGGGTACTGGACAATGTTGATATAACAGACAGATAATTCAAGCCTCAAAGCCAAGATCTCATTGGATCATTCACTCCACAAGATTTAAGGCTTATGTATCATCTACTAGAGCCGCAGGCAAGCTACAACAAGCAGTTCGTGGAGAAGTTCGCCAAAGAAAACGAAGATTTGGAGGAGTGCACCAAGAACTGGTCGGAAAGGGAAGAACCATTAAAAAAGGACAAACATGGTATGTACAGTACTGGTTCCCTCTCCTCCCCATATTGCTTTGCTGCTGTTATGCTATGTAGGCTATTTGGAAGGCCCAACATCAACAAGTTTTCATCCATGTGGCTACCCCTATTAGATGCAACCACTAATGCCACTATTATGGATTGGGCTCAGATATTGTCTAATAATTTAGCCTCGGCTATTTGGAACTACCGGTCCAAAAGAACTCCCTCTCAGAGGATTTATCCTCCTTTCTTTTTAGCTGCTTATGTTATGGATGCAATCTATTTCGTTTCCAGATTTCCTTTAATGGATTAGAAGTGGACTATACAGAATCCCTTTCCCATTCAAATTTATCATAAGGAATTGTGGGATTCCAAGTTTATCCCGTATTTTTACAAAATTTATCATGGAATTATGTTACCTCTTTACAGAATGTTGTATAATAGGGATGCCCCAACATTTTCCCCTGAAGGAAAAGTTGATATTCTTCTTGTCGGAAGATGGTTTAGGGAAGAGTTTTTCACCTACGCTAGAGTATTTGGAAGTATTTCTTCCCATCATGTGCTACCTTTATATGTTCCTGATAATTTATTGGCTCGAGAAATTGCCTACCATACCTGCGGGGTGGGAGGAATGAGCAAAGAGTTGAAAGACAAGAAGAAGGCTATCTGGTTGCGATTTCCTATGGCCTGTGGGGCCTTTTCACTATTTGATTTAGGTCATGCATTCAAAGAAGTAGATAATACGCTGAGTCTATGACTGTTAAAGTTTCCAGGAAGACAATTCGACCCCTTTGATGTCATTAATAATTTTACTACTGTTGTCAAGATAAAAGTATTTTCTAAAGAAGATGATCTTTTTAATGATATCTTCCAACAGAAAAACACACTGAAAGAAGTTTTGCATATGGGTCAAATTCAATTTCCCCAGCGGAATTCCAAGAATTCAAACTGTACAAAGAAAGGAGACTATCGAGCATCCCCTTGGATAAGTTGCACTTAGAACCAATAAGGGAGCCAACTCCCAGTATCAGTTTAAGTGGAAGCTTGGGTACAGATAAGTCTAGGTCTAAGTCTGGGAAAGAATCACCAGAACGCTCTAAATGGTCCGAGAGTGACCATAATAAAAGTGAAGGGTCAGTTAGAGATACTGCCTAGTCTAAAGAGCGCCAAGAGCAATAGGTCTTGACTACACCATAGGTAAAGGTCCCCCTCCCCTCCTCTAGCCACCAAAGCCAGTAAGAACTGAGTTGGACAAAGAGTTGAAACATTCAATGAATTGATTAATACTGAGGAGAAAAACACAAAGACACCTAAGAGTATAATACAAAAAATGATAGATATGGTCATTGGAACAGTCAGCAATGCTCCAGAAATGGAGCATATTCCCATTACCCCATCGTCTGAAATCATGCTCAAGATAGAGGAGATTCCTCCTCTAGATGTATTTTATAGTCCACAGCACAAGGCAGTGGTAAGAAGGCAAAGAAAGAAAAGGAAATTGGACAGCGTGCTCTCACTTGAGGCAGAGCAGCTAGATGTCCTTTGGCGAGACCCTACCACTAACCCTACTGAAAATCTGTCTAAGTTATCCCAGATTGGAGCCTATGCTTCTGTTACCATTGATAAAGCGTTCGAAGTACAACAATTACTTAAAGAAAGAGAGGAACAAATCCAAGTTTTGCAGCAACAGCTACAACATGCCAGTGCCAACCGCGAAGCAGAGGAGAAGTTAGAAAAATTACAACATGAATTTCAACAGATGCAGTTGGGGTATCAGAGCAATTTGGCCGAAAAAGAAAATCAATTACAGACTATGATAGAATTGCATAGAGATGACCCAAAAATTACAGAATTTGTCTCAGAAGCCCTTACCTTAAATAACCAACTCTTGCAACAGCAAGAGGCATTATGCCAAAGAATATCGCAATGGAATTCCCATTGCGAGATGAGCGATAAAATTACAAATCAAGTCGTGGACTTGTGACTCGACTATGATTTAATTGATAAAAGAATTTTTGATTATTTGAAATGGCAGGAATCGGAAGAAGGAAAGAAAGCAGGCGCGCTCAAAAGCAATGAAGCCCACAAAGAAATGTTGTTTCATAAGTGGGATGCACAAATTAAAAAGGAAGACCAAGCAGTAGAAGAAGCAGCGACATCAACAAATAACGTCATTGACTGTGTCAATGAAAACTTGCACAGAGCAAATCTCATATCAGAGACCACTCTAGGATTTCTCCCAAAGGCACAACAACTACAGACAAGCTGGAGACAAAAAGATGAGGAAAGGGCAGAGTCCATCAAGAAGTTAACCAAGTTGAATTGGGACACTTACTGGTAGTACTTGGTTAAACCACACAGTCAATGCGTGACTCTCAAATGCCTTACAAACTCTGCCGAGAAGATAGCGCCAGCACTTGTCGATTCTGTTTTCACAGGACAACTAAAATCGGAGGTCGGCCAACTGACGCTCCTCCAGCCAATGTTGAATTCTTGCGATCTTAGAGAATAGATACATATATAGTTAATTTCCAGATGTAGTTTTAGTTTTATTTATTTATTTATTTATTCCTTAAATGAGGACGGTCATTTAAACCTCTTCCTATATTTTTGTAATAAACTATTTTTAGTATTTAGGTAGTAGTATTTTAACCCCTCTCATGCATTTAGAGAGGGGTCCTGAAATTTGTCAAAAACGTTTCCTCAAAACATGCACTTTTGCACCCTCGGAGGAGGTTTTGATGAATGAATGGAACGAGATTTATTGATATCGGTGTTTAATGTCTGCTATTGAAATGCTTTTTTGTACTCTTAGTAGATATTGAATTAGGAAGAGATAAATCTATATTGCTAAAGCTCATGAGTAGAACTTGTTATCAATGGTACTTTTATCTCTTAATAATTTCTGCTTATGTGTCAAAGTAATATTTTATGTTCAATTATTTATATATGAAGGCTTGAATGTTTGAGTTATCATTTGGCACTTTTGTACGGTGATGACTATTCTGTTTATGCTCAATGTATGAATAACTTATTATGCGATATGCTTCTCACAATTGTTTTGGCTAATTTCTTATATGAAATAATTCATTTTTATTGAATTCTTTTCTCGTAGTGATTGAATGATCTTTATTACCAATTGCTGTTAGAAACTATTTTAGATCGCATAAGTAAAAAGTTGAATCTTGGGTTAGTTTTAGAATTAAATATTGTTGTTCATTAGGATACAATTGCATGTTTTAAATCAGACTTAGATTAAAAGCATTTTACTTAGAAATCTTTAAAAAATAGAAATATCAATTCTTATCATCCCACACAAAAATTGGGAAACTGATCCCATTATCCCCAGTCGGACCCACCATCCGAAACGGAAAAGGAGCTACTTTCAAGGTCCGGACTGGGTGGGTATCGCCCTTGTTGTAGACCCAATTTTCAGGGCTTCAACACCACCTTGGATCTAGGAGCATCAAGTAGACTTTTTTGAAGAACCCCGGACTAAGAATAGTTCAGTTCTAATTGTTGGGCCCTGAAAATAGCCTGCTATTCTGTGAAAACACCAAAGAGGGACACGTCCTTAGAAATCTCAGGTTGTAATGATTTAAGAAACCATTAGAGAAGGAATTCTTGTGGGATATCGACTTTGATGAGCCTCTTCCTTCTCCTCCATTCTTGAACATGATCAGAAATGTGAGTCACCTGATCTTGTTGGAAATTAGCTAGAAGCTCAGTTCTGGCATCATATCGGACAGAAAATTGAAAATGGTTCAAGAAGATAGTAGCCAAAATGTCGAAAGAAGTGAAGGTGCCCCGTGGTAGCTCTATGTACCACTTAGCTGCATTTCTAGTTAGGGTATGTTGAAATAACCTCAACCTGATTGAATCGTCTATCAGGGAGTTTGACAAACACCATAAGTGGAAGGTGGTTACGTGGTCACCTGGATCTTCACCTGTCTTCCCCTCGAATTTTGGGATATTGGGGGAAGTTTGGTTGGGACCAGAGGCCAAACTGAGTTATAGCTAATCGGATCATTAGTCAATTTAGTGAGATCTAGAAATCTTAACGTTTCCAGAAAAGGGAGTCGTGGCAGACCTTGAGGATTCCACCCGGTGTGGGCAAAACTCCCAACATTCTGAAAAGAATGACCTGGATTTGTGAAGGCACCAGGTTTCCCGAAGTAATTTGTAGACCCAACTGAACCTTAAGGAGCCCCTTGTGATCTAGCAAAATTCAAAGTTTGACCAACTCCTGTCGAAAATCCTCCATAACTAGTAAAGTTACCCCCTAAACAAGTGCTAAAAGGAGCAGAAAGCCCCTAATAAGGATTCAATGTGTTAGCATAGGGATAAAAGTTTTGAAAATAATTGATAGAAGAATATGACATATTCCCCTGTTGGTTGAAATAATATTGATTCTCGGCTCCTAACCCACTAACTGCAAGTTTTGTCCAACTTTGAAATGGATTATAACCTTGACCTGAAAAGGAAAAAGACATGGATCCCACAGTTGGCTTGGAATGTGGTATATGACCACCCCTAAACAGGAAACCCTGAAAAGAAGCTACTCCACTTTCCATGGATGTGGAGGCAGTTGATGGAATACTCAATGGAATCGAAGGAATCACGCTACTCGGCATTCCAAAAGGGAAAAAACCAATGCCAGAGGCAACAACTTGAGAAATTCCACTCGATGATGGAATGGAAGTAGAACCAAATATAGCAGTGCTAGGAGTAACATAGGGTACATAAATTGTTCCTCCTCCTTCTACAGATACAAGAGTTTGCATACTCATAGCAATTATTGTGGAAGCCATGCTTCCAACAGTGGTCATCGAAGGAATAGATTGATGTAAACCTGGACTCAAAGGCCTGTTGGTCGGAGTTCCAATGTATAATAAAACTTCTGCATGATCAGGAGGAAGAGGAGAATTAGGAGATGCAATAGACTCTGAAATCTCTTCAACCTCGATGTTATCTTCCGACTGAAAGAGGTCTTGAGAAAGAACTGGAGTGTTCCTCTCTAACTCTCTATTTGTACTAGGTCTATCTTATGAACCAATGACTCCGACTGGAGGATCAATCTCTGATGCACCTGCTGCCACTGGTTGAAAACCACTGGCAATATTTATCCTATGCCTTCGAGGAGAAGGCTTAGGACTCGTAGATGATAGCCCACAAAGTCTCCTAGACCGATGAGCTGGTCGATTAGCCACTTTGAATTTTTTTAAGAAATCTACTTAAATACTCGAAAAAAATTGTAAAGCTAGGTCAAATAGGAGCAAAGAGAACCCTCTAAAAGTCCCTAAAGATACAAGCAATCAAACAATTTCAAGTATTTTCACTCCCGGTGATTAGGACCGAACACCAAAGTACAACAAAGCCAAAATCAAGGGCCTTCCAAAAATAGACTAGGGTAATTACGCCCCAGGCCTACTAGAGAAGGTATCAGAGGCAGTTACGTTGACCTATAGACAACAGCCTTTTCCAATGAAAGCACCCAATATTTGCAAGGGTACCCTCCAGAAGTATTGTTGAACGTGATGCAACATCAACCTTAGGTGCAACGGGGTTCCCCTCCGCAGCCACCTATGTGATCCCTAGGAAAGGAAACTATGGATACCAACTCGTATCAAAAGTTGGGCAGAACAGTCATGAGGCGGGATCCAACAAGTTGGAGAGGGGGCATCTCTCTTTCTTGTCTTCACTCTCCCTCGTGCTTAACTCCCAGTCATGAAGTTTTCCCAGTCTTTCTAATGATATTGGGTTTCGCTCTTTATTCAACTTCTACGTTTTGTATTTTGAGTGGCCTTGGAGAGTTAAATCTCCACTCACCTAATCCAAGGCCGTAATGAACCTAAACTTGTTGGTGTTTGTTTAATGACAACAATAGAAGTTCTAGTTCATTTTATTAATCGCTTGATTTTATATAGATGTTCTTTATGTCAAGGGGAATTACGAGAGTGAAACTGATGATGTTTTTATGATGCAAAAGAAATCAATAAAAAACTAACTATATGAATGCACTCATTTTCTTCAATGAAGAGTGATATCTACATGGGTTCTACGAAAACTTATATATAAGCAAAATATTTTTCTTTTCTTTTCTAAAACAATCCACACACACCCAAAAACTAAAAAAACTAAGAATGCCTTAAAATGAAAACTAACCTAATGAAAATTACAATGATGACGCAAGATCCTAAACAACAATCATAAGCAAATGCAACTCTTTATAGAGACATTAAGCCAACTTAAAATGAAGAGGGAAAAAATTTGGACACAAATCTCTCTTCAAAGAAAGCGGAACAAATCGCAAAAGATCTCAATTCGCTTTTCAACACTAAAACAAAAGAAACCGAAAACCAAAAACTTGGAAAAAGAAAAACAAAAACAAAGTTTTTTTGAGATTTTTCTTTTAAAGGGAACAAAATAACTTTTCAAGGTCACAAAAATACTACTAAAACTCGGAAGATCAATAAATAGGCACAAGGAGTCTTTCAAACTCACAAATTATAAACTCGAAAATGAATAAAACTTGAATAAGAAGACTAAGAACTTGTACAAACTGATCCACGTAGCAACAAAATATTTTGACAAAATGACAAAAAGGTCAAGAAAGAAATACTTTCAAACTTGTCAAAAAGACTCTCAAAAAGAAAGAAAAGCAACAAGGCCACCAAACAAGGGAAAGAAAAGCAAGGGATTTGAAATCTGGGTTAGAAACAAAATTGAAAACATTTTTCTGTTCTAGAAGACCAGAACAACCAAGAACTTCATAACGAAGCCTTGAACCCAAGATACAAACTACAAACTTGCTTAAGAAGCAATCCTAGGACAAATATAGGAAAAATGAATTCTCCAGACAACAAATGACCATACAATAGCATAAACCACCTAAAAAATAATCTAAAAAATTGCATACGCGACTGTGTAAAGACACAGAAGTGTGCACACGCATTTCTAATACAGGAAACTTGTATATAGACGAGTCTTCCTTAAAGAAACCTGCGTGTATACGCTAGTGTAATCAAAGAAAACAATGTATACAAATCTTTATTAGGAAAAAAAAAATCAAGGTCTAATCAAGAAGATCAGACTTGATGCTTGGGATACTAATGGACCAAACAATACTGTAAAAGCAAGCAATTAAGAAAGTGAACCCTGATTGAGAACAAACAACCCAAACTGAGAATAACAAGATTGTTATCCCCAACAGAGTCGCCAATTCTGTTATGGGTGAAACCACCCTAGGGCTTTGGGTTGAGAACCCCAACAGAGCAGAGGGAAAACCTCAACAAGAAATTCTCAAACAATCATAAAAAATTCTTATTCTACTAAATCATGTAGGAGTGTCCTTACCTGAATGTCCTTCGTTTAGGTAGATCCAGTAGGGTGCAAACCCTCAGCTTCTCTCTATGTTCTTGAAACCTGAAAATTATTCAAATGGAACATACACAACAGTAGAAACATAAAGCATATACATGATGTTAACTTTAAATCATATAAATGAATGACTAATTATACATCAATATAAGATTCATAAATGAATTACAACATAATTTTGATGCATAACCACATTTCATATCGGAAACAGAACAACATTCCTTTTATTGAAGTAAGCTATAAATGAGGTGGATAAATGCAACCTAAGTCCTTCTCCAGCTCCAAGCGGAACCATCCTCTGGATCCATCTTTTCCCGTTCTTCAGCAATCTTCCTCCATCACCAATACAAGGATATCTCAAGCAAGACGGGGGATATCTATAATCAAGGAAACAAGGGTTTCTTGAAGCTTTGGGGAGTGTAGGAGGCATAGGGATTCTTCAGACTGGATCAGGGATAATCTCACTATAGTATCAATATCTCATCCTTTCTCCCTTAAGGCCTTCCCATGGAGGTTTATTTATACCTCTCCAAATTAGTTTTTTTCAGTTGGGAAACAGTGGAGCCATGGGAAATAGGAGGTGAGCAACAGGTAAAAACCATGAACTCCACCCGAAATTAAGGAAATTTAATTTTTTTAAGTGTTTTAACATATGTATGCAGGTTGGATATATGCTTACCAGCGTGTACACGCTTTTATCACAAGGAAAAGTAGCGTATAGGGAATAAAACATTGTTTTTTATATTTTGGACCAAGTCTTGAAGGAAGGGTTGCCCTAGGCCATAATCAGAGCATAAGATCTACCAAGAGTGGTAAATGACACTATAACAATAACTCATCAAAATGAGTAGTATCCTTTCTTGAGTATACATTAGTTTCAAAACTGCTCCAATAAGGTATAAAATCATTTAATAAACACATAGTCATTTTTGAATTGGAAACAACTTCCCCAAGCCCTTGCAAATAGTCTCTTATTTGTGAGATATCAATAAGATAAGTGGCCATTTATTCATCATTTGAATTCCTATTCCATATAGTTGTTTCCTCAAGGAAATATTCTGACCTAATGTACTTATAGAGTACATTTTCACCAACTTATCATACATAGCTTTGTATGTCTTCAAATCAGCAACAAAGGGAACAAGATGATCCTTTATGGATTAAATAATGATCCTTTGTGATCTCACTTCTCCCTTTTTGTATTTTGCTAAACCTTGAGTATTTTATTTGTTTGGTACAACAACTTCACCAAGAACGTATTCCATAACTTCATTTTTTGTGAGCACCAAGTCAATCCTCTTCTTCCATGTTAGGAAATTTTTTGATCCAACAAGCTTGTTTCTTTCCTTGAAAAATGTAGACATTTGATATGTAGGTTGACACATAAAAGACAATATGATACTTACTTGTTAACCAATATTCCTTCTTCTTGATAATGTCTCTAACTATCTTGATGCTTTCAAGACCTTCAAAGCTCAGACTTCAAAGATGTCCTAGAATGATGATTTCTAGGACTCATTCAACAATATTGTCTTCAAAGAGCTTCAAAGAGTGGATGACAATCTCATGATTATTTTATGCTTCCTTTTCTTCAAGATGATGCACTAGAGAGAATTCAACACGAGCATATCCTTCCTTTCTTCAATGAGAGCTTGATCCTTCTTCTTTTCTTGTGTCCTTTGCAAATGATTCCCCTCGATAAGAAATCCATTCTTATTTCAACAAAATCATCTTCAAGTTGCCTTATCTTCCTCACCTTAGCTCTGATACCACGTTGGAGAATCTGTTAGGGAAGTTATTTAAACCAATTCTCTTTAACTTTTAATAATTGCTTGTGAACTTTAGTTATATTCTTATGTTTCTTTATTAGATATTTTCATCAAACAATTATCAAGAACAAAAGAAATAAAGAAAATAGACACAAGAAGTAGGCTCCAAGCCAGAGTAAAACCCTCCAAGGGGAAAAC
This sequence comes from Pinus tabuliformis, assembly GCA_031772625.1. Classification (NCBI taxonomy): domain Eukaryota; kingdom Viridiplantae; phylum Streptophyta; class Pinopsida; order Pinales; family Pinaceae; genus Pinus; species Pinus tabuliformis. The sequence continues at coordinate 764,768,116 of CM062815.1, forward strand.
CCAAAAATAATCTCTTCTCTTCTTATAGAATCTGCTTCAAATGAGAAAATTAAGACCCAAAATCCTAGACCAAGTCATCCTCCAAGCACTAAGTCAGCCCTCAACCAATCTCTTCTAAGTAGCTCAAAGATCAACCAAGTCAAAAAGGGTCAATCCTCCTTCAACTTGCTTCAAATCTCAAATTCGGCCCCTAATCTCGACTTGCAATCTCAACCCACAATTCTTAGCCCTGCAATAGCTACATAAACCCTATTTTTTTCACATGTGCAAGAGAATAAGGCTCAAAATCGGATCTTTCTTCCTCTTCTTGATTTCTTCTTGCTTCCTTGACCTTCACTCTTGCTTCCTTATTTTTCCTTGCTTCATATCGAAGTTATTTCTTGTGCATATGTAACATGTGTAAAATGGGGTTGAAACTACTTCTATATATACACATATGTGGAGGTTGAATAGTCTCTTCTATGCTAACTTGTCACTAGTAGGGTTCACTTGTGCTTGGAGGCTTATTTTGACCTTCTAGACTCAAAATAAATTCTTTTTGAAGTTACAACTTTCCCAATAGGTTCTTATACAAATTATATTGACTCTCTTGACTCATGAAAATAATTCTTATGACATGAAAAACCCAAGAAGCATGAATAACATGCTTAACCTAGATGACCAATCAAAAGAAGCATGAAACCGATGCTTGAAAGTAATAAATTTTCTTCTTTTTCTTGTTACACAAGATATCATAATTACATGAGTACAATGACAATTATGAAGATTGAAACTAGTTACATTTTTCAACAAGTTATCCCATGCACATGAGAGACAAACTTAAATGACACACTCGTGCACCTAAATCACAAAACCATGTACATACGAAATGCACCAAATTAAGTATTATTGGTTCTAGTTTCCATTGGTTGGAAGATCCATTTAATACTAGTCATTGGATAATTTTCATTATTATTAATACAATTACTATATCAATGATGCCACACAAACAAGAACAACATTAACCTCCCACAATGATTGGTTCGCATTGTCTCAGTTCCCTAATAAAACGTTTTTGTGCATGGAGTCCAAATGATGGATGAAATGAATTATGTGCATACACATTTATTAATGATATCATAAATAAAAAGATTTATTACCGATGATCATATCTACTACTATTATGCGGAATCTACGATTGCAGACAAAAGTATATTCCCTAGACCTAGTGACCTGGTCTAGAACAACAAAAAGCAAAGAATGTAAAGTTTACCTTAAAGTAATTGAAGAATGGAAAGAGGCTTACTTGGAATCAGTCGCAAGATTCACTCTCCTCTCGGCTTGTAAGCTCCAGTCCTAGCTCTGATAGCTATAATTAGAACTCGCATATACAACCAACATAACCCAAATCTCTACAACAATTGTGTAGCATGATCTGATTAATCTATTCAATGGATCAACAAGGCATTGAAATATATGAATGTAAACATAACATAACACATATAGGAAAATGATGTAATTTTTGTATTAATAGAAACAGGAGAGAGTTACAACCAAAAGTAGTGCTGATATTGTAGAGATTTCCCCAAGTTGACTTTCCCTTCCTTACCACAAAGCACACCTCTATGTCACCCTAATGCATGAAAATGATGACTCTCCTAGATTCAATGTAGTAGCACGAGGTCATGATTAGTTTCCAAAATCCAACCCCTAGCTTGTGGATGATAGTAAATATATAGGAGAGGATGGGAGTTTAGGAATTCTTATCCATTTACCAATCTATGCTTGAGATCCACTTAAGAGGGGAGGATGAGATCAAGGGATAAGAGGTGAAATATCCAAGGTAGGAGCAAATATGATTCAAAATTCTTATCCCAGTTAAATGCTTAAAAAACCTCTGTAAGCTTCTAGAAGAGGAATTTTTAGGATTCTTTTCACTTTTCATGAATTTCTAGAATCAGTGCACCCCCAACTAGGGACATCATGTTGCTGATCAATGTTGGTCTAGAATGGAGCAACCTACTATTGAACGCAAGTCCCTAAAGGGAAAAAATGCATTAGGCCTTAAAAGCACTAAAATGAGGCAGTTAAGCCCACAAACTCAAGGGTTTGGAGAGTCATTCTTAAGGTTTTATTTAGGGATGATGACAAGGTGTTCAAGGATGTGAATCGATCTTTTTTGAAGGCCTATTGACAAGATGTGACAAAATGGCCTATAACAAATTCCCCCCTAAAGCACAAAGTCATAAATCAAAATTGATGACTGAAGTGATTTACCTTGTGACAAGTTCATATAAAGAACAACTAGTCGAGATCATCATCTGTTACAATACATTTACATCATGACATATTTTTGCTGAGGGAGGCATACCCATGCTCAACACATAAGCTAACGTTACATGTACGATGAACAAGAAGACATGTCCATTGATGACCAAAGGTGGGACCCATGATTGGATAACTGTCTGTATGATCACAACCATCATACTTTGTAATCTTATATGAATACTGAAATCGTGACTCGTATGGATGAAACTAGATTCAGGGTCTTCTATCTCATTCACACGATCGTCAAATGTACAAGTATTGTAAACAGGCAAAATAAACTCCACAATGAATGACAATCATATTAATGATAAAATCACTTATTTATACATGTGAAATCTAGGTATGAGACAATTGTGTCTCAGTAACTTATTAATTGTAAAAAAATAGAATATGAAACTAGTTACATATTGTACAATACCAATCCCAAAGGATTAGTTAACATTCCCCCTTAATACAAAGGGACATCTGACATGTTGAGTAGAATTCTAAACTTTTCAAACTTTTCACATCCCAGTGCCTTTGTAAATATGTTTTTTATTTGCTCTGAAGTAGCAAAATGTGTCAAATGAATAACTTTGGCCTCTACATAGTGTTGAATCAAGTAATATTTGGTGTTAATATGATTTCTTGATCATGAGACTTGGGATTCTTGGCCAACTAAATTGCAGAAAAGTTGTTAATGAGTAGTGGATTTCAAGTATTTTGTGAAGCCAAATGATTTCTTTCGTATCTTGAGTTGTTGTAACATATTCGACTTCAGTGGTATAATCAGTAGGAACATATTACTTGCATGATCTCCAACTGATGGTTGTTGATCCAAGACTTATCAAATAACCAAAAGTAGGGACTCCATTCTCCTTATCTCCATCAAAATCAGAATATGAATAACTGGTGAGATGGAAATCTGCAACTTTGGAATATTTGATGCCATATGTTCGAGTGCCTTTCAAATACTTGAGCACTCACTTTGCCGCATTCGAATGACCTTCACATGGCTAATGCTTGAACCTGGAAAGTATCCATACAACAAAATCTATTTTAGGTCGAGTAGTAGTTAGAAAATTCAAACTTCCAACAAGTTTCCTGTACTTTGTTGTATTGTCAATGTACTTCCTTCAGTGGAAGTAAGCTTCAAATTATGCTCCATAGGAGTAGTGATAAGATTACAATCCTGCATCCCAAATCTTTCCAATAGCTATCCAATATTAGTTTTCTGAGAAATTAAAATGTATGTGGGCTTTTGATAAACTTAAATCCTAAATAATAATGTAATAAACCCAAATATGTCATCTCAAAACTTTTCAACAACTCTCCTTTAACAGACGCTATATAGTCATCATTATTTCCTGTAATCATCAAATCATCTACACACACAATCAGATATACAATTGACTTTCCAATTTCGTTTAAAAAAAGGGTTGAATCATATATATCAAATAACTTATAATTCAACTTGAGAAGGTGTTCAATTAACTTTTCATACCATGCAGAAGATGCTTGTTTCAGTCAATACAAATCCTTCACTAACTTACATACCTTTTCCTCTTTGCCTTTGACAACAAAACCTTCTGGATAAAACAAATAAACATCCTCCAATCACCATTCAAAAAAGTTGTTTTAACATTCATATGGTGTATCTTCCAATTATTCTGAGTTGCAAGAGAAAACAAATTTCTAATTGTGCCCCATTTTGCTATAGGAGCAAATGTCTCTATGTAGTCAACACCTTCCTTCTGAGCATAGCCTTTTGCTACAAGCCTTGCCTTGTATTTATCAAGCGAACCATCTACCTTGTACTTGATCTTATACACCCATTTGCAACCAATAGGTTTGGCACCTGCAGTAGGATCCACTAACCTCCAAGTTCCATTCTTAATAAGTGCATCATACTCCTTTTTAATCACATCCTTCCATTCATCACAATTAGCATTTTTTTCAAAACAACTAGGTTCACTAATTGTACAATTATTGAATTCACAATCATGAGAAACATTACCTGAATCATCTTTAGAAGACTTTCCTATTTCAAAATCATCATACTTGCTTAGAAATTTTCAAGCACATGTGGATCTTCATAAAGGTTGTTGAAGTGGTTATGATGGTTGTTCATCCTGAAGTACAAGTTCTTCAGGAACACTTTATGATCTTATAGAAAGAACATTATACTCCAAGTTTTCTTCAACAAAATAATCCTCATGAGTCAAAGATGGAAAAGCCATAGACTAATCCAGAATGGGAACCTTCCCCTTCAGTGTGTGGAACATCATTATCAAATTCAAAATAGAAATTTTTGGATGAAATTTCTCCAAATGAGACAGTTGCATATAAATAGTGGAATTATCTTTATCTGATTCAAGAAAAATAACATCATACGACCTGTATGCTTTGGAAGTATTAGAATAACCCAAAAATATACATTTTCGACTTCTTGCTCCTAATTTATTTTGTTGTTACATAGGAATCAAAGCATAGAATTTTGATCCAAAAACTCTGAAATGTTGAACAGTTGGGAGTCTATCATACCAAAATTCATAAGGATTTCTATTGTTAATAATAGAAGAAGGACAACGATTTATAATATAATCCGCACAAAGAATTTCTTCTCCCCAAAAAATCAACTTTACATTCTTTAAAAACATCATAGATCTAATCATACTAAGCAAAGTTCTATTCATCCATTCTACAACACCATTATGTTGTGGATTATAAGGTATGATAATTTGATGTTTGATTCCATTGTTCTTCAAATATTGTTCAAATGCATGAGAAGTATACTCGCCACCGTTATCAATTCTGAGAATGCCTATATTCTGTTGAGTTTCATTTTTAATCATCATATGAAAAGTTTTAAAATATTCAAACATTTGTGACTTATCTTTCAACAAACACACCCAACACATTCTCGAGTAATCATCAATAAATTTCAGCACATATTTATTTCTATTTGCAATTGCAACAGGCATAGGTCCACATAAATCTGAATGTATGAGACCTAATTTTCAAGAATATCTGAAAGAAGAACTATGAAAAGGTTCTTTACAATTTTTTCCCAAAATACAAGCATTGCAAGGTGTAATCTTTCTTGGAACTGTAGGAAGACCTTTAATGCCTTGATTTTTCATAATTCTGATGATGCAATAATTGATGTGACCAAATTGAACATGCCATAACAAGCTGGGAGACATGATATCACTTTGTTGCACCAAAAGAGTAGAACTTTCACAAGAATTAATAGATGAAGTACCATTTAATTTTAAAAGCGTACCTTCTTCCAAACCGATCATAATAATTATATGATCAGAAGCTCTTATTAGCTCGATGATTCCATCAAATATATGAATAGAATGCCCTTGTTGTTGAATATGGATAAGAGACATCAAATTTCACTGAAATTGTGGAATATAAAGTACATCCTATAAAACATAATCTGCAAGATTTGGTATCTTGAAATGAATAGACCCAACGCCAGATGGTTTAATTTGAGTCTTGTCAATAAAGTAAATAACAACATCAATATCATCACTGAAAGTTTCAAAAAAATCTCGTCTAAATGTCATATGACAAGTGGCTCCTAAATCCAAAATCCAACTATCTCGCCATGAAGAAAATGCGATATTGAAAACATCATTAATATCAAAACTACAATGAGAAACAATGTAATGTGCAAACTCTGATGATTTTCCCTTATCTGGTGATGGTTTATCCTTCAACTATTCTCTCCTCTCACTAACTTTCTCCCAAGGGATTTTACAGTTAGCAGCAATATCACCAATTTTACCACATCTAAAAAATTTGATCTATCATTCCAATTCTTTTGTTTTCTATTATTTTGTTGTATGTCTCCTTGATTAACCCCACACACCCCCACCTCCCCCCCCCCCCCTTACCTCTATAATTTCTCCTACCATGAACTCTACTACTTTTATCACCTCTAGAATTTCCAACATGAGACTTCCGATCCTTTGGTGCAAGGCATAAAGTTTCTACATTAGAGTTAGGTGGAGCCTCTTTATTCCCAAATGCATTTTCTCTCTCAACTATTTTGTTTACAAGTTTATCATATTTAATGTCTTTTAACTTCCCACTAGCTTGGAGAGATTCCAAATACTGTGAATAGACAGTGTGGAGGACTTTTATAAAAGCTGTAAGTTGTAAATCGAGTTCAATTCCAGTGGATTTTATATAAGGAAAAATGGCTTTTATTTCAGAGGCACTCTTCAAAGGATCATTATCCTTCATCTCCAAATTAAACAACTTCAACAACAACTAAATAATTTCGAGTTCTCAGTGCAAATCATACAATTCTTTCAACTTCTTTAATGCTTTGAATGCAATACCACAAGAAACGATATATCAACTTACCTATTATGTCACCGACACATTTATTAATGCATATGCCTTGTTGTATTTTGTCTCCCAAATTGCACACTGCTTCTCGTTATCTGGCGACTTCGGTGCAATTTCTTTTCCCTCTCTATCCTTCTTGCCTTCACAAGCTTCCCACAAATCATTAAAAACAAGAGCATTTTTAAGCTTTCTAAACCACTCTTGATAATTCTCCTTTCCACTAAGGGCAACTCCAACTATGGAGACTATTAAAGTCATAACTATTTTTGAAGCCAAATCCTTTTCAAGTTTTCAAATATGTGCAATACCCTTAAAATATAAGTTCCTTTATCCTTTTGTTTAAATAAACATTTGTTGTGGTTTGATGGTAGGCTTCAAAACTAAGCTAGCAGAGAACTAGGTTCAAATCTTAGAACTGCTTCCTTTAAAAAAAATTATCTTAAAAATTTCTTTCACTATTATTTTCTCATTGATTTTAAAATTTATTTCAAATCACTGGAAAAAATGACCACACTCACACTATTTTTAAATAAATATATCCCATTCACTAAAAATCCTCAATTCACATATCTACCACTGTAACTTCCCATTCACTGAAGTAAAGAAATATATCTCATTCACTACAAATCCTAAATTCACATATCTACCACTCTAACTTCCCATTCACTGCAGTAAATAACATATTTGCCATTGTAACTTCCCATTCACTGCAACAAATATGATAAAAGTTTTTTCCCAAAAAAACTTATCACACCTTATTAAAAAATGCTATTATTAATAAAAGGAAAACTATTGCTATTAATAATAATCTTCTTCCAAAAATCTATTTAAGGAAAAATCGCGCGCTCTGCTCCCACCGCCGCCTGCAAAATTTAGGTCTGAACCGATCTTCGGCCGCTCGGGATGGCCCCCTCCAGAGGCTTCGCCGGAGGAGGTGGCTCTCCAACACGCCTTCTCTTCCTTGATCAAGTCCACACCTCCTCAGCGAGCTCGCCCTTCAGTCTCAAAGTTCGTGAAAAAACTTGATGGGTTACAGGAAGTTTCTCTCCCTCCAACTTTGCCTAGAATGGTTGCACTTGCCTTGGTAGAAAAAGGACTTATTGGGCAATTTACAGGACTTTTTCCCTCTCCAAAAACAGTCCAAAGGTGGGTGGAAAGGAATTGGACAGACAAAATACAAGGCAAAATCTCTATCAGATTTTGTGGAAAGGGATATTTTACATTTCATTTTGAGACAAAGGAAGACAAGGATTTAATCTTCTATAATGGGCCTTATTTCATGGATTCCAGAGGTTTATATTTAAACAAATGGACTCCAGATTTTGACCCAGAGCTTGATATTCCTAATTCGGTCCCTGTTTGGGTCCGGCTTCCTCACCTCCCCTTGCATTGCTGGGGAGACGAATATGTGCATGCTATTGGGAATGTTGTTGGGAAATACATTGGTCAGAGTGAACCGAAAGATAACATGCAGGGTTGTGCCCGCATCTGTGTAGAAGTTGATTTGGATAAAGGCCTGCCAGAAGCCATCAAGCTCAAGGTTGACGACTGGACGCACATTCAGCAGCTTGACTATGAACAGAACCCCTTCAAGTGCAAGGTATGTCACGAGTATGGTCACTTTGCTAATCATTGCACTAAACTTTCTAATGTAGAAAATAATCCACAAGAAGAGCAATGGGAAACCGTTAAATAGAAAAAGACAGCCCCTAATCCTAAACCATCCCATGAAGTAGGTCCTTCCTCTCAACCTCCCCAATTTTCCCCTCCCTCTTCTCCCTCGTCTTCATTTCCTTCCCCTTCTTCCCCACAACCTCCCCTATCTTCTAATCGCCAGCCGGGTCCCCTTACCTCTCCTCCCTCTTCCAATCCCTTTCACATCCTCTCTCTTCCCGAGGAATCCCCTCCCTTGATTCAATCTGATCCTACCTCTTCTCCCCTTCCCCAGGTCATTTCCTCTTCCCTCCCGTCTGATACTCCCCCTCTCAGAATCACCAGAAGTAATTCAAAGGAGCATGGATCCATTCTAGACAATCAAAAGAAGCTTGGAAGAAAGTCTACCAAACAATACAGGGATGAAAATGCACAAAAAGACATAGCATTGGGACTCCAGAACCCCATTGAATCATATATTTAGGGACCAATAGACAAAGACACAGCAAACAAAGAAAAGGGAGGGAGAGCAACTCCTTGCACCTCTCACCTGAAATGATTAAAATCCTCTCATGGAATAGCAGGGGACTAGGGAACCCCTCCAAGGTAGCAGCCCTAAGGGATCTTATCATTTCTGAGAAGCCAGGAGTTATTATGTTACAAGAAACAAAGCAAAACCACAAGGAAATGAGTAAAGTCATTGAGCAGCAGAGATAGTATAGAGGAAACATTAGTGAGGCAAGAGGAGCCTCAGGAGGAATAGCAACAATTTGGAATCAAGGTATATGGAACTGTATTTTGGAAACAATAAATCAACATTGGATCAAACAACTCTGGAAAATAAAGCAAATCAACAAGCCATTATCATCTACAACATCTATGTGCCGAATCACTGCAGAGATAAGGATAGTTGTTGGCATGATCTAAAAGATAGTCTGGACGCAGAAGAGAACACTAACATTATTCTAGGAGGTGACTTTAATTTAATCCTCCACACCAATGAGAAAAGAGGAGGCACCTTTACACCTGATCCATATAGAATACAGTTGGAAAATATCATGCAGGAGCATGATCTTATGGATGTCCCTTCAAAAAATGGTAGATACACCTGGAACAACTATAGGATGGGTGCTGGTAACATCATGGAGAGGTTGGACAAAATTCTCATCAATATTACACTTCTCTCTGCTTTCTCCGTCGAATATGCTAACATTCTAACGTGCTCTGCCTCCAACCACTTCCCAATTACTCTAACGCTAGAAAATCATAGGCCACTTGGGCCCATCCCATTTAGATATAGTTATCTCTAGAATGATATACCATCAGTTTCAGGAATTGCATACAGCTCTTGGACCCAACACATGGAAGGCTCTCCCGGTTTCATTTGGGAAACAAAACTACGAAAAACAAATCAAGCCATCAAAGAATGGGCTAAAACAAAGTATCAAGAACCAGAGAAGGTAAAGAAAGAAATTAAGAACAATCTGGAGAGTATCCAAAGAGCAATAGAGGAAAATGGCCTTTCCCAAGAGAACAAACAGCAGGAAAATGAACTCTACTTACAGCTATACCGAATTAACAGAGAAGAGGAAACAAAATGGAGGCTCAAGTCGAGACAATTATGGTTACAAGGGGGTGACAAGAACTCAACATTTTTTCACAAACAAATGACAGCCAGAAAGATAAGGAATAATGTTAGCTCCATCCTAGATGCAGAAGGTGATAGACAAAGCACTTGGGAAGCCATTCGAAGAGCTGCTACAGATCACTATCGGGACTTGCTAACTGAAACAAAGGAAGCAGAGGATTATACAGATTTATTGCAACATCTCCCAATAAGGATAAGCAAGGGAATGAATGACATTTTAAGCAAGGAGATAGATGAGGAGGACATCAGGAGATCAATCTGGACTCTTCAACCTGATAAAGCCCCAGGACCGGATGGCTTTCCCATCTTCTTTTATCGAGCATTCTAGGGAATTATTAAAAAGGACTTGACAAAAATGCTCAATTGGATCCAACGAAAAGGAAAAATAGGAGGATATACCAATGCTACTCATTTAGCACTCATCCCCAAAGAAAACAGGCCATCTTCCTTTGCTCGTTTCAGGCCCATATCACTCTATAACTCCTCCTATAAAATCTTGACAAAAATCATTACTACCCGCCTAAAACCTTTGCTCCCTTCTCTCATTTCCGAAAATCAAGGGGGATTCATAGCGAACAGACAAATATCTAATTCCATTTTACTTGTGCAAGAAGCCATCCATTCTAGTCAAACTAGAAATGAGAAAGGGTTTATCCTCAAGCTTGATCTGGCCAATGCATTTGATAGAGTGAGACACTCCTTCCTCTTGGCAGCTTTGAAGAAGATGGGATTTGATGACCTCTTTCTCAACCTCATTTGAGCCTGCATTTCGGGGCCATGGATCTCCCCTCTTGTAAATGGCAGACCTGGAGAAGCTTTCCAATCCTCTAGAGGCCTCCGACAAGGTTGCCCCCTCTCACCTTATCTCTTCATTCTAATGGTTGAATCCTTCAGCAGAGTGTTGGACTTCAACCGAAGAGTTGGCTTAATCATAGGAATAAAATTTTGGGACGGGGTCAAGAACATAAATCATTCACAATTTGCCGATGATACCCTGCTGATTGGAGGGGCCTCCACCACAATAGCCAAGCGTTTCAAATCTCTCCTTGAAAAATAAATGATCTACTCTGGCGGAATGGTAAATAATTTGAAAATTTGCATATATGGCTGGAACACAACAGTACAGGTGCTTCACAATATCGCCAACTTCTTTGGAGTCACATGCAAGTATGATTGGACTCACTTCTCTTACTTGGGCATGCCTGTAAGTGCTGGACCTTTGAGAGCAGAAGTCTGGGACACAGTAATCGACAAAATGAAAAGAAAAGTGCAGCAGTGGGGATCTATTTGGCTCAACCCAGCTGGCTGCCTCACTCTTCTTAAGTCAGGTGTATCTTCTCTCCCCCTATATCATTTTTCTCTTCTTCAAGCTCAGGCATCCTTCCACAACAAAATGGAAATCGTCCTTCGCCAATTCCTATGGCAGGGGGGGGAAAATGATAAAAAGAAATTCAACTTGATTAATTGGAAGCAGGTGATCCAACCCTGAGACCGAGGAGGTCTTGGAATTAGATCTTCTAAATTTCTCAATTTAGCCTTTGGAGGAAAAATTGTCTGGAGACTCATTACTGGACTCCCAACATGGTGGAAAAAAGTTATGGAAAATACCTCAATTTTCCTAGACAACAGCTTCTTGATCGAGATATTCCCAATAGAGAATCCTCCAAAATTTGACAATTATGCAAGAAAATAATTCCACTAATCGCTCAAAATACCTCAAAAATCCCCAAGGGAAGTGCAAGCATTAATATTGGAGCAGACATAATCATGGGTCAGCATCCAATAAACAGACATGGGGGAGTCCACCCTATCCTTTCCTTTTTTGAAAGAACAGGCATTCATTACCTAGACCAGATCTCCCAATGGGATCCTCACACCCTTCTTTGGTCAGGTTGGGCCTTCCCAGCCACACCCAATAGTATTGATGCAAGTCTTTCTGTCCTTCAATCCCATTTGCACAGTAGAGCCCCTGTCAAAAAGAACGATCTTGATGGGTTTCGTTGAGATCCATCCATATCCTCTTACACCATCCAAGCTGCTCACCATTATATTTACAACATCAGCTACCCCATGCCAAGTTGGCACCACTGGAAGGTGGTTTGGAAATCTGAGGCAAGTCCAAAAATCAAGTTTTTTCTATGGACTCTCCTCAAAGGGAAAGTCCTCACAGCCGAAAATTTGCAAAATAGGGGAATTAATGGCCCCTCTCGTTGTCCTAACTGCTTAGCTGCTGAAGAATCATTGCATCATCTCTTTATTGAATGCCCTTTTTCCATCAACTGTTGGAGGAATTTGTCTCATAACAATCAAATCCCATGGAACACCCAAAACACCATAGGAGAAATTCTTTACAAATGGAAAAAAAACTACCCCTGGCAGTACAGGAAAAATAACACAGTGAAGAGAGTCTGGGACATTCTTCCCCACAATATGTTATGGAATATTTGGCTGGCACGAAATCGAAAGGTTTTTAAGGATAAGGACTCGACTGTTAGAAGCCTTTGCACCAAGGCAAGGAGTCTCGCCCTTGAGATCATCTCAGTTAAGAATCCAAGAGGTATAAACGTCAGTGAACTCATCATAGAAGAATGCATTTTCATTGGACACCTGTTAGACCAAAACACCAGCAACCCGAAGGGAAACGTTGCTAGCAACAGAAACAACAATGTTTCCCCTAATTGGAAGATCGGGCTAACAAGGGAAGAATTTGCAGGTTGGCTCAAAAACAGCAATAGGTATTATCTTTGTTTCGATGGGGCCTCAAATTCGAATCCCGGGGTAGCAGGGGCGGGAGGAGTGATTTTTAATGCTAATGGGGATACCATACACTCATACGAGTGGGGTCTTGGCCATACTTCCAATAACAGAGCAGAAGCCTTGGCCCTTTACCAAGGTCTTATCCAACTTGGGAAGCTTGGTATAGACACAGTCACAATATTGGGAGACTCGGCGATAGTCGTCAGTGCAATGGTTCAGAACAGGGATCTTCCCAATGCTCTCCTTCAGCAGATTATCAGACGGTGCCAAATTTTAGGACACACCATGAAAGATGTGTGCTACTATCATGTTTTGCAATCGCTCAATAAAATTGCTGACAGTCAAGCCAACAAAGCTTGTGCCAGATCACTGAGCTGCCTTATCTGCAATGGCGTGGAATCATTTCATCATATACCATAATGAAGAGACCTCCTGGATCTGAACAACATCTCAGCTCAGCCAATATACCTTTGGTTTTTGCTGTTCCTTTTTCCCGAAGAAACAACAGAAAAAACGGAACAGCATCAAAGGAATAGCAGAAAATACAGTAGAAAAGGAACAGCAAAAAAGGAACAACAGAAAAATGGAACAGCAGAAAAGGAACAACAAAAATGGAACAGTAGAAAAGGAACAACAGAAAAAATGGAACAACAGAAAAGGAACATCATAAAAGAAAAACACAGCTCCAACAAGTTCGTCAAGCTTGAAGAAAGTCGGCGCCAACGACAAACCTAAAGAGTTCACTGCTCGACACATAAGCCACAGTAATATTGATTGATATGCTTTGTAAATGTTGTTATTTACTACTGCAGTTTGTTAGGATTTACCTTTGGTCTTTGGTTTTTAGAAGCCCAAAAGGCAGGATTAAGGACGAATTTTGTTTAAGCTATAACTCCTTCTTCCCTAGCTCTTCTTGGCACCTCAGCATGTTTTTCAAGAGCTCAGTCTCCCTCTTTTTTTCAGATTTATAATAGCAACCGAATTTGTCAAAAAAAATAATCTTCTTCCAAAAAAAATTGACCATGCCTTATTAAAACTGCTGCTCTTAATAAATATTCACTAACAAAATATGGCCTCCAAAGAAATTAATTCCACCGATAGAAATTAAAAAATTCACCAACAACAATAAATCATTATATTTAAATAATATAGCCTCCAAAATGCTTATTTCACCAACAATAGATGACCAAATCATACCCGAGATTTTAAGTCTACGACTCGAATCCCTTCTGTGTCACTCATGGTAGCTATTTCTTTAATTCTCCCCATGCCACTGTTAATAGCTATGCTGCATCACGCTCCTGCATAGATCATGGAAATAAACAACCTCCTCACTTTACTTCATTGACTACCAATATCCCCCTTTCAAATAATGCCCTTTCAACTTTTCACACAGTCAACACAATATTCTTGGTCACTTCCTCAACAACAATCACAAAAGCTCTGCTTCAACCTCTCCTTTACACCACAGTCTTCACAAGAATACATGGAGTTTATAAACAACTCAATCAAAGCTCTGATACCACCGTACATAGGCGAAATAAACTTTACAGTTAAAGACAGTCGTATTAATGATAAAACACTTATTTATATATGTGCAATTTAGGTACGAGATAGTTGTGTCTCAATAACTTATTAACTGTAAAAAACAGAATATGAAACTAATTACATATTCTACAATAAAAATCACGAAGGATTAGTTAACAAGCCCAACCATTCGAATTAATGAGCTGAATTCGAACATGGTAGACACCATCTGATTACCGACCAATTATGTAAGTTGTTAACAAATGCGAGAGAAACCGTCGATGATGTGAATGGCTCTCAAGTTACTACAATAAAATCGTACGGTGTGAATGAATGAGTTGAAGTTGAACACCACATAAAATCTTTCGGTCGAAGGCCAATGATGAAAACCTATCACTGAGAATGAGGAAACTTGCCATTGATGTATGCAAGTCCCAAGTTACCAAAGGAAGTTTCTAGGTCAACTTCTTGGATAATGAGTTGATGTCGACAAAAAATGACCCATCGCAGGAGGGCCTTGATGTATCCCCCATCAATGACACAACATGAGTATCATGATTTGAGATAGAATGAAACTGATTTAGGAATGAAAGACATGGAATGAAGGCTTAAGAGTATCGTAGTAGATATTGACTAAATGACTTCTCTTGAACATATCAACGATACTGAATGAAGTTGGAATCATTGACCCAAAACCAAAAGTGAAGGCTTTGATATGGTATGATGAACCAAAAGACAAGCAAATTTGCCAACCCAATAGCCATAGAGATGAAGTGGAAGAGTGTCATGTTCAAAAGTGAATAACTACCATTAACAAGTAGAGTACTAGTTTTCCCAATTTCCCAACCATTTTTGGACCTTAGTACCTCTTTATTTTTGACAAGCTTGAGGAGGATAACATATGATTGATTTTCCTGAATTTCTAGAATCAACACACCCCCAACCATAGACAACCTGCTACTAATTAGCATTGGTACAAAATCGAGCAACCTGCTACTTAATGCAGGTCCCTAAAGGGCCAAGATGTGCTTGACCTTAAAAGCACTTAAATGAGTTAGTTAAGCCTAGAAAATCATGGGTTTGGGAGAGTCATACTTATAGGGTTTTGTTTAGGGATGATGAAAAGGTGTTCAAGGACGTGAATTGATCTGGTTTGAAGACCTATTAACCAGATGCGAAAAAATGGCCTATAACAGATTTCCCCCTAAAGCACAAACTCAGAAATGACAACTGATTACTGAAGTTATTTACCTTGTGACAAGTTTGGATCAAGAATAACTAGTATAGATCATCATCTATTACAATACATTTACATCATGACATGTTTTTGCTGAGGGATGCATACCCATGCTCAACACATAAGCTAACATTACATGTACAATGATAAAGAAGACATGTCCATTGATGACCAAAGGTGGGACCCATGATTGGATAACTATTTTATGATCACAACCATCATACTTTGTGATATTGTATGAATCCTAAAATCGCAGCCCCTATGGATGGAACTAGATCCAGGATCTTCTATCTTGTTCACATGATCATCTAATGTATGAGTCTGACCATGTGAATTAATGAGCTAAAGTCAAACATGGTAGACACCATCTGATTATTGGCCATTTATGTAAGCCATTAACAAATGTGAGAAAAAACATCGATGATGTGAATAGATCTCAAGGTATTGTTGTATAATCCATATAGTGTGAATGAATGAATTGAATTCAAACACCACACATAATATTTCAGTCAAAGGAAAATGATGAAAACCTGTTGCTGAGAGTGAGGAAACTTTCCATTGATCTATTCAAGTCCCAAGGTACCAAAGGAAGCTTCTAGGTAAACTTCCTGAATAATGAGCTGATGTCGATAGGAAGCGACCCATTGCAAGAGGGCCTTGATATGTCTCCCATCAATGACACGAAACATTTACCATGATTTAAGATAGAATGAAGATGATGTGGAACTAATTCAGGAACAACAAACATGGAATGAAGTCTTAAGAGTACCATAGTAGATATTAACTGAATGACCTCTCTTGAACATATTAGTGACACTGAATGTATTTGGCAACATTGACCCAAAAATGAAAGCGGAGGATTTGATATGGTATGATGAACCAAAAGACAGGAAAATTTACCAACCCAACAACCACATAGATGAAGTGGAAGAGTGTCATGTTCAAGAGAGACTCACTGCCATTAACAAGTGGAGTACCCTATTTTCCCAATTTCCCCAACCATTTATGGTCAATGCATCTTTATTTTTGACAAACTTGATGAGGATAACATATGTTTGATTTGTAATTTCATCCTTCAAATGAATCCCTCTGAGTATCTCTAATGAACCCTAAGAAGGAGTGGTTTGGTCCCATCATGTTGGAAGAGTCCATCGTTATGTGATGTTTTTATGAGTCCAACGAAGGTGAAACTCGACATCTTTTTCATGTTTAGAGAGTATGAAAAAGAGGTGAAAAAATAAAAATCCAAAGGTTCCTTTTTGTAGATAGTCCCTTGAGTTTGAAAAGGATGAAAAAAATACTCAACAGAACATCTTAGCCATGGTTGAATAAGGTATTCATTTTTCTAAATAGTCTATCTCATTCCGGAAAAGGGTTAAAATTATACTAAGTAGATGTTTTTTCATTTACTTTAATGAGTTCGAAAAGAAAAGTGCTCAACAATATTTTCATATTTTGGGGGTCTAAAAAGAGCTGAAAGAGGACTCCACCTGGAGGAATGTGTGGTATAAAGGGTAGCAACTGGTTTTGGTCATGATGGAACTATTCAAAACATGTAGAGGTAAAGAGGCTAGATAATAATACCACACATTGGAGTGGTTCCCTAGGAAAGGGTAAAAAACAAGTGAAAGCATATGATTGGCCAAGTGAATGGTGACAATGTAATGAGAAAACCAAGGCTCGTCTAGCAAAAATAGGCAGATAAAAATGGAAATCATGAGAGGTAAAGTGGCAATGGTTTCATTTTTACATAAGGTTGAAACATGGGAAACTATATTTCAGATTGGTTTCATTTTTACACAAGTTGGAAACAAAGGAAAACTATGCTTGATACAATTAGTTTGTGTGCCTCCAATGTAATTACTCAGTTCTAAGGACATGCCCCCAAGCTTCATTTCATTCACCTAAATAGAGTACTAGCTACTAACAGGTGGATGGAATGAAGGTTCATTTACGATCTCAAGTGAAAGACTGGACTGAAATGGAATTAAAGGCTCATTTACGAGATCTAATTAAATACTTGAATTGGAGGGCTATCTATTTCATTTTCTAACAAGATTGACATAGGAAAAGAACTATGCTCAAGGGACCTTGTTTCATTTTTTAACAATATTGACAAAAGAAAAGGAACTGTGCTCCAAAACCTTGTTTCATATTTTAATGAGCTTGAAACAAGAAAAGGAACTCTGCTCAAGGGACCTTGTTTCATTTTTTAATGAGCTTGACACACGAAAAAGAACTTTGCTCAAGGAACTTGATCGTGACTTGCAGAGGGCCATGGATTCTAAGAGGTTCACATCAAATGGGAGAACATTGCTTTGGAAGGTATCAAAGGATCCAAGGGAAAGATAAGACTCTAATGCCCCCAGTAAATGATGCACTACATCGCCTACTAGATCATCAGTAGACATGGGCATGGAATATGCTTCCACATAAGTAATCTATGGTGGGGGAGATACCACTTGCATATAAATACCATTTAGGGATGTTGATTGATTGGGATTCAAGTGAGGACCAACGAATGAAAGATGGTCAATGGTCATGATTCTTCTTTCATGTGGGAAACACATCACATGAAAAAGTGAAGAGACAAAATCTTCCATGTCATAAACATAGTCACACCTAAGGAGTAAATTAAAATCCAAAGGGTCTTGGGATACCATCACATTGAAGGAAGGATCCCTCAACAGTTGATTAGTTCCTCTGTTAAAAGGCAACATATTTTGGGTAACGGGCATAATCTATGGATAACCTAAAGATTTCCAAGTAGTTGAGGAAAAAATGCCAACAAATGCACCTTTAGCTATGACTATGTCAAGTACAACCATATTATAAGGTTGTACTATGATGTGGAAGGGCACATAAGGAGGAAGACAATATCCTGGTAGTCGACTCCAATCAAAGGAAGTGACCATACTATTTGGAGGGGGTGTTGTGGGAAAGAGAGAACTTCCCCCTCATGCTATGGGAATGAGAGAATTGCTCCCTTGTGTTGTGGGAACAGGAGGATTTCTCCCTTGTTCATTGGAACATGAAGAAACAAGAAGAACCTGAGCGGTATGAGACTCACTCTCTACGGGAAAAGTACAATCAACAGAAGGTGGAATCGAGTCAACCATTTTCTCAACCAATGGTTGGTCAAGAATAAACTTATGGGATTCATGTCCAAAGATAAAGGGATTGACTGGAGAGAGATTCTGATCAATCACTTCATCAACTAGTGGAGGATTAGGGGAAAGCTTCTGTTATCCATTTGAAAGTTGTGGTTGAGAAACAACAAGATTTCCCAACAATTTGGGTGCTTCATCCATATAAGGGAAAAGGTGAATTAGATGATTCCCTTCACATAACTTACAGGGAAACTTAACATTACCCTTCTTCTCGTGAACCTTATGATCATGATTTGATGGTTTGTCACTAATATGATCTCCAAAAACTGACGATAAAGGTCGATGTGAGCCTGTGGACCACACTTCTTATACCTTGGGTATACCATGACAATCTCTAAGAAGGTGGTCACCCTTACATAACTTTCAAGGGGATTTAACTTTGCAAGGTTGATTGGAAGATTCCTCCATACTAGTTATATTGGTAGCAATGGTTGCCTGGTTTACTCCCTACTTATTTTGCTTCTTCTTCTTCATCCTTTTCTTCTTCTTCTTAGCTTCCTGGTTACTAAAATCAAGACTTTCACCAAGAGAGAAGGAAGAAAGGGATGAAGAAACAACAGGTGAAGAAGGCAAAGGGTCAATTTTTGGATCAACTTGAGGTTGAAATCATTCAGGTGGATGAGAACATGGTTGAAAAGAAGTTTGGACATTCAGAACCAAGGATGTCGAAAACAACCAAACTGGTAAACCAATGGTAAATCCAGGAAGGGAAAAAGTTGTCATATAAGGATAACCATTATTCCCAAAAGAAGGAAAAGGACCAGGATTCCCATCAAAGGGGTTTCCTTGATTGGTAGAATTAGGAACTGTTACCATTAGTATCAATATAAGGTCCACTTAGGAGGTGTCCCACGATAAGGATGTTGTTCCATGGTTAATTAATGGATTTTAAAAATTAAAGACATGAAAAAAAGGGTAACTAGGAAAAAATGATTACCAAGTCACTATGAACTGCAATACACTACCTTGGTAAAATAAGGATTTACGTATGGGAAGGAAATCTCCCCAAATGTTATGTTCGGTGTATCACAATGTACAAGGTGGCCGAATCTGTTACCTATGGTGAGGATAACAACCTATGGTGGACTTCGAAAATATACTCGACGGTATGTGGAAGTGCAGTCTGTAGTAGTGTTGTCTAATGCGTAACTGTTCGATGAGAGCGTTCCCATAGACTTATCATGCGTGGAGTGCCATCCGATATACTTGAAGGTACGTGGAGAATGATAAGATACACTTACATACGTGGAACATGATATCACCCCCAGAATGCAACGGTGGAAAAAAAAGACAGCCCCTACGCTTAATGATGTCGAAACATGTCTCTAGCCTAGATCTCTAAACGCTTGCATTAATGTTTCAAATTCTCCTTACATTAATTGAGGTGAATTTTAGAGTTGATCTTGAATTATGTTTCGATTTCAAGGCTTAGAAATTGATGTCACGTGAACACACCTATGATGAAACTAATATGAAAAAAGGAGATCTTTTCGTTTTCATTTTAAAAATGAAATGCCTAACTAAGTAGGGGAAGAATAAATATATAAACAATGCAACGAACAAGTGATGCAACAATCAATCTCCTCAACTTCACTATTCCAATCAAAATCAAAGCCCTATATGCAATGTAAAGAGTTTTTTCTTTTCAATTTCACTTAATTTTAAAATGAGATGAAAACTAAGATGCATGTCTAATCACTGATAAAAAAATACTATTCAAAACAATGTCTGGAACACCAATTCTTTCAAGCACTCAATGATCAAACAATTTAGTTTGCTAATGGCCAAATGACAAGAACAAAGAAAAATCCAAACAATTCTTATCAAAGGCACTCAAAACCAAAATCAAACAAGATGAAGGCTTCTGAGAGACCAAAATACACTCAGGGACATAGGGAAGAGTAGTTGGAACAAAGATAATCAAATAGAAAACCACAAAAAATGCAATTGTTTGCATGAAACAAGGATCAACGCAGGTAATGAAAGCGCACTAATGCTCTGCAGCATAGGTGTAGAGAAGGTTGGGGAGCACTACAATGCTTTCTCTCCAAACTAGGGGGAGCGCTGATCAAGATAGGCCAAGTTCCGACACAAAAAATCCAGCTGAAGCTCAATGAAAGGCCTTCCTAGGTGATTTCAAAGCTGAGTGAGACAATGAAGGTATTTAGAAACTATAATTTATTTGCAAGAGTTTTAGAGTAAATTGAAGAGAGTCACACCATCCCATTAAGAGATGAAGAACAAGAGGAAAAATAAGTACTAATGACAACAAAACCACTAAGGGAATGAAACAATCCCATGTTGACTCACCAATTTGTTTTGCAACATCTACAACTGCGGACATAAGTATCTTCCCTAGACCTAGTGTTCTCATCTAGAAAAACAGAAAGAAAAGAATATAAAGTTTCCCTTAAAGTAATTAAAGAATGGAAACAGGCTTACATGGAATCCATCGCAAGATTCACTCTCCTCTCGGCTTGTAAGCTCCAACCCTAGCTTCGATCGCTATAATTAGAACCTGCACATACAATCAACAAGCCAAAAGTATATGACATCTATGTAGCATAATCCAATTACTCTATTCAATAGATCAACAAGGCATTGAAATATATCAATGTAAATATAACATAACACATATAAGAAAACAATGTACTCTTTGTATTAATAGAAATAAGAGAGAGTTACAACCAAAAACAGTGTTGATCTTGTAGAGATATCCCCAATTTGACTTGTCCTTCCTTGCCACAAAGCACACCTCTATGTCACCCTAATGCATGAAAAAGATGTCTCTCTTAGATTCAAGGAATTAGCATGAGGGCATGATTAGTCTCCAAAATCAAACCCCTAGCTTGTGGATGACAGTAAATATATAGGATAGGATGGTAGTTTAGTAATTCTTATCCATTTACCAATCTAGGTTTGAGATCCACTTAAGAGGGGAGGATGAGCTCGAGGGATAAGAGGTGAAATCTCCAATGTATGATCAAATAGGATTCAAATTTCTTATCCAAGGTAAATGGTTAAACAACCATTGGAAGCTTTTGGAAGAGGAAGCTTCATTAGTATTTTTAATTTTCCCAAATTTCTAGGATCAACGCATCCCCCAACCAAGGACAACATGTTACTTATCAACGTTGGTCTAGAATGGAGCAACCTAATACTGAACGTAGGTCCCTAAAGGCGAGGATGCACTAGGACTTAAAAGCACTGAAATGAGGCAATTAAGCCCAAAAAATCAGGGGTTTGGGGAGTCATGCTTAGGGTTTTGTGTAGGAATGATGACAAGGTGTTTAAGGATGTGAATTGATCTGGTTTGAAGGCCTATTGACTAGATGCGACAAAATGGCCAATAAAAACTACTTTGCAACATTCTCCACTCAATTATTATGAATTTACAACACAATACCTTTCCATATTCTCTTATGCTACCATGAGCATGCATATACACATACGCAGTTATAGAGATAACCAAAATTAATCTCTTCTTGCTTCTCAACCCCATGCAAGTGATTAGACATGCAAGTGGTTCTTTGAAAGAAAACAAAAAGGCTAAGAATTTGGCTCAAAATTTCTCAAAAGGATCATACTAAACCTCAACCCTATTTTCATATAATAGGAGTTAAGCACCTTTCTCCTTTTTTATATAATAGTTGAAGATGTCTTCCAAATCTTGGTTGAAGTCTCTATTATGGTTGAAGATGTCTTCCATATCTTGGTTGAAGTCTCATGTATGCCTTGTTGGAAGTCTAGTTGTGTGAAAAATAAAATAAATACAATGCAAAGGGTTGGATACCACTAGAGGTTGAGTGATACCTCCATCGTCCACCCCAAGTGAAATCAACAAAGGTGAGGTGAGGCAAAGACTAGATTATGGAAAATATTGGGATTGATACGTTTGCTCTCCACCCCAATTTAAAGCACTTAACACAAAAAATACATGGATTTGGGGTGGGACTTGGAGTGTGGAAAAGAGGGGAAACAATACCTTTTTCTTCAACTCCAACTGAAATTAATAACAATAGGCTACCTCATGTGTTTTAAATTGATTAATCTTTCTTTCCTATATTGATGTTGGACTACATGTCACAACTTTAAAACATTGACCAACTTAATGCTATCATGTAAATCTATATAATAAGATTCAAGTCATTGTTATAAACCTTCAAGGGTAGGAATTTAAAAACAAATAACCCATCAAATTTGAAAATTTTGACAATTTCATAAATTTCTTTCACAATTTTAATGAAAAAGATTGACAATCACATGAAAAATTTAACTATACTTGATGAGAAAATTTCCCTATGAGGAGTAATTTGCTCATAAAATTCCATATCTAGGCTTCATAACCAATAACCATCTGGCATGTGGTAGATCGAAAAGGACTAAAAAGGCCTTAGCACATACAACTAGAGATTGGGCATCCAGAAAAGTGATTATAACTAACCCCTTGAGTTGGTTGGCATTCTAGGAGCATGGGAAAGATAGGAAAACTTGGGATAAACTAACTCTAGGGACCACTGGCCCTTCATTTGAAAATGAAGAGGATGTAATCAAATTATGAGATAGATAGACAAGGGAATCTCGGAGCTCAAGGATGACAAAGATATACCATATGTTGGATCAATGCCCAAATTTATACAAATATTGCAAAGTGGGAGAAATCAAATTATACCAATATTACAACAGATTGGTTCGTGACATAACATTTTTTTTTAGCAAGATAGGTGATCTTACTTCTTGGCTTTAAGATTGGCCATGGGCATAAAGCTCCATTGAGCCTTTATATTTGTGATTACCTAATATTAATTTAAAACATAACATAATCCATTTAATGTGGCTAGAGTTTTCCCACACTTTTTTAAGGTAATTTTTTTCGTTTTTACTCTATAATTTATGATGTTTTCTCTATGTTTACTATTCACAAGAAATTCATGCATGGATAAATAGACAACAAATTAATAAAAATACATAGGTACACATTTAAATGTTTATAAAGAGTTTTTATTGATAAGTCAATCTGGTCAAAGGATGGTTTATCATAAATCAACAACTCTTTTAATATACTATACACATCTAACCAAACACATATATTATGTCAAGACCAAAATAAATTAAAAAACAAAGTTGGAAATTTGTCATTATAAATGTTACTTATATGTCAATGTCAATAAATAATATTTAAATAATATATAATTTATTTTCATATTTAATTGTTATGATATTACCTTAATTTAGTTTCACTCAACACAAAAATGATTCATCTTGACATCTTGTTGAGTTACGACCATCTATACATATGTATATTTAAAATTTTACAACTTCCTATAGCTATGTTGTAAAAGAAGCACCATGTTGAAAAACAACATGTGTAATTTGCATTAATGATTTAACAAAAACAACACAAATTAAAATTTATTATAGGTTATTAATTTAAAACACTGATAAATGGAAAAAATCAATTTTAAAAATTATCATAAATTACTTATTTCAAAATCTGATAAAATTAAGAAAAAATAACATAATTTTAAGAAAGTATAAATTTTAATTTGGAAACTTCCAAAATCCTAAAATACACCTGATTAAAAAAAAGGATAATAATAAATAATATAAATAGAGGTTAATTAAAAAATATTATGAGTTATTAATTTGAAATATTAATCAAATTACGAAAAAATAAAAGAATTTTTTAAAAATAAAATTTTAGAAAGCATAAACTCTAATATCAAAAACATTGAAGCATTCCTTACCAAAAAAAATGGGAAGAAAGAGGAAAAAGGGAATAGAAATGTTTTATAACATTAACAACCATTCATTTCATTGGTTAATTAACGGTTAATTAACTAAAAATGGAAATGATCAGAAATTGTCAATAAAGTGCTGCCAAAAGAAAATATCTCAAAAAAGAGAGGCAAAAGTTATAGCTAGTATCAATTTAACTCACATGGAAGTTAAAAAAATAATACACTTTTTCGTTTTTAAGAAGGTAATGCTAGTATCAATTTAACTCACATGGAAGTTAAGAAGATAATACACTTTTTCGTTTTTAAGAAGGTAATGCCAATTAGTCAGATAATGGTTGAATGGTTAAGAAAATCATTTTGTTTTTGCTTTGTTTTTTTGTGTGTTATTTAAATTTTAAATTGTGATAAATAAAATAGAAATAATGAATTTGATCTAATTCTAAGAGAATAATTTAAACAACATTAGATAATAGTTGAGAGAATTACTGAAACAAAATCTTTGTATTCGGTTATTTAAATTTCAAAATTGTGATAAGCAAAATAAGAAAATGAACATGATCTAATTTTAGAATGTAAAACAATTTAAACAACATTGCACTAATTAAATTATGGATGAAAAACATGAGTATAAATAAAATTACTATTGGATATCAAAAACATATAGAATGCAACAAGTTGTTTGTCATCATGAATGCTGTTTTTTTTTTGTTTCCATGTAACAAAGCACCTTATCCTCTAACCCATAGGCAAGGGTAAGATATTCCATAAAGCTTGGGGCTTTACAACAACAATGCGTGAAGATATGGGCTCAACATGTCACTTGTAGGAACTGAACCCCTAGGTAGGAAGGATACAATCATTCCTCCCAACCACTCATAAACCCAATTGACTTGTTATTATCATATTTTATATAATGTTCCAAGAGAAAAATAATAATAAAAAGGAAAAAACGCTTCACACAAAACTTTGTGTAATACAACATAAAAGGTTAAGATAAAAATGAATTGACTAACTATCTACCTTGCTTTATATATATATATATATATATATATATATATATATATATATATATATATATATATATATATATATATATATATATATATATTCAAATTTTAGTTATAAGATTGTTTGTTCAATTGCTAAAGTGGTTAAACAACGTAAACTTTGAAACGAGAACTCTAACCAAAAAAACCCAAAAAAACATGAAAAACAATCCAAAAATGAAAAATGTTGATGCTGGAATAAAGTTTTTTTTTCAACATTTTTTAAACATGGTAGTAAAAACCAATAAAACCATTTTTTTCGAGGTACATTTTCAACATTTTTTAGCAATGACGTTAAGGATAAAATGTCATGACTCAAAAAACCCTTAAAATTTTTACAAATTTTCAACCATGGAATTAAAACCAAAGAGAAGGACTAAAAAAAACCTTAAGTTTTCCAACATATTTCAACCGTGCCATTATGAAATTTTTCTAAGAGTTTTTTTTTTTAAAATGAATACCGGAATGAAAGTGTCATTATACAAAGAGTAATTTTTTTTCAAATGCTAAAAAGTATAACGACGTCAAAATCTTACCCTAAAACAACTTGACACATTGAAACAAAAATTTAAAAATAAACCATCAAATTGACAAACATTGTAGGCAAATTGACTCATTTTAAAGAAAGCTCAAAGACCAACCATTAAATTGACACATTGTGAGTCGGACTCAATACATTATAATGAAAACTTTAAAATCAACTATCAAATTGACAAATAATAGGACCGGGTTGGTAGTCGAAGATCAACACGAACCCCACAGGGAAAAATAAAATCAAACAAAATAATAAATAAATAAAAATGAAAAATACAAAAGAAAATAAAAATTAAAACATTGAAAAGAAAACAAAAACAAAAAACACAACAAGTTTAAAAAATAATAACAAGTTAATAAAAAGATGTATTAAAACATTTAAAAAAAACAAGATTTGAAAAAGAAAACATAAACAAAAATTAAAATTATTGAGAAAACTAAAAACTAAAACAAACAAAATTTAAAAAAATATAATAATAAAGAAAAATATATATTTTAATAATAAAGAAAAATATATATTAAAATATAATCAAATTAAAAACATGCCCAAAAAATAAAATAAAATAAAAATATATATAAAAATGACAAAAAAAACCAAACATAAGAAACAAAATTAACTTAAAATGATAAATTTTTTAATATATATATATATATTTAAATAAAAAAAATTATTACTAAAATAAACTTTAAAAAATAACAAAAAAATGATAGAAGAAAAAAAAAAAAAAAAAATAATCGCTTAAAAACAAAAACATTAAAACAAAAAACCATAAAAAGTATTAAAAACAAATATTTAAAAACCCTCGTTGCTCAACTGCAGAGGGTGGAGGCTCCACTGACTGCAGAGGGTTGAGGCCCAGCCTCCACCCCTTGACGCCCGTTGGGTCGCGGGGTGGGTCCTTACCAAGGCATTTTTTAATTTTTTTTAAAAGGATATTTTATAAATTAGATATATATAGATATATATATAATTTTTAATTTTTATTTTTTTTAATGATTGTTTTTTAAAAATAATTTCTTGTATTTTTTTATATAATTTTTAAAAATTTTAAGTTAATTTTTTTTTACAATTTGATGTGTTTTTTCTTTTTCATTTTTATTATTTTATCTTTTTGCCGTGTTTTATTTGATAATAGTTTAATATATATTTTTCTTTGCTATTAAACTTTTTTTTTATATGAATTTTTAATGATTCCTTTTTAAGAATAATTTCTTATATTTTTTTTATATGAATTTTTTTTCTTTTTAATACAATTTGATATGTTTTTTCTTTTTCATTTTTATTATTTTATCTTTTTGCCCTGCTTTTAATTTGATAATAGTTTAATATATATTTTTCTTTGTTATTAAACTGTTTTTTGATATGTTTTAGTTTTTATTTCTCAATATTTTTGTTTTTTGTTTTTTTAAAGTATGTGTTTTTTCTTTTTTCATTTTTATTATCTTATCTTTTTGCCATGTTTTTAATTTGATAATAGTTTAATATATATTTTTCTTTGGTATTAAACTTTTTTATGGTATGTTTTAGATTTTATTTTTCAATATTTTTGTTTTTTGTTTTTTAAAGTAGTTTTTTTTAATGTTTATATATATATATATATATATATTGCAAATTGATCTTATTATTTGTCAATTTGATAATTCATTTTAAAGTGTCAAAAATATGCCTTAAAAACAATGTTGATGCTTTTCAAAATCAGATGAAAATTACCAAAAATTTTTAAAAATATTCACACCTAATACATTAAAAGATTTAAAGTGTAAAAAATAAGCGCTCTAAAAAATAGGTTGATGCCTCATCAACACTTTTCAAAATCAACATGAAAATCATTAACATTTTAAAAAAAATGTTCATAAGAAAATTTAAGGGGTTGATGCCTCGTGAACACTTTTGAGAACCAACATGGAAATCATTAACATTTAAAAAAAATGTTCATATGAAAATTTAAAGCATCTAAAATATGCTCCAAATAAAAAACGGTGTATTATGAATCAACACTTTCCAAAATTGAATGATTTTTTTACTACCTCAAAAAAATGGTAATCGTATCAGTTCCAGTTTCAAAGTTTACGTTGTTGTTAATCTTGTATAATTTATCTTATATACAAGATCAAAATTTTGTAATAAGAGTGTTTGTTAGGTTGTTAAGGTGGTTAAGTTATGTAACTAGAGATGGTGTTGTTCATCTTCTCGCTTTTCCATGTGTTGCTATTGTTGCACACGTTTTGGTACAATTCGATGTGTTATAGGTGTGTCTATTAGGTTTATTTGACAGAAACAAATGTTAATTGTGCACACAATTTCTTAAGTGTGATTAGCACATAGAAATACATATAAGAGGGAAAGGTTCATGTATCCCGTGGAGACATACATAGGCTTTAGAACATGGTGTATGTAACTAATATAGGCTTTATAACATGGTGTATGTAACTAAAATTCAATACATTTTTATGATATGATTGATATTGAGATAGAGAAAATTTTAAGCATTCATACTTATTTTAGGGTTAAAATTTTGAAAAATCTTAATGATTCTTAAGATAGTGACTGTAGGATGTTTCACAATATTTTGTAAAACTATTCAAATTTTTAAAGATGTACATAGATTTTGGAAAAAATTATGATTTTTCCCACAAAATAATTTTATATTATAAAATTTGAACAAATCAATTTAAAAAATAAAAAATAAAAAATAAAAATTTCACAAACAAACAAACAAAAAAATTAACTAAATGACAAAATTTAACTGCTAAATTTTTCATTTAATAATACTACCCATTCACCCTATAAAAAAAATACTATTCCTTGACTTGACTTGTCAATAGAAATGAAATGCTACAACGAGATTGCCTATAGAACCTGAGATGGGCTTGCGGACAACAATCATGATTTGATCACACAATTAGGCTGTTTAACTAGTCCAGATGGAGGAAGCCAACCAGAGCAATGGGTGCTTTTTGACACGGACGAAGCTATGTAGCAGGAACCCTTAATTATACTCATCAAAACAATTAGAATCCCCCACTTCTTAAAGTACCTATTAAAAACCCTTGCCTTGAATTATGATGACTCATTTAGATGAATAGGCTTCAAGGTCAGATTTTATGACGATTTACACAAATTAACTTTATACTTAACAGATACAGGTGTAGCTACAAAATCAAGTATTGCCAATTTAATTCAAAATAAGTTTCTTATTTTGTAACCTGCAAACTGGCTTTACTTCTGTAACCAAATTGAGTAATGACATTTTAATTCAAAATAATTTTGAATATCTGTTATTTTGCAACTGCCCACTGGCTTCACTTCTGTAGCCAAAATAGAGAAAAGAAAGAGAGTTTATTATATTATGGTATGGTTTAGTAATTGAAACCGGACATTGCCATGTTAATAAATGAGATGTATATTTCTATGTATATTTTTTGATTTTCTGATCTTCAAGAAAGACCATTACATCATTAAGTTATAACTTTCAAGGTTGACTAGCACTTCTAAATTGTAACTATACAAAATGACATTCAGAAAGGACATAAACTAAGACCTACACATTCAGAAAGGATATAAACTAAGACCTACCTCCATTGTCATTATAGTAGGGATCATTTTATATATATATACAACCCCCACACATATATATGACTGTCAGACTATCAGAAAGGATAGAAACTAAGAGCTGCATTGTCATTGTAGTGGGGATCATTCTTTAGATATATATACACATGGGGATGATCCACATCTAAGTAAACCTCTGTGGTATTCTGTGCAGGGCAAACAGGCTTATTAACGCATAAATCTGCACCACCAAATACATATGCCAATCCTCCAGCTTGGGCAGCTGCAGTTCTGAATCTTGCTGTGGGTATCATTGCCTTTTCAACCCATGTTTGGTCTGCTACATAATACACCTGGTGCAGTTTTCCTTGGTCAATGCAAGTGCTTTATTTTAGAAGTAATATCTTTATAAGAACTTTGAACTATGAGGCTTGGTAGCCACAATATGGCGGGCTATTGACAGAATATTTTTTCCCTTGAAATTAATCCGATATATATCAGGAGGATTTCAACTTCATTCTCCTAAAAGAAATCAATATTAGCATACCTCATTTACGTGCTTTGGGTATTTGAAATCACTATTGTCCTTATAATGGCCTTCTCCGCCAATGAGCATAATTCTGTCTCCTGGAAGCAGAGCTATTCCCTGTACAGAAAACTAGATTTCAGCCATGTATTTGGAGTGGTAGTGATTTAATTTTATGTCAAAACTGATTAAGATTTGAAATATCACAGGAATGATATAGAAAAGGGTCGAACTTGGTAAAGAGATTCAAGAATAAGGTTTTAAACTATTTAAACAACCTCAAACTCGAGATCCCAGACACTAATTGTATTAAGAGAAGTGGGTGCTATATCCTGGGGTGGGAAAGTAAATTGAGTGTAACATAGATGATAAAGGGGGAGAGGCCAGGAGTGTAATTACTGCGTCTCCTCTTGCTGTGAGGAGGTCAGGTCGTGATGTCCAGTTTGCAGAAGTGGGGTTGTAGGACTCCATTTTCTTTGAAAATGAATTATTCACATTAAATCCACCCTGCATGCACAATTTCGATGCTTGTTACATAAGTCACCATTGACACAAGACTGCCAAAGACATCTGTTCAAACCTAATTGTTTATAACTACTAATAATCCATTTTCTGAAATTCAGGAGTTTAAACAACTAAACATTGATCCAGGAATGTATGAAGAAAATCAGTTGGCATTGTTTTTATATAGGAATATTAATGATTATATAGTATTTTAAAAGAAAACTAGGACAAGCTGTCTGGAAGTTTACTCACATCATAATATCCTCCAAGTACGTATATCTCCCCTGCAACCGCGACACACATGAGATCCCCTCTGGCAGTTGGCATATTAGGAAGCTGACTCCAGTGGTCTCTTACAGGGTCATAGACTTCAGCTATGTTCAGGTACGAGTAATTTGCACCATACCCTCCGACCATGTAAATCTATTGATAAGATAAAGACAAGTTTTTTACCAGAAATATAAACACTAAGGGTGAATGAAATCATAGCTACACATGCATAATATACCGTTTTCTTGTAAGACCAAGCATCAAATAGTTTTGAGGGGTCGGGGATTGTCACATGGACTATAAATGGGTCAACAGAGAACCAAAGCGATCCAAAGGATTAATCAACCTCCAAATTGTTCTGGTTTATTCCATTATCTGTTCTTACAAGTGGAATCATAAAATGAAGTGTCAGGGTGTACTGATGGCAATTCCCTGACAGGAAGCAAAGAACACAACCAACTTTGAGATGCAATTCACTCACTTTTAAGAGCTCTTGCTCTCCCAAATATAGAAAGGTTATTCGACTATAGAAAAATTTCAGGGTCATTACTAAACATTGGTATCTAAAAATACTAATATGCAATAAATCATTTCCAAAATATATCAACTTCATTTTTGAAAGAATTTCTGTATGGTATTTACACTACAGGAAATGTTAATATACTGTCATGTGGGTGTATTGGTGCATTGGATCTACTGAATATGGATTTCGGTAAGAGTTGTTCCAAATACTAATATGCAATAAATCATTTTCAAACTATATCAACTTCATTTTTGAAAGAATTTATGTATGGTATTTACCTACAGGAAATGTTAATATACTGTCATGTGGGTGTAATGGTGCATTGGATCCACTGAATATGGATTTCAGTAAGAGTTGTTCCAAATATTACCATGTGAGTGTAGCATTGGATGCTTAGTAAGACTTATTTCAAACCTAGTCTCATGTTTACCTCCAGGTTGGAAAGTTGAATGCTGCATATCTATATTTGATACTATTTGTGTCAATCAGATATGCAATTTCAGTTTGGCAACCTAGAAGAACTTTGAAGAGTAAAAGGTTGCATATCTATATTTGATATTATTGTGTCAATCAGATATTCAATTTCAGTTTGGTAACCTAGAAGAACTTTGAAGAGTAAGAGGTTGCATATCTGTATTTGATACTATTTGTGTCAATCAGATCTGCAATTTCAGGTTGGCAACTTAGAAGAACTTTGAAGAGTAAGAGTTTAGATGATGCACTTGATGCATTTAATATGGACATTAGCACAGACCCATCCATCGCAAGGTTGAGTGTACCTCAAAATTCTAAAAATGTGAAGCTCCGAGCTGCACATTTATAATTGATACCCAGCGATTTGTGTAAACTCAAGATTGCATTTTGCCGTTTGGCAACCTTTAAGTGACAAGGTTTAGATGATGCGCTGGATGCATTGAATATGAACATTAGCAAGCATACAAACCGCACTGAATATGAACATTAGCAAGCATACAAACCCTGGTTCAATTTACACCTTGAAATTGGGAATTGCAAACTCCAGGTTGCATATACCTTGCAATTTGTATAAACTCTTATAGACTTTGCAACTTTTCAGTTTAGCAGCCTCGAAGTGCGAAGGTTCATCTCTGCACCATCAAGGTGAATTATCAAACCAGGTTTAGATGGATCTGAGCTTGTGTACGGTTTCTGTAACCAGTGAATGTTGGAGAAAGGGACTTAAATTCTATTTCGCATTTTAAAATGACCACATCTCTGCCAAATGACAAAATTATGAAGTGATATGGCCTTTACAAAGAAGATACAAATTTCATTGATCCCTAGACATGGAGATTAGCTAGCATACCTTTCCGTTCAGGGAATCTGCGCATGTATCACTGTGATACTCAAGGGAATTGTTTCCTTTTGACCATCTATCTTTCTGGATATCGTAGATGAATGTAGATTTCACCATAGCTTCATTTGAATCATTGACACTGTTTCGACCTCCAACAACATAGATTCTTTCTGCCATGAAACCGATTTACCACTCAGAACAGAGAGAAGCCAAAAATGTCATATTTTCCATCCTTCATTTGCATTTAAAAGTGGAGAGCAAAGATGATTTTAGAATCTCAAATGCATGAGAAGAATTGAAAAATCAAATGCACAAACTGACCATGTACAAACAAGTTGATTATATCCCCAAAGGAAAAATAGAAGGAAGAGTGACTCACCTTTAAACAGAGCTGCACCAAATCGATACCTAGGTTCAGGCATGGAAGACTTCCGTGTATACGTGTGGAAAACAGTATCATACATCCAAACTTCATTTGTTATATTTCCATCTGCCTTGGCACCCCCAATGATGAACACCCTATCTTCATTGTAACCAATAGCGGCGTGGTCTGTTAATTCACCTGTAAAAAACACAGATAGATACCATGCGAAGGAGGTTATAGCTATCTGAGTAAACGAGGATTAACAAAGTCATCTTTCCGGCCAGAGAAGCTAAGTGTATTATAAATCTCAACTGGATATGGAATTGGTAATGGGACTTATTTTTATATTATTTTTATCCTTTTATACTAAAATCAATTTTCCAAAAATTTAAATTTAAATTTACATACATCTAAATGTACATAAACCAAGCCATCTAAATCTGCTCTGATATGCACCTCTAAATTGTTAATCTCATATTCAAACTATAAAAATACCTTCAGACTTAACAACTACATATCAGTTTGCATGATTGTGTGATATTGCTAAATCGTAAATTTTGAGTTCAAAACATTACTGTAACTCAATAGATTGGGGATTAAAATAAATGTACACAGAGAATTTGGTTTTATAGGTGAAAATTGAGGTAACTTTTCTTTACAATATGAGTATAAATTTAATAAATGAATTTTGGCAAAAAGTCTGAAAAGGTTGAAAACAAGTTTATACGGAAACAATTACTTATAAGTCTACCAACTCTGAATTCTAAATGTTAATAGAAAACTCTGAGTTCTAAATGTTAATAGAAAGAGATATATTGTCATTAAATGAAATATTATATAATTTAATTAAAATAAGTTTATAGATAATAAAATTAAACTATGATTAAGATATAATATACGAGATAATATTATAACAAAATAAAATAGATTAAAAATTAAATAAATAATATTTTAAATATATTTTATATATTATTAATTATTAAAATATAAATATAAAATAAACTAATAAAATTATAATAATATCATTAAAAATATCCCATCAACTTACCAATATAAAGCAAACATACTAATAATATAAAATTTTATTATATAAAAGTTAAGTTATCAATTAGTACTCATGACTTCATAGAGAAACAATATAAAGCAACCATACTAATAATATAAAATTTTATTATATAAAAGTTAAGTTATCAATTAGTACTCATGACTTCATAGAGAAAATAAAGATATGAAAAATAAAAAATAGAAAAATATTTATATATATTATATGACATTAATATATATATGAATATGAATAATAAATACAAAATTGATTTGAAGAGAAGATAGAGAAAATTTTAAAGAGGAAGAGACATTCTAGAAATAAGTAAGTAAATGTCCTTTGAGAGTTTATTTATAAATTTTATAACAGATATATAATTTTTTCCCATGCACAAGGTGTTTTTTTTTGTATAATATAATTAGCATACCTTGAAAGAGGAGTAAAGGGAATGTGGATGTGAATGGGTGTGGTTATGTTGTTCAAAGATCAAGGTTTTTTTATTATGGAAAATGAATATCTAAAGGTTTTCCTGTGGGTATAAATATGATGGATATATGATGGAATAATGTGATATTAAAGGTCAATGTGATGTTGTGATTATGTTGTTCAAAGATCGGGGTTTTTTTATTATGGAAAATGAATACTTCAAAAGGTTTTCCAGTGGGTATAAACATGACGGATATATGATGGAATGATGTGATATTAAAGGTCAATGTGATGTTGTGAAATACCTATTGATCACTAAATCAACCTCAATTGGTGTTGCTAATCTCCCAAGGACTATTAAAATAGAAGGAAATGAAGAGTTGTCGTGTATCAAGGCATTTTTGTTGGACATTGGTAAAATTCAAGTAGAGTCTGAAAACCATTGGTTCAGATGATTTCCATAGTCCAAAGTGCATGAGAGGGTCATCATTCTGACAATTTGCTGCGATTTATGAGATGTTACTCCCAAGCTGATAAAATATCATATGGATGAAAAAACATATGGGACATATTTTCCAATAAAGAGCAAGGTGTGGAATGGCCAAAAGATTACAATCGATGTCAACATACACAGACTTGCTATAAACACAATGGAACTAACATAATGGGATTTTTGGCACCATCCAAGTGATTTGGAATAACTGAGGGAAAAATTATAATGTCTAGTATCACTACACCCATTTCAATTTTCTTTCAAACCTAGATAACAAATATTAAAAGTTCATTGATGCATATTGTAGTTTCTTTAATAGTTTAAAAAATGTCTTTCGATATAATAAATACAATTATTAAAAATATTTAGCTTATCAGATGGGATAATGTTCTAATTTTTTTCCCAATAAGCAAAAACTTTATTTTTGATATTTCAAATTAGAAATCAATATATACATTAGAATAGCATCTTGACTATTGTTCAAATTATTAAAAAAAAATCTACATATATCCAACTTCCACTTCTTACAACCATCAAGTAAGCAAGACACATCCATATGTAAGACCGCATGTGTCAATTTTTAGAACAATTAAAAAGACCCATATTGATACATGGAAACACTCATAATAATCCATTGCTTTAGAGCTAGCTTCCTATACCAAATCAAAAGATTCCATATTCAGAAGAGAGCTCTTCCCCACTAAATACTTGCACAACCAGTGATCCTTCCTAGAAATAGAAAGAAACCCTAGAAAGAGAGGGTACTTTCAAGTAGAATTACCTAAAAAAGGTATCGTTCTTGTTTATCTAGAGCCAATCACTACAATAGCTAACAACTGTAAAATCCCTTTATTATTTTCTAGTCCCATGTCACCACCCCATCACACAAAGGAAAATTTTCATGTTCAATATTACTTTCCCTTGAGAAATCTAAACTATGAATAGCTTGCACATCCCACTTCAAAGTACTCTTGAGACTTCTAAGATTGCTTGTTCAAGACTATAAACCTTATTTAATATAGCAATTTGTGTCAAGACCCTTGTATTGCACTATAATTAATAATAGATGGGGTTTATCTAAAGTCTAAACTTAATGGGAAATTAGTTTCTATGTATCTATTTGTTTAACCTCACCAACTGTCTAAGCATTTGTTGAAATATTTTACTAGGTTTGTTCTTCATAATGGCATATGTAATCGTGATTTTAGATATTTATTGAAAAGAGAAAAATACATTTATTATTTGTGTTCTTGAGGCATGGGTTTCATGCTCAAGGGAATTTTTTTTTTTTTGGGTCAAGAACCCATTGAGTGCTTCTAGGTTTGTCATAAAGTCAATTGAGTCATTGTCATGTATTGAAGACCCAATTGGGCATGTTACATATTGTAAAGAAAAATTTATTGAGTCAAAAGACCCTCTAAAACCTCGTCATGGAAAAAAAATTAAGTCGGTCTACATGAAGGGACAAGTCAGCCTCAAGATAGCAATTCGTACCCCTCACAAGCCTATAAATAAGAAGGAATTTGACCTCATTTGTACACTCACTCAAGCAAGTTCGATCTCCTCAAGATAGAAGCTAGAAAAGGATGAAGAAGAAGAAGAAGAAGATCAAGATCGAAGTTTTTGGGCCTCTCTCTCTCTTTCATTATGGTTTCTATAGTTTTTGGGCTAAACGAAATTCTGAAGATGCATCAAAGCTGTGAAGTTGCAAGGTCGAAGCTGTGAAGCTGCATCGAAGCTATGAAGCTGCAAGGTCGAAGCTATGAAACTACAAGGTCGAAGCTGCCTCTAGATCGAAGTTTTGAAGTTGCTAGGTCGAAGTTGTTGAAGTTGCATCAAGGTCGAAGTTGTGAAGCTTCTAGGTCAAAGTTGTTGAAGCTGCTAGGTTGAAGTTGTAGAAATTGTTGTTGGGGTTGAAGTTGTTGGAGAAGTTGTTGGAATGTCGAAGTTTGTTGTTGGAAAGAAAACTCATCAAGAAGGAAGGATGACTTGGTCTTGGAGGGTCTTGGTCAAGGGTCATAGATCTTGGAATTTCTCAATTGAATTTCTATAAGAAAATAACGATTCTTGTGGGTTTTCATCTCAGTTGGAGAGTTTTTGGCCCTAGTTGATTTCCTATATCCTATGTCTTGTTTTCTCATTCTTTGGTAGTTGTTTGATGATAGAGAACACTAATAATAATAAAGGAAAGAAGAAGTTAATCAAGTAAAGTAAAAATACATAATAAGCAGTTGTCAAAGTAATAGAAATCACCTACACTTGTTGGCCCTAGATTTATCAACATGGAATCAGACCTAAGTGACTACATCAAGGAAGGGAAACATGAAGAAGGATACTCTAGGTTTGAAGTATAAAGAGATCATCTTGGAAACATCAAGAGAATCAACCATCAAGAAGGACTAACCCTCTCATTATATTGAAAGGGAATAATTAATAACCTCAAAGAAGAACTCAAAACCCTATCTCATCCAAAGAAGGGTTCCACACTTGAAGCGTTCTTGGGAAACTCACACATTCTACAATAATTATCATGAGTAAATAAGATAAAATCACCTTTGGGTCTATTTTTCTGGGCTATATTCTCCACACGTGCGAAGTATTAAGACGTCCTTCTGCAGCAACAAGTATTGAATTGCAGCCACCATCAAGAATCAAGTTTTTTAAGGTCCCCTTTGCAAGCCGAAATAACAAGAAAAAGAAGTCAAGTCAAGCGAAGTAGAAAGGAGGAAAATTTGTCCATGTTCTAGCCACACGTGTGAACTTGGGTTATTGCAAAAAAGGCTGAAAATGCAGAACTGCTACAACAAGCCAAAGTTTGAGGTTGTGAAACAAGTTTAACAAGCATTATCATCATCATCAAGGAATCAAGGTGATATCCCTTTGAGCCAAGGATCACTTTTGAAGAAATAAATCTTCACCAAGAAGACATCTTCTATTTTCTACATCATCATCAACATCAAGAAGGAATCAAGTTGAATATTTCATTATCTAGGAGTATCTTCACTTGACAAGTAAGTTTTTTAATATCTATATTTGAATATGTCAAAATGACTTCATATTGCAAGGAGAGAAACAAATTGGTTGGGCCGTCAAACTTTCTTGTGTGGAAGAAGAGGATAGATTTGATCCTCATAGAAAATGAAATCATTCTTCATGAAATGAACTGCCAAAAGAAGAATCTCAAGCTCTTCAAGATGAAGAATCAAAAGAAGAAGGAATAGCCTCATAATTTATAAGGGTGTCAGAAATAAGAGATCAACTCCAAGAGTTAGGAGAAATAATGTCTGACAAGGAAACAACTACCATAGTGCTCAATGCACTACCAGAGGAATGGGGAAACTTCACATCAAACATCTATGGGAAGAAGGAAGCTACTCCATTCAATGAACTATAGTCATTGTGTAAACCTGAAGAAACCAGGCAGAAGGAAAAAATCGATGTAGGATCAAGTGAGTAGGCTCATGAATTTGCTTCCATGAATAGAAGAAAAGGGAAGTATGGGAAGCTTGGTCCTCAGAAAAATAAGAAGAACATGTTGAATGTTCGATGTTATGGTTGTCATGAATATGGGCACTACAGGAGAGATTGTCCAAAGCTCAAGAAGGAAAACAAAAAAAATAGGAAGGGAAGAAGCCCATATCAATGAAGAAGTGGAAGAAGCTGAAAATAAGAAATCCAAGGAGGAAGTAAAAGATCTCTACTATTATTGAGACATTCTTCCTCACCTAGTTATTTTCAAGTTTTTGTTTCAATTTTTCCTATTGTAAAGTATAACAATAATGATAAGATGCATCATGTTACGAGAAGGAATCATATAAGCATATGATTGAAATCAAGATCTCATGACATCATCACAAAGAAGCATGAAAGATAGCTGAAATAGAAGTCTATGGTTGTCACCTATAGAAGGATGTAGCTCTTAGTAACCTCATTAGAAGTGTAAGTAGTACTTATGGGAAAAATAAAGTCATCTAGTATAAAGCTCATCATACATCATTCAAAAGAAGCATTTGCAGGATGAGGATGATGAAGATCCTTTGTTGGAATATTCATCAGAAGGTTCACCTATAGGAAGAATCAAGTGTCTCACCGAGAATTCCAACTTGTATGGGATTCATGGAATGATACCAGTATGTTGTCAAAAGAAGTGAAGCAGGTTAAGGTGATTGCAGTTCTTTTAATTAAGGAAGCTACTGAAGGAAGTCTAGATGAAAAAAGGAAGAGATGAAGTATGTATCCTTGTATTTGATAAAATTGTGTCATGTCATATAGTCACAGATAGCATGGATAAATGCTCCAGCTCATGAACATGATCAAGAGAAAGGGATCTCCTCATTTGGAAGGATGCATAAAGGCATTTGATCCAAAATGGATCCTAGAACACTCTCTAAGTTTTCATGAACTCTTTAAAAATCATGCCAAAGATTCAAAGTCTTATAAAGATCAAGCTATCGGAAGGAATCCTCAAATAGTTGCAATGGCGATCAGCGCGGATCAATGAGGGTCGTCGATCTAGCGCGCAAAGTGGTGAACCATGGTAACATGTGCTGAAACCAACAAGCAAATGCAGGGATAATTTTAAGCGATGGAGGTAGTTTTTGATATGCGATTAGCGACAAATCGCTAATCGCACATCGCAAGGCAAACCTCTTAGTGAAGAGAAGCCTCGAGAACCTGGATCTGAAATAATTATAAAACGTGGAAAATACTGTTTTGGTTCCATCGAAGCAGGATTCCACAAAACTGGAAGGATATCAGATGGGCTTCGAACGATAAGCGGTTTCGACTGAGTTCTGCCCGATGCCATACAACGATTGCCACACGTCCCAAAAAAGAGAGAGAGAACTGTTCACATCGGATGGGTAAACATCATGCTACTTAGCCGCCCGATATGAACGATGATCGTAGGATCTAGGGCCTCCAGATCAATGGTGGAGATGCATTCCGATGGATGACCGGATTTGACAAGGTTATGAAGCGAGGTCACATAGGATTTGAAGTCCAACATGGATGATGCATTGGCAGAAGGTTGTGTTTCGCGAGCATTCTTGGAGTTAACAGAAAAAATGGTCGTTTCAAATATGTCCAAGACAACTGACACTCATCCGTTATGAAATAGGTGGCCACCTCCCTGTGAGGGGTTATACAGTGACTGATTACGCAGGATATAGGGATTCAAATGGATAGAGGCAGGGAAACCAGAAAGTCGAGAAGCGGAAATGAACAGTTAGGAAGCAGAACTTTAAAGCCACAAGTTGACAGAGAGAGAAGCAGGGTTTGGAGCAGTAGGTAGTAAGCCAAAATAAGAGAGAAAAAGCCGAGCTGACCTACAGAAGCGAAGGTAGTATCGAGCCAGAGATAGAGAGAGTCAGAGAGTCTGTGTACTCCCGAGAAGGCTTGAGAGGTTCATGCACACTCCTCTGTAATGCCTGTCATGTATGAGTCTCAGATTGGGCTCATACTACTGTGACCAATAGAGGTCAAGAGTCAGTAAGGAGAGTCTGTGTACTCCAGAGACTTGGGGAATCCAAGTACAGTCTTACTAATTTGTA
Source organism: Pinus tabuliformis (assembly GCA_031772625.1). Taxonomy (NCBI): domain Eukaryota; kingdom Viridiplantae; phylum Streptophyta; class Pinopsida; order Pinales; family Pinaceae; genus Pinus; species Pinus tabuliformis. The sequence goes on from CM062815.1 coordinate 764,808,651, forward strand.
TCTATTGTGTGAGACTCAAATTGAGCTCATTGTTGTAAAAACTCTGCTTTGAAAACACAATAGAGAGGCCACCACTGAAGGCTGGACCAGGAGACGTAGCCCAGGAGTATTGGGTGAACTCCTTATTCAACTTATTGTGTTTATATGTGTTTCCTATTATGTTTTCTTTAACTACTTCATTGCCTTTGTATTTCGCAATCTTATCGATCTGTTGCATAAAGTAACATAGGCACATCCATGCACATGAGTCTGTAATACCTTATTATTTGTCTTAGATCAAATATCAGATCAAGTGGTATCAGAGCATTAGGTTGCTAAGGTTAGACAAACTTGTGCTGGACTATTTGTGAATGATAACTAGATCAAAGCTTAAACTAGGAGGAGGAGAATTGGTTGAATTTAACCCAGAAATTGGTAGAGTTTATACTAGGAGGAAAATGTCAGAAGAGATTCCCTTGGAATTAGACCCTTAGTTCATGGATAGTTTCTTGACTATGAGAGCCATGGTAGAGGAAATGTATAGAGAATTTAAGAAAGGTCAAAGTGAATATTCTTCAACTTCCCAGCATAACAAAGGAGCAGAAGAATCTCTCCTCAATGACCATTCTAAAGGCAAAGGGAAAGAAGAAAAGCTTCCCACACCTCCTAATAGCCCTGAAAATAAAAAGAAAACATCTTTGATTAAATTAGATGTTAAATTTGATTTGCCAATATATGATGGAGAGTTGAATGCAGAGAAGCTGGATAATTGGATTAGACAGATTGATGTGTATTGCAGGGTGCAGAGCATTGATTCAGACAGAAGTAAGATTCAGCTGGCCAACCTACGCCTTGGAGGAACTGCCTTAGTATGGTGGGAAGGCAAAACACAAGCTGACATGAAGAAGCATGGTAAAATCCTTTCTGTCTAGAGTGAATTTGTTTCTGTAATTAAAGAAAAATTCTATCCACTAGCTTATATGCAACAAGCTATGATGAGTTGGCAAACTCTTCGTCAATTGAAAGGGCAAAGTGTACAAAGTTACACCGAAGAATTTAAAAAAAGAGCTTTGATTCTAGGCATTTCTTTAGACTCACCTGAAACTTTGCTGAAGTATATAGGTGGTCTACACAACTATTTAAAGCACACCATTCTCATGTTTAATCCTACTAGCATAGATGAGGTATCTGTTTAGGCTACACATCTAGAGGCTAGAGGCAAGAATGTGAACCCAGAGATTGGGAGATCATCAAACCCACTATAAGCAAGAACAAGGAAAAGAGAAAGTAGAAATGGAAAGAGAGGAAGACAAATGCTGTACAAAATACCACACCTTCATGCACTCACTACAAGAAGGATGGGCATGATGATGAACACTACTGGATTCTGCATCCGGAGCTGAGGCCCAAGAAGTTCGATGGAAAAAATTAGAAGACTGCTACAGCTATTCAGAAGGATTTGGGGTCAGACTCAGGGGATGAAACAACAATCACAACCATAGGTATAAAAGGTAAAAATTCTGAAGCATCTACTAGTAATTCTGCACAAAGTATTGATAGTGAAGAAAATGAGAGAAGAAGACATGAACTTTTTCATATTAGAGTTATTTCCAAATATCAAAAGATTGATACTTTGTTTGATAGTGGCTCACAAGTAAACTTAATTTCTGAAGCAATTGTAAAGAAACTGGGATTACTAACCATAGCTCACAAGAAGCCATATCTGTATAGTTGGTTATGTGATAAAACAAAGCTACAAGTGACTAGACAATGTAAACTTAGGTTTGCCATTGGTTCATCATTTGTAGATGAGGTTAAGTTAGATGTGATTCCCTTGGATATATGTGGAATTGTTTTAGGAAGTCCTTACTTGTATGATAGAAAAGCCATTTTCTATAGAGCTGAAAACAAGTATCAACTCGTTAAATATGGAATCAAATATATTGTAAGAGCTCATAAACTCAAGAATAATTATACTCTCATAAACTCAGGGCAAATGAAAAGAATTGTAAATTCATGCAAACAATTTTTACTGATGGTTGTAAAGGAAAAGAAACCTAATAAAACCAATGTATTTGAAGGTTGTGATGCTAAATAGCAAGCTTATTTAGAAAAAGTTGTTTCAGAATATGATATGTTATTTCAAGAACCTAAAGGTCTGCCACCAAAAAAGGAAATAGTACATGATATTAATTTGTAGCAAGATGCTCCATTACCTAACATCAGAATGTACAGGTTGTCTACTTTAGAGAATGCAATAATCAAGAAGCAAGTATAGGAGTTGCTCGAGAAAGGGTTCATAAGACCTAGCACATCACCATGTGGGTCTCCTATTGTCTTGGTGGGAAAGAAAGATGGATCATGGAGAATGTGAATTGATTACCGAGCACTGAATAAGATAACGATAAAAAATCGTTATCCCCTTCCTCGCATAGATGATCTATTAGATCAATTGAAAGAAGTTGTTTACTTTTCCAAGTTGGACTTGCATAGTGGCTACCATCACGTTAGAGTTGCAGAGCAAGATGCATGGAAGACTGCTTTCAAAAGGAAGCAGGGATTGTATGAGTGGTTAGTTATGCCTTTTGGCTTAACTAATGCTCCTGCTACTTTCATGAGAGTAATGAATGATGTACTCAGGCCTTTTATTGATGATTTTATCATTGTATATCTAGATGACATTCTTATATTTAGTAAAACATGGGAAGAACATTTGAAGCATGTAAAGCAAACTCTAGATGTTTTGAAAAGGGAAAATCTTTATGTTAATCTATCAAAATGTGAATTTGGCAAAACATCTTTGAATTATTTGGGTCACATTGTAGGGGGTGGTGAATTGAAGATAAATCCCTCTAAGGTTGCAGTCATTGTAAACTGGCCTAAACCCAAATCTGTTACAGAAGTTAGAAGCTTCCTAGGAGCAGCACAATATTGGAGAAAGTTTATTGCTAACTTTTCCTTGATTTCAGTTCCCTTACATGCTTTAATAGGATTGAACAAGGTGTTTTAGTGGGGAGGAAAACAGCAGAAAGCCTTCAACACCTTAAAAGAAAAGATTAGTACAACACCAGTACTAGCACTGCTCGATCTTCAAAGACCATTTGAGATTGAAACCGATGCCAGTGACTATGCCATGGGAGCAGTGTTGATACAACACGGTAAACCCATATGTTATCATTTTGAGACATTTAATTCTGCAGTAGTTAATTATCCCACATATGATAAAGAATTGTATGCATTAGTACAGAGTGTGAAAAAGTGGAAACATTATCTAATGGGCAAAGAGACAATTATACATATTGATCATCAACCACTTCAATATTTACATTCACAAAATAAGTTCCAACAATCTAGACACTATAGGTGGATGGGTTTTCTACAACAGTTTCATCTTGTCATCAGATATAAAAAGGGCATACACAATAAAGTTGCAGATATGTTGTCCAAACCAATCATAAATGCATCTACTATACTTAAGCATAACTCATTATTTCATGAAAGCTACATTGAACAATATGCTCAAGATATAAATTTCAAAGATGTATATGCAACTTTAAGTCATGGCAAACAACTAGAAGAATTGGATTATCATGTTAAGGACCAACTTTTGTATCATTTTGGAAAGTTATGCATTCCTCAAACCGAAAGAGTAAAGATAATTCAAGAAGCACACACTTCTCTAATATCATGTCACTTTGGTGTAAGTAAAACAGTTCCACAGCTGCAAAGATTTTGTTATTGGCCAAAAATGAATGAAACAGTTTCTAGATATGTAAGAGGGTGTACCATGTGTGCTAAAAGCAAGCCCAACAATAGAAAACTAGGCTTGTACACTCCACTACCAGTGCCTTCTCATCTTTGGGAAAGTGTTTTCATGACTGTTGGGGGACTGCCTAAATCTAGAACAGGTCATGACTATTTATATGTTATTGTGGATAGGTTCAACAAAATGTGTATTTTAATACCCTGTAACAAACAGATTACAGCTAAACAAATAGCAAAGTTGTTCTTTCAGCATGTATGGGTTCATTTTGGATTACCCACTTCCATTGTATCTGATCAAGATTCCCGATTTGTTGGGAAGTTTTGGCCGAGTCTGTGGGAATTGATGGACACCAGACTAAAGAAGAGCACAACTTTTCATCCGCAAACGGATGGCCAAACCGAGGTAGTCAACCGGACAGTGACCCAGTTGCTCAGAGGCTATTGCAGCAAGCATCCCAAGATTTGGGATGAACATTTGTGTTATGTGCAACATGCTTACAACCGGGCTAAACATTCTTCTACACATAGATCTCCTTTTGAGACCTGTTTTGGTTTCACACCAAGGTCTCCCTTGGATTTTGTCTCTAGTAAATACATACAGGTTGATGGACACAGTGATGTGGACAAGGCAACTAAGTTCATTGAAGAAGTCCAAGAGATTCACCAGGCAGTACAGGAATAGCTGGAAAAGAGCCAAGCCAAGTACAAGGCAAGGCATGATAAGCATCAGACTGAGCATAGTTTCCAAGTTGGTGATCAAGTCTGGTTGTATATCAACAAAGACAGAATGCAAGGTGAAGGTAAGAATCTGAAGCCAATAAGGTATGGATCTTTCAGGATACTTGAGAAAATTGGTGAGAATGCTTTTTGCCTTGATTTTCCATCTTACATGCACATCTATTCAGTAGTTAATGCAAAAAGCTTGAGACTGTTTGAACCTTCATTGATTGAAGATCCCAAAGAGCAGAGTCAATTGCCTTCTATTAATGATCTGTTGCCTAAATATCTCAATGAATTGCAGGAAGATACAGTTCTAGACAAGAAGGCGAGAACTACGTGCAGAGGTGATGTTGAGTACCTCAGGATTGGACTCAAAGGTTAAAAACCAAGCAGTGCAAGATGGATAGAAATTGGGCAAGCGAGGAATCTATATCCTCACTTGATTGATGCTTAAAATCCAACTTTTGGTGGTCCAAAAGCTTTTTCAGTGGGAAGTCGTGATCCAAAATGGATCCTAGAACACTCTCTAAGTTTTCATGAACTCTTTAAAAATCATGCCAAAGATTCAAAATCTTATAAAGATCAAGCTATTGGAAGGAATCCTCAGACAGTTACAATGGCGATGAGCATGGATCAACGAGGGCTGTCGATCTAGTGTGCAGAGCGGCGGACCATGGTGACACACGCTGACACCAACCAGCAAATGCAGGGATAATTTTAAGCGATGGAGGTAGTTTCCGATATGTGATTAGTAACAAGTCATTAATCGCATATCGCAAGGCAAACATCTCAATGAAGAGAATCCCCAAGCACCCAGATCTGAAATAATTATAAAACGCGGAAAATATTGTTTCGATTCCGTCGAAGCGGGATTCCACAAAACTGGCAGGATATTGGACGGGCTTCGAGCAGTAAGTGGTTTCAACCGAGTTCCGCCCGATGCCATATAACAATTTCCATGCGTCTCGGGGAAGAGAGAGAGAACCGCTCACATTGGATGGGTAAACATCATGCTACTTAGCCGCCCGATATGAACGATGACCGTAGAATCTGGCGCCTCTAGCTCAATGATAGAGACATGTTCCAATGGATGACCGGATTTGACAAGGTTATGAAGCGAGGTCACATAGGATTTGAAGTCCAACATGGACGATGTGTTGGCTGAAGGTTGTGTTTCACAGGCATTCTTGGAGTTAATGGAAAAAACGGTTGTTTCAAATATGTCCAAGAGAACTGACACTCATCCGTTATGAAATAGGTGGCCACCTCCCTATGAGGCGTTATATAGTGACTGATTACGCAGGACAGAGGGATTCAAATGGACAGAGGCAGGGGAACGAGAAAGCTAGGAAGCGGAAATGAACAGTTAGGAAGCAGATTGGCTTTAAAGCCACAAACTGATAGAGAGAAGCAGGGTTAAGAGCAGTAGGCAGTAAGCCGAAAGCAGAGAGAAGAAGCCGAGCTGACCTACAGAAGCGAAGGCAACATCGAGCAAGAGACAAAGAGAGTCAGAGAGTCTGTGTACTCCAGAGAAGGCTTGAGAGGTTCAAGCACACTCCTCTGTAATGCATGTCCTGTATGAGTCTCAAATTGGGCTCATACTACTGTGACCAATAGAGGTCAAGAGTCAGTAAGGAGAGTCTGTGTACTCCAGAGACTTGGGAAATCCAAGTACAGTCTTACTGATTTGTATCTGTTGTGTGAGACTCAAATTGAGTTCACTGTTGTAAAAACTCTGCTTTGAAAACATAATGAGAGGCCACAACTGAGAGCTGGACCAAGAGACGTAGCCCAGGAGTATTGGGTGAACTCCTTATTAAACTTGATGTGCTTATATGTGTTGCCTATTATTTTTTCTTTAACTGCTTCATTGCCTGTGTATTTCGAAATCTTATCGATCCGTTGCATAAAATAACATAGGCACATCCATGCACATGAGTCTGTAATACCTTATTGTTTGTCTTAGATCAAATATCATATTACCATTGTTCACATATTTACTAGATGAAATAAACATAATAAGTCCTCATATGGAATATGAGGTGGTTGATAAAAATGAAGAAACTATGAATGAAAGTTCCTGAGAAGTAATATGTGAAGAAAGTAAGGAGAGATCATGAAAGATGCAACTATTGTCACATAGAAAAGGAAATCATCATTTGATAACTAGAAGAACTAACCATGAAATCTCCATGGAAAAGGTATGAAGACTCCAAGGAAGTCTGGAAAGGAAGATGACCCTTGAAATTTAATATATTTTTGGAGATGTGTCAATATGAATGCGGGATGTTGATACAACAAGCAAATGTCATGATGTAAGACCATCACAAATGTAATTTGATGTTCATTTTATTTTTATTTTTGAACAATATTTGGATGGGCTAATGAAGGGCTACAAAAGGAAGAGTTGTAGATATCATCTACAACTGATACTCATGTGGTGGGATGATAATATCCTGAAGAAAATATGATGTGGAGAAGGTAGATGTTTGTGGGAAAGCCAGATATAGATTAGTAAATCACTTACCGATGAAATAAAGGATGACATGACCGACACGATTCATGAATGAAAGTGATGGATGGTCGATGCCCTACGAAGAAGTCCCAAAAGATGTAGGATCCATAGGAAAGGATAAATTCATGACATCAAAAGAGGGATTCCTACAAGCAGTTGGTTGTCCAATGATCTCCACCTAGAGAGCTGCTGGAAGCAAGTCCCTAGTTAAGGGGAGGTTTGGTCAAGCCCCTGCTTAAGTGGGAGCTTGGGTACATTCCTTTTATAGGAATGGGTCCATTCCTTCATTGGAATGGGTACAACCTCCCTAGTTGAGACGGAGAGGTAGACACATCATTCTTGTCTTCACTTGGGAAGAAAGAATGGAGGATTGGGTAAGCATATGTCATCTGATACTCTTTGAGGATGTGGTAGGGAATCCAAGATAAGAGTAGTCATAGAGGACTGATACTCTTTGAGGACTGGGAATCCAAGATAAGAATAGTCCTAGTGGAACATACTCTGAGAGAAATCAGGTGGGGTATGTTCCGAGAGAGATAATGATGAGGGTGTTTATAAATCATTGGTCTCGCCAGCATTGTGCTCTAATCTTTTGGAGAGATAGAGTTGTTAGTCAAGTTGCTATGTGAAAATGTTGGATGATATGATGCTATACAGATGGGTTACGAATCCAACTCTTCTTATGAGAATTCTGCATATTGAGAATGTCCAAGTACCTTATATGGATTATGAATACCTCCCTAGTTAAGAGGGAGCGTTGAAATATATAACTAGGTTCGGTCTTCATAATGTGATCAAGTGCTCAAGTTTATGCTCAAAAATCAAAGTGTCATAATCTTATCAAACTTAGCTTCCGATCATAGATCTCGTCATTATGAATACAATGGTGTGAACGACACTCAAATCTGAGTTTATATGCAGACATTAGAGCAAGTCAAAGTTCAAGTTTGACTTGTCTGCATGGCAGGATTGGATGATATGGCAACTCTTTTAGTGAATGAGGAGGTGCCAAGTGGCAGGCCGCAATTGGCCCTCGCACATCACAAATCATAGGTGGTTGGGGTTAAAGAATCGGCCCCGACAGGTACCAGGTTGCGATTGCGATATCACAATCGCAAATCACAATCACAAACTAGAGAAGACATTACAGAATTGACCCCCGGTCCCGCTGAGATGTGATATGCGATATCACATGGATCGCATCACAAAATTGTATTGCAGGAATTACCCTGCCCATGCCAATAGAGAATCGTCGATGGAATGTTTGGGTCCCGGATGCGATATAATTATCAGTTTTAATTTATAATGTCGTCGGGTCTACCAAAATCGCTATAGCAATATTGTTGCTACGTACATAAAACGTAAGCCTGTTGGTGCCTGCTGATTGCGATTTCCAAACCCACCAAGAAGTATGGCTCCGGTGGCTGAAATGTGGCAAATTTGGTGGATTTTAGGCCTAATTTGATGGTTAGTGGCCGGAAAAGGGGAATTTGTTGAGCGAATTATGGGAGAACTGGGAGAGGTCATAACTTCTTCAGTTCTTATCCAAATGTGTTGCAAAAGGAGGCTAGATACCCATTTTTGAGCATTCGTAACTCATTAGGAGAGGTTTTAGAGGCATCTGAGCATTGAAAACACACTTTTGTTGTAACTTGAGCATAATAGAGAGGTAAAATCCATTGGAAGCTGGACCAAGGAGACATAGCCTAGGAGGGGTGAACTCATTTATCATGTGCTTGATGTGTGTTGTATTTTGATGTTCTTTGCTATTATATTGTTGTTGTTCAACATATGTTTTATGTTAAATTGTTCATAACATTTACATAAGAAACTCTCATGGGAATCAGTTAATTAAGCAAAAGTATTGAATCCTTAAGCACTTGATAAGCAAATGATAAGCATTTTGGGTTTTATTTTGAAAGGGGAATTAGCATAGAATTATTAAACTGCTCCATTTCATATCAAGTCGGTATTAGAGCAGTGGTTTTTGCTATCTAGATTTGCTTTGTGAAAGAATGATTTAATTGTTTGCAAGTTTATGTCATGCTTACAAGGTTAAAACTTAAAAGAGGAGAAGGGAAGTTGGTTGGAAGCCCTGAAGTTGTGTCAAGTGGAAGAAGAGCAAGGTTGCCAAAGTCTTCTACACCGGTACATCCTCAAGTTGCAAAAGTTGCAGTTGAGTTTTCCAAGACCATGTCTCATGAAGGAGAACCTACAAACATTACTGAAGATGAGAAGACCTTCAGAAAGGCTTTCTTTGATATGTCATAGATGGTGAAGGTCCTCTATCAAGAGAGCAATAATAGATTGCAAGGAGAAATTTCCAAACCTCCCAAAGGAGAAGGTTCTTCAGGACGAGGTAATGGGAATGGAGAAAAGCCTCCACCCTCTCCATCATCTTCTTCATCTTCTACTTCACAAGCATCTTCACACTCTTCCACTAATACAACCCTTACTCATACTCATCATCATTCTGCAAAAGGAACTGGTAAATCACCTTTTCTAAAGCTTGATTTTAAGTTCGAGTTGCCTATGTACAATGGTGAAGTGAATGCAGAAAAAGTTGGATAACTGGATTCGTCAGTTGGAGGTGTATTGTAGAATTTAGAACCTTCAAGAGGATGATATCAAAATCCAGTTGGCTTCATTGAGAATGGAGGGTGCAACACTCATTTGGTGGGAAGAAATGACTCAAGACTAGATCAAAAAACATGATAAGATCTCTATTACTTGGTCTAATTTCATTGTTGCTATAAAAACACAATTCTACCCTTTAGCTCATATGAAAAAAGATATCATGAATTGGAAAAATTTCAGACAGTTAAAAGGTCAAAATGTGAAAGAGTATGCTCTGGAGTTTAGGAGAAGAGCTCTTATGATAGGAGTAGACTTAAGTCAAAAGATACTTTGTTGAAATACATAGGAGTTTTGCATAACTATCTTCGACAAACCATTCTTATGTTTAATCTCATGAATCTTGATGAGGTCCGTGTTCAAGCTACACAACTCAAAGCAAGAAGGAAAAACACCCTAGAAGAAGGTAGTAAAAATCCGTTTGAGGGTAAAGAGAAAGGAAAGGGTTTCAAGAGGAAGAAAAGTGCATCCATTAAAAAGGAAGGAGAGAAAGCAATTTGTAAACATTGTTCCAGAGAGGGTCACGATGAAGCTCACTGTTGGAAGCTTCATCCCGAAATAAAACCAAATAAATTCAACAACAAAGGAAAAGAAAAGACAACTACAATCACTCAAGAAGAGGATTTAGGATTTGAATCGGGTGATAAAATGAAAATCACAGCCATGGGGTTCTAAGGAAAGGAATCCATTGCCAGCACTAGTTATTTAGGCTCACAACATGAAACTCTGAATGAGAAGAGGAGAATAGAACTGTTTCACATAAGGGTAATATCGAAACACCACAAGATTGATACGTTGTTGAGATTGGAGTTAAAGGGTAGTGTACTATCAGTTGTATAATTTTCTGAGTTATACAAGTGGTGCATGCAATCAGATAATGGCCTACAAGGATTGTGCAATTCTAATTGGGAATTTCCCTAATTAATGGGGGACTAATTCCCAAGGAAACAATGCAAGGAAATAGGAGCTTGGCAAGAACAAAATTGGCTAAGTATTGGCCAGAGTCAATTTGTGAGGCAGTGAGATAGATTATACTTGTGCAAAGATTGTTCAGGCTTGAACAAGCATTATATTTCTTCTCTATTTACTGACTAATGAAATACAGATAAGAAGGGGTTTTGAGCAATTGATTTCCCCTTCGATAAATCTCTGAGCATATGTTATTGAATCTTGTCTCATGTTTATGTTGTGGTTTCTCGATCGATTAATTGTTTCTGCTGATGAGTAGAGTAGATTCAAGTCTTTTGTTTTAACATATTACATAAGCAGTTTGAATCTACAAGGAATTTCTACATGGTATCAGAGTAGGAATCGTAATAGAAGACAAGAGAATTCGAATTTTGTGTAGGAGGTTTGAATTACAAGATCAGCGTTGCAGGTTTTCTCCAGGATTGAGAAGATGACATCCATCGGACTCAGGCTCGAGTATGATTTGCAAGGAACCATAAATTTTGTGGCATGGAAGATATGTATGGAGGAAATATTAGATGATAATGGGCCACTAGATTACATCAGGAGAGATGTAGTTAAAACCCTAGCAACTAATGTCCAGGATCTCACTGAGTTGAAGAAGGATGTAGCTAAAGTGAGGAGGATCATATTAGAGGGAGTTTGAGATCATATTGTCTTGAATCTCCACAAGAAATAAACTGCATTCGCAATGTGGAAAACACTGACTGACTTGTTTGAGAATGAAAATGATCACAGGAATTTGGCATTGAAGGACAAGCTTCGTAGCATCAAAATGCAGAAGGTTGAATCAATTCCACAATACCTGAGAAAATTCACAGTGTCATGATGAATTTGGTGAGGTTGGTATTATTGTTCCATAAGAAGATATGGTAGCTCTAGCTCTGTTGGGTCTTCCCAAGAGCTAGCACAATTATTAGGATTCCATGAATGGTAGAGACAAACTACCAATATGGGAGTGGTTATGGTCCAATCTTGTGCAGGAAGAGATTAGGCGAAGCAACAAAGATGGAACTTCATCCAAGGTTGAGGATGAGGAGAATTATGCCTTGGATGGAAAGGAAAAGAAAGGGAAAAGGAAGAAATCCCAATCCAAAGGAGATTTTGGTTAGGCAGGCAATAATAAAGACTTGTCGAAGATTAAATGTTTTTACTGTCATGAGTTGGGACACTATACCACAAAGTTTCCGCACAAGAAGGCCGACAAGAATCCCTCAGGAGGAGCACCAAGTGAAGCTCTACCTTCACAATTCGAGTTGTATTTCACACTCATTGCATGCATGGTTACATCGATGATGGGTAGTGTGTGGTATCTAGATAGTGGAGCCTCATTCCATATGACGGGAAAAAAATAATTTTTCAGTGACTTGGAGGAGAAGGACCTCCATATACACATCAAAATGGGAGATGATGGAAGGTATAGTGCAACCGGTATTAGTACAATTATTTTTCAGAGGGAGTTTAGTTCTCCTCTCACATTAAAAGATGTCAAGTATGTTCTAGTCTGAAGAATAATTTAGTTTTATTTGCTATGTTGGAAGACCATGGCTATGATGTGATATTTAGCAAAGGAAAGGCCTTCCTTAAACATATCACCATGAAACAAGTGAAGTGGATCGGGGTTCTAGTGAAGAACCTCTACAAGTTGGATTTATAAGACTATGCTTCTTTGAGTACAAAAGAAGAGAAGGTGAAGAGCCGAGACATCGGTGAATTATGGCATAGGAGACTTGGCCATTTGCACCATGGAGCTTTGAACATCATGCAATAAACTTCTACAATACTTCCTAAGGGTTCACTAGAGCAGCGAGATAAATACAAAGGGTGTACATTGGGGAAGTACACCAAATCCACCTTTCATTATAAGGACATTAGAGCGCAAGAAGTCCTTGAAAGAGTTCACTTAGATGTGTGTGGACCTTTCTTGACAACCTCCATGGCCAAGCACAGGTACTATGTTATATTTGTAGATGACTTCTCACGTAAGTGTTGGATTTTATTCATGCAGAAGAAAGACCAAACATTCTCCAAATTTTTTGAATTTAAAGCACTTGTTCAGAAAGACACTAGCAAGAAAGTGAAGGTTCTCAGGAGCAATAACAGTGGTGAATATGTGTTGAATGAGTTCAAGATCTTATGTGCAATAGAAGGCATTCGATGAGAGTTAATACCACCCCATAACCCACAGTAGAATGGGGTGGTTGAGATGAAGAACAAAAGTATTGTGGGAGTTGCATAAGCGATGTTGCATGATCAGGGCCTACCATTGCATTTATGGGCTAAAGCATGCAACACAACTGTATGCAGAACAAGAGTCCTCATCGAATTCTCAGGATGAGTACACCAGAAGAAGCTTTTTTAGTGGAGAAACTAGATGTGTTACACTTCAATATCTTTGGTTCATCAGTTTATGTCATGTCTCCAAGGATGCCAGGAAAACGCTAGAATTGAAAACTAAGTTGGGCATATATGTGGGGTACATTGATACACCTCACAACTATCGGGTGTACCTACCATCTCACAAGATAACATTTGTTCATAAAGATGTGAAGTTCAATTAAGAGAAGGCTATGAGATGTTCCCTTGAGAGGGAGCTTCAGTTGCATGTAGATGAGGAACATTTGGCTCCAAAGAAAGAACCTCAAGATGTTGTGGAGCAGCCACAAGTAGAGGAGCAGAGAGTGGAAGCACCCACTGATGTAGATACATCTAGAGATGGAAGGAAGTGCACCAGGGAAGCTAACAGATTATTACATGATGCTAGAGAGAATGTGGGAGCACCCATATCACAACGCAGGCAGAGCAGGTCTCCAGATCAATACATTAGGTACATGGCTATGATGAGTGAGCTAGTTGAGACAAAACCATCCTCATTCGAGGAAGCAGTGCAAAATCCAGTATGGGTTGATGCCATGGTAGAGGAATATGATTCCATAGTAGAAAATAATGTTTGTGAAGCTCTCCCAAGACGAGATAAAAAGTCAGTGGTACGTTCGAGGTGGATATACAAATTGAAGTAAGAAACAGACGTAAGCATCGAGAAACACAAGGCCATATTTGTGGCCAAGGGGTTCTCTTAGGTGGAGACCTTTGCTCCAGTAGCAAGGTACTTTTCTATCAAATCGATTCTAACATTTGCAACATAGATGGGATGGAAGATCCATTAGATGGATGTGAGGACAAAATTCCTCAATGGAGTGATTGAGGAGGAGGTGTACATTGAACAACATGAAGGATTTGATACCTTCAACAAAGAGTCGCATTTGTGGAGACTCAAGCGAGCATTGTATGGATTGAAACAAGCACCCCGTGCTTGGTACACCAGGATCGACAACTATTTCACCAGGTTGGGCTTCACCAAAAGTGAAGTAGATGCACACATTTACCATATTGTTGTTGAAGGTAAATGTTTTATTATAGCATTATATGTCAATGATTTGATTCTAACTGGTGATGAGAATTTGTTAAAATCTTACAAAGAGGATATTGCAAGAGAATTCAAGATGAAGGACATGGGACTCATACATTATTTCCTCTATCGTTTGTCTCTCGGGGCAAGTATGCCAACAAGATACTTAGGAAATTCCGCATGGAGAGTAGAAAACCCATGGACACTCCTCTAGCAGGCAGTTGGAGGAAAGAGGATGCCACTTCAGGTGAGGAGGTGGAGGCCACTATTTACAGGCAGCTTTTGGGTTCACTTATATAGTTGGTGAACACACTACTAAACATGTGTTATGCATTTAACCAACTTAGTCAAGCAATGGTTAAGCCAACCAAACTATATTGGAAGGCAACCAAAGTTGTGTTGAGATAACTCATAGGCACTACTCAATCTGGTCTTTGGTACAAATGGACAGAGGGAGTGAAGCTTCAAGGCTTCACAAATGCAGAATGGGCAAGTAGTCTATCAGATCGGAAGAGCACTTCAGGAGGAGTCTTCAATATTGTGTCAACAACAATTTCCTGGTACAATAGGAAGCAGAGGTCAGTTGCACTCAGTTCAACAGAAGCATAGTACATGGTTGCTAGTCAAGCAACTTGTGAAGCTATCTGAATGAGGAAGATTTTTGTTGGGTTATTTGGTCAGATGATGGATCCCACTGTGATTTACTATGACAATCAGAGTTGTATCAAACTCTCTGAATATACATTTTTTCATGATCGATCCAATCATATCGACATCCCATATCACCATCTACAAGATTGTGTTCAAAGACAAATCATGTTGTTAGAATACATGCATATAGAGGATATATGAACATAATACAGATATTTTGACAAAAGCATTTCTAAGAGGAAAATTTGAGTTCCATAGAGATGGGATTGGGGTATCTGATAATCTCTTTCTTGTTGAGAGGGAGCATTGAAAATGGCAACAAGAAAATCCTGATTTAATTTTCCCTTGAATTAAATTAGGAGAAAATTGTAATTACACATCATAAGACAACACAAATGAGTTAACTAAGTTAATTTCACCTATTGGCTCAATTAATTTGAGTTGGGGGCCTAACTTGAGTCATGTAGAGTGGTTCCTAAATTTTAGGAGCCTAGATTGAATTTAATTTGAGTTGTAATAATTTAATTCAATTAAACTGAGTTAAAGTCAGTTAAACTAGTTCTGGAGGAACTAGTAGGAGGCTTAGCAATGGGGTGAAACTTCAGTGTTCAACTAGTTCACTGATAAATCAACCATAATTAACTCATGCATGCATGAAATTTGAGTTACCCAGTTGATATTGGAGTTCAAGGGCAATGTACTATCAATTGTATAATTTTCTGAGTTGTACAAGTGTTGCATGCATTCAAAGAAGGGCCTACAGGGATTGTGTAATTTTGATTGGGAATTTCCCTAATTAATAGGGACTAACCCCCAAGGAAACAACGCAAGGAAATAGGAGCTTGGCAGGCAACAAAATTGTATTGATCAGAGTCATCTTGTGAGGCACAGAGATAGATTATACTTGTGCAAGGATTGTTCAGGCTTGAACAAACATTGTATTTCTTCTCTATTTTCTGACTAATGCAATACATATAGGAAGGGGGTTTGAGCAGTTGCTTTCCCCTTAGATAAATCTCTGAGCATATGTGATTGAATCTGGTCTCATGTTTATGTTGTGATTTCTCGATCAATTAATTGTTTCTGCTGATGAGTAGAGTAAATTCAAGTCTTTTGTTTTAGCATATTACATAAACAATTTGAATCTATAAGAAATTTCTACACATACTTCTACTAATCATTTTCAGCATGTTTATGGATGAAGTTACAACACCCCCGTTCTACATTTTTGAGTGGTAGGCTTGGAATTTTAAGTACCACGTAACAATTTTTTTGTTTTTTAAAATTGACTAATTTTTTTAACATTAACCGGTCAAAAAAATTGACTGTAAATTATATTGGTTAGTCACCAATAGGTAAATTTAATTAATGTTCCTAAATTATATTGGTTAGTCACCCATAGGTAAGTTTAATTAGGTTGATTTAAGATAAAGCAATTCTGCCTTTGGATAAGTCATTTTCCATTCCATCTTTACTGAGAAGGTGTCATAATTAACTAAACCATTTTTCTGAGTTTGAATTCTTATATTTTAGATACCCACACTCGAATCCATTTCTATAATTTATTTATGTGGGTAGTTGTGTCAATGTAATAAGACTCAATTATTAACCGATAGAGTAAGGAGAAAGGAAAGTAGGGTACTGATTGAGAAATCAATCCAAAAACTTTTTATTAAAAGGTGCAACTCTGTCATCAAGTAAGTTGATCACTATTGTTTCGCTGTGAATAGAGCAAACAAGAGCTAGTTATTTACCTTACATAGAAAATAGTTTTGATATTATTTTTTAAGGGGCTTTTTCTTAATGGACTTAAGATAGGAATTGAGTTAAAGGAAGGTTAAATTTTGAAGACGCATCTCCCATTTGTTATTAGTTCACTGAATATCCAAATCCATGTTTAATAAAAAAATTGACGAAGGCAAATCTTCTATCCTAAATCGAGCTATGGCAAAGCAAGTCTCCTCTCCTAAACTGAGCTATGGCGTTGTTTCTCCTCTTGATAAAAAGTCATCCTTTGGGGATGGTCTATTATATTTTCAGCCCAAGACAAATCTCTTGAATATTAATAACAAAACTTTTCTGCTATTTAGACTTTTCATTTATGAATCTTGAACTATATTTAATTAACTTTTTATATTTTATTCTCACCTAAATTTCTTAATGTTGTTGCAAGAGTATGTTTATAAATTTTAAAGATTAGAAAACTGTAAGGAATCTCAAACCAGATTGAGATATCTTTCACTTAACCACAAACACATTACATTAAATATGAAAAGCTATTGCCCTAAACTTGGGTATAAAGTTTTTTAAGATCTGAAAACCATGGTGAATTCCAAACAAGATTTGAATGTCTTTCACTTAACCACAAACACATTACATTAAATATGAAAAGCTATTGCCCAAAACTTGTGTATAAAGTTTAAATATGAGACTCTTCAATAACATATAATGAGAAGCATGAAAAAAAATAACAATTATCAAGTTTTGTCTACTAAAATAACATATAATGAGAAGCATAAAAAAATAACCATTATCAAGTTTGGTCTACTCTTTTGTCTACTCAGTTTTGGATAGATAGTAATTATGTGTGTTATTATTAGATGTTAATTCTCTGGTTTAATTTCTTGTCATATTTAAGTCTTATTCAAGGACATGACCCTGATGTAATCACACAGTTCACAAATTAACCAAAGAAATCATCTATCAAATTTTGACTCAATAAACTGAACAAATTTGGCATTCCAGACCTGCTGGATGGTGCTGTCCAGGCGATTTTGGTGTCTGTAGATCCATCTCTAGCTTTTCCAGGTTGTTTTTGGGCCAGATTATAGGTGATTCTAAGTATATTTAACTTGCCAGATTCCTGTGGGGATGTATTTTGTCGCATGTTTCGTGGATTTCCTCCCAGAAACATAAATCCCGCACATACATTCAAGGATTTTTTAAAGAATGAACGATTAAATTAATGCTTAAACACACCTGGTAAACTAGTTTTGGTGGCCCAGAAACCGCTGCCTCTGAACAAACTGCCTCCATAGGTAAGACCCTCTAAACTCTTATGACCGAATCCAGTGACGAAACCAACGGTGGGATTCCTCACAAACCCAGCCTTCTGCCTGAGGTGGTTAATGGAACTATGCTGAGAAACAACTACTGCTATGAGCACAATGAGGCCAATCAACAGAACCACGACCACGACAGCAAGAGCTACCACCGCATAGATGGATCGATTCACAGAGCGCTTCAGCTTCTGAATCTCGCCATGCAAGTGCCAAACTGGGTTATTGAGCATGTTCAGATTAGTAGAAATCATCACTCACTCCTCAAAATTCAGAGCAGAAAAATCCTTTCGGTAACTTAAGGATTGAGATTCTCCCAATCCCACAGAAGGTGCTGAGCTTAATATAGTATTCAACTATTATGGTTGGTTACTATTAATTGCATATTTCTTGATATAAATATTTCAAATTATCTTTTTTCCCCGAGAAAAGTATTGATCTGGAGTGATACTTGAATTAATTTTCCCGAGAAAAGTATTGATTTGGAGTGATACTTGAATTTTTGTTGGGGGTGAGAAAGAAACACTGTGAAGATATAGTAGTCAACTATTATGGTGTGTTCCTATTAGTTGCATATTTCTTGATATAAATATTTCGAATTAATTTGTTTTAAGGAGAAAAGTATTGATTTGGACAGATGAAAAGTATTGATTTGGAGTGAGATGAGTGGATTTTTTTTCAATGGAAGAAATAGTGCTGGGAGTAATTGTTTTTTGAAATGAATGTATTTTTTTCCAACTAAAAAACTATGGAAGAAATAGTGCTGGGAGTAATTGTTTTTTGAAATGAATGTATTTTTTTCCAACTAAAAAACTGTGTTTAGAGTAGTTATCAAGTATATAATTGAGAGTAAACCTCCCTACTTTACCATTAAACCACAGCCACAATATAAATGTATATTCCTTAACAACCAATGATTCTTACCGACTGTTTCACTAATTAACTAACAACCAATAAATTTTACCGTTCAAAAAAAACAAATTCAACTATTTTGGCTCTGGCAAAAAATATTTTGAAACTATTTTGGGTCTGCCGCGTGTTGTGAGCGCCGAAAAGTGTTGGATCCAAGTTCCGTGCATTTGGCCCGTTTGTTTGAAAGGTTACACGTTGTAATCTGTACGGTGACATTGTATATTATTTTGGAGTGGTTTATTGAGACCGAGGAATGGATAGAGGATTAAAGGTGGGCTGTTTGAATTTTGTTTTTAATGATGGAAATAGATTCAGTCTAAAGCATTCAAAATATTGAAGTTTAATAGATATAATTTAAATATAGAAAAATTCTTGTCAAATTTTATCAAATGACGAAAATTTCCATAATTTTCAAAAAAATTTATTAAATAATCAAAATTTCTATAATTTTCAAAGCAAAACAACAGTTCAATTAAACTACTGCTATTATTTTGTGATAAATAATGGTCTTTGCCATGCATGAGCTCAGCCCACATGTACATGTACATGATGCTGTGTATGTAAGGGCTGTAGAATCTCCGTTCTGTAAAATTATATGAACAGTGATGGAAGGCCAATCAAAGTGACCTTTGCAGAGTATTTAAATTAGTAGAAATTATTTCAATATATGAGATGAGGCATTTGACTGCTCGTCTGTTTTGTTTATTATTTATATATTAAAATTCCTGTGCCAGAGGAAGGTACAGTAAGTACATGAATGGTGGGAAGTATATATATTTCGTTTTATATTCATTCAATTGTTTAGACGAATTAATAGAAAATATAGAAAATATTAGAAAAATATGGTAGGGCAAGTATATATATTTCGTTTTATATTCATTCAATTGTTTAGACGAATTAATAGAAAATATAGAAAATATTAGAAAAATACGTTTGGGATGTTAATAATTATACTATATAAAGTAAATTTATATAAATGAGAATATTAGAGGATAAGTACCAGATATTAATTACTTAATAAATTAAATTTTAAATTTATTATAATAAAATAATAGATACATTGTATAAAATTATTAGCATTGTATTTTAATATGGATTATAAGTTTTAAATTTTGTTATAATAAAATGTAAAATAAATGTATTGTATAAAATTATTAATTATTGTATTTTACTCTGAATAATATTAATAAATTAAATTTAAAAGAAAATATTGGTTGGTTGAGTTTAGATTAGATGGTTGGACAGAATAGTTGTTATTTTTTTATGGAAGTTTAACATGTTGATGCTTTTGAATTGAACTTTGTTGTGCTTTTAAGTTATTCTATACAGAGTAACTTTGTTGCACTTTTAAGCCTAGAATAATTTTGTTGCACTTTTAAGTGAGTCTATACTGAGGATTGGCGTAGTAAAACGGGTTTAAGTGAGTCTATACCCAAATTAACTTTGTGCCAAAGTAACATTGTTGGGCCTTTAAGTGAGCCTATAATGAGGATTGGCCTAGTAAAACAAGTCTATAGTGGGGGCTTCTCTCAAATTCTTAAATGTCTAATTAGAATATAAAAATAGAGAATAAAAAGTTAGTTTCTTAAAGAATTTTCTACGATACTTAAAATATATGCACTTCTTTAGTGAGTTATCTTGTTATGTAAGTGTGGAATATATTGTTTTGTTATGTCTCACAAAAGTATTAATATAAAAAAAAACAATCACCTAAAACCAAGTTGTAATAACATAATCATAAATAGTCTAAGTTGTAATTACCTCAAAATTGTTTACTTGTGTCTTATTTAGTGGTTAGACACGAGTCACAAATATTGGCTTCTTTTTGTGTGCATTTACAGTGCAAAAATACCCTCAAAACTTAAGTTACCCCTTAATATCTTTAATTTTAATGTTTCCAACCCCATGAATACCCCAAATTATCATGACAATATTAGTTGCATGTGAAGTAATATCAAACCCTAAGTGATCATTTAAACTTTGATCTAGTCATCTTTAATGACTATAAAGACGCTTGGAATTGTCTACTACACAACTATAAATAAAACATTTCACAAGCCTTCAATCTTAAGTCTGTTTTGGTCCTTATGACTAAAACTCACCCACAAATTGGTTATAGACTTAGAGCTTTGACTTAGACACTGAAGTTGTTTTATGTTCATATAGTTTCATGTTTTACATAACTTTCTAGTCAAAACCCTTTGTTTCAACCTTAGTTATAGCTTCAACTTCAACTTGGTACAATTTCTCCAATTACTTAATGTTGTTGAAAGAACTCTAAAGGATTTTAAATTTTTTTGATCAAAACCCTTTGTTTCAACCTTAGTTATAGCTTCACAACTTCAACTTGGTACAATTTCTCCTGTTACTTAATGTTGTTGAAAGAACTCTAAAAGATTTTAAAATTTGAACATCTCCACCAAAGCACAAAATTATAAATTAATACGGACTTCATTTTATTTGAAAGCACAAAATTATAAATTAATATGGATTTCATTTTATTTGAATTTAGTCCTTAAACCTAGTGTAAATGGACTATCTTACATTTTGATTTTGGAAATGGGCTATCTTACTTTTTTATTTTATGCATATATTATTATAATATTTAAGTGAATATTTTACTTTAACCATTTATCATTTCAAATTGAATATTTGAATATATATTTCATTATAACTTTATTTGAATTATTAAAATTATTTCAATCTCACATAATAATTTTTTTTTATTATACAATGAAACCAAACAAAAATAAAAAAATTTCCATGTTTTCTATTCCTAATTTGCATAAGTAAAGAGAAAAAGTGATTTTATAATTTCAAATAAATGAGAAAAAATCAAATGTACAAACTAAATATGTATAAATAGATTAATGGTAAACAACTCACCATTAAATAAGTTGCACTAAATCGATATCTAGATTTAGGCATGGAATACTTTTGCTTATACTTTTGGAAAAAATTATCATACATTCAAATTTAACTGGTAATACTCCCATTTGCCTCAACACCCCAAGATATACGCATTATTTTTATAATAACCAATAGGGCCATGGTTTATTAATTCACTTATAAAAATTACAAGTAGTTTGTATATCCAATACTATAAAACAATAGACAAGTATTGGAAAATTAAAGCTCACAGGGTAAGGTGTCATGGAAAGAAGTGAGGCTTATCATGAGATTTTCTTTTAATTTTTCTTTTAATTGGAAGAGTGTTGGGGAAAGAAGTGAGGATTATCATAATACTCTCTTCTAATTATCTAATTAGTTGAGATGTTGAGATCAAATCAGTTAACCAAAATAGTATGGTCTCTTAGATGCACAAGTTCTTTGTATTTTTGGTTTTTCCGTAAAGAAGTAGAAGCTCTACTACTTCCTCTAAGTCTAGCTTTAGTTGTATAGATAGTCTTAAAACTCTAGATAATTTATTTTTATATGGTATTTGGAAACACTCCTCTCTCAAACAAGGTGGATACAAGAGTTACATTTTATTGGTAGTGTAATTTATGTAATTATAAACTAAAATTTAGCTTTTGTATAACAAATTTTTTATATTTAATATGAAATCTACAAAATAGATATATATCAACATATCTTTTATATAAATTCATATTGTTTTTAATAAAAATATACAACTTATATTTAAAATTACATATCAAGTAAATATATATCATTAATAACTAATATTAATTAACATAACTATAAAAATTAAACAGCTAGTAAACGCTGATAGACATCAATACACTTACATCATGATACATTACACATTGCTAAAGTTTAAGAAATCATTAAACTTAATTAAATTATATTATTAATAAAAAAATTAATATATAAGTTAAAAAAACAAAAAAACAAAAACAAAAAACAAAAACAAAAAACAAAAAAAAACAAAAACAAAAACAAAAACAAAAACAAAACAAAACAAAAAAAAAACAAACAAAACAAAACAAAAACAAAAAAACAAAAACAAAAACGAACAAACAAACAAAAACAAAAACAAAAAAAGAAAGCAAAACATGTAATAAAGTTTTTAATCATGAAACTTTAACATGTATAATTATGTTTAGGGATACACCACCAGGGATGGTTGCCCAACTGAAGATGAGGATGAGAGGTCGATCTATTTCAACCAACTTCTCCAATCATTACCATCCTCTATCGTTTATCAGGGTAAGGTTCATTTTATAGTTTCTAAATCCCCTTATTTTTCACTTGTTGTTGTTCTTATCGTTAGGGTCAAGGTTAAATGAATCTCTATCTTAGTGGGCCTTTGACACCACTAATGTCTTCCTCCTCCTTGGCCGATTGTCATTCTTAGTTGTATTTGAGAGGTCAAGGGAGGACTCGCCACTAATAATTGGATTTGTAGGGATTGGTCTCCCTATGTGGTCTCATATTTAATTATGCTCCTTTAGTTTTTTCTCTCGTTGAGTGAGGAACTATGCCTCGTGGTGGTCAAAGTTTCCAATGCTGGCATGGACGAGGTCGACCAACTCTATCATGTGATCAACATGGAATTAAATTGTAGGTAGGGGCTTTCTATGCTTAGACTTCGCCATATATTAGGGATGAAATTGAGTTAGCATAAGTGACACTTGAACATGGGTTTCTTTCAGATGTTGAAATGGATGAAGAAACAAGTCCCTCAATCCGAGACACTAGCAACACCGGGGATTGGAATGTTGAATACTATAAAAGATTGAACTTATATTATTGAATTTAAGCTCTCATGGGTAAGGTGTTACTTGAAACAAGTGAAGCCTATCAGGAGACTCTCCTTCAATTAGATGTGATGTAGCCTAAGATCAATGTTGTTGACCACAAGATTTATGTCTTGGCTAAGAGGACTCATGCTTGGAGTTTGTAGAGTAGGGTATTGATGGCCCTATCAACATGATTCTCAGACTAATCTTTGGCATACACAAGTTATTTTGTTTTTTGGTTTTTCCATGCATAAGTAGAAGCTTTATTACTTCTTGTATGTCTACCTCTGGTTGTATAGATAGTTTTAAATCTATAAAAAAAAATTGTGTTGTATTTGGAAAGAGTCTTTATCTAAAACAAGGTGGACATAAGACTTACTATTTTATTATTGGTGTAATTTTCAAAGTTAGAAACAAATAGGTCTAGCATTTGTATAACAATATGAAATCTAGACTAGTATATATATATATATATATATATATATATATATATATATATATATATATATATATATATATATATATATATATATATATTAAAACCATACATTTTAACTTCAGATATATCAAGTGCAAAGAAGGATTAAATAATTTTTCTCTTTAAAAGAGATTTGTATCTCAAGAGATTCAATCCCTTTCGAGACTTGGTAGATAAGGAGTTAAGATGGATCTAGGATGGTTTACTTATTAATTATAATTATAATTTTTAAATTATGTTATTTTATTTTATTTTATTTTTAGTTTTGGTTTTATGTAATTTGGCGAGTCAAAATGTTTCCAAGACATTATATTACATTACATTAAAATATCTCTACCATACTTGGTTGGAGAGCGCCTCTTGATGCAACCAACCATTTAATCTATACCAACTTAGATCCATCTTAACTCTGTATCTACGTTACATTACAAAATCTCTACCATACTAGGCTAGAGAGCGCCTCTTAGTGCAACCAACCATTTAATTTATATTAGCTTAGATCCATCTTAACTTCGGATCTGCATTACATTACAACATCTCTACTATATTGGGTTGGAGAGTGCCTCTTAGCGTTGTTGTTCCCTGGAGACAACCTCTCGCTGCAAGAGGTCAACGCCTAGGACATCTAAAGAAATAGATGAAAATTTTTAAAATAACTGGTTAGATTTGGACTTGAATGAAATGCAATGAAAGACTCTAATTCAAAAACCAATCAATTAAAACCAAAGTGGCCATATCCTTGAGACTTGGAGAGTCTTGAAGTATAGAGTGAGTTGGAAGAAATATGAAGAGAGACAAAACTTTATAGCTTAGACAATTAAGAATTTAGGCTTTAATTCTGGGTGAATTTTTGGAAGTGGAGCGTTCATTAAGGGTTTCAAATTTAAACACACATGTACTAACAAGTAAATTCATGTAGTATTAAACTGAAACAATGTGCTACCTCAAACACTTAACTAGAAAAAGAAAAACATAAACTAACTGAAAAACAGAAAGGGAAAAATAAATCTACATTTGTCCAAAAATAAGATCAAAACTGATTTTCTTTAGTAAGTAAAAAAAGATTTTCTTTAATTACATTAGGTCATAATTAGAAGGATTTGAACCCTCCAAAATCTAATTCTCAGCTTTTATTTCTTGCTCTAATTGTTCTTTCATTAATTATGTAACTGATCTTTCACAGAGAAATAAAATTGTTTCTAAAAAAATCTAATCTACAAATATAATTAAGTTATTTAAGGGTTGTATATAATAATATATATAACATTAATGTTCACTTAAAATAAAAACTCCACCCCTTTCAAAATATTTGCAAAATATGATCTTTGGGCTTTCGGCCCATTTTAAAACATATACATAAAAGAAAAGTTAGAACCAACTTAGAACCCAAGAGTTGCACCAAATTCAAAAAAAAAAAATAGAGAGATCATAAAATCTTTGACGAGTGATGTAAAAGGTAAGGGTGAAAATGTTATCTCTGACAAGTGATGTAATAGGTACTAGTGAAAATGTAGGTCCTCTATCAAGCAGCAAAGTGAAAATGTTGGTTCTCTATCAAGCAGCAAAGAAAAATAAGACTTAGTGTTTTTTTAACATTGTATGAATTTCGCTTGAAAAATCTTTATCATTTCTATTTTGCAGGATTTGGTTATAATAAGCGCAATCAACCATTTAATTTATACCAATCTAGATCCATCTTAATTCTAAATCTACCATGAGAGGGATCAAATCTATTTTCACCTGAAAGAGGTTTGCACCTCAAGAGATTTGATCCCTCTCGGCACTTGGTAGATACAAAATTAAGATGGATCTAGGTTGGTTTAATTTCCCCCTTTACATAGACTATGTATCACGTGAACGCCATGGGTCAATACCATGGGGTGAATACCATGAAGTTATTTTGATTTTAAGGTTATCTTTTTTTATACTAAAAATATTTTTGCGTTATTAATTTTATTTTTTTATTCAATTTCCCACTTTGCTATATTCCACATGAATATCATGGTTAAATACCATGGTTCAATACTATGAAGTTAGCTTTATTTTAATGCTATTTTTTATTATTTTATTTTATTTTAACCGACTAAAAATGTTTTCACGTTATTAATTTTATTTTAATTTTTTTTATGTAATTTTTTTATTTATTTAAGTTCCCTCTTTAAATATGCTATATTCCACATGAATACCATGGTCGAACACCATGAAGTTAATTTTATTTTAATGCTATTTTTTATTATTTTTATTTTATTTAACCGACTAAAAATGTTTTCACGATATTAATTTTATTTTAATTTTATTTTTTAATGTAATTTGACCGAGTCAAAATGTTTAGATGAGACAAGACATTACAACATATCTTCCATATGAGCTAAAGAGTGCTTCTCTTGCAATAATTACCTACTCTGGAACTACCAAACTTCAAGAGGGATCAAATCCCTTTTCACTCTAAAATAGGTTTGTATGGTAGATATGGAGTTAAGATAAATCTAGGGTGGTTTAATTTCCCCTTTAAATAGGCTATATTTCACATGAACACCATGGGTTCTCAATACCATGGGTCATTTTTATTTTTATTTTTATTTCATTTTTATAGGGTTATTTTTATTTTTATTTTATTTTTACGATGTAAAAATGTTTACTTTACAACATCTCTACCATATTGAGTTGGAGAGGGCCTCTTGACACAATTACTGGTTATAAATGATAAAAACATACATTTTAACAATTAAAATGAGTATGGA
Organism: Pinus tabuliformis; assembly: GCA_031772625.1. NCBI lineage: Eukaryota > Viridiplantae > Streptophyta > Pinopsida > Pinales > Pinaceae > Pinus > Pinus tabuliformis. The sequence goes on from CM062815.1 coordinate 764,835,186, forward strand.
AGATTTTGTTGTCATGGTTAACATGGTTTGACAGGTGAAGGAGAGATGGCCAGTGGTTGGGTTTCTACAACTCATTGATCCATGGTGAATTCTAGTGATTCAAAGAAAAAATCCATTTCTATTGAAGGAATGGCAACTCGGGCCATAGTTTCATATAGTGCCATAATGAAATATGAATCTATTATACTGAAATATGGATCTATTATTTTGGTTGTCTATGAAGCTCCGACCCCTAACATTCCCGTGGAAAAGGATGTCTTAGCACTGATTTTTTTTTTAAACATTGTTTGGTATGCACCCTTAATGGGTTTTGGCCGAGATTGTCCAATCTCCACAGATGGATCTCTAAATCGTGGAGACCCTTATTGGAGGATGATCTAAATATTTACCCTTTGGCTTGGGGTTTTTTTGTTGTAGTTTTTGATAATATTGAGGATAAGTAGAATATTAGTGAATCTGAGCCCTAGTTTTGGGGAGCATTGACATTTTTATGTACCACTAGTATCCTACTAGTGAATCTGAGCCCTAGTTTTGGGGAGCGTTGACATTTTTATGTACCACTAGTATCCCATCTTTGATCCCGTAACAACATCAATCTCCACTGCTCCTATTTGGATAAGGCTCTTGAAGCTTCCCCTACATTTTTGGAACCTCCCAACATTATCTTCCATTGGTAATGCATTATGCAAGTTTTATTGTTGAAACAATTTTTTTTATAAAACCACTTATGCTCGAATATTATTTTGATCTAGAGCGTGGTATGAAATAGGGTATGTAATAAAAAAATTCCCAAAGCGTTTGTAGAATAACAAAGTCTAGAAAAATAACTGGAGGCCCATATGGTTGGAAGGAGATCAAACCAAGCATTACATGGTATATAAAGAAGAAGAAACTCATGGTAAGAAAGAAACAAAGGAAAAATAAGAATACGTTATTGTTAAACAAGATTCTCCAAACCAAACATAAACCAATCAGGATGAAGTGTACCAAGACCTACCAGATATAGTGACAGTGGGAGTGCAACAAACCCTAGTGAATGTCGATCCTCCTCTAAATCCCCAAGAAAAAAGTTGGAAAAAAACTTATTTGGCAAATCAAAAAGATAATGAAGAAATTGAAGACAACAAAGCTCATTCATCAAAGGGTGATCCATGTAAGGGTGATCCATGGGATGAAACAAATGGGGAAGAAAGGAAAAAATATTTCACCAAGAAAAAACAAAAGTCAGTGAAAATTAAATTAAAAAAATAGTGGAAAATGGAATGTAAATGCATTTTGATTTTAGGAGTATTTTGGAAAAAATTTACTTGGAATGGGACTGACATTTTTGTTTTAAGGGGTAATCACTTGAGGGATTGGATTGAGCTTCCATGTTGAATCTCAAACCAACATTTTTGAAGAAATGTAATGGTTCTAGGCGTGATCCTAGATTTTTTTAATAACTAGCGCAATCATATAAATTAAATCACTAGTAAGCGCTCATAGGCATCAATCCATGATGGGCATCAAGACACTTACCTCATGATACATCACACATTGCCAAGATTAAAAAATCATTAAAATTAATTAAATTATAACTTCATTTTAAATTATTATTACTATTAATTATAGAAAAAATTAAATATGAATTAAACATATATACATTTGAAAAAAACATGTATCAATATTTTTAATTATGGAGATTCATCCCCACCCATTGAAATTCTTACCCTATAAATAGACTTTGGTATAATACCATGGGCCAATATCATGACTTATTAATGTTAGATACTCAAAATACTATCATTCATTTCACAATCAAAATATTCTATATATTTTATTTTAATTTAATTTTGTAATTTTTTTAATTAAATTGAAAAATAAAAATAGCATAAATATCTTTAAAATAAATATCAATCATTATTAAAATTATAAAAACTTTAGTTTCTAACCAAAAAAACATTTGTTAATTAATTAATAATATGAATAACTGAATTATCATAAATAAATAAATAAAATTTAACCATTTTAATGTTGTTTTCCATGGTTTTATATCATTATCACTATTATTAACATGCATGATGCTCACCTACTTTCCACCAACATATGACCTCAAATTTGTTAGAATCAACCTACCATATTAGTAGAAAGAAGTACGCTGTTATTAGATAGTACCATATTAGTAGAAAGAGGTAGTTGTTATTAGATAGAGAAGTGTTATCTAAATTTATAACATATTTATTTAAAATAAAGTATGTAGATATTGATCAACAAAGAATGATTGTAATAATGTAAGGGCTATTCTCATGCACCTGGTAAAATGGATTAAAAAATATTTGAGAACATAAATTTGTTTAATACACTATTAACATCACAAATCGGATGCAAGACAAGATAATAAAAGAATATAAAATATAAGAATATCATAACAGGTGATATCTATTTAAGAATCTCAAATAATCTTTATAAGATAAATTCTTATTATTTAATAATAAAAACTAAACGTTAAAAAAGAGAATGAGGAAAAAGTTATATTTATATATAAAAAATATATATATAAATTAATAAAACTAATAATTATATTATAAAATTTTAATATTAAAATATTAAACAAAAAAAATTAAAAGGAAATAGAGAAAAAATTTAAAAAGAAAAGAAAAAGATAATGATGATTAATGTTTATAAAGATCAATATTGTTTATCAACCTTAAAAAGAAAGTGATTAATTAATGTTGTTTAATAGTTGGTTTCTATGATTAAAATGAAGGGAAAGAAACATTCTTAGATCATTGTAGTTTTGTTGACTTAACAAGTCAAGAAGGTTGGTAGCATAGCAAATGTTTGTAAAAGGAGAATGTATGTGAGTAAGGGTTGGGCAATCCAAAGAAAGTGATTGTCATCTTCAACTCCCTTAGTATCACAAAGGGGGCAGATTCTTTCGTCCCAAGGTGTTTTGGGAATAGACTAATTGTCGGTTTCACTCTGAAGCTCATGAGACTTAGTTCTTATATTTATAATGTTCATTTTTTTCTAGCATTGGTCAACATAGAAAGATAATTTTGGTTATCAAGAGTGATGAGGTTGATCACCTCCTTATAATATCTTAGCTTCCTTTTTGCCTCTAACTTTGTATCATCCCACAGCTTATTCTTGAATTTGGAAATAATAGTGTTTTTAATATTATCATTATTCTCCAAGATGATCGCCTCCTTTATCCCCCAATGGTTGAGCCATGACTATAGAAATTATGGTGTAGATTTACAATTTCTCATGAAGTTTTAATCAAAATCACAAGATACAAACCTACTCCACTGCTATGCAGATTTCAATTCATAATTTAGAACAAAAATATCATACATGCAATAAGAAATGGCACACTTTTAAATAGTATTTTTCCTGGGGAAAGCAATTTGCTAAAAACGTCAATGCATGCTTGCACTAATTTGATTAATAGAGATGTATTACAATTACTTTGCTCAATTGAGCAAAACCTGCAAGTGCATAACCTATCTCTCTTCTCACTAGGAATCTCTGACCCGGATTGAGTCAATTTATGCCTCTACTTGAGCCCTTACTTCCTTGCGCAATTCCTTGACAGATTAGGCCCCTATTATTTAGGAATTTCTACAAAATGGATTGAACAATTCCCAAGGTTAATCATTGGATTGCATGCAACACCTGTACACTCCAGAATAGTCTACAACTGATATTACACTGCCATAGAATCTCCACCTCAACTGGGTAACTTGAATTCTCTGCATGCACTAGATATTTTGGGTTGATTGATTAGTTAACTGGATGATCACTGAGTTTCACTGAAGTCTCACCGCTTAACTAACCGTCCACTAGTTCCTCCAACAATGGGAACTAGTTGAATTGAAAACAACTTGAGATAACTGACTTTGATTGCTACAAATTAGCAATCAAACATGCTTAATTGAACTCTAACTCCTCCAACTCGAATTTATTGAGTAAACTAGGTGACAGAAGCCATGTCTCACAAGTTAACTACATCCAAGTTGTTTACTGATATGGGAATTCAAATTTTCTCAATTTAATCAAGGCAAAATCAAATTGAGATTTTCTTGTTGCATTTTCAATGCTCCCTCTCAGCAAGAAATTGATTATCAACCACCCCTATCCTACACCTATGGAATGTACTCCATGCAAGACCTCTCACTATTGTTGTTTTCATTGCAACTGAGAAGCATAAAAAGAAAATGACTCAATTGTGTCTGCAACTATTTACTCGGAAAATTGTGTTGTTACTGACTCTGCTACTGAGCCTCCTCCTCTGATATCAACACTCCTTTGCACTCCTCAGTATCTAACTGACACTGATCCTCCTACTACTAAATATTGTGGGCCCTTGTAGCAAGGTAATGATCCATGAGGAGAACGCCTTAATGGACCCTGCCCAAATTTCTACAGCTCTTGGACTAAGGATCTACATCGCTCCACCTCACTCCTAGAGGTATAGTTGCATGTGTTCCCTCTGCCAACTTGGCTTGAATTGTCCCCCTGTTGGAGGTCTCTGCTTTAGTGGATGTCTCCACTCTTTCTCTTCTTTGACTCTCCATTTATGGTTGCTCCAAAACTTCCTAAGGCTCCTTCTAAGGTTGTGTGTTGAGAATTCTAACATGTTCCCTCTAAACCACCATATCTTCATTCTTTGCCTTGCTCCTCAAAGTTGTGCATGCATCTTCTACCTCAAGTGCATACAAGTTCTTGACTTGAACCCTGATCTACTTCACATGTCTTATGGCTGTGTCTTAGGAATTCTTTCCCTTTACTAAAGATCACATCATAACCACGGTCTTCCAGAACTATTACTGAGGTGAGATTTTTCATTAGGCCTAAAACGAACATGAAATTCTTGAGTCGAAGAGGGGATCTCGACTCCCTCTTAAAGGTGACTATACCAATCTTGGTCGCATTGTACCTTCCGTCATCCCCCATCTCGATGTGCATCTGGATATCTTTCTCCTCCAGATCACTGAAAAACTCTCTACACCCAGTCATGTGGAAAGAGACAACATAGTCCAAGTACCACACACTCCCCATCATGGTGTTGGACATGCATGCGATAAGGGTGAATTCAAGCTCAAACTATGAAGCCAGAGCTTCACCTGTTGCTCCTCCTGCAACCTCCTTCTTGTTAGAATTTTTGTGTAGACACTTTGTAGCATAATGTCTGTATTCATGACAACTAAAGCATTAAATTTTGGACAAGTCTTTCTTCTTTCCCTCTTGGCTGGATTCAGCCTCACCTCACACTTCTTTCCCTTGGCCTTCATTCCTTTGTTGAACAGAGAAAAGTCATCTTCCTCTTCTTTTGATGAGGTTCCATCTTTGGTATTCCGCCTTATTTCCTCCTGTACCAAATCAGACCATAAGTGTTCACAATTTGGTAGCTTCTCTCTCCCATTCACTTTATCTTGGTACCTACACCAACTCTTGGGAAGGCCTAGAAGGGATAGGTTTACCAATTCATAATCTCCAACATTAACACCAACCCCACCAAGTTCATCATGATAGTGTGTGAACCTGCTCAGATACTGTGGAAATGTGTCATTCTTCTGCATCTTGATATTTCGAAGTTTATCCTTGAGTGTCAGCTTCATGTGGTCATTACTATTCTCGAACAATTCTGTCAGTGATTTCCACATTATCAATGGAGTTTATTTTCCATGGAGATATGAGACAATCCAGGATTTTTCTCCTCGCCTTAGCTACATCTTTCTTCCACTGAACAAGGTTCTGGGCATAAGATGCTTGTGTTTTTGCAACATTTGTCTTGATGTATTCTAGCAAGCCATTGTCATCCAATACCACCTCCATGTGATCCTTCTGTGCGATGAAATTAGAGGTGTCTTCCAAGGCATACTCTAGCCTCAGCCTGTTGAAGGTCATCTTCTCAACTTTGAAGAAATCCTGCTACACTAAACTGCAAATTCAATCCTCCTGATAAACAACTTCAAAATTCCTGCTCTAATGTGAATCTTTCTCCTATACCATGTAGAAATTATGGTGTATATTTGCAAATTCTCATGAAGTTTTAATCAAAATCACAAGACACAAACATACTCTACTACTCTGTGGAATTCAATTCACAATTTAGAAAAAAATATCAGACATGCAATAATAAATCACACACATGCAAATAGTATTTTTCTTGGGGAAAGGAATCTGCTAAAAACCCCTATGTCTGCTTACATTAATATGATGAATAGAGATGTATTACAATTGCTTTTCTCAATTGAGCACAACCTGCAAGTGCATAATCTCTCTCTCTCTGCTCAGTGAGAAGCTCTAACCTAGACTTAGTTAGTTTATGCCTCTGCTTGAGCCCCTATTTCCTTGACAAATTAGGCCCCTATTATTTAGGAATTTCTCAAAAATGGATTGAACAATTCTCAAGGATGATCATCGAGTTGCATACAACACATGTACACTCCAGAATAGTCTTCAACTGATGTTACACTACCTTGGAATCTCCACCTCAAATGGGTAACTCGAATTCTCTGCATGTACTATCTACATTAGGTTGATTGATCATTTATCTAGATGATCATTGAGTCTGACTAAAGTCTTGCTTCTTAACTGGCCTTCCACTTGTTCCTCCAACAGTTGGAACTAGTTTAACTAAAACCAACTTGAGATAACTGACTTTTATTGCTACACATTAGCAATCAAACATGTTTAATTGAACTCTAACTCCTCCAACTCAAATTTACTGAGTAAACTAGGGGACACAAGCCATGTCACACACTTTAACTTGATCCAAGTTGCCTACTGATGTTGGAATTCGAATTTTCTCAATTTAATCAAGGAAAAATCAAATTGAGAATTTATCGGTGCATTTTTCAACAAGGATTGAGCATCCTTATTTGAGCTAGAGGTAAAGATTTTAACTAAAGTTAAAAGCAATTTTAGAAAGTTGATATTTATATCCATAGATTTTACTTTATTTTATATATATTAGTATAACCATATAAAAAAAAAAATCTACGTAAAGGCTAAATCTATTAAAAAAGAGAAAAAATATTTACAGAGAGGTTAAGACCTCTGAGGAGGCTGAAGCCATCCCTCAACCAGATATCTTGATAGATATATACCCCTGTGACAAAAATCCCGGGATTAAGAAGACTTAAGACATGTTTTCCAGATCCCTTACAAACAAAAGTGCAAACCAAAGTTGTGAACATCACTGCAAAACTATCGAGGACTATGGCATTACTAATAATCATTCTGCCCTAATAGCCATATACAAAATTTAGCAAAAACAATGGTTTTCTGAGCCATGACCTGATACAACTCATTAGACTATAATGGCTAGTATTGATACCTAACCAGGACTTGAAATAGAACAGAATTGACATAATCCAGAGAAGCATAGCAAAATGATATAAAGACCAGAAGGGAGACTGCCATCAGTGTGCACTGTACTGAAGAAATCAAGCATGTTTCAGAGAGTCCGGAGCGTCCTTTTCCACCTAGCTAGGAGAGCCCATCCACATGTCGACAGCATTGTCCCCATCTCCCATGTCGCCGCCACCTGGAGGAGCTTCCAGATTCATATTGCCACCAGAAGGGTGCTACGGTTCAACCATAGGCAAATTGCGCTGTGTAGAATCAACTGGAGGCTGAGGTGCCTCAGGCACAATCCCCTCTTCATGCACATTGTCAAAATTGAACACAGTTCCAACCACGTCTCCCTGAAGCACACTGTCGTCCTGAGACTGAGACGTTGTGGTATGAACAGAGCTATTGGGCTTATCCTCCTCCTCAGCCAAGATAACCGTAATGCTGGCTGATAGAACGGGTTTATTGAGCCGACTGTGAAATTTGAAACGGGTGGTTTGGAAAGAGTTGTGCGGGAAGGGCCTGCCATGATCAGAGGGCGGAGAGGGTGGGGAAGCCGAAGCCAGCGGAATGATATTCTGGGGGGCAGGCTGAGAAGCACGACCACGATTACCACTGGTGCCTCCACGGCGAGAAACACCACGGCGTCGCACCATCTTCAAACTAACAGAGAGACCTGAGAAGGGGATTAAGCAAGACCAGACAGAATAGGGCCAAGAGTGGGCGAACCAGGTAGAGAACAGATTCTGGATAAGCCCCCAAGCGGCCAGAGCGAAACAGGGATGCGGGAAAAAAAGCAGACGGATATGGAAGGAGCTGATGAGAGCGATAGCCAGAACCAGAAGCTGAGCCATGAATAAAACAGCCTGCGCGGGATCTCGAACAGGGCGCGCATTCATTTTCGAATGCTTAACCATCAGCCTGTACCTCATTGCATTCATATCAATCGCGATGAGTTTGTGGGAGCTGTGCCGGATTGCCAGGTGCGAAGACAGCTGCCGGCGGAGAGTTAACCTGCCTTAAATGCACCTCGAGGACACCCGCATCCGGGCAGTATAACCATATAAATTAAATGAACAATAAATATTAATAAACATTCAAATATTTACATCATAATATATTTCATATTATCCCCAAAATAAATAAATAAATAAATAAAAATCATAACTTATAAATTTTAACAAAACTAAAAAGCATAAAATTATAACCAATCATGTATCAATGTTTGAAAATCATTCGCACATATCCTGACTACTTTAAACACATTCGAAAAGACATATTTGCAATGATATGACAACTTGGCCCACCAGCCTTCTTTGTCACATTCACAAGTAGTAAACATCTTTGGGATCCATTGACAAATGCCTTGAAAAAACAAAGATCCAACTTTGGAACAAATCACAATAGCAACTTTGTTGATGAATGCATCGACACATTGGTCAGGTGTCATCCAATAGTTTGTAGTAGATATTATAGACAGAGTCTCAACGCTATGTACCCTTGTTGCAAAAAACAATGAATTGTTTAGTCAAGTGTGAGATCATTTCTTTATCACAGAGTTCCAAAGTAGAGGGATAGAGCATGAGCATGGATTTTTTTTGGATTCAAGGTGCACCAATATATCAGCATTTCGTTGATGTTGATGTTATAGATTTCATTGATCATTATTTGACTTGTGATTTAACAATGTTGCCAAAAAAATTATTCAAATTCAAACCCATCATCACGCAAAAAGTTGCAAAAAGCATAAACATTATACTTGTAGTTTTGGCTTCCCTTTTCCACCAATTGATGAAAGATGTATCTTGCAACCTTTGTCCAATGAAAGCAATGGCATTCAAGCAGTGGAAAACAAACTTTCTTCTCTTCTACAAAACAAAGCCTATATAGAAAATATAACATTTGACATTTTTCTGGCTGATCTTGGCATTTCAAAAAAGGAATACATGACGCTCCTACGAGCTTTTGTCACTCATCCTATCGTACTTCTCAGATGAAACCCTCGTGATGTGTGGATAAATGGATTTGCAAAAAAAATCCCACCATTGTGGCAAGCAAACATATATTCTCAATTCATATTAGATTCCTATTCCACAACAATGTACTACAACTCCTATATGACAAATATGAACACCTCAATGACATATGTTTTCAAACAAATTTGAGAAAATTGCATGTGTAATGGAGACAACAAATTTCAAACAATTCGTAAACTTGGAAACACATTGTTAAATATGTAACAAATGTCAATTCAATAAGTAGTGCACATTGTTTTCTTGTTTCCCTTGTACTTATCCTCTAGAAAGACAAATTTCATTAACACTACTCTAATTGAAAAACAAACATACATGTTGAAAAGGCCTATTATGTTGTAGCAAGAGCTTGACAACTCTAAATATATTCTCTAGATGACAACCATTGATAAGTATGTCACGTGACCCATTGAACTTGAGAATATTTGTTAGGAGGAATGTGTTTCTTATTCAACCACAAAAACAACAATGAAGAAAATAAAATGCCAATGTGCCATATGGTTGATTTGATACAATGAACACAAAGAACCAGAAAACCATTATAGAGAAAAAATGATGCTCTACATCCCATATAGAAAATCTAAATACACATTAAAAAAGGATAATGTAACATGGATTGAGGCATACTTGTTGCAATGACATATTGTCAATGTCATTGAAAAATGATTTTCCCATTTAATCCGGCCATGGGGTGATATTGATGTTGCTTCTACTATAGTTGCATCCAAAAATGAGGAGATATTTATGCCTCACTTTCCATTGGAAGATGACACTAATGTTCCATTGAAAAATATGATATTCAACATGACCTACAAGAAAAAATGCAATTTAGAAACATTCAAATTGGACATACAAAGACCAATGAATTCATTAAACATCATTTTTCTTACACATTGGCATATCTTGAAATTAGGAGACAACTAAATCAAGAATAAAATTCAATATTAAAACAATTATTACTATGGAAAAAGACAATCCAAGAAAGCCCTTCTACTTGTTTATCAGTGGGGGTGCAGGCACAGGAAAAACATTTACTACACAAGCACTTTACCATGCACTAGTGTGCCTCTATAATTGATCTGAAATCTCTAAGTTACCAGAATTATCCAATATGTTTTCTTTGGTTGATGTCAGTGGAATTGCATAAAATAGCATGTAAAAACCATATGTGCAAACATTAAAGAATAAACAACATAAATGAGACCATAAATACGATGCACACAAAAGTTTGATAAAGGAGTTCGTCTAGTGTGGACTACATCCCCAGGCCTTGCTTCAATAGTGGGAAGGTCGCTTCATTCATCTCATCAAAAAGAAAGACAAGTACATGGAAAAATATAGTATTATACCTCCATCTTAGGAGTGACTTGAAATTCAACTACTCAAATCACAATAGTGATAGCACCAGTGAATTTGCCTCGTCTTCCTAATATTTTGTATTATAAACATGACCCACTTATGAAGGGCACATTGTTGTCTCGAACTTCATGCCCAACAACTAATGAAGAAATTGAATTCCTTCCATGACTCATAAAATCCACTACTCAAATGGAAAAATTGACTACACCATTGTGATCCTTGTGAAATTTTGGTTAAAATAAGTATAATCTAGCCACATTCTGCCGCATGTAATTTTGGCAGCTCAGGGAATATTTTAGATTCTTTACAGCGTAAAAAAAATATACGAAGAATATTCTTAGAAAATATTCCCTGATATATGTCTCAAAACTACGCCCACGTACGGTTCCATCTCATGGTTCCATCACTTTGGGTTTCAGCTCCTTCCTCACAATTCCTCGTTGTTTGGGTTGGCTCGACCTCCACCCGTTTATCCTTGTCGAATGAGGAAGTGCCCGTATTAATATTTTGTAAAGGGAAAACTAAATAAATCTCCTTGCCTGGGCTTGTTGGTTGGTGCATTGTTGACAAATCTTGGGGTTTGGGTTGGTCTGACGGTTAAACCGTACGACCATACCTATTTTTGTTTAAAACCAATATCGAATTGTTTTTAATTTTGTTAACCATATAAAACCGTTCGTTGATATTTGGAAACGTCGATAACCATTTCTGTTGTTTTTTTAAATTTGCCACCGTGATAGGTTACAAACATTATATATTATATAACAAACCTTTGATTTCATGTGTGTTGATCAAAGGTTATAACTAGCATTTGCACCAGATGTTGCAAAGAAAACGCCGTAAGGCATAAAGTGCGGAAATCCATTATCCATGTAGTGTGTGCATTATTCAACAAGGTGGATCTCTCTAAATTTGTTGCAAACATTTATGTTGTTGCATTGCTAATTTATTTAGAATCTATTACTACCTCCTCTTCTTGGAATATTAAATTTCTTATCACCCCATGATGACAATCCCTCTAATTATTGGCATCACAATTTTTGCACTTTAGTGGCTTTACCTTCAACCTAAAGAAACATGAATTTAAGTCACTCAATTAAAAAGAAATTTCTAAATTGTTATTTATCAGATTTTGAGTAAAAACAATTAATAACTCATATTTACAACACTTTAAATATTTACAACCTATTAAGTCTTGTATTTATAACTCATATTTATAACCCTTTAAAATGAAACTAACTATCTATATTTTTATTGATAATAAAAAGAATCTTCTTTATAAATCTAACACTCACATGCTACTCCTATATATTTATCTTATATTTAATATTGAGTGTCCATCAATTGAATGACAAGATGAAAGCTCAACTTAATTGCACATTTTTGAACTGCTTTGTGGGAATTCATGTCCCATTAATTTAATGGCAAATTGAAGTTTCAAATACAGCACACATTTTATACCAGATTCAGAGAGTTCATGAACAAACTTTCAAGGTTTGGATGGATCTAGGTCATTTGTATTTTCTCTCATATTCTGGGTCGTTTGTATTTTCTCTGATGTTGACTATACTAGCAATTGTCCCAAAAGGTACAAACCTTAATTTCCTTTTAATGATCAAGCCTTATGTGAAAACAATCATATTGATGCACTAGTGTACATTGATTTGTTACATTTGTCTTGGTCTATAATAGAGGTGTAACAAATATGCATTGCAAGGTATGTTGAGAATTTGGTTATCTAGTAAGCTTAGAGTCATTCTTGAGTCATTATCTTTACCATCTCAGGAAGAAGAAGAAGAAGAAGAAAAGCCTATTGAATTGAAAAAGAGCCCTAAAAAGTATTAGGATCCATGGGTCATTTTTTTGCATCATGTAGCAAGATAACATGGCTAATTGATTATGCCACATGAAGAATTAGCCTTTGCCAATATTTAGGCTTATAACTAGGTGATTTTTTCTACTAATATTCTTATACCAATTTACCATGATAATTCTATTCTAAATTAAAACATTGTTTGCAGGCTATTGCGGGAGCTGAGCGTTTGCTCCCTGAAAATATACCTTCAAGGTTCCTTAGGTGGATAGCAGAGCTACTATACTTGACATTGGCAGTATCCAGTAGTTTTTCTAGCCCAAAATCTGCTATGTATGGCTCCATGTCAAAGCCCAGAAGGATGTTGCTTGGCTTAATATTTGCATGAACAAACTTCCTTTCATGTAAATAAGCCAGGCCTCTGGCTACTCCCTTTGCAATTTCAATCCTGGCCAACCATGGCAGATAAAAGGGAGAGTTTGATGACCATCCTACAAGATTAGAGAGATATAGCGTTAGTCAAAGGATCTGAAAAGGATAGGCCACTAAGAACCTTAGAAGCTGAACAAGATGATTAAGATTAGCATGCAACACGAGGAGAATAACAATTCAAACCCTACATGATAATGGACTCCCTTTTGCAATGATTACAAAGAACTGGATTTGGTTATCCAGAACGCTGAAATTGAAAAGGAATCAACACTCTTTGATAAGCAAGGAAAGCATTATACTCGACCTCAGGGAACTCAGTGGGCAAAATTATCAATAACTAGTTATAACAAAATACAGAGAACCCAGTGAACAAAATGACAAATATCCAATTTAAATGAACCACAGAGAACGTGGTGATAAAAAAGATAAATATCCATCTTAAAGATAAAAGAGAAATGAAATAAACTGCAACATATCCTTGAAACAAAACAAAAGGGTTGATATATATTCTAAAGAAGAGAAAACAGGGATAGACTCTGCAAAATCCAATAATACGGTATAATGGACCTGTTCAATATATAACAGCAGAAACATTCCATAGAAACTTATATAAATGCTGCAGCCAATTGTTCTCTAGCTAAGTAAGAAGATGTTATGTAGAATAAGATACAAATACAAGCACAGGGTCACTTGTCTTATTTCATGGTCTTCCTAAGAAGGCTTATGAAGGAAGTTGTGTGGCACTCATGGTTTTGATAGATTATCATTTGTTGCTGAGATGAACATGTATATATAAATATTCTAACCTAAAAAAGGAGCAGTTTCTTCTTTGTATATGCAAACTATAGCTGAACCAATAAATCTAATTTTCAATATTGATTTGCATCAATTTCTTTTGGTCCAACCAGCAATTAAAATCCATCCCCTGCCACTGCAACAATAATACACCATATATCACCTTCCCATTAAAACTGAGAATGAGCTGCAAGTAAACTGTGAGAACGTGGATGCCTCATAAGCATGGAGTTAAGTTTGATCCCTGAGTTTTGCTACAATCCTCAACTGTAGAATACTGAAATTTTTAAGAAGACTCTAGAGATTTCATAAGCAGCTGAGTTGACAACAGAGTTTGTCTGACTCCCAATCATAGAGGTGTCTATGTCAGTTATGGCAATGTCTAAGTAGAGTTGTTGAATACGGAATGTGGGTGTAAGTCCTCATCTCTGTCCAACTTATGTCAAAGCAAGGATGATACATAGGAAGAAAGAATTGGTTAATCGGTTGTGGATGATGGCATTTTTTCTAGAAAATGCAATGCCTCCTTCATTGATGGTCTCTTTTGAGGGGAAGCAGAAGCACAATTCAATGCAATCCCCACAGACACTGAGATTTCTTCCCTTCCTTCAACCTCTGGTTGAAGAGTAGGATCTATGATGTGCAAAAGGCGATGCTTGTCATCACCAAAGTTTTGACCGCATGCTATAAAATCCTTATCTGAAGGTGGCTTCCCAGTAAGAATTTCCAGAAAAATAACCCCAAAGGAATAAACATCCCACTTTTGGTTGGGTTTGAGATTTTTCAATGCCTCTGGGGCCTGGTAAGGAGATACAAAGTTCTTGGATGTGCCTGGACTGCTCAGCAAATCAGGTGTTGTTTACAGGCTATGGCAGGAGCCAGTGGAGCGTTTTCTCCCTGAAAATATACCTTCAAGGTTCCTTAGGTGGATAGCAGAGCTACTATACTTGACATTGGCAATGTCCAGTAGCTTTTCTAGCCCAAAATATGCTATGTATGGCTCCATGTCAAAGCCTAGAAGGATGTTGCTTGGATTAATATTTGCATGAACAAACTTCCTTTCATGTAAATAAGACATGCCTCTGGCTACTCCCTTTGAAATTTTAATCCTAGCCAACCATGGCAGATAAAAGGGAGAGTTTGATGACCTTCCTACAAGATTGGAGAGATATAGTGTTAGTCAAAAGATCTGAAAAGGATAGGCCACTAAGAACCTTAGAAGCTGAACGAGATGATCAAGATTAGCATGCAACAAGAGGATAATAACAATTCAAACCCTACATGATAATGGACTCCCTTTTGCAATGATTACAGAGAACTAGATTTGGTTATCCAGAATGTTGAAATTGAAAAGGAATCAATACTCTTTGATAAGCAAGGAAAGAAATATACTCAACCTCAGGGAACTCAGTGGGAAAAATTATCAATAAGTAGTTAATATCGATTTGCATCAATTTCTTTTGGTCCAACCAGCAATAAAAATCCATCCCCTGCCATTGCAACAATAATACACCATATATCACCTTCCCAAGTTGCGCCTCAATGTCAGCTAAGAGTTTTTCCTAGCTTCTAAGAAGCTACTCACTTGAAATAGAACTCTGGTATTTCACTTTCTGACTGGAATAGCAGAGCTCCTGAATTGAGGATGCAACTAATAGCAGTTACAATTCTTGAAGATAAACAATCCGCAGAAATTCATCTTCAACAGCCAAGGCAATTTGCAAAGCTCAACATTTTGTCATTTATTGGGATAGTTGATGCAGCAAAAATAGCACATGGAATAACCACACAAACACCTGTCTAACCTTAGTGTCTCACCATTCTCGTGTTCTCTTCTACAACCAATGTTTTCACTAGTTGATGATTGAACATGCACAAGATATTAATCCAACAATATAGATCTTTGTAATTTCTGCATGCACTAGGATGAAAGGACCAACGTTATACAAAGAGCAAAGATAATGGCAGATAAATAACGATAACTGACCAGTTTCCTCACTTCAGGAGCAGGATCCTGAGAAAGAGTAAATAGGCCCTGAAGATATTGATCCATTGATATTAACAAGGCCTGCATGCACAAAAATATAAACCTTAGAAACAATTAACTTTCTTATTGAATATAATACAATGCATTTGTTTAACAGCATAAAGATATGTAGACAGTTAGACCCTGACTGTTATTTCACATTGCATTGTGGTTACAGAGAAACTTACTGTCGGCATAAACACAATAGATTGATTTACGGAGCTAAGTGCTAGTTTCCTGAGAGAAACATGAGGTGACTGGAAGAACTGCAAAGCAATTAAAAGGTTGTAAATACATTGGAGCTTAGTTGGAAGTTGAAACCAACATAAAGCATTCTCCTTTGATAATGAGTTATGCTAGTTTCCCATCAAATCCTGACAAAACAACTATGTAATGCTATCAACAATCTAGAACAAATTCTCCAATGGTATTTACCTGAAATAATCTGGGCAAGAATATATTGATAGCTCGCTCTGGTAAACCTGGCACATCAACATCTAGTTCCTCTGGTACATCTTCACATATCTACGTGAGCAGCACATTGTTATGTTCATAAATAGGCTCCCTGTTGTACAAAACCTACTACAAAGTTGTAAAAATGAATCAACACTTAGAAAGCTCATCCCCATGCATTGCTGTGGTCAAATGATTTCATATCCAATTCATTCTCTTGAAAGCAGAGATATATTGCAGCTGCCATGCACATTATGGATCTCATAAACTCCCACAAAATATTCCCATTTCAAAACCACATCCCCCCCACCCTGCGATTTCCCCGTCCACCTCAAGCACAATCCCAATGCATTCAGTATTCCTGCTAGGATAATTTCTTTCTACCCTCACTATACATTCCCCCACCCATATTGCAAGATTGCCCTTAATTAAAGAACACCGTTTGAAAGATCACTTGGATATGCCAAGTGTGCTTGATAAAAACCTTAGAGAGAATGTATTAAAGTACATGTATCGAGACTGTTTTTGACCCACATGCTTCCCTTCAAACAAGAGGAACTTTCAAATCCATGAATATTAAATCCTTAAAGGAACGAATTATATTGCATGCAAAACATCTACTTATGAATTACATATCCCTTGCATGAGCAGAACCATTCATACAGCTTTAAAAAGCATTTACCAAAAATAGAGAAATCTTTGGCAGACAATAAAACCATTTGCCTTGTTCAAAAGTTTTTAAAATCAACAGCCAAAAACATTAAAACAAGGTTTAAATCCCATAGCATCTCTTATATATTGTTTGCTTCGTCTCTTATATATTGTTTGATGCAACCTTTTCTACTTCTGTATTGGAAATGATAGACAAATGCCCATTACTTCCACAAGAAACTTACTTTATATGACTTTTAAAACAAGGCAATCTGAGAGAAAGGCAGACAAGTCTTAATATGTTTAAAATGGCAACCTTGAAAAAAGACAGCCCAGTATCTACTTTAAAAAAAACCTAAAATCAATTCAAATGCTTACATAACAATGTACTCTGCTTTAAAATTCGCATATTCATGATCTGTTTTTGTATGAGAAATTGTGCAACCACAAACAACACAACTAGATCATTCTTGTCACCACCTGCACATGGCAATGATCCAAATCTCACAACCTTCATGCAACTTAAACAGTTACATCTTCCATGTTAACAGGATAAAAATGTCACGACCATTTAGAAATTTCCCTCACTTCTGAAGGGTGATATAAATGACATGATATACATGAAAGATTTTATATTAGTGCTACAACATCATTAATAAAATAAAATTTCATATTCTCTCCATTATCAACTGTTCATTTCTAAGTGTGCACTCCAAAATCTAACAAACATTGGAATTGGAATTGGTTACAGTAGAAGCTGTGACCAAAAGGTTGAATATAGGTTAACGAGTTTTTTCTTTTATTTTTGGAGGGGGTAAGGGGGTGTTTCCTAAATCCTTTGGGATTCTCAGAAATGCAAGTGTCAGCAAACGAAATCTGGGACATTATTACTCATCAAACAAGAAAATTCCATAACTACTCCACTCTCATGGCTTGATTAGAATTTAGATCTATTATTAAAAATGATAATTTCCAAAAAAGATCCAAAAGAACAAATCCAGTTTTAAATGCAGCTCTCTGAAACATAGGCAAAAGAATTTTAAACATACAACTTTGAATTCTTATGAAATACATAAAATCTGTTGAGATAAACAAAAAATATACTCTGGGAATATATTACAACAGACGGAGAGCCAAAAGTGAGACCTTGAGTTACCTTTGATAGTGCATCAAAAGCACCTTCCATATGATTAAAGTCATTGTTGTCAAAGCATTGAACCAGTGCCTGCATTAATTCTGGCCAACTCCGCACCTGTACTTGCTGAACAATAACACTGACAACAGTTCCTACCGTTGAATGGAGGTGTCTATCTGGTGCCCCCAGACAAGGTAGCAACTCTGATTTGATATATTGTTGATAAGAAGCAATCATCAGATGAAAACTTGTCCTCAGATTATTTTTCAAAAGCAGTCCTGCTGCCTATGGTACTTCAACAGATTTTCCCTGTCCATGTGACATATCACACATGCCAAGCTATTAGTAGATGCATCTAAAATAAGGCCAAGTAAAATCAGGCAATCAAGTTCTCATTAAAATCCCATAGATGCCTCACATCTCACCAAACAAAATGCAGATCAATTATTATTGATAATTATAAAACAAGGGAAGGCACCATATAATCAAAAAGCAGCAGTGACATCGCAGATATGAAAAAGAATTCTAATCCAAATCTATAAATCCCTTGCAACTTGCAATACAGCTTTTTGCTACAATATCTTGAAATAGAATAACCCAAACCATGTCCTCATTTTATAAAGGGATTTGAAAGACAGTTTTCTGCTACAAATTCTTACCCAATAATAAAAAGAACTATATGCTACTTGATCAGATGGCATGTGTGAAAAAGTATTGTAATACTCTTTTTTCACATTTTATAAAGGAGACACAACGAGGCAAACCAGAATGTATGGATTCATTCAACCTGTTTCTAGAAACATTCGTGATTTATTTCTTGAGAATCCATAATGAAAAGTTAAATGCCACCCTCTGAGAAAATTTAAAGAAAATGAAAAGTTAAATGTCGCCCTCTGAGAAAATTTAAAGAAATGAAAAGTTAAATGCCACCCTCTGAGAAAATGTAAAGAAACGTGTTAGGATTTAGCATCTCTTGGAAATCACGATGGATGTGCGCTGAAAAATGCAAGCGCGCCAACGAGAGGAGCGTTGATGTACATCTTTGGCTCCGATTGCGGAAATTTTGTTCGATCGTCTGGAAACTGGTCGTGTTCATCTGGTCCTCCAATAACTGCTCCCATCAGAAGATTAGGATTGGAACCATTTCTATGCACGTAACGAAACCCACTTTTGCATGCAATGAATTCCGGGTGATCGACAACAGAAGGCAGAGATGAGGCTCTATGATGAATCCGTCGGGGGAAGCGGGAGCCATATCCCACCATGTATGATAAATTCAGAGGATTATCCCCTAATATATAATCAATCTGCAACTCCATAATGGCGATACACCAATGTCAAATGCATTCTTGACTTCTACCAAGAACCAGTTATAGTGAAGTAGGTGGTGCACCTACCTGTCGGGCGCGAATCCTTGCCGGAGTTGCCTCCACGCCCCCACACCACAACACTCGAGACGCGTCGCTCAGGTACTTGGCATACGTTAATGCCAAAAACGATACTAACGTCGCAATCTTCATATTGCTTGCATTACTTTTGTATATGAGCCCACCTGTAACACAGCATCTCTCCAATTAGCTTATTCATCTTCCCGCAGCAGCACGATGTACACAACAAACATACAAAATCCCGAGAAAAAAAGAAAGAGAGTCTATTAGGGGAACCTGGTGTGTATTGAACATGTGGTCGATAAGGTGTTTGAGGAAAGAGGGCACAAATGAATTTGTCAGCGTATCCCTTGTATGGTTTTAAGAACCATCCATTCCCGGACAAATACTCCTGCGTATAAAAAGATACACGAGTATAGATGGCTTTGAAATTCAATACAGTTGATATGAGCACTGTGAAGCTGCATGGAGTGATTACCTTGGTGAGCAGTACATGAATGCCAGCATGCTTATTGTTCCATCCAAATTCATGTAACTCCTCATTGTCTCCCAGTGTTTTTCCATTGCTATCAATGTACTGCAGATACGAATTGTTGGCCGATGCTTTGTGCAACCATGCAGCAGCCCACAGCAATTCATCCTGAAATCCCCATTAGTATTAACTGGAAGTTAGGTTGGGTATTTTGACGGGACTTTTCCGGGTGAGAATAAATGAAACAGAAAACTTACTTGGTATCCATCAAAGCCGCAGTTAAATGAGCAAACTCCAGACTTAAGGCTGTCAAAATAAGATGCCCTGTATCTGTCTGCAAAGTCGAAGAGCTATGGAGGACAAATACGCGTACGAAAGGAATGAATAAGTAGCGGTCTACTTAAATTCAATATTAATGGCATTACCAATCTCACCGCCCATTAAATGACCGAACTCTAGCACGCTCCAGGCTAACAGCATAGTACTAAAAGCCATTGGAAACGTAAATTTTACGTTGTCGCCTGCATTGTAATATCCTCCAACCAAATCAACCTGTATTCAGTTCAGTGATTAGGTCATTGAAATCATATGAAAAGCTGAACCGTGCAACCAGTTATCTGATCTGCGGGTTTAAAGCAGGAATATTATGAATAATATGAGCAAAAATTGCATACATTCTGATCAGATCCATGTTTAAGGGCATTCAACGATCGAAAGCATCTTACATGGAGTGCCGATGATCGCTTGGCCTCTCTTTGCTGAACAGAGAATGAATGCCTTCCTTCTAGTGAAGGAGATGAAGGTGGGCATTGAAGCGTAGAAGATGAAGGTGGGCATTGAAGCGTAGAAGATGAAGGTGGGCATTGAAGCGTAGAAGGGCGCAGATGCATTGGTGAAGAGAGAGGAAGTGGAAAGAGCGGCGAGGGAATTAATGGAAGGAGAGGGGGAATGGAAATGAAGAAGGGGATGGAAAAATTGAGGGGAAGGCCCATCATTGAGTGACAACTGTCTTAAGGATGAAAAACATTTCAATAATCTTACAACATTTTTCACCGATGATCTAATGGCTGGAGTTTATTCCATCGTCTAACAATCGATCTAAGGGCCCATAACGAGACACCGCGGCATGGAGGGGAGTTCCTTCCAGAGGGAACGCCTTACGGCGTAATAACCATATGGTATATGTTTGGTTTAATGCTAACGTTACAATAATAATTCATCGTGTTATATGGCTTGAATTAAACCGTATATATGGTTTCATAACCATATAACAAAACTCATTAGTTTTTATAGCAATTTTTTTTTTTTTTGGGTTTATAACAATAATTCGTTGGCATGTGTTTAGGTTAAAATGTTTTTTTTTTTTATTTTAATATAAAAATTAATTTTTTTTGTTTTATATGGGATTTTTTTAATATAGTTTTTTTTAGAGTTCGGATCAAATGATTTGGTCACAAATTTCAATGACTGGTAGACCATTAGTTGGTTTTCATGTAATTTATGGGTCCTACCTAGCATGCTCATTGGGATGCCACATGGCACATTGTGGGCCCCTCTTTTTTTGTGTTGTCAAACTTCAAATTGTGATAAGTTGGTCATACAAACTCAGATTTTAGTGTCGTTTATGCCACTAGAATCGTAATGACAAGCACTAAAAATTGGTCTTGGTTTCTTTGAATTTTGAGGACTTTGATTTTTGAGGTTTTTTAGAGCTACCTAGATCATTCTTCCCCACTGAACGACTTTTGGTCCTCCAAAAGTATAAATAATATTGCAATCATAATTTGCATAACAAATGTCTTTGAAAGGCCACACTTGCTTCTCCTTCACCTTTGTACTTCGAAGCCTAAAGTGATGAAAGTGACACTTGTATCCATATGAAAATTTGTAGCTGCCAATACATGTATATCTTTGAAAGATTCCAAATAAGACCATACTTGACAAGAATTTATAAAAAACGCATAGTCAAGTTTACAACAAAAGCCATACCCCATGTTATCTTACTAAAGGCCAAAATATCACTATGTTTCATACAGAAGTGATGTTATACACATCATCTCTTTTACAAACATTTTTGCAACATGTGATTTACAATGGTGGACATACTCAACTACTTAAAAGGGCTACCAATCTCTTACCTAACCAAGTTAATGGGATTTATTCCTCTAGCTGGATTCCTTGTTGAACTGCTTCATTGGTTGGTTCCTTCACAGGTTCTTTCACATGCTCCTTGTCATTCTTTGGTCATAGCTCTAGATGGAGCTTCCAACATGAGGCTCTCTGATGTCCATGCTTGTTGCAATGGCTATAATGCTTCTTCTTCCTCGAGACTTTCTTGACCTTCTTTCTTCAATTATTGTCTTTTGTGTGGCTTTGGCGAGGATATCTTGCCTTAGCTCTTCCTTTGGAATGCTCATTATCATTGGAAGTTAATGATGTGCTTTCATTGTCCTACAATATCTCAAACTTGTCACTTGAAGACTCCCTTGTATCTTCCTTTCTGACATAGCACGATCATGTATATCAAAGTAATTCCACCACTTGGATGGGATTCACAATTCCTTAGCCATTAACACCTATGCCTTTTCCTTGATACCTCATATTTGTCATTAGCTTCGAACCAATGCCCTATAGTGTGCTTTTCAAATGCACCAAAATCATCTTCATAATGATAAAATGAAACTAAAGAATCACTAACATCGTTTACCTCTGTTGTTGATTCTAAAGTGGGTGCAGATCGCTTCACTAAGCCTTCGTTGCACTTCAAATTTTCCAATACCTCTTATACGGCTTGTAGCTAAAGTTGGAATCTTTGCTTGTCCTCTTCTTCTTTTTGTAGCAGTCTCCTCAATTCAACATTCTTTTCTTGAATGCTCTAGTGATGAAAATAAGAAGAAGAAGAAGAACATTCAGTTGAAGATTGAGATATAGGTTCTCCTTCATTTACCGAAGCATCGTCCTCTACTTTGGCTTTCTTATTCTTTTCCTTCTTTTCCAATCTCTTCTCATGATCTGGAATCAATATATCTACCATGTTTGTCATCCTATAGAAGGCTTGACAAAAACTTTGTCCTTCTCCATTTTCTTTCTTGTTGCACATTCAACCTTTGGTTATTATTCACACTTGCAATTCACATCAGCAAGAAGACTGCTATGATATCAAACTTGATCCGGAATCTCTGAGTTACCATTGTTATCCAATATATTTTCTTTGGTTGAAGTTAGCATAATTTCATGAAAGAGAATGTAAAAACTATATGTTCAAACACTTAAATAAGAAGCAACATAAAGGAGACTCATAGAGACAATGCACACAAAACTTTGATAATGGAGTTTGTCTAGTGTGGACTACGTCTTTGGGCCCTGCTTCAATAGTAGGGAGCTTGCTTCATTCATATCATCAAAAGGAAAGGTAAGTACATGGAAAATTATATTATTACACTTCCATCTTGGTAGTGATTTGAAATTTGACTACTCAAATCACATTAATCGTATCACTAGCGAGTCTATTTCGCCCTCCTGAGACTTTTGATTGTAAACATGACCCACTTCTAAAAGGAGCATTATTGTCTCAAACTCTGTGCCCAACAACTGATGAAGAAGGTGGTTTCTTGCAACAACCCCTAAAATCCGCTACTCATATGTAAAAACGGACTACATCGTTGTGATCCTTGTGAAATTCTAGTTAAAATGAGTATAAAGTTAACCACATTCCACCACCTGTAGTTTTGGCCCCTCATGGAATCGTTTAGATTCTTCACATCATCAAATAGTGATATACCAAGAATATTCTTACAGAGTATTTTGTGGTGTCTATCTTGAAAATCGTGCCCCGCATGGTTCTGCCTCATGGTTCCATTTCTTTGGGTTTCAGCGCCTTCGTCACAATTCCTTGACACTTGGCTTCTCTTGGCCTCCACCCGTTCATCCTCGTTGAATGAAAAAGTGTCATTTAAATATTTTGTAAAGGGTAGACTAAACCAATCCCCTTGCCTTAGCTTGTCGGTTGGTGCACTGTTGTCAAATCTTGGAGTTTTTGGGTAGGTTTGGGGTCAAACCCCACAACCGTACCAACTTTCATTTAAAAACGTTGCCAAACCATTTTTAATTTTGTTAACTATATAAAATCGTTCATTGATATTTGGAAACATCAATAACCATTGTCGTTGTTTTGTAATTGTACCACCGCGATAGGTTACAACCGTTATATATTATATAACAAACCTTTGATTTCATATGTTCTAACCATAGGTTATAATAACCATATGGTATACGTTTGGCATAATGCCAACGTTACAATAATAATTCGTTGTGTTATATGGTTTGAATTAAACCATATATATAGTTGCATCACCATATGACTAAACTCATTAGTTTCTATAACATGTTTTTTGGTTTATAACCTTAATTCGTTGGCATACGGTTATGTTAAAATGTGTTTTTTTGTTTTATATGATTTTGTTTTATATGGGATTTGTTTTAATATATTTGTAGGTTTGTAAATAGTCATCAGCTCAAGAACTATGCCAAAGCATCAATTGTGAGGGGCATGTATGGAATGGAAGATCCAAAATTACAAATGCTTTTTTATGTTTACAATCCTTATTCCTTTAAATTACTCAAAGTGTTGGTGTTCCATTATAACAACATACAATCTTTATAAGTTCCTTAAAAGAAGAAATTGGAATATTAAACATTCTCCATTCTACAGTTATGTTAAAATGGTTTTTCTTTTTGTTTTAATATAATAAATTTATTTTTTGTTTTATATGGGATTTTTTTTAATATATATGTTTTTTTGTAGGGACTATGGTATCTTTGTAGATAGTCATCAGTTCAAGAACTGTGCCAAAGCATCAATTGTGAGGGGCATGTATGGAATGGAAGCTCCAAAGATACAAATGCTTCTTTATGCTTATAATCTGTATTCCTTTAAATTACTCAAAGTGTTGGTGTTCCATTATAACAGCATACAATCTTTATAAGTTCTTTGAAAGAAGAAGTTAGAAGATTAAACATTCTCCATGAATATATAGTCATCTAAGATGAGAAGAAATGTATAGATGAACCTATATAGTGAACAAAAATGAAATCAAGTATAACATATAAGCAACAATCTATTGATTTCTGAGTGACCAATTATACAAATTGTTTAATCTTTAGACAGTATAGAAAATAACTTTGTTAGAGATGCAGGGGAGACTAATACTCGGCCCTACCCTTCCCAATGTCCTACACTACCTCAAAATATGCAGAAATAAATTATGAAAATCACTAGAAAACACCCACAAGTACACGAATGCTATCACAAGTAGAAACTGGAACACTTTGATTATATTCAGTTGAAAGTATTACAATAGTATTACAAAAAACTTTCTCTAGGTATCAACCCCTTCTTACTCAAAATATCCTATCTTCTAAAAGATTTACATTAAAATTATTCTTTTATCCAAAACTTTGATAATGTTTAAACAACTTTGACTAAAATAGAGAAACTGCTCCAAAAATGTCTCCAACTACTCTTAATTGTTGTATGCAGGTTCAATGATTCTAATAAGCTACTAATATTCTGCATTGATAAGTTGAATTCATTTAAATACTTTGACCAACTGCTCACATTCTTCATCTATAGGGTAACTAAGATCAATCATCTGTCTGTACAATTCATTTTCATCAGCATACTTCTCAAAAGAAGGTTTTAATATGAAGAAGTGTTTGATTTTGTCGCAGATGAAAAGGTCATCAAGTAACATTTGAAGTAGATTCTGACCGTTAATTTTTCCCTTGATTCCAACAAATTTGTTTTTTCCCTTGCTTCTTTTTTCAATAGTATTTCATACTTCTCTTCTGTAATCATTTGGCCATTTGAATTCTTGAAAGATGGAAGACCTCTTTGTTGTAGAATAGAAAAATTTTCTGTAGAATTTATTGATTTGCACTTAAAGATTTTCACATTTCTCTTTGGTTTTTAGCATCAACGTTTTCTTCATGAGAACTCTTCTGCTCTGAATGAATTATTTTTTTTCTGTCTTGAAATCCTATTTCTTCCAGCTACTCTTTGGACTTTGTGTTTAGAGTTCTTATTATCTCACTTGCTTGTCCCAGTCTATTTCTCAATTGTATTTTGATGTCTTTAATAACATCTTTGGCCCTTTCAATCAACTCCTCATGTTCTACAATAATCTCC
Source organism: Pinus tabuliformis (assembly GCA_031772625.1). Taxonomy (NCBI): domain Eukaryota; kingdom Viridiplantae; phylum Streptophyta; class Pinopsida; order Pinales; family Pinaceae; genus Pinus; species Pinus tabuliformis. Next base: position 764,861,274 of record CM062815.1, read on the forward strand.
ATATACTCCCAAATATCAGTCACAGATGACATAATATCCATCCAAATTTGTTCTTTGGCCTCTGAAAACATTGAATATTGTAAGAACTGCTCAAATACTTTTCTAATTACTTTTGTAAATTTGCAGTATTTTTTAGTTCCTCCACAAAGGCATTGTCTGATTTAATTTTTTTTTTCTTAGCTCTGTTCAAATTTTCTCTTAATCATCCAACTTCAACATCCTTCGGGTTAAGATAATATAATGCCTCTGAAATTCTTTTTGTAGTAATATCCTCTATGGAATTTATTCCTGTTGTTGGAATTACTGCACCCCTAGTTTGGGCTTTCTCTTTTAACAAATCTTCCATTCTTTCTTGCAATTTCTGAATCTGTAAGTTTTGTTCAATTGCGAAGGATAATAGAGCTTCCGATCTCCTTATCTAATTCCACAAATTCCTGTGTTTGGGGATGTTCCTTAGTGGAAACTTCAACTGCCTTCTAAGTGCTTAGATATATCAATTATTCTTTTTAATAATTTCGTGAGCTGCATCCACATTTTTAGGATCCAAACCTAATTTAATTACAAGATCTTCCAATGACTTGAGTCTAGTATCCTTCGCCAAAGAAGAAGACTTTTGCATCTTAAGCTCTACAAGAGTATTATTCAAATAATTTTGCAATTTTTATACATTCGAAGCAGAAATGGTTAGAGAAGAATAGATCATCTCACTAGTTTGTCTATGAAGATCAATTTGATCTATAAGATGGATTTTTCAGCATTGAAAAAAAGAATAGATGTTTTATCATCTCCAACAACTTTAGGGGCATAAACTTTAGGTTCAAAAATGCCAACTTAAATTCCCATTTTTCAATATCAAGAGCTAAGAGCAACCTATTTTTGGTAAAAGAGGTCTGCGTCCAAAACTTTGAATAAGTTACTTCCTTCAAAGCCTCATTATTTTTCTTCATTTCCATAAACTAAGAAAAGATGTTTTGGCTAGAAGAAGAAGAAGGAGAAGATTGTTTTGTTCTTGGATACAATTCTTGCATTCTGAAAACAGGCTTGCCTGAAAGTACCATGGTAGAGCCTAGTGAAGAAATGTCAGATGAGATAGTTTCTAATATTGTTCCCTCCATATTATTTATCATTTTTCTCTTGTATACTTGAACAGTTCCATTTCTATCTCTAATAAGCTTTGAGATGCCCTCTTAAATTATTTTTCTTTCATTTGAGGTGTAATAAAAAAAAATTGTCCCATAGATTGCTCCATTGTTTGTTCTTTTGTCACTTCTTGAAAAATGTTTTCTTCCCAAGTGTCCTTATTATCAAACTTCTCTATTTCCGATTTAGGCACATGAAAATAAGGTCGGGATTTTTGTTGATCTCTGATGGATGAAATTGTCCCAATGGCGTCATATGGTCAAATAAACCCCGATCTAAACTTCATTTGTGTCAACAATCGTTCCACCTCTTTGTCTACTAACCTCTGATTCACCACAAATGGCCCTATATATGCATTTAGCTTAAACAAATTGTGTTTCCTTCTGGGTAAAAAATGCACTTGATCTACATTGAGGTTTTTTCTGATGAATTCAAGAGCAAAAATATGTATAGGAAGAAAAACTCGCAACTGCTAAGGTGGAATTTCATACCCATACAACCTATTTTTTGTAAAATGTTGGTATAATTACCAATCACCAATCTTTGTTTGTTCACTCGACTGCATAATCCTTTTTATTTTTGGTGAAATTCTAGGAGGGCTATCACTCATCAATAGATTGTAACATATATGAAGAAATTTTTTCACAAAATCAGTGAAGGAAAATTCCTCAAAATTCCTTCTGACCAAGGAAGTCCAATGAATCACAGATCAATGATTCCCTTGAAGATTCTTCTTATGCAATTGTATTGGTAACTTGTCTTAATGATAATATAAAGACAGATATACTAGGACTCACTAATATTTAAAAGCTTTTTCAAGCCCAAATTTGAGGAACTGGTCATGAATGACCTTAGATAAAAACTGACCGAAATTAAATAAAATTTGTGGTTTCTTATCTGGACAAAAAGTTGAAAATAAAAACCTAAAACTACTTCATCCACTTTCTCATCACTTTTATACCACACAAAATGGATATGATTTGACTTGAAAACTCTAAAAACATTGATGAAGGGCATGGTCGACTGTGAGAGGGAATATCAGTTCCTTCAGGCATGAATAATTCAAAAATAGTAGCTTTTTTCAAAGGTTAACTTCTGATAGATTTACAAGAGGATTTCACTACAGAATGGGTGCAAATATTTGGGCAAATATATGCACAAAGCCTTTACAATGGACTCAAAAGTTACAAAAAATAGGGTTTCACTGTTCTGAGCAATTATAGGTTTTTCACTAGGCAAATCCCTATATGCACACCATACTAACATTTTTGGAAAGGGATGATTTTAAGGAAATATAAACTTAGATAAAAAGGACTCCCACAGAGAAAACTCGTTGCTATTATCCTGAAATCTTTGGAAAGCCCAATTCTGCAATTCATATAGATCAAACTCTGGTTTTGTAACTTTTATTCTGCTTTCCCTATCAACTAAGGGAAATTTGTATTTTTTGTGTCACTGAAGCATAGAGGGTTTCAGACTGAACCTGAGACTCTTTTCCTTTAGTTGAAATTATTTCGAAATACCAAATTTTAGCAAGGAATAAACTAATTACCTATAGAATGGATTGATGTATTTCAAATTATCATTGAGGGTTGAATATAATTTTTCGCTTCAATCTTTGTGTTTGACGACTGAAGAAAAGGTAAGGGGTAACAAGTAGTGGTATGAGAAAGTAAATTATGATCGGGAGTGAAAAATCAATGAAATGGATATTTGGATAATGGTCATATTTAGAATTAAATGACAAATAGTCAATAAAATGATGGCAAGAAATATTTATTATCGAAAATAGGGAATGGTTTTTTGCGCATGAGGGTAAGCGGTAAGTGGTAATAGGTGAAGGGGGTACACAATTCATATGAAGCTGCCATGTTGTAATACTTTTTTTGAAAAAAATAACTTTTTGTGCCCCCCTCCCTCCATTAAATGTCGAGCAAGCAAGGGGGTCGTGTAATAAAACAAGAATCGTCGATCTCCAAGAGTCAATTGTCGCCAATGAGAGATGTGTGATATTTAATGGGTGTGCCATTAGACCATTTTATTTACAAATAAAATAAAATAAGAAAAATGATATGTCACATTATATCATTGCACATAATTTTATTACAAAGTGCATAAAATAGAACTTTTTGTTTTGGAAATTTCATCGTAACAAGAGAATGTTACAACAGGGACGAAGGATCAAATGATTTAGTGACAAATGTCAATGACTAGTAGGCCACTAATTGGTGGCCATGTAATTTGTGGGTCCCACCTAACCTTCTCACTGGGATGCCATGTGACTATGGGCCCCCTTTTTTATCTATCATGCCAAACTTCAAATCGTGATAAGTTGGTCATATGGACTTGGATTTTAGTGTTGTTTGCGCCACTAGAAAATTAACGATGAGCACTACAACTTGGTATTTATTTCTATGCATTTTGAAGATTTTTATTTTTGAGGTTTTCCAAAGCCACCTATATCAATAATAATGACTTACAAAGTGATCCTTTAAAAAAAAAGGGTCTCATTGTTGCATTTACTGGCAAGGTTGCATATATTACAACTGGTGTCATAGTCCATTTATCTTTGCACTTGCCACTTTCAACATGTGACATGATGCGATTGAATTCTAACACAATTGATATATTGACCAAAGGATATGCACAACTTAATTTTTTTCTCATAGATAAAGCTTCATTGGTTGGCTCTTGTTTGTTATATAACATTGACAAGCTACTCTATGAAATCATGAACACTCCATCTACGCCATTTGGCAATATTGACATAATATTTTGTGGCGACCTATGGAAAGCACAAACTCTGCATGATTGTTGGATATTTGAGCATCTAGTTCTTAAACGAACTACTACTCCTTACAGTTTATGGAAAGACAATGTCAAAACTTATGAACTAAAGCAAGTGATGTAGCAAGAAAACAAAGAGTTTGTGTCCATTTTAGACGGAATTAGGACATGTTCACATACTAATGATGATCTTGCATTCTTGAACAAACATTTCATATAGATTCCCACCAAATGATCTGATGTTTCCATATTTCTTCTACTTAAACAAGAATGTACAAGAACATAATGAAATAATGTTGTATCCCATCAACACAAAAGCAATCACATTAAATGCATATGATAGAACAATTGATTCAATAAATATAAATTGCAATAGGGATATCAAAATGCAATTTCCAAGTACCATTTTGCTCAAAAAAAATATGCTTGTTGAACTAATTAGTGGCAGTTACAATATTCAAGATGGCTTGGTCAATGGTGTTGAAAGTATTTCAGGACATACATGGCACTTGAGAATGGTGAAATTTGGATTGAATTTGTTGATCCAGTTATTGGCATTGTTCAACGAAAAAAAAGGATCCACTTGTTCAAAAATGGAACAATGTCTAATTGGACACCTATTGCCAGAGTTTGTAGGCATAGTGAATCAAACAACAACAATAGTTTCACAAGAGAAAAATTCCATGTTCAATTAGCATGTGCACAAATGATACATCGATCATAAGGCTTGATGATGGATAGATTGGATTTCGACCCAAAAGGGGTTAGGAAACATGTACTTGTCTACACTGCACTTTCCCATGTCAAAGATATTAAATCCTTGTATTTACTAAAAAAATTGGAACATAGAAAATTTTCTCTTAATGAAAAATTTGTTGTTGAGCTGCAAATACATAGGGAAAGTGATTCTTATCAAATTGAATACAATTTACATTCAACTAAAGAAAATTAATGTTTGACAATATGTTCATTAAACACACATAGCTTCTCATTGTATTTTGAAGATATCATTGTTAAATATGATCTAATGGATGCTAACATCCTTTGTTTCCAAGAAATAAAAACAAAATCACCTCCATCAAATTCAATGTTTACAAACAAACATCATTACATACATTTATTTTAGTTAAATGGAATTCTTACATAGTATACAAAAAATATTGTTGTTGACAACCAGATCACTTATACAACAAGTGATATTGAATCAACAATTATAACTTTTCATATTCAAAGAACAAGCTATTACACTTGCAAATATATACATTTCACCAAATACAAGAATTAAAGATATAATTGATTTCATTAAGTTCATTTTAGAGCGCACATCCAGCAAGTACCCAATTGTCCTTGTTGGTGACTTCAACTTGGACATGTTGTAAAATAAACATCAACAAAGAAAACTAATTCTATTCATGCAAAAAAACAACTTCAATTTTCATACAAGAAAGCCAACAATTGATTATGGCTCTATGCTTGACCACTTTTGGACAAATGTCCCAGTTAATAGTGTTTCCTTCCATGTCTTCAATGTCTATTTGACAAACCATCATACAATTTGTCTTACCATACCTCTCTTGTTGGATTGAACCATTTTGCCAATGTTCATGTTCTACAATTTAGTCATTCAATTCTTAGAGTAGTTATGATATTTGTAAATGGTCACTCTAGACAAATGTTATTGTTTGTAAATATGGAAAAAACAAAGAAGTTGTACACACTAACAAACAAGAATGCAGATATCAAATCTTAGTAAGTCTTAAGACCATTAATATAAATTTCTTTAATTTCTCCTTCGTAACTGAATTTTCCATATCATAGCTACTATGTGATCCACACATTTCTGAACCTTTTGTTTATCACATTTTGTTCTATATACTAAATAACATTTTTTTCTCTACTTCCTAGATCATGTTTAAATGTTTCTTGTGTAGTTGCCTAGAGCAGATAAAAAAAAAAAAAAACACTAGCCATAGTGATCCTCAATAGCACATTCCACGAAGAAAAATTATGTGTCATGATCAATCAAATCTATAAAGCATGTTCTCCTATTAGTATTGATGCAAAATTATTGCATAACAACCAAGTATGCGCGATAACATTATAAACCAAAAAAAGTATAGATACACACACACACACACACACACACACATATATATATATATATGACACAAAACCATGCTCTGCACTCCATTGCAAATGCTCTGTTTTTTCTTCAATTTTCTTCGTTCAATTGAATATTTCTTCTTCATAACCATTCTTTTTCTATGTATTCTAATTTTATCAAACAATATGTGTGTGTGTGTGTGTGTGTGGAACATACTCAGTTTCGAACTTTCCATATACATTTGTTTCAAATTTAGCCTTTATCTTTTCTGAAAGCAATCATTCCACATATTTGCAAGAAAAACATGGAAACAAGTAGTTCTAGCAAATAAGTGTTGCATAGAGAAATGGAAGAATATGAAAATTCAAAACGGTTGGAATTCTATCCTTCTTGATATTTGTGCAATCAATTTACCCGTCTGTATTAAACAAGTGACATTATTTTTTTGAAACATATTGTTTGTGTTTGCATATAAACAAACAAAAAACAAAGCAGTTGGCTCCCTCCCTAATCATCAATATATGCTCAAGAGCACATGCAAAGGTTTCTGAAGGCGATATCTTGGTTGTCTATGGGTCAGCACAAAGTAAAACCCCAACTCTCCTGCAAAATATTGGAACTTAATCCATGTTGATTTGGTTTATAGCCATGGTCAACTAAAAATCACAGTGAACATGGGCAATAATCTAATAGATAATTTACAAGGCATGTTTACTGTTGGAAATAGTGTTTGCATTACAAATTTTGCAATAAGAAACAAAGGAGTTTAGGAACAAGGAGATGTAAAATTTTGTATAATGTTGCAGGAAAGAACCATAGTTCAACTAATTGCACAAATTTTCAAAAAATGTAGATTGTCTCCAAACACAACAACACATGATCTTCTTTCTTTGAGTAACACATATGCAGGTGGCTGAATAGAAACAATAGTGATAGGTTTTCAACAAAATAGTAGACAACTTGAACTCAGTATCAAGGATAATGAGGCAGCAGATGACAATGCAATTGTAAGTTTGTTACTACAATGTTATGAAACCAGCTCATAAAAAGATAGAAAAGATAGATGAACGCCTTAGAATTCAGCCTCTTTGAGGGGGCAACCTCCTTTACATTACATAAATGAACAATTCTTGGATGATACAAATGATAAGACCTCCTTTCTATATATAGGAGTCTAAGGGGTCATAATATAATCAGAGCCGATATAACAATAATAATGTAAGGGCACAATAATAACAATAGTGGGTTTCCATGTGGCACCATAATAACAATATGGGGACTACATGGGCACAAAAATATAATAAGGGGGTTGTACTAATAACAATAAGGGGTTACACTAGTAGTATAGGGACCTAACATGCCCCTCTCCTTCAAAAAGTGTTGTCCTAAATGCTTGAGTAGTTCTTGATGCTTTTGTATAAATTCTTGTCCTCTCATGTAGAATCTTCAGCGGGTAAGTTCTTCAACTTGATGATATACTCTGAAATTGATCTATTTCGTAGCTTTCGATTTCTTGGTTCTGTGACTACTTTAGGTTCCAATATGATTTTTCCTTCCTTGTCAAGTTCTCGTAGTACTATTTGAACTGGGATCTTCTGTAACTTTTGAATGAGTTCTCACTCCTTTGGGCATATGGATATATGTAAGGCCTGATGTTTGGAGGAACACTTTGTGGAATCAAATGAATAGCATGATCATGATCATGAATAGGTGGGAGGCCTTTGGGAGTCTCAAATACCTTGGAATGATTGTCCAAAACGTTTTGGAGATCTAGAGAAATACATGATTTCGATGTGGGATCCTCTAGTGAACATAATTGTGCAATTACACCCCATTGTTCTTTATTTAGAAGCTTTGTCATGTTGTTAGAGTTTATTATCTTTCCAAGTTTTCCTTCGATACCCCTCAATTGAACTTCCTTTCCTTCCCAAAAAAATTTCAAGAAAAGTTCTTGAAAATTAAAAGTTATCGTACCCAAAGATTGTAGCCATTGGACTCCTAGTAAAACATCAACACCACCCATTGGAATGGAAAGCATTGGGATATTCAATACATATTCTCCCATGGATATCTTGATATTATGGCACTTTCTAGAGCAATTTATGGTTCCTCCACTTGCAACCATCACTTGACACTCTGGAGCTGGATATAGGGAGAAATTCAATTCCTTGGCTATCTTACAATCAATAAAATTATGGGTATTGCCCGAATCAATCAACACTCTTACATTTTTATTCTTGATATGTCCTTATATCTTGATAGTTTGAGGAGTGGTAATTTCTTCCAATGCATTACAAGATATGGTCGGATTGATTTCTTGAGACTTGATGTGATCTTTCAATTCTTGAACATTTTTCTTCTTGATATGTCATTCTATATTGATAGTTTGAGGAGTGGTAATTTCGTCCAATGAATTACAAGGTATGGTCAGATTCATTTCTTCTTTCTCGATGTGATGTTTCACTTCTTGAACCTTTTTCTTCTTGATATGTCCTTCTATCTTGAGAGTTTTAGGAGTGGTAATTCTTTCCAATGCTTTACAAGATATGATCATATTCATTTCTTCTTTCTCTGGGGTTGGTTCCCGGTGTATATACTCTTCTTTTGACATTTCTTGATCCTTTTCTTCCTCCTCTCCACAATCAATTTAAAATAATTTCTTCTCAGCACACTTATGACCTTTAATGTATTTGTTATCACAATTGTAACAAAGCCCTTTTTCTCTTTTTTCTTCCAATTTTTGTGGTGTAACACTTGTAGGTTGTGGAAGGCTAGGAGAAACAACACTTCCATATTTATAGTTGAGGGGTAGACTTCCTTGTTGACATAATTTTTCTTTCCACTTTGTAACAAAGCCCTTTTTCTCTTTTTTCCTCCAATTGTTGTGGTGTTGCTCTAAAGAAGGTGTTGCTCTTTGTATCCTCATAATATGCTATCATTTCCTCCATGAAAATTGACCACATAATAAGTTGTTTACGAGAATAAAGCCCTTTAAACCATAAAAATTGATCCGATTCTAAATATGAAGATGCAATACATACCGATTGTAACAATGGTACACCATGTAGACCAAAATATTGCTCCATCTGTAGTATCCAATTTACTGGATCCTTTCCATCAAACTTCCTCATATTGCCTTTTCTTGATTTCAGGAGCTCGATCTTGAAATGACGGTAACTCCATACTTTTAGATATCAAAGTTCTAAAATTGTCTTTTGCAGTAGCCCTCTGAGTCCTCTTTCTAACCCCACAAGTTTGATCAGAATTTGATTCTCCAAGAAAGCGTTATGCCCAATATCCTACGATAACCTAATTATATAATGTTTTAGTAGAGCGAACTTGTACAACATGCCACGTGTCACTGTTTCAACCTTCGGATCTAAAAAATATGCACAGAAAACTACAATCCATCCTCTTTCTGTAACATCTTACAAAATTTCAATTTGTTGCTCAGAGAGAAAGTTATGACTTTTTTCCCAAGGTCACCTATTTAGGATGTAATTCGAGAGTCTTCCAAAACCCTAAATCCCTCAGATCATATATCCGAAAATATAGCGAGAGAAGATCTGAAATTCAGACTCGAGATTTAGAACGATTTCTTCTCAAATGGGTTTTTTCTTTAGCTTCTGAAACTTTGTAGCGAAAAGGTTATAGCGAAAATATCACGATGACCTATTTTAGATGAAATTATGGAGCTTGCAAAAACCATAACTTCCTCATACCATATCTCCTAAAATATAGCGATACAAGGTCTAAAATTCGGACGCATAGTTCAGAAAGATTTCTTCTCAAATGGGTTTTGTTTTTAGCTTCTAAAACATCGTAGAAAAATAAGTTATAGTGAAAATACTACGATGACCTGTTTGGAGCAGCGAAACCCTAAAATCCAAAGCTCTGATACCAAATGTTATGAAACCAGCTCACAAAAAGATAGAAAAGATAGATGAACGCCTTAGAATTCAGCCTCTTCGAGGGGGAAACCTCCTTTATATTACACAAATGAACAATTCTTGGATGATACAAATGACAAGACCTCCTTTCTATATATATGAGTCTAAGGGGTCATAATATAATCAGAGCCGACATAACAATAATAATGTAAGGGCACAATAATAACAATAGTGGGCTTCTATGGGGCACAATAATAATAATATGGGGACTACATGGGCACAACAATATAATAAGGGGGTTGTACTAATAACAATAAGGGGTTACACTAGTGGTATAGGGACCTAACATAACCAAACTTTCATTTTTTTCCAAAAGCCAAATAGTTTCCTTCCCGCTTTTGTTCTTGCATTTTTGTTTTCCATCATAGTGAAGCTAGAATTTATCTCAAATTTTCATGTACAAATTTCCTAATAGAAGTTGTGTTCTTTGATTTACTGCAATTACAGCTGAATGACAGTCACAAGAACATTTTTCCAAAATACAACATGAATTGGCATCAAAGACCACCCCACTCTACTTGTACAAAAACATTGTCAGAAATGGCGTAAAAAGTAGTCCATAGTTGCACTCTGGATCAACAACTTTTGTTGATCCTTTGAATGATGAGTTTGCAAAAGTGCATCTATTATCCTTTGTCAAATCAAGAACATAGGTATCCTTCTTATTTCTTTCTTTTTTCTATTAACAACAACTTCCTATAGTATATGAATTTTTTCATTTTTCACCAAACATGTTGTAAGCTAACAACCAAATTTCTTTCACAAAGTAGATGCAAGGAGTGCTAAAAGAAAACAAATGTTTTCTCTCCTCCTTTCAAACGGATACGCAGTAAATGCAAACATATTATTCAACCAAACGCAACAGTTAAATGCACACTATGTAAAGATAGCACAATATTTAGTTATGAGCATATTGTTGAATGCACATTGGAAATAGATGACTGCAAAATTGATTGCATGTTATAAATGCCACAATTAAAAGAACATTGCCTAGTAATGCTAAGATAAGTTTTCAGCAATACATGCATAGTGTATCATCTACAATTTTCAATCTAAGAAAACTATGTATTCAAGATGTTTTCAGTTTAACAATTAACAAAATCACTACTAAAATCAAAGAACTATGATCAACAAAAAATTACCTCTTGTGTTCATCACGTTCATATATTTTGACAGTTAAGATATTTGTCCACTTTGCAATTTTCTTCATAGATATTTTGTTGACTTGTAATCTACAAAAATTTGCAGATACACTAATGTATATATTTGTTTTTCTTGCAAGCTCCAAAATTGCAATATAGAAGAACATCATGTTCACTACATCACTGATGATTATTGAAATGACTTTTATCAAAGATTGTTTTTTTCCCACCAATCCTTGTTCTTGTTTTTTTAAACTTGTGTATCAAACAGGTTTCCTTTTATAAATGAAAACAAAGAACCAAATGGAAAATATGAAATATGAGAGTTCAAATACATAAAAAATTCTTTTTGGACATTGGATCATTTTATTAATTAGATTATAGGATCTTAGTTGCACAACAACATAATGTAACTCCAAGAAACTTATTATGACACATTAAAAGTATGTACACTTTTTGTTTTCCTTGCAATACTTACTTTCATTTTCATTTGTTGTCTAGGGAAAATTTTAAGGATGGAAGTTTATCTTAAATTTTAGAAACCTTGGCGAATCTTACTAGTCCTCAATATGTAAATTGTAAAAAAAATTATGATATTTTTGTAAAAATGTTTAGGTTTCTAATTATTTTATATTAGTATAAATAATTTTTGGGCGATTTTTGGGGTAAAATAATTTTATACTATAAAATTTGGGTGAATCAATTTTCAAAAAAATGAAAATTGGCAAATCTTTTTTTTGGAAAAAGCACAGGAAATTAGCCCACTTGCGAATATTAGCCTCTAAAATTTTCCCTGATCAACTTGTCTACGTGGGTGGAAACTGGACTCTAATTGATCCAGGTGGCTCCAAACATATGCAGAAGTCCCAGAGGACTCAGAAAGGGGAAAATTAAAAGTGGTCAGATTGCTCCCAAACTAGTAACAAATCGAAGTGCTCGTCGCCCTGATTCCAACGGTGTAAATGACACTCAAATCCAAGCTCGTATGAGGGAGAACGAGCTAGTCAAAGTTGAGTTGTGGGCCAAGTTTAAGTGTCCTACAATTTGACCGACCCATGGGCATGAAACCTAGCTCCCGAAAGCGGGCAGATTTGTTGAATCATAAATTTTTCCAATATCCCCTATATTAGACAAAATCAAAAAAATCTCTTTTATATATATATATATATATATATATATATATATATATATAGAATATACATATATATATATATATATATATATATATATATATATATATATGTATATATATATATATATATATATATGTATATATATATATGTATATATATATGTATATATATATATATGTATATATATATATATACACACACACATATATATATATCTACATACATATATATATATGTGTGTGTGTATATATATATACATACATATATATATATACATATATAGATATATATATATATATATAGATATATATATATATATAGATATATATATATATATATATATATATATATATATATATATTTATTTATTTATTTATTTATTTATTTATTTATTTATTTATTTATTTTAAGGGGTGACAGGCCACCAACCCACGCCACCCCACAACGACCAACACATAAAAAGTTTTATTTAAAATATGGCTGATGGGCCATGACACCCGTCGGCCCCCAACCAACTTCATAAACATTATAACAAACGATGTATTAAATGGGGTGGGCGGGCCACCTCCGGTGGACCCAGCCCACACCCCAACCCACCATACCATATACGTATAAACAGAGCTAGTGGGAGTTGAACCCACGGCCAGCGGGCCCACCGACCCCACCCACATGTCAGCCCCATGTGGTGTACTACCAAACCAACCCACAATGCATCGCACATTAAATGCATTAATATAGCAACCAAAACGTGCCATAAATGTAACCGTTGGGATCATAATAAATTGCGCAACATAAAATGTTAACAGTCGACTAATTTCAAAGGGGCAGAGGATTTGACACCGCGAACTCCACCCTCCTAAGCTACTCTGCCACCAACGTGCCACAACTGCCCTTTTGTTATCTCCGCCCCAAAACATTACATAAACCCGACATTATTTGCACGGGCAAAACGGAGGAGGTAAGGACCAAACGACAGATTTGAGAACGGAGTTGTGGAACGGAGAACGAAACCATGACGTAGTTCTAGGAGGAAAAATGTGGCACAGAAATCGAGACAACAATTTTTAATTAATTTTTACGGGTGGAACCATGATCCTGGAAAAGCACAGGCGGAACCATGATTGAGCCAAATTTTTAGGAGGGTGAAATTTTGCTAGTGTCCAAATTGGACAAACTTTATGTCTATCCTACACCTCTCAGCGACACGAACCTGATGGTGCAAACATAATTTTGAGTAGCAGATCTTCAGGTGACCCAGAGGAGGGAATATTTGAGGAATCCAGGGGGAATCTAAAAGATTCCTGTAGCCCCATATTTTCACTTTGTCAGAATTCAAAAATTTGACAATCGATTTTACACTATTCAACGCCATGAATCTGATGGTGTAATCAGATTTTCTATTTGATCATTCCATTTTTCGGCCACTTTTCAAAGTGGAGTGTAGGTATCAACATTCAATGTGCGAGCAGTCATTTCCATGAGATTCGATGCCATGAGATTGATGGTGCAGCCAGATCCAACAGTTTATCATCCTCTTCTTCTGATAACTCCTTGATGTGAGGTATATGCAATGTGATCATGTACTTCTTTGTCTCTTTGCTTGAGATGCATTTTGATGTATAGATCCCTGTTTGATGTTTGATGTGGGATCTTGTTTTGTTCTTGATGTGAGATTTACTTATTGTCATGTTTTGATTGATCCCTTTTTCAGCATGTTGACGGGATACTCATGTGTTGCCATGTATGTTTGAATTGAGATCCCTTTGATGCCATGTTGGCGGGATGCTCATTATTAACATACGTGAAATCAGCCATGTTGATAGGATTCCTTTTGTGAATGAGAGTTCCTATAGCAGAACATATCTTGGAGCCACTCCTGCATGAGGGCATATTCCTTGTATGATAGAAAAAATACATGCATGTACATCATCACTCTTTCCATCACTTAATGCAACAGCCTACACCATCTTGACACCAAGGCCCGGAGACGTAGTCCCTCCTGGACGAACTCCATTATCAACGTCTTGTGTATTATGTTGGTTATTCTTGTCATGTTCCTCCTTCTTTACAACATGCATTTATGTTCCTTTATGCTATTTTAAATGCAATTCTAATCACATCACAAAAGCAAAAGATTTTGGTTAAATCCAAGAGTTGAGTCAACTCGAATCAAGTTTGGTATCAGAGTGGTCTTTGCGTGGATGTGAATTGCAAGCCAGATCAATGGAATGTGCAGTGATGGAGGACAACAAAGTGATGTATGAGACCATGCTCGGAATTTCCCAAAAGGTGGAAATAATGTATGAAGATCTACAAAAAGAGACAGAGGAAAAGGAGCAATTGCAGCTTCAGTTGCGATCCACGGAAGAGGCCCTAAAAGAACTGAAGCACAACAACCAGAATCTTCAAACAGAGAATGTTGAATTGAAGATGCTTCTACATGAAGAGAAAGAGAAGAAACAAAGTTTGCTACAACAACTGCAAGCTAAGAACGAGGCCTTGTAAAATTTTCAGCATGACCCATGTGAGGTAAAAAGTAATTCTCCATCTTCATGTATATTTCCTGATGATGATTTCGTTGTTTTTGAAAATAATACCACAGGAATTGGCTCCAAGCTGTTGAGGAAAATGGGGTATGAAGGAAAAGGCTTGGGAATTAATGGCCAAGGCATTGTCAACCCCCCATCAAAGTAAAGGAATTACCCCGTCAGGCAGGACTTGGGTATGTCAGAAAAGGAGTTGGGGAATGTGCTGAGACAGCCAGTGAACCACCAATGACAGATGATGAGAAGCCCTCATCAGTTCTTTCTAACTTGACAGTTGAGGTAAAGGATGTTGATTTCCTTTCAGTTTCGTCTTCACATAGTATGATTTCTGTTGGAAATTTGGAGATCACATTTACAGGGACAAACATGAGGCTCCTTACTAGAATGAGGTACAAGGAGGAAAAAGAACTTGGTGTTAATAACCAAGGCATAACTCAACCATTGGAGGTTGTGTAGAGACCTCTATTTGCAAGCTTGGGATCCACCAAGGGAGAATGCTCGAAGGTGTCAGATGCTTCCGAGACATCATCGAGGAAAGAGAATGATGGGAAAACATCCCCATCATCCCATGGCAGAATCCACTGTAGGAAAAGAGCTAAGGCAATCTCTCATCGCCATAATCACACCAGAGGCAGCAAGGAAGGGTATAACCAATATCAATATTCGAATGTTCATTTCGATTATAATCATGTTGTTAATGATGGACATAAAACAAGGCATCGAAAAACATGTACTTTTTGTGGATTACATAACCATACATTTCCTAAGTGTTGGAAAAGAATAGCAGCACACAAAAGGATGAGGCGTGAAAGACCCTCTCAACAACAGGTAAAGAAACATGTTAAGCAAATTTGGAGGAAGAATATGTATTGCAGTCATTGCAACAGAGGTGGCCATAAAAGAGCTACTTGTTGGAGGCTCCATCCAAAGTAGCGCCTTAAAGACAAAGCGTCGGTGCATGAACCAGGTGAAACAGTTGTTCGACAAGCAAAACAACCACAGGGAGATGACCCATTCACATAGATAAGTGAAAAATGGTTTCTAGAGATGTTAGCCTATCATGGTCATGTTTTTGTAAATCAATTGTTGCATTTTTAAATGTAAAGTGATGATGTGTTTTTCCATCACCTGTTAAGCAACAATGATGTCTGGTCATATTTTGTGTTGAATTTTAAACTTTGAAAGTGATGTTTGTGTTTCCATCACTTGTTAGAGCAACAATAGTGTTTGGCCTTATTTTTGTAAATCATGTGTTGCAGTGATGATGTGTTTTCCATCACTTGTTGAAGCAATAGTGATATTTTGGCCTTGTTTTCATAGCTAGGGTATTGTTTCCATTTTGATGTAAACTTGACCATCAAGTGTGTGTTATAAACTCGTGGAAAGTATGGTATGCTTGGGTAATTAGTCGTTCATGTGAATTAAGCATGTAATTTCCAGAAACTGTACTACATGTTTGTAGAGGGTGCAAGTGTCGGCTCATCGCTTATGGCTCCAAAGGACAAAGGTGAAGGAGAAGGAAGGGTGACTTATCAGACATTTGTAAGTGAAGACAAGGTACAAAGAAGTTGCAGATTATTTTTTCATGCTTTTGGAGGACCAAAAGCTCCTCAGTGGGGAGGATTGATCTAGGTGGCTCCAGACACATGTAGACGCCCCAAAGGACTCAGAAAGGGGAAAAATTAAAAGTGGTCAGATTGCTCCCAAACCAGCACCAAATCAAAGTGCTCATCGCCCTAATTCCAATGGTGTGAACAACACTCAAATCCGAGCTCGTATGAGGGAGAACGATTCAATCAAAGTTTTGGTCAAAGTTGGGTTGTGGGCCAGGTTTAAGTGTCCTACAATTTGACCAACCCCTGGGCATGAAACCTAGTTCCCGAAAGTGGATGAATTTGTTGATTCATTAATTTGTCTAATATCCCCTATATTAGACAAAATCAAAAAAAATCTCTTATTATATATAAAAAAATAAAAATAAAAAAATAAAAAAATATATATTTTATGCAGTGACAGGCCACCAACCCCACCACCTCCCCAATGACCAACACATAACAAGTTTTATTTAAATATTTCCGATGGGCCATGACCCTTATTGGCCCCCAACCAACTTCATAAACATTGTAACAAACAATGTATTAAATGGGGTGGGCGAGCCACCTCCGATGGACCTGGCCCACACCATATCCATATAAACGGAGCTGGTGGGAATTGAACCCACGGCCGGTGGGCCCGCCAGCCCCACCCACACAACGGCCCCATGTGACGTACTGCCAAACCAACCCACAATGCATCACACATTAAATGAATTAATACAACAACCAAAACGCGCCATAAATGTAATGGTTGGGATCATAATAAAATGTGCAACATAAAATATTAACAATCAACCAATTTCGAAGGGGTGGAGGATTTGACTCCACAACCTCCACCCTCCTAAGCTACTCCACCACCAACGTGCCACAACCTCCCTTTTGTTATCACCACCCCAAAACATTACATAAACACGACATTATTTGCATGGGCAGAACGGAGGAGGTAAGGACCGAATGACGGATTTGAGAACAGAGGTGTGGAACGGAGAACGGAACCATGGCGCAGTTCCAGGAGGCAGAACGTGACACAGAAATCAAGACAGCATTTTCTAATTAATTTTTGCAGGCAGAACCATGATCTTGGAAAAGCGTAGGAGGAACCATGATTGGGCCAAATTTTCAAGAGGGTGAAATTTTGTCAATGTCCAAATTGGACAAACTTTATGTCTATCCTACACTTCTCAGTGACATGAACCTGATGGCGCAAACAAAATTTTGATCTGAGTAGTAGATATTCAGGTGACCCAAAGGAGGGAATATTTGAGGAATCTAGGGGGAATCTAAAAGATTCATGTAGCCCTAGATTTTCACTTTGTTAGAATTCGGAAATTTGACAGTCGATTTTACACTATTCGATGTCACGAATCTGATGGTGTAATCAAATTTTCCATTTGATCATTCCATTTTTTGGCCACTTTTCAAAGTGGAGTGCAGGTGTTAACATTCAATGTGCGAACAATGATTTCCATGAGATTCGATGCCACAAGATTGATGGTGCAGCCAGATCCAGCAGTTTATCATCCTCTTCTTCAGATAACTCCTTGTGTGAGGTATATGCAGTGTGATCATGTACTTATTCGTCTCTTTGCTTGAGATGCATTGTGTTCTATAGATCCTCGTTTGATGTTTGATGTGGGATCTTGTTTTGTTCTTGATGTGAGATGTACTTATTGTCATGTTTTGTTTGAAATACCTTTGTCATCATGTTGACGGGATACTCATGTGTCGCCATGTATGTTTGAATTGAGATCTCTTTGATTCCATGTTGGCAGGATGCTCATTATTAACATACATGAAATTATGCCATGCTGATAGGATTCCTTTTGTGAATGAAAGTTCCTACATCGGAACATATCTTGGAGCCACTCCTGCGTGAGGGCATATTCCTTGTATGATAGGAAAAACATATGCATGTACATCATCACTCTTTCCAGCACTTAATGTAGCGGCCTACACCATCTTGACACCAGGGCCCAGAGACGTAGTCCCTCCTGGACGAACTCCGTTATCAACGTCTTGTGTATTATGTTCTTGATTCTTGTCATGTTCATTCTTCTTTACAAGATGCATTTGTGTTCCTTTATGCTATTTTAAATTCAATTCTAATCACATCACGAAAGCAAAATATCTTGGTTAAATCCGAGAGTTGAGTCAACTCAGATCACTAATATAGATAAATTATGCTAGTATTTCGCGTGATAATTGGGATATATATAGTATATTCAAGTAGTGAGGAATCTTTACTTCAATTGCTTATAGTGATCAATTGAATTTGAAGTTGTTTGACCATGTGCGCATTGTTTTTATTCCATTCTCGTGACAATTTAATTCAGTAATATGAGTTGAAAAATAGCTAATTAGTCAATTTGCGAAATGCATTAGGGTTTAATTTATTTTTGAGTTCTTTGACCTTGCATACATTTGAGTAAAACTATTATAAGAGACGATCTTTGGCTCAGTATTTTGAGTAGTTTTGTTATATGGCTCAGTATTATAAGTGTTTGAAAAAATTAATTCCTTATGAAGGATGTTTATATTTAATTAGTTTGAACTATGTATGATTGTGGAAAGTTCAAATTTAGTAAAATTTGACAAAATGTGTAATGATTAATTTTGAATTTTGAATTCTAGAAACTAATGAGTAGTTCAGCATTTAAGAATTGTGTTCCTTTTTATGGCAATGGATTCTATATTTAAACATGTTTCCAAATGTGGATTTGACTATACCAATTTTGAAATCAAATCACGAGCAAGAGAAATTTATTGACTTAAAAGGCAGACAATATGCAACAACTTAGCTAATTTATTTGTCTGTGAAGGGTCTTATTGAAACCACAACTTCAAAGGTGAATACAACTCTCAACTCAAGAAATGTTGATGGTCGACAGCTGAATGTTGGGGCAGTTTATGTTCCTGAACAACCTAGACTGCAAGTCTTCATCAATTAGAGTTCATCGAGGAACAATGAAACTTACAATACTCTTGTATCATTTTATCCCACTAGTTACAGGTCAGATGGAGAATCAGAGTCTATGGATGAAAGCATGTCAACTAGTGATTCTACAAAAAGTTCAGAGGTTGAATATATGGATAATGATAATTCCACAGTTGTTGCTTCTCTGGAGAAGAAAACCTTGTAGAATTTGTACATTTCAAAGCATTCAAACTCAAAATCAAGACAAGGTGTGGTTTCAAGAGTTAAATTCTTAGCTTCTATTTTTAAATGATACTTGCTTTCATAATTTTAGTTATTTTCAACGTTTTTCTAATATCTCCCTTTTCAATATTTTAAATATTGTTCAAATTTCTTATGTTTCCAACTTGGCAAATTAAATTTTACTCATTAGTGCTAATTTTGCAAGAAAAATTTTCAACAAAAAAAATTGTTGGGTGAAATGGCATGTGTCACATGAAATCTTACTTTATTCTTGTCTCTATTTTGTATGTGATGTTCAATAAAAGATGCAAAATTATGTATATTGTAGGAAAATTATGTTATTCATTCTTTTGTATTTAAGTCATCCTTTACTTCAATCATTTGCTTTGTTATTTGTTTATCACTATACAACTACCGTAATTATTACATGGGGGAATTGTGTGCTATATTTGTGTGAATCACTTGCCTATAAATGTTACCCCTGCCCAAGTTGAAGAAGAATTCAAACTTTGGGTCAATTAAGCCAAATGGGATACAAGTTAGGAGCAAGGTTTGGACACATGCATGGTTTTTGCTGTAAGAGACATTTGTATTAGTTATTATGCTTTTGATATCTCAAATTATTTGACCTTGTTTACAGCAAGGAGCATTTTTTTTCTTTTGTTGAATTTGAAAAAATGGCTTCAGTTCAAACTGCGCTTCAGGCATTTTCTCTTTATAAAAAACAGTTAATATCAAGTGTATTTGAAATGCACATCCTCACATTTTGTATTGATGGATTATGGGAATCTTTGGAAATGATTTCTCTCTTGATTGTACATGCATTTTTTTGGTATGCATTCACTTTTTGTTTCTAAAACAAGAATGTTGGTCTAAATAAAGTATGCATTTGTTTTCACTTTCTTGTGAGATTTTAGTTGCCAAATCTCAATGTTCTTTGCTTTGTTTGCATGTCTTTTAGAATGATACCACAATCATTAGTTTGGCCATAGTAGAGGTTTTTGGATACTACATGATTAAGTGGTTATATTAAATGTTATTTACGTTCCATAATTTGTTGTTAATTGTTATTTCTCATCATTTTACTATTAAAGCATATCCTACTACAATTAATGGGTGTCAAGCATTTGTTGAGGAGAAAAAAGCCACATCTGGGACTAGAGGTAGTCAACATAAATAAAAATTTGTTAAGGTTGATACTTTTGATCAATCTATGTTACTTGTGAATTGTTTATTGCATTGTTCTTGTTTTATGTATAAATTCCTTTTGCGAATAGAAGAAATCTCCTTAGACCTAGTGGCTTGATCTAGAAACAACCAAGACAAAACTACTATGCTTTCCTTAGAGAAGTTTGAAATATGGGAAGAATACCTACTTGGAATCCAATGCAAGTTTCCTCCTTCTCCTTTCTTGCAAGCTTCAGATCCAACTCCAATTGCTAAAAGTGGAACTTGCAAAACATCCAAAACAAGCAAGAGAACCAAAACATATAAATAACATATACAAACAACTCTAAACAAGAAGCCAAGGATTCATTGTTCTACATATGCATAAATGAGACATAATGTATAGGAAAACAAGGCACTTTTTTATTAATAAAAGTAGGAGAAGATTACAACCCTTGTAGGCCTTGACCTTGTAGATCTCTCCCAACTATCTTGTCCTTCCTTTGCCATAATAAAAATCCTTCAATCACACCTCAAGCACATGGATGGATTATGGAACTCTAGGCACAAATCAGCAGCATGAGGGCATAACTAAGAGTCTCCAAAAGCCAACCCGGACTCTCTGGGAAGCAATGAATTTATAAGGTAAATGAGGAGGTTTGGGATTTAACATTCTAGGGCTTAGATCCATATTAGAGATAGGTAAGTTATATGGGATAAGAGATAAGGCCTCAAGATTAAGTGTTCAAGATCTTGTTCACCAATAAATGGTTAAAACCACTTCTGAAGCTTCTGAAAGAGAAACTTCGACTTTTATTTTTTACTCATTTCCCACTATCAGCACACTTTTTGGTCAAGCAACTTAAATTGGCCAGTGTAGTTGGCTTGTGTGAAAACTACGCCATCGCAGGTTGACCTAAAGGGAAGTGCGTTGATCTTCAAAAATAAGTTTTTTAGCCAATGTAATCTAGGATTCTTGGAACGTTTAGCAAGGAGATGATTTTGGCTCTGTAGGAGACGATTGCAAAATGTGAATGGATGATGATTGATCTGGGTTCAAGGCCATTTGATTAAATGTGACAAAATGACATGTAACATTTTTTGTGTTTTAGCCACTCGTGGACACCCTTTTCCTACTAGATAGGGCTTCAAAAATGATGGAATAAGGGTACACGGGGCTTTTGTTAACTAACGCGGTGGAATAAATGATTTTGTGAATGGGGCCTATGGTAATTAAGGAAACAAAAGAGATATAGAAATTATGAGTTATCTATGAGTTCATTTGGAAGCCCCAATCCATTCTTTCATATATAACTAGGTCATTGAATATTCTAAGCCTTTTATATCACATCACATTCCAACCAATGTTGTTCCCTGTTGTGAGCTCATAAATTGATGTTATGAAATACAAAATATTTCTTCCCTTATACCCATAGTGTCTAGTGGTTTTGCAGCAACAATGATGTTCATGAATCAATAGGAGTTCTCATCACAATAAGTGAGGCAGTTACATATTTATTGTTTAAAATGTATGGTGACATCATGGACCTTGGAGCTGGCAATGCCACCCTTATTATTGTCGAGGTCTTTTTTGGGTTATATGATTCTGATATGTCTATATGAGTTACTCCAGAAAGGGTATGGATTGGGGTGTGTCATTTCATTGTTCATTGCTACTAATATATGGTATGTACCTTTATCTATCGTAGGTGTTGTTTGGATTTTATTTTGTTCTCTCTTTCCAAAGAACTGTAGGCAGTGGTATTTCTATAAGTCCATTAATTGTCTAGTTTGGCTTCTATATAAATCTTCATAATTTGATTTTTCTCTTGTGAAATTGCAGAATCTACCAAATGTTACTAACCTGCTTGTCAGAGTTTTGGCTATTCCCGTTGTAATATACTTCCAAGGTTTTCGTGTTCTTTTTCCTGTGAGCTCAAAGAATGCACATGGCTAGTAGGGGCCATATCCCATCAAGTTATTTTATACCTAAAACATGTCAATTATTCCACAACAGATTTTATTTCAAATTTGTATTTTATTTCCTATTTATAATTTATTTTAGTATTTTATTTAGGAAATTTGAAAATGCATTTATTCGGAATCTGGATATAGATAGTTTCAGTGGTAGTTTCATTTGTACTAGGCATGTCTAGAATGTATTTTACTATTTTTTTGCAATTTCTTTACACAAAGTACAATGGGAACTTTCCTACTAGTATATTACACAAGTGGAAGGAGTCTAAATATTCAACAAGTGGTAGCCAATTCCTATAGGTGTTACTGTTTATTACTTACTCCACCTTCGAGGTAAATGCATACACAGTGTGTTATGTTTCGGTCAATAAAACTAGTTTAATATTAGTGAGAACCATAATAGGGGAAATTTTCTCTATGAATGGATACTGCCACATATATCCAAAGATTCCCTATCTTACATAGCGATTGTGTGTAATAAATTATCATTGATATACATCTTGGAAGGGATGTTGGGTTTCTGTGCATTTATTGTTGTAACACTAATCATGGTTTTTTGTGTTTGTAGATGTTGATGGGTTTGAGATCCACTACCTCAAAATCAAGAAGCCTGGTACTATTGAAAAAAATGCAGAAGAAATAGAGGACTCAACATCTTATTAAGCAGCAGAAACAGAGGACTCAAAATCTTCTCCTCAACAGGTAACTTTAGAACTAAGAACTCTTATATTTCTTTAAATTAGATCATGAAGTCAATAAATTGGTTCTTTTTGGGTCTTTGTCACAGTTTCATTGGTTTTCTACTTGTACAAATCTTATCAACCATGTCACAAGTTCAGCATGATGCAGGAATTCATCTAGTTTGAATTTAAGACAAATTTGCATTCATTCATTTACTTGTTTTGAGTTTGAAAGTCCATGCATTTCCGAAAATGACATCAAATATAATTTTCTTAGGCTATGATGATACTCATGGTATAAGTACAAAGGATTACTTTGTGTTGATGATATTCTAGCAATGTTTTGTGTTCATGTTACATATTTAAATAGTTTTGAGTCCTTTTTGGATAGGTGAGATGGAGCTTCACATTCACTAGTAAAACAAAAAGGACTTAATAGAGATGGAAGGCAAAAGTTGAAGGAAGTGAATGAAAACAACAGTTTAAAAGGGCATGAAAATAAGATAGAATCTTTGTGAGACATGATTGGTGGTAAAGGAAGTGCAATGGCACCAAGAGGTTCTCCTAGAGAGTGACTTGATCCTCATTGCCATAAAAACCAGTTTGAGCAATTTGCTTAGTTTTACTTTGACTTGTTCTTGAACAAAAAATATTTTATTAGAATTTTGTCACAAATTTGAACTTTTCAAGTTTACTTGAAAGGAGGATGATTTGCGGAGTTAACCATTTTCTATATATGCATGCCTTCAAGAAGTAAAATTTATTATGGTAAAGTTCCAATGTTTGCTTGTTTCTTTTTTGTTAAAAGTACACATGATATCGTACCTAATTCTGTGTCAAGTTTGCTCCTCTAGCCTTTCTAGTTGATACCTATAATATTCTGAACATTTCTACATGAATGGTAATCATATGGCCTACCTTTGAATTATGTCACCTTATTTCAATTATGTTTGTTGACTATATTTACGGTTTAGGTTGAGAGGCAGTGCAATGTAGTCTTTTGTAGGTTTATGTGATTCACTTATGGCAATTACGATGCTTCAATCTAATTCAAAAATATATATTCATAGTAGTTCACAATAGTCTTATAATAGTGTTATTATTTTGTATTAATATTCCATGTTTTCCTTTCATGATACTAGAAAATTGAGGAGTTTCATTTTCTGTGTTCATAATCTCTAAAAATCTTTATTTCTCGAGGTATATGTAGATGTTTGCGGAAAATTTGTGACAATTTTAATTGGAAATTATTTTAACAGACCTAAGTCATAATTGAAATTTTAAATTTATAAACTTTGTATCTGAAAATCTTCCTAAAAACCATTGTAATAGTAACACATCATATTAATATAAGGCATCATATTATGAAAGAAATTTTATGTTGAATACTTTTTTTTCCGAAGAAAAAGCGTAAACTTTTTATTAAGGAAGTAAAAAGTTTACATTGCATATGCTAAAGCATCTCTGGTTGAGCTGTAAAAACTGCTTTTGTTTTTTCCACAAAAACATCCTGCCTTTTGCTAGAGACCGACTGTTCCTCGAAAGGAAAGCTGCACATCTAAAATACCTTCATTCTGTTCGGTCAAGAACCGTGACCTCCCTTACTTAAAGGGGCTGAAAAAACCATCGAAAAATAATGGGTCTCCTCAAAAGAGGAAAACGACCCTTACAAACTGCGTATATTGTGTAAGCTGCCATATAAATATTCATATAAAAGTCTTGATATTGTTTTCAAAAAGATATTTAAAAGCTTTTGAAAGAAACGCTGCAAAAAAGATCTAAAATGCTAGTCATGGGGCGGCTGATCTGATCTGCTGATCTGTCCCTGTTTTTCCTCTATAATTTGCCAGCTGCCCAGATTCTGCTGCAAACCTTCCTTAGAAAGTTTGTCGGCTGAATCATTCCGGTCCCTGAAAATATGACATAAAGAGAAACTGTTAAAAGAAGATTTTAATACCTGAATTTCCTCCAGCAAAAGTTTAAGGATTTGATTTTTGCATGTACTTTGTCCATTGACCCATCTAACAACATTTAATGAGTCTCCGAAGATCTGAATTGAGTGGGTGTTCCTTTGGATGAATTTTATGTTGAATACTTGTACTATAATAAATTCTACATTCTTAAGATTCAGTAGTAGGTATTTTAAGGTTATTTTATGCAAAAAAGTAGTGGCATGCCACCACGTGGCTCTTGTTATTATATATGAAAAATTTTGTGTCGGAGGAAGGCATAAAAGTACATGAAAGGTAGAGTAAGTATATATATTTCATTCTATATTCATTCAATTGTTTAAAGGAATTAATAGAAATAATATAAACTAGCATTTACCAAAAGGTGCAAAGGTACGTCGATAGAAGCATAGATGAATGTAGAGAGACAAAGAGCACTACAGAAAACAAGGATGTGGGCATGGAAGGCATGAGGAATCAATTCTTCATCTAGAATTTTGGTTGATATTTTTTCCTTTTTGCAGTGAAGCCAATAGAAACAATGTTGGATGAATCAGTTGATGAGTCAATGGATTCAAATGGAATTTTAAATCGGCTTCCTTTCATTAATGAATTTCCCAAGGAAATATTATTTAGCACAGTTCATATATTTTTGCAACAATATGGCTCTCATCTCTTGCCTGTACTAAAGATAATTCGAGCAAAATATGAAGGGAAATCTGATTCGATACGTGAAAATGTCATCCAATTTTAAGTGGGAATGGATCTTGCACTCTCGGCCAGGGAAACCAAAATAACAATTGTACACTCTAGAGCCCTTACATGCACTTTAATGACATGTGGAAAAAAAATCCACATTTCTTTTAAATCTAACTCTGAAAATGGCTCAAGTGCTCAAATAGGTGGAGCAAGGGATTAGACTTCCACTCTCCAAATTATATTATCAAGATTTTCATGAGGCTTTCCCAAAGCAACCACCTTTGATCAATTCTTTCCAATAGTATATTTTCCTTTGTCTTCACAAGGAAGTTCAGAGGTCTCACTCATAGGACTACATCTTATGTCTGCGGGAGGAATAAAGCAAACCATGGATAGTCTAGGAACATTGAAGGAAACTTCTTTAATCATTTGCACCTCTTCCACAAGTCTTTGTGTGGTTCACTGCAACCTCTTTGAATCTGAACAAGGAAACAATTCTTAGCCAAAATGAGAAATCATGACACCATCTACATCTTTGTAGTCCTCCATGAATGAATTTATTTTTATTTCTTGGTAAATTGCATCACCTCCAGTGGATTGGATGTGAGTAAGATGAGAATCCTCCATGTAAATCAAAAGCCCATTTATCTGGCTGAAGTATCCAAAAATAACATGCCTAACAATGTATGCAAGACCATCACTCCTAGTTGTCAATGTTGATGGATCTAATGAAAGCTTAAGGATGAACCAGTATTCTGCATTGATTTTCTTCTCCCCAATGCATTTTTCATTGGAAAACATGGTTGGAGTTGATATTGGATCCAAACCATGCACAAAGGACAAGAAAATGACATGATTAACTAAGCATCGGCCAATTTTGAAAATAAATCTTGCTAATTATCCCATGTTCATAACCATGAATCAAAGATTCAAGTTTGTTCAATTCTTTATCACTAACATTGGAATTCGATGTTAGTTTATTTTAGAGAATTTTACCATTATACTCTTTCATTACAATGGCAATTTGGATAGATGGATGGAATGATCTGTTAATATTGGAAACCAATAAAGATAAAATCATTAGAGATTTGATAGATAGCTTAGCTCATTAGAGATTTGATAAAATCATTAGGTCCTTTTTTGTATACTAATTAATATATTAGTGGCTAAATTGACCAAAAATAAGTAATCTATTATAATGTGAAAAATCCCTTTTCTCTAAGAGTATTAAGTGGCAGAGTACAATTTAGGAGATATTTTTGGATGATATGTTCAGGTGATGATAGAAGATGTATTTAGGATCTTCAGACAGAATAGTATTCTCTTTGTATATCATAAAATGCTACGTAGCATCTACAAAATGCAATATCTTTTTTATTGATGTAAACACACACAAAAACCCATGAAATTAAAAATTAACGAATAATAATAATATCTTATTAACATTATTTAGAATTAATATAATTTTTTAATAAATTATTTATTATCATGGTATTAGTTAGTTCATGGTGCATATGTTTGCAAGGAAAGTGCACAGAAAATGGATCTCGAATCCTTTGGCACTAAAATGGGCTAAGATTGGTGCATTTAAGAGAAACGTCGAAGACGAGAAGTTAAAGAATTTGAATTTCATCCTAACTACTAGGGAAAGAACCTTAAAAAATCTACACACACCTAGGAATCATGTATGTTGTTGTTCCAAGAAATTCTCTCATTCCAACTCGAAGAGAGAATTATTAGAGTACAAAGTGTGATAATCATGTAGAAGTTACTTTCATGGTATATAAAGGTGAGAGAGAAATGGTTGCAGCTAATAATTTACTGGGTGAATTTTAGTTGAGTGGAATTCCAGCAACCTATTATAGAGTGCCAAGCATTGAAGTTTTCTTTGAAGTGTATGGAGATGGAATTCTAAAGGTATAAGCTTGATTCCTTTGATGTGCATACACTTTCTAGAGAAAATTAGAGGGACCTGAGATCTGAGCACCATCCAACTCTAACAGCACAAACCATCCAACTCTAGCAGCACAACAATTTCCCCTATTCTAGGCAGATCATTACCCTACAGGGGTTGGGTAGCAACCACCCTCTTTGAAAAAAGAGGAACAAAATGCCCACCTTCTTCAAGGGTAGAACTAGGCCCTTTTGTGGCAAGCCAACAAAGCCATTCCCATAGGAAAAATAGAAGAATACACCTCCAAAATGATGGGAGAGATCTCAGAAAAATCAAGAAAAAAGGGGAGGCAACATAACATATTGCAATAGAGCAGAGTCACGAGGTAGCATAAAATTCACCATGGTGTCAAGCGGGTAGATAGGACAAAGTTCTTTCAAAGCATTGAACACAAACACAAGCATCTCTAATATATCAATTGTATATTAATTTTTGGTTACCTAAGCATTTCATCTTGCAAAGTTTTAACCTATAGAGCAAAATTTACAATTTGCAAGGCTTGATGCAAGGAACAAGGCATCGGTTTTCCTTTCTTATTTTAACTTTTGAATCCAACTATAATAATCATTTTTTCTAAGAGTCAATAGGACAATTTTGTAACATTTACGTGGTTCATTTCCAACATATATCATGTGGACTGAGGTTGTACTTGAATTTCAATCTAGTTTAAATTAAATGAGTATCAGACAAAGCAACACTATAGTTGTTGAGCTTCATTTTATGGACTTCATGGTGATGCACTATAGTATAATATTTGTTGAGCCCCGAAAGCACACTTTTCCTACACATTTTCTTAAACTTTCTCCATCCACCTGGACCTCATAAGCTATCAACATCATTGCATATTGAGTTTAAAAGAGCACATAAAGTGGTTTTCTAACTATGTTCTGTGTTTGTTGTTTGAACTAGATTTTTGGTCATAAGCTACGGAATCTTGTCACTTTCCACAGCCAATTCAACTTTCTGCAGCCTTTTTGTTAAAGTCTATATTGTAGGTGTCTTCAGGCAAATCGAGCCACATGGGCAAGTTGAAAATGATGTGGACATGGACCGAGTCCTATTGGCTCAGTCGAATTCATCAAAGAAGGCCGTGGTCAAAGGTGGTCAAGCGGTGGTAAAATATAGGAGTCCTACAGCAACAGGACTCTGTTTCCAAACACGTGAAGACTTGCGTGGCCATTCCTAGATCTCTGGGGACATATCGACACCTGTGGATTACTCCATAAGGTGAATCCAACAGCCACCCTCAATAGATTTAATCATCACGGCAGCCATGATGCTAGATCCATGACATTGTCGTTCACGTGTCCTCTGTCAGTGCAGTTTTTAGGAAATCAGTTATGTAGCCTTATGTTATAAATAATGTGTTTCCATACACATAATAGTTAGTCTTTTTGAATGTATTGTTGACTGTTAACGAGCCCACTGTGCCGTGACATTGTTTCGTTGTTATGACTGCGTTCTGAATATATGAGAAGACTCTGTTTTTTAGCATAATTCGTGGTTGATAGTTGTTGCCCGAGGTTGTGCAGAGGGCCCCTGCACATGCCGAGGTTTTGTTTCATACTGCTGTACAGTTTCATGCTATGTTTCTTTACATTCATTATGCCATAGTTATTCACTTGTATATATTGCATTTCTTATGGTACTAACGTTTTATTTTTGTCCATAATTTTACATCCTTTACATTGCTGTTAACGCTGATCAGTGTATTTGTTCCAGATTACAGTAGGCAGCCCGGGCATTTGCATATAGTTTTCACAATGACTAATGACATGGAATCAGTCTTGTCCTTCTGCTGACTTATTTTTCTTAGATTTTAATTCCAGCTCTGTTTTTTTTATTTCAGTTCTGTTCATTGGCTTTATTAGTTAGCTTAGATATTAAATTACTCATATCATTGTCAGTTACCTCTGAAAGCCATAGCGAGACTAATGGTGAGGGATTGAAGTATAAGTGTGTAATTTGATATTATTATTATTATTATTATTATTATATATATAGATATCTATATATATATATATATATTTTATTTTTTATTTTTTATTTTTTCTGCAAATTAGATATCAGATTCCTCAAGTTGTTGATGATTAACTCCAAAAGCCATAGCGAGACTAACTGGCGAGGGTTCAGACTATGAATTGATGTGATTTGATTTTAAGTTTACTTTTCTGCAAATAGATATCAGATTGCTCAAGTTGTTTATGATTACCTCCAAAAGCCATAGCGAGACTAACTGGGGAGGGGTCAGACTATGAATTGAAGTGATTTGATTTTAAGTTTAATTTTTTGCA
This sequence comes from Pinus tabuliformis, assembly GCA_031772625.1. Classification (NCBI taxonomy): domain Eukaryota; kingdom Viridiplantae; phylum Streptophyta; class Pinopsida; order Pinales; family Pinaceae; genus Pinus; species Pinus tabuliformis. The sequence goes on from CM062815.1 coordinate 764,891,548, forward strand.
AATATATATCAGATTGCTCAAGTTGTTTATGATTACCTCCGAAAGCCATAGCGAGACTAACTAATGAGGGGTTAGAATATGAATTGATGTAATTTGATTTTAGCTTTACTTTACTTGCAATTTTTGGATTTCTTTGAGTACAGTAGCTTAATTCATTTCTCTTGTATTTAGACAGCAGCAGGGATAATGGTTTCATGATCAATAGTTCACTGTTTGTTTGATTAGAATAGTGGCACATTTTTATTTTCTTTTAGGAATTGATTTCATCATTGCATGTTCTAAGACCTTCTGAGTTTGAAGTTTTGGAAATCATTATAAAGGACATAATTGCCTTGAATATTTATATCCATACTTGTCTTTTATAATTCTCATTTCTCATTAGGAGATAAACGAAGATAAAAACCCCCAAAACAAATAAAAAAATCAAAAACGACAAAAAGTAAGAAATAGGTTATCTTGCACATATAGTGCGCCACACTTCACCAGTTTACAACTCCCGAATTGACAATTAATATAGAATTTTAGGACACTCTAAATTGACCAAACAATATTCCCTTAAAATTTGAAATTCCATTTAAGCATCTAAGTAAAAATAGAAATTCCCAAAGAGTTAAACTACCTTTTGATTATACCCATGCAGTAAAGATGTAAATGTTACGAGGCTAGAAGACCTTTAAAACTAGAAATCGAGGTAATAGGCCAGAAATATCATAGTTCACTATAATCTAATACTTATTTTATTATTGTTTTGGATTTATGATTCTGTATGATTTACAAGATTCACTTAATTATTTTTTGTCATATAATAGGATATGTATACGGTGTGCATAGGGTACGAATAAATTGTTTCTTGTTTCATGCCAAACCCTAGCCATTGGCACATTAAAAATATACTATGCCATATGACTGCATTGAAACAAAACCTTAAAGGTGATGGAAAAATAAAAGCAAATACCTCTGAAGACTCTAGCTCTAGTTGTCAAGGCTTTGTATCTTCCACATCTTCTCTGAGAGGTCCACTACAAGATAAATGGGACATTTCTTTCAGTATTTCCTTTTGCACCTATATGTTTATTTTCAAAGAATTGACATTTCTTCCTATTATTTTAAAATCCATCTCTAGTTCAAGGGCATGATTCCTTTATTTTTCATTAGCTACTAGACCTTTTGAATTCTCCCCTCATTGGATTCAGATGCATCAATACAGTAAATATTCTTTTTAAAAGATTCCAATAGCTTGGCAGACAAGATGATTTCATCTAACAGTGAGAGTGACTGAGCTTGTAGTCCATCAAGTCTATCTCGTAGCTCTTGATCAAGCTTGATCAACCCAAAACCACAACCTTTCACCCTACTTTGCAGTCTCTCCAAAAGGTTAGTATTTTCCCTCCTCAAAGTATTAGCTTCCCACCTGCAGTTCTCCATATGCTTGAGCAAAACTTGCTCTACACCAATCAATCGCAATTGTTCCCTCTGTAGTTTGAAAATACAATCATATGTGTCTTGTGGGTTACTATTTGACTTGTCATTTAGACACTGCAAATATGTCTCAATAGTCCTTTCCTAATCTTTGCATAGCCTTTGAAGTCTTACAGCTAATTTTTGCAACTCATGATTTCCCCTTTCCTTTTCCTTGTAGCTTCTCTTGACTTACTCATGATCATCTTCTGCTTGTTTTGTTTTCTTATATGACTCTGATAGAGATTCCATTAACTGAGTATATTGTTTTCAACATTCTATAATTTTTCTCTATAACCATCAATGTGATTTTCAAATTCCCTCACCTGCGTTGTCAGGTTAATTTCCCTATTATTCAAAGAAGAAACTTCTCTTTGAAGTGCCACATTTTGTTCTAATAGGTCTCTAACTTTTTCTCTCAACCTCCTATCTTCCAACTTAATTTTCTCTAGCATATTTTCCCATTCACTTTATCTCTTGTCTAACTGTTAGGTCCCTATAATACTAGTGATTCCCCCATTACTATTGCCATTGTAACCCTTATTGTTATTGTTGTTCCCCTATTTCCCCCATATGGTTATTATTGTGCCCCATAGAAGCCCAATATTGTTGTTGTTGTGCCCTTATATTATTATTGTTATGTCGACTTTGATTATATTGTGACCCCTTAGACTCCTATATATAGAAAGGAGGTTTTGTCATTTTTATCATCGAAGAATTATTCATTTCTGTAATGTAAAGGAGGTTTCCCCCTCGAAGAGGCTAATTTTGACGTTGTTGATCTATATTTTCTTCTATTTTCTAAGCTGGTTGCATAACAATTGGTGTCAGAGCTTTGGATTCTAGGGTTTCTCTACTTCAAACAGATCATCATGGAATTTTCGCTATAGCATTTTTTCTACGATGTTTCAGAAGCTAAAATTAAAACCCATTTGAGCTCTTGATGAACCTTGGTTACAAATTTAAGATCTTGGCTCACTATATTTTCAGAGATATGATCCAAGGAAGTTAGGATTTTTGTAGGCTCACGAATTATATCTAAAACAGGTGACCCAGGGAAAATCATCATAACTTTCTCTCTAAGCATCAAATTGTAATTTCATAAAAAGTTACAGAAAGAGGACGAACTGTAGTTTTCTATGTGATAGTTTCAGGTTCGAAGGTCGAAACATTAACACGTGGAACTTTGTGCAAGTTCTCTCTACTAAACCAGTCTATAATCAGGTCATCGTGGGATATTTGGCATAAATATTCATTGGAGAATCCAACCTTGATCAGAATTGTGGGGTTGGAAAGAGGACTCATAGGGCTATCTTAGGACAAAATCGCAAACTTTGGAGATCCGAAATTACATAGATAAAAAAGATTCAATATAGAGCTCCTACAAAGCGAAAAAAGGTGTTTAGTTTTTTTTTAATTTTGCATAAGTTTGGTTTGAAAAATTAGTTTGAAGGAATTCAAAGGTAATAATGAAGCATAATTATCATTAATTGATGCCCTGAAGAAATAAAATGGAAACACCTAGTAATAAACTTGAAATCTCTAGCATGACTTATGAAGAAGAGGAAGAAATGCAACATGATATATCAAAATTACGAGACCAAGTGCAACAAAATTAACTCTCACAAAAAGTAATAGAAGCTAAGATGGATCATTTAAAGAAAGGATTGGAAGCTAAGATGGATGGCGTGGAAGCTAAGATGGATGGCATGGAAGCTAAGATGGATGGTTTAAATAAAGGTGTGGAAACTAAGATGGATGGTGTGGAAGCTAAGATGGATGGCATTGACGCTAATATGAATGGTGTGGAAGCTAAGATGGATGGTATAGAAGAAAAAATTAAAGGCAACATAGAAGATTTGAAGATAGATTTGACAAAGTTGCTACAAGAAATTCTTAATAATGGTGAAAGGGTAGTAAAGGAAACTCATGATGAGAACAAAAGAAATGTTAATAATGATTTCATAGACTCTAACATTGGATTGAAGACCCACCATGTTCCAAAGATTCATATGAGGAAGTTTGATGGCAAGGATCCCGTAACATGGATACTACAGATGGAGCAATATTTCAATCTCCATAATGTGCAAAACACATAAAAGGTACGCATTGCAACTTTATATTTGGAACCAAATCAGTTTGTATGGTATCGATGACTTTTCTCTCGTAAACAAATTGTCACTTGGGCAATTTTTATGGAAGAAATGATAGCACATTATGGGGATACAAAAAGCAACACCTTTTTTAGCCAATTGATAAATATCAAACAAAAGGGTTCAATGGTGGAGCACATTGAGAACTTCCAAATTGAATATAAGGGTAAAATATATTCCATAGGAGCATAGGGTTGATGTGTTCATAGGGACTTTAAAGGATAATATCCAACATGAGGTTCGCCTTTGGAAACCTGATTCATTGCAGAAGGAATTCAGGTTGGCAAGAAAAATGGAAAGAAAAATTATGGCAACAAGGAAGCCTACCACTCACAACTACAAATATGGAAGTGTTGTTGCCCCTAGCCTTCCACAACCTACAAGTTTGACACCACAACACTTGGAAGAAAAAAGAGAAAAAGGGCTTTGCTACAGTGGTGATAGCAGATAAACTAAAGTTCATAAGTGTGCTAAGAAGAAATTATTTTACATAGATTGTGAAGAGGAGGAAGAAAAGGAACAATAAACGTCAAAAGAATAGGATATACACCAAGAACAAACCCTATAGAAAGAAGAAATGAATCCAGCCATATCTTGTAATGCATTGGCTGGAATTACCACTCCTAAAACTAGCAAGATAGAAGGACATATCAAGAAGAAAAAGGTAATAGTGTTTGTTGGGCATGGAATCCCCCCAAGGCATGTTTTGGGGCTTAAAGCCCAAGTTTTGACCGAGTCTTCTTGTAAAAGCTCCGCGAATTGTGGGTGCGGGGCATGAAATTATAATAGAGTCACAGGTTTGTCCACCCTAGTTTTTGTAATGTAATGTCGGTTGGATAGACCTACCCATGGTCTGCGGACCATGGGATTGTATAAATAGAGCGAGGCTCTAAGTGTATACGATAATGAATAGAATATAGTATTGAAGAAGAGGAGAAGTCTAAGTAAGTCAAAGTGTAAAGTGTGTCTGTGGTTCATAGAGTAGGAGAAGGCTCTGCAGCTGAGTGTGCAGAGGCCTAGTAGTCCGCAGCTGAGTGCATAGGGCAGGTCGAGTCTGTAACCGCTGGGATAATCAATAAAGAGAAGTTTTACTATATTTTTGTGTATCTTTTCCTGGTTTAATGCATGATTGGATATAATTTACAAGTATGATGTTTATTTACTACGCGAACCTGTATGAACGTTTTTGTATAACTAATGATATGAGGAAGTTTAATGGCAAAGATCCCGTAACATGGATACTACAGATGGAGCAATATTTCAATCTCCATAATGTGCAAAACACATAAAAGGTACGCATTGCAAATTTTTATTTGGAACCAAATCAGTTTGTATGGTATCGATGACTTTTCTCTTGTAAACAAATTGTCACTTAGGAAATTTTTACGGAAGAAATGATAGCACATTATGGGGATACAAAAAGCAACACCTTTTTTAGCCAATTGATAAATATCAAACAAAAGGGTTCAATGATGGAGCACATTGAGAACTTCCAAAAATTGAATATAAGGGTAAAAGATATTCTAGAGGAGCATAGGATTGATGTGTTCATAGGGACTTTAAAGGATAATATCCAACATGAGGTTCGCTTTTGGAAACCTTATTCATTGCAAAAGGAATTCAGGTTGGCAAGAAAAATGGAAAGAAAAATTATAGCAACAAGGAAGCCTACCACTCATGATCATAAATATGGAAGTGTTGTTGCCCCTGGCCTTCCACAACCTACAAGTTTGACACCACAACACTTGGAAGAAAAAAGAGAAAAATGGCTTTGTTACAGTGGTGATAGCAAATACACTAAAGGTCATAAGTGTGCTAAGAAGGAATTATTTTACATAGATTGTGAAGAGGAGGAAGAAAAGCAACAAAAAATGTCAAAAGAAGAGGATATACACCAAGAACAAACCCTAGAGAAAGAAGAAATGAATCCGGCCATATCTTGTAATGCATTGGCTGGAATTACCACTCCTAAAACTATCAAGATAGAAGGACATATCAAGAAGAAAAAGGTAATAGTGTTTGTTGGGCATGGAATCCCCCCAAGGCATGTTTTGGGGCTTAAAGCCCAAGTTTTGACCGAATATTCTTTTAAAATCTCCGCGAATTGTGGGCGCGGGGTGCGAAATTATAATAGAGTCACAGGGTTGTCCACCCTAGTTTTTGTAATGTAATGTCCACTGGATAGACCTACCCATGGTGACCATGGGATTGTATAAATAGAGTGAGGCTCTAAGTGTATAAGATAATGAATAGAATATAGAATCGAAGAAGAGGAGAAGTCTAAGTAAGTCGAAGTGTAAAGTGTGTATGTGGGTCGTAGAGTAGGAGAAGGCTCTGCAGCTAAGTGCAGAGAGGCCTAGTAGTCCGCAGTTGAGTGCCCAGGGCAGGTTGAGTCTGTAACCACTGGGAGAATCAATAAAGAGAAGTTTTACTGTATTTTTGTATATCTTTTCCTGGTTTAATGCATGATTGGATGTAATTTGCAAGTATGATGTTTATTTACTACGCGAACCTGTATGAATGTTTTTGTATAACTAATGATAACTTAAGACATTCAAGTAGGCGAAGGTAATTAAATAGTATTGGAAGAGAAGTAAGATATCGGGTAATAGCGCAGAGCGCGTTGCGGGAGCTCCACAACCCCTGGTTAGGGTTGCACGAAGGCAGTGTATCAAGCTGCGAGGAATGGGAAAGTGCACAAAGCAACCTGCATGCAGGAACACATAGTGGACCATTTGAACCTCGCAGACATCTCAAGGGTGTGGAAACCTAGTTCTAGCACCCTCCCATACTAATTCGGGTGAGACCTCAATCCGCGCTCTGCGGACTACTGCCGAAAGGGCCAGTAGTACAGGGATTCGTTTGGCTAATTAAATCCAAACCTAGGTCAAGCCCTAACAAGACAACAAATGGTTTTGTTGTCGAGATTAGGATCTGCATAGAGATGTCTGATGATGTATCACTGGAATCCGACAAAGAAATGAATTGATGATTGGTTGGACAGAAAGACTCACAAGTTCGCGACGCAGGAAAACAGGAATCCGCGACTATCAAAAGAAGAGTGGTTAGACTGCTACTTATATACGGAGATCCACGAAATTTTCTTTGCATCCCTCCCCATTGAGTTGTACAAGTGGATCGCGAAGCTAGTAGATAGCCAAGGAAGGTGTAAACTCAACAAACCTATTATGTGGACTCCAGAATTGGTGCGCAGACTGGAAGCATTAGAAGATAAGATCGCGCGCGTTGTCGATCATTGGCTCGATCGAATCATAGGAGGATTCATCATTGAATTCATGGTAGATACTTCAGTAATCTATAGCGAGGTAGAACAACGCTTCCTCAAAGGACTGCGAGGTAAGTACGTTAAATCTTTGAACACTTGGATTAAAATGATACTATGTGAAAAGTGGGTTATGTGAATAAATTGATGTTTGGGGCTACACAGAGTGGGAGAATCTACAGAAACAAAGGTAGCACAGACCTAGAAACTAGCCCCTTGATTTCACCTCCACGAGGGGGTGAAGAAGAGCTCGCGAAGGTCTCACCAAGAAGTGTGATCAATATGATAAGGTAGATAATTCCGCGCATACCACCCCCAACCACACCACCATGAGTTTCATTGTCTTCACCCCTGTCTTCGCCCATACCACCTCCGCCACCACCGCGAAGCAACATGGCAAGCGCGATAAAGCTACCAGTTTTCAAGGGAGTAGGGAATGAAGATCCGGACTAGTTTTGGTTCATGATAAAAGTTGTATGGGAAGCACAGGGTGTCATAGACGACAATTTAAAGAAGGTAATGTTGATCAACACTCTGTAGGATCACGCACTAACCTGGTACATTAAGCATTCCAATGAAAATCTGAATGCAGGGATCGTGAATATCCAAGCTGCACTAAACAAATAATTTAGCAGGCCAAAGTCAAAGGCACAGTCGATCATTGGATTCAAGGAATTCACAATGCTACCAGGCAAGACCCCATTGGAATTGGATCAAAGACTGAAGTGCACAATTCGCGAAGCAACATGACATTAACAGATGGGCAACACCATGAATGGTTTATAGCATCGTTAACGCCACATCTACAGAACACATTGTCACAACAAAGGCTAATCACTCAGGCTAAGGCTTTGGAGGTCACGATGAGATTGCATGAGACTCCGATACAAGATCCTAAACTGGGAGTTCAACAGATTCAGGTGTAGTTGAAAAACTTGTGCCTAAAGATGCAGAACTTGAAAAAAGACAGGACAACCCGCCCAGAGATGCGCGATGAGGTATGGTGCGTAAAATGCAAGGGCCAAGGGCACGACAAGGACCATTTCCCGATGTTCACAAATTAAGTTGCTGGAGGAGGGCCAATGCCACTAAGACCAAATGCACAAGCAGGACCAAGCACGGTGCCTGCATTATGGTGCGCGATTTGTCAGATAGGAGGAAAGCATGCTACAGATAACTGCCATCTATTACAGAAGTATACACATAATTCACAACAGTTGTTTTGTAATTTATGTAGGTCAGTACGACATGATGAGCGCACTTGTAGAAGTTATGAACTAATGATGGATTGAACTCCTACCTACAGAGTTCAAGCCAAAACACGGGCCCTCGATCAAAACATAGGAATGGTGTGCACCGTATTTTAGGGGCGTGGACGAGGCCAAGGTGGAGGGGGACCAGGAAGAGGTTGCAGACATTTGATATGTTACAACTGCAGAGGGTTGGGGCATTATGACCGCGATTGTACGAATCCAACGCGACCATCATGCTTGTATTGTATGTTATTTGATCAGGAGACAGAGGATTGTCCCACACTAATAGCAAGGTTTCGCGATGAAGGAGAAGTCCATCCTCCCCTGACTCAGAACCTGCAAATGATGAGGTCTGAGCCTTGAGAGGAAGACCCTAATGTAAATATCGTGCTCCGGAGTGGAATTACAATGGGAGATGACAAAGGCAAGAAACCTGAAGAAAGTACCTAGGTTTGTAAGGCTCCAACAAAGGAACCAGAATTTGATTTGGAGTGTGCTAAAGAGACCTTCATGGAAGTTAAGAGGAGCTTCGTTGATGCCTCCACTTCAAGAAGTAAAGATAGACTGGAGCCGGAAATGGACCCATCGATGCTCACTATGTTCTTGGAGACATGCATGAAGCTACTGCGCAACAGCAAGGCTGTAAAGGGGCTGCAAGAACTCATAACTAGATGCGCTGTGACCATGCCAGGAGAACCATGCGTAGTCTGGAAGCTCGGGAAGCACATGATGCGAACAGGAAGGGAACTAAGATTGACCACGTAGATTGGGGAATATGAGATAGACCAAGTGATTCTGGATCTAGGTTCGGACATGAACGTCCTGCCAAAACAAACATGGGAGCACATGGGCAGGTCTACGTTCCAATGGTCTCCTATCCAACTACGAATGGCAAACCAAAAAAAGATCCTGCCTATGGGGATATTGCAGGGAATCATGGTAGATATTAAAGGAGCAAGCGCGCTAACAGATTTCGAAGTAATAGAGATTGTTGATAACAACAATCCCTACCCTGCACTATTGGGAATAGATTGGGCCACTGACATGAATGGAGTGAATCTAAAGAAGCGCAAGATGATCTTTGAGAAAAAGTCTCTACGCGTAGTGGTGCATTTAGACCTTGTAGAAGGATCACACTACACAAAGTCGGTGCATGACTACGACAGCGACAATGATATGGACTGCATCTACAAGATAACTGTGCGGGAGAAAGACTGGGTAAATCCAACCATGGATGGATGAATATCATGGGAGTGTGAAAGCTCCTACACATTAGATTCTGATGAGGAGATAGAACGATGGCAGAACCGATTACACGAGGTAACCATGCTCAACTGTAACATGATGACAAGGTCGTTGTGCTGCGTAGCAACATAGGTAAGAGATCTACCTACGTATGACGGGCTAAGCGATGTGGATGAATTCCTGAACAAATTTGAAAGAGAAGTACCGAAACAGTAGCGTTTCAATGCTCTGAAATGGATATTGTGAGCTGCACCTGTAAGATGGTGGGGGGCGCACTAGAGAAGTTTTGAGGACTGGCACGAATGTAGAAGGATGATGCACATGTAGTTTGGAACCTGTATGCCCCAATAACCATTTTCGTCGTCAGGCAACTGCTCTTCCTGGTGCATGATGGGTGTTTGTGGCTGGAGGAGCCCATCCCCATCACGGCAGACTTGATTCACCACATTTCCCAGCTTCCATGTAAAGGAGAGGACCCTGTGGACATCTCGGAAGGGAAGAGCAGTGACTTGGCCATCACGGAGTCCATGAAGAAAAAGTACAAGTTTGCAAAGAAGAAAAGTGGCTACGCTATATCTAGCGTCAATGACAAAACAGTGAAAGTGACAACACAAATACTGGCCAGTAAGGTTATGCACAAGTGCCGT